>CM077160.1:14802566-15449094 GCA_039583875.1 Platanthera guangdongensis | reverse complement strand
AGTGCCCTTGGTTAGATAGGCCAACCAGAAAACGCCCCTTCAACACAACTTCCCACCAGTCACATACATTTGTGTGAGATTGTGCTCAGTGAAGATTGAAGGAAGTCCCATGAGTGGAGATGAAGCTATGTCGATCTAAGAGAAGCCAGTGTCGACACCCCAGAGGAATGTGTCTACATCAGAAAAAGTTTGTCGACCATGTGGAGAGGTTATTTTTTTGTTTGTGTCGACACCCAGCAAAAATTTCAGCAGACAGTTCTAAGTTGGTTAAATAAGTGTCGACACTAAGAGGAAAGTGTCGGAACACCCACCCAGAACGATGTCGACCAGACTTTGTCCACCACAGCAGAAAAGACTCGACACTTTGAAGTGTGTCGACACCAGTGGTGTCGACACAAGAAAGACATGGTTTGTGTCGACACTCAGCAAAGACTGAAGACATCGAGAAGTGAAGACAAAGAAAATGGTGTCGTTCTTTTCTACACTTGGAGGAAGTGTCGACACAAGCAAATGTTTCAACCAAAATTCTAAGTACAAGTGTCGACACAAAAGGAATGTGTCGACACCCCAAGACTTCAACAAAGTCTCAACAAAAGAAGAGAGTGTCGACACCACTAAGGATATGTGTCGACACAGCATCGGCAAGTATTCAAACACAGAAAGATAGACTAGATATGTGTCGACACTCAGAAAGAAGATAGTGTCGACACAGAACAAGCAACACAAAAAAAAAGTCGACAAAAGAAAAAGAGAACGAAGAAGATGTGTCGTCACAAAGGAGTTGTGTCGACACTTACAAGAATTCAACAAAGTACTGAAAGAACAAGGAGTTGTGTCGACACACAATATCAGTGTTGACACATGATGAAGAAGCAGTGTCGAGAAGTAAAATCTACAACACAAGGAGTTGTGTCGAGACCTTGAAGGCTAGTTTCGACACTTAGTCAACTTGTGTCGACACTTGGTCTATAAGTGTCGACACTTAAAGACAGAATGTCTCGACACTTTCAGACAGTTACAGATATTTCAAGAACTGACTGGATGACTTGACAGCTGTCATTCCAGTCGGTCTACTGCAACTGTCAGAGTTGTCAGAAAGCTGTTAGGAACCGGATCAGCCGGTCACATGAAGAAGAATGCCTAAATATAGGCTTATACTGTCTACAGAAACAGATGATTGAAGAGATTGAAAAAGAAAAGAAGTTCTAACTATTCATTGAAGAATCAAGTGAAGATCTAAGTAGTTGGAGAGAGAGAGCTCCTTCCAAGAAGACAGTCGTTGGAACCAGGATGTGAAGTAGGGTTCAGACCTAGTTCTGAATCTTAAGTTGCAGTGATTGAAGATCAGCTGCAGAGAATCAATCCTATTGTGTTCTACATTCAAGAAGCTTTGAAGAAAAGCCAAGTGAGATTTGTTCTCAGCAGAGTTCTTCTCAAAAACTCATCAAGAACCTATCAAACACTTCTCTCATTTCTATGAGTTGTAGGTATATACTTTGTATTATAAATTTCTTATAGAATCCTTAGGGATCTGAGTTGTAAGCCTGCAATTATAAAGGCTGAGTGGTAGGGCCTGTGTGCCTGAGTGTAGGCGATCTATTTCTCTGAGTACAGGCTTTGTGAAGAAGCTGAGTGTAGGTCTTTGGAGAAGACTGAGTTATAGGGCCTTGGCCTGAGCTGTAGGAACCTAGTTGAGGTTCTGAGTGTAAGATCCGAGGATCTGAGATAGTGGAGGAGTTTGGCCTAATCTAGTACACTACTAGATAGGCGAAGGGGGAAAGTGGATATACCCAAACCTTGGGGAACCACTATAAACCTGTGTGTTCACTGTGTGCATGTGTATTCTGTGATTGCGGATTAATTGCTGTGAATAATTAGTTATAAATCTGTGATATAATCTGCAATCTGCCTAAAAAGTTAAAGAAAAGATTTAGTCACCTATCACCCCCCTCTAGTGATTAGGTACAATTTCTTTCAAGTGGTATCAGAGGGAGGTACTCAAAAAGGACTTAATGTGTGAGTAGATCCGTTGGCAGATTCAGTATTAGTAAAGTACAGAATCAAGAAAATCAAAAACATGGGTTCAACAGAGAATCATAAGGAACTTGGATCCATGAAGTTGCCCATTTGCAGAAAAGAGATTTTTGGCATCTGGAAAGAAAGGGTGAGACTATTTATGGAAGCCTCAGACCCTAGAATATATATCACAGTTAAAGAAGGGCCATATGTGCATATGAAGGTTTCAGTCCTGAATGAAAATCAGAGAACACCTAAGGACTTTTCTGAAATGACAAAAGATGAGATAATTCTAGCCACCATGGACAAGAGGGCTCAGAATATCATTGTGAGTGCCATAGATGATGCTACATTTCAGAACTGATACACTGTAAGACATCTAAGGAGATGTGGGATACTCTTATAGTGTATATGGAGGGTTCAGAAGAATTGAGACAGGACAAAAAGTCTTGTGAAACCAAGAATATGAAAGTTTCAGGCAAGGTAAGTCTGATAGCATAACAGAATGCTATAGAAATTCTTCTATAGGATATTAATGAGTTAATGTCCTATGGAAGAGATTTCAGTAATTATGAGCTAAATGATAAGTTCTTGAGGTCCCTAACAAAGGATTGGGACACCAAGATCTGTGCCATTAGGGAAATGACCAAGTTAGCAGATATTCCTCCTCTAACTTTGTTTGGAAAACTGCTATCCTATGAAATGCAGTTGATGGTAAGGAAAGAAGAGGAGAAGACTACAAGAATTGAGAATAAAGAAAGAACAGTGGCATTCAAAACAGAAGCCACCAGAAAATACAGAAGTAAGTCTCCATCTCCACCTTCAAAGGTTGCTGAGATTGAGACAGATAATTCAGAAAGCAGAAAGTCTGAAAGCAGTGAGAGTGATGAGGACTTTGCAGCTTTCACAAGACACTTTCATATGTTTTTAAAGAAGAAACAGTGGAGGTCAAAGCCATCTTCTTCACAGGGAAAAGATGACTATTATCAAAACAAGAAGTCATCAAAGAAAGACAGGAGAAAGCCCAAGTCGAGCAAAGCAACTTTATCAAAAATTGTATGTTATTGCTGTAACAGACAAGGACATGTTATTGCTGACTGTCTAGAGAAAAAGAAAGAGTCTAATGATAAGAAGAAGACTCAATTCAAGGGCAAGAAGGAAAGGTCCTTTGTTTCCAAGAAGGACAAAAGCCTGTCAGACATATCTTCATCAGAAACTGAGTCAGAAGATGAAGCATACATAGGACTGTTTGCTGAAGAAGAAGAAGAGGCGTTCATCCAGATAATGAACTCTATATATGAGCAAGAGGACAATCAGTGTCAAGGACTGTTGGCCTTTACAGAAGGTGACAAAATCCAGGATCAGCCTGGACCTAGTAAGGTACAAAATTGTTCTTTAAGTTCAATTTCTAGTACTAGTTCAGATTCAGTTACATCAGCATCAAGTGATGCCAGTGGATCTGAATCTAAAGGTGATATTCATCAGTTGATTGATGAATATAGAGTTCTGTTGCATGCTTTTAAGAAAAGCAAATCCTTGCCCAAGAGTCAGGCTAAGGAAATTGCTAATCTTACAGCTGCTGCAATAGAGTTTGATAAGGTGATTGATCAAAAATTAAATGAAATAGCAAGACTGAAGAACATAACTGTTATTCAGATGGGGACTATAACATTCAAGAATGATCAAATCAAAAGTCTGGAGATTAGTCTTCAGACGGAGAGAGACATTGTTGCTAGGTTTTCTAAACCAAAGTCTGTTCTACCTTTGATAGATGAATTTGTTCATCAAAAAGGTAAAACTGGATTAGGGTTTACTAAACCTGCTAGGACTGTTCAGTCCAAGTCTAAGGGCAAAGCCCCAGCTCTCAATAAGCCAGCTGTAGATAAAACAGCTAGGAATATACCTAAGCAAAGGTACAATAGGTTGAGTGTTGGTGCTGTGGCAAGGTAGGCCACTTTGCCATAGACTGTTGGCATAATACTAATGCCAAAGTGAGTAGCAAACTGCCTGTTGGAAGATCTGTAGGTAGCTTTGTTAAGAGACAAACTAACCAGCACCAAGGACCCAAGAATTCTTTGGGTTCTAAGGTCAACTAATCTATTTTGCAGGTGAGTCCAAGTGGCCATACCCCAATATGGTATTTGGACAGTGGATGTTCCAGGTACATGACTGGAACTAGGGTATTGCTAAAGGACTTCACACCAATCAAGGATGGTCCTAAAGTCACCTTTGGTGGTTCTGAAAAAGGAATCATCAAGGGTTTTGGTAACATTTCTAGCACCAATATTACAATTACTCAAGTGGCTTATGTTAAAGGTTTGAAACACATCCTTATTAGTATAAGTCAACTGAGTGATTTAGGATATGACATCTCATTTGTCAAAAATGGTTGTCATATCAGGAGGTCAAATGATCAAGTGATCATTTTGACAGGTTATAGAAAAAGAAATGTCTATTGCCTAGACATTATGTGTGAGAATAATGGTTCTTCAGTGTATCTTGTAGCTGATGAGAAAGTCTCTCATTGTGTCAAATGGCACAAGAGGCTAGCCCATCTCAACTACAAGACAATTGGCCAACTCTTTAGCAAAGAGTTAGTGAGGAATGGTACTCAAGTTAAGTGTATTAAAGATGGGATATATCAGCTTGTCAAAAGGGCAAGCAAACTAGATCCACCTTTAATAGCATTGAAAGCAAAGATGCTGTGAGGTGTTTTACCTCTTGCATATGGATCTCTTGGTCCTATGCCAGTTCACAGCCTAGGTAGGAAGGTCTACACATTGTGATTGTAGATGATTACTCAAGGTTTCCTGGGTGTTCTTCCTTAGACAGAAATCTGAAACACCTAGTATCTTCTATAGCTTTGTCAAACAAATTCAGAATAGATTAGACAGTACAATGGTCAAAAATAAGAAGTGACCATGGTACTGAATTCCAGTCTGATAGCATGACAAAGCTATGTGAAGAGTTTGTGAGATTCAGGAATTCTCTTCACAAGAACACCTCAATAAAATGGCATTGCTGAAAGGAAAAATAGGACCTTAATTGAGGCTGGTAGAACCCTATTAAATGATACATCTCTCCCAAATATTTCTGGGCTGAGGCAGTTAATACTGCATGCCATGTAATTAATAGGGCAACTATCACCAAGAACCCACAATAAGACCCCCTATGAGATTGTGAAAGACAGAAAACCAAACCTATCCTATTTCAGGATCTTTGGTTATAAATGCTTTATACTTAACAATGGTAAGTCTTACTTGACTAAGTTTGCTGCCAAATCCCAAGAGGGGATCTTTGTTGGGTACAACAAAAATAGTAAGGCTTATAGAGTCTACAACTTGACTACTCAAGTTGTAGAAGAATCAGTACATGTATGTAGTATTTGATGAAGCTAGACTTATTAACATGAGTTGTCTAGAAGTATTTGCAGCCCCACAGGTGTTACTAAGAAGATGACAAGCTCACTATAGAAGAAGGCTCTACTGCAAGTCAGCATGTAGATGATAGTGGTTGTTGTCCAGGGGGAGTACTACATGCACCTGATGCAGAAGAAGACACCGCAGGGTGGCAGCAAGTTGAAGAAGCTGAAGGAGTTCAACCTTGAAGCCAGGGTGCCTCCAGCTAATAGACATCTAAGAGATCATCCAGCAGATCAAATCATTGGTGATCTAAGACAAGGGATACAAACAGAAGCAGAAATCTGAGTGCAGTGCTCTACTCCAGTTTTCTATCCCAAGTAGAGCCAAAGAAGTTTGAAGAAGCCATCCTAGACCCTCATTGGATTGAGGCAATGCAAGAGGAGCTGAATCAGTTCAAGAGGTGCAAAGTCTGGGAGCTTGTTCCTAAACCAAAAGACCATAACATAATTGGAACCAAGTGGATCTTTAGGAACAAGATGGATGAACATGGAGTAATTATTAAGAACAAAGCAAGACTGGTTGCTAAGAGATATAGGCAGGAAGAAGGAATTGAATTTGATCAAACCTTTACTCCAGTAGACAGACTGGAAGCCATAAGGATGTTCCTGGCCTATGCAACCTATCAAGGATTTAAAGTATACCAAATGGATGTTAAGTCGGCCTTTTTGAATGACAATCTGAAAGAGGAAGTCTATGTGGAACAACCATCAGGTTTTGTTGATTCAACTCAACCTAATTTTGTCTATAGACTTAGGAAGGCTTTGTATGGGTTAAAACAAGCTCCTAGGGCTTAGTATGAAACCCTGTCTAGTTTCCTTATTGAGAATAAATTCACAAGGGGGAAAATAGACAATACTCTATTTCTTAGGGAATACAGAGGCAAGATAATACTAGTCCAAATATATATAGATGACATCATATTTGGGTCTACTGAAAGTAGTCTTTGCAAAAAGTTTGCAAAACTAATGCAAGGACAATTTGAGATGAGCAGTATGGGGGAACTTAAGTTCTTCTTGTGTCTCCAAGTTAGATAGACTGAGAATGGTTTATCCATATGCCAGTCTAAGTTCACCCTAGAATTAATAAGGAAGTTTGGTATGGATTCATCCAGTACCATGAAGACTCCTATAGGGTCAAGTATATCTCTTAGTAAAGATGATGCAGGGAAACCTGTAGATGAGACTTTGTATAGAGGGATAGTTGGCTCCCTATTGTATTTGACTGCAAGTAGACCAGATATCATGTATGCTACATGCGTATGTGCTAGGTACCAAGCATGCCCTAAAGAGTCTCATTTGACAGTAGTCAAAAGAATTCTAAGATATCTTAAGGGCACTCCTTATCTAGGCCTTTGGTACCGTAGGAATGGAGGCTTTGAACTAATAGGTTATTCAGATGCAGATTTTGCAGGCTGCAAAGAAGATAGAAAAAGTACAACTGGAACCTATCAATTCCTAGGTGGAAGACTAATATCATGGAGTAGCAAGAAGCAAACAAGTGTGGCTATCTCCACAGCAGAATCAGAATATGTGGCTGCAGGAAGTTGCTCTGCTCAACTTCTATGGATACAACATCAGCTTGAGGATTATGATATTCAAGTAAGTAGAACACCACTGTTTTGTGATTCTACTAGTGCTATATCTATTGCAAACAATCCTGTTTCCCATAGTAGAACTGAACACATTGAAATAAAATATCATTTTCTAAGGGAACATGTAGAAATAGAAGTTATTTCACTGGAGTATGTTAATACAGATGATCAACTAGCTGACATGTATACTAAGTTTTTAGAAGAAACCAAGTTCAATAGGTTTAAAATTGAATTAGTTATGATAAACTTAGAATACGTTTATAGAAATGGCTAAGTAAAATAGTGTCGACACACATAGTTGTCTGTGTCGAGAGAGAGAATTGGTGTCGACACTTCAGAGAAAAGGTGTCGACACATCTAGAAAGTTTGTGTCGACACTTCAGACAATTAGTGTCGACACATACAGGGTCAGTGTCGACACAACCAAGGTGGTGTCGACACTTAGAATTTATGCAGAATTAGACAAGTAAAGTCTCAACTAAGTGTCGAGTTAAGTGGTGTCGACACATAAACAAGTGTCGACACATATATTCTGTCGACTATACTTGTGTCTACACATAGTTGTCGAGACATTATAAGTTTGTGTCGACACTTTTCAACAGTGTCGACATAATTTAAGTTAGTTGACGCGCCCTTTCATCTTCAATCCTAGAAAGATATAAATAGGATTTCGCCATTGTCTGTCGACACGCTCACCAAAGTTTCGAGACAAACAAATTGTGTGTCGACACCTCTCTTCTCTCAATTCAAATTCCTCAAACCCTAATGGCGCCAAAGCTCGAAGAGAACATGAATGAAGGATATGAACTGGTGCGGCATGCCTTTGATGACGCAGAATCAGAGATCAAGGATGTGGTAACCCTAGTTGCAGACTCAGGGTTAGATTTTCTTGTTTCAGAGCCAACCAAAATATGGAAGAAAGAAGTATTGGAATTTCTGAATGGAGCAACCCTAGACGAATCTGGACTCAAGATAAAGTCCAGGGTTCATGGAGAAAAGGTGAAGATCTCACCTAAGAGTTTGAGAAAGGTACTAAACCTACCAAGGACTAAAGAAGAGGATGAAGTTTCTGCTTCTAAGACCAGAGAAGCTTTAACATGGTGTGGACTGGATTCGAAGCAGAAAATTGGATCATTATTCAATAGAAAGGGGATGAACAGCCAAGGAAAATTTCTCTCATAAATTGTTGGCAAGGTGATCTTGAGTAAGCCTGGAGGGCATGACAGGGTATCAGCACATATGTTCAGTCTCATGACAAGGAATATCTTCACATTGCAAACTGATTGGTTTGTGGTAGTATTTGAGAAGATTAAGGAGAGCATGAAGAAACCCAATTTGGGTAGGATACTAAGTCTTTACTTGGCTGGTAGTATACTAGAAGTAATGAGCCAAGCTGCTGGATCTAAAATCAACCACATGAGGAAGATGGACATGAGACTCTTCTATAGATGGGATAGGGTCTTGACAAAGGAATTGCCAACACCTGAGAAGATAATACCCCAAAAGCAGAAGAAGAAGATAGCCCCTGTGGCTCAAGATTCATCTAGCAGCTCTGAGGAGCAAGTTGTATTTACCCTAGATGATGAACAAGAAACTGGAATTGCTGGAAAGTCTCCGGATATACAAGATGATGCAGAAAGGCAGGGAGAGCTACCACAGGCTAGCCCTCTTCACCAGGATTCTATCCAGGGGGAGCCTCTACTAGTGGAAGAGCCAACTCCACTAGAAAGTGAACAAGCCACTCAAACCATCCTTGAGGTAATCACAGAAATCAATCAATTACATTTCCTTATTGAGAGTGAAGTTATAATTGACAACTTATCTGATGTCAATCAGCAACCTCAGATTCATAGCCAACCCCAAGATGTTGTCATGGAGGACACATCTGTTGCAGATCAAGTGGAACCAAATCAAGTAATTGATGAGATAAGAGAATCTCCATCACAACCTCAACAAGAGTTTACAATGGAAGATCTCTTCCTTAATCTGGATCAAACAGACTTTGAGAAAGCAAGTGCTGCTGCTGAGGGGGAGAATGCTCAAGTTGAGGGGGAGCAAGTGGAATTTTTAGAAGAAACTGCAAGGAAAGAGCCTGGGAAGCCAAAGGATGTTGAGGAGCTACCTAGGGAGAGGGTAGAAATATCAAGCACATCAGCTTCTGAAGATAAGGAGGCTGCAAGAGCAAAGAAAAGGAAATTCCAAGTATTTAAAAGAAGGAGCCAGAATTATAAGAAGGCTTTACAAACTATTGCACCATAGCCTCCACCACAGCCAGCACCATCTGTAGATTACAGTTTTCTGATGGTTGCTATGCAAATAAAGCTTGATGAGCAAAGGAAAGCAATATAAACATATATGGATGAGGGGCATAAGTCTTTACAATTTGATCTGGCCCAGGATATTAAGTCTATTAGATTTGAAATGAATCTAAATAAGAAGGAGATGACTGACTGCTTCCACAAGGGAGGGAATGCAGTAGTCTATCTAGCTACTCATCAGGAGAAAATCAAAGCTCAAGTGGATGACATTGTACTGAAGCAAGGATATGTTCTGGAGAATCAAATAAGGATGAATGATAATTTGACAGCTTCCCACAATGCCATTGTAACTGAATTAAAGAATATAGCAACTTCCCAGAATGCAGCCCTGACCACTGCCAAAGCAGAATTTGACAAAGCATTGCAAAAGAGTTTAACTGATGTTACTTCTGCAATTCAAGATTCTTAGAAGCTGATCACTAAAAAAATCCAAAGGTTGAAACCTTTTTACAAGGATGGAGTCAATTATTTAAATGCCCAAATAAGATTTCAGAAGGATGATCTAAGAGATCACATAGAAAGAGAAGTCATAAAGGAGGAGAGGGTGTTAGTCAAAGCAGGCTCTGATCATACAAAATGGTTTTCCAATTCCATCAGAGGCACTCTTGGTTATCCTCCTTTATGTGATGATGACAATGTAGCAGAGTCTGGGATTAATCCTGCCTATCTTGGAGGTGAGCAAGATGAAGTAGCTCAGGTGATCTATCCTCCACCAGATTTTGATATGATACATGCAGATATACAATCAATGTATAGCCCTCCTGAGGGAATTGATAAGGTCATCATAGAGAAAGTGGTTCAGCCAGTATCTGAGGCTATATTGAAAGAACAAGAAGCTTTGCTGCTCAAGGAACAAGAGACTATATTGTCTAAGAAGAGGTTCAGAGAGCAAGCTGAACAAAGGCCTGATTTTGAACAGTGGAGCCTCACTTCAAGGAACATTATCTTAACTGCATGGAAGGCTGCCAAGGACAATGTTCAAGATAGAAATAAATGGTATTCTGAACTTGAGTGGAGAAAGCATGAGTCTAGGCAAGAAGCCATTGTGCAATACAGAAGGAAGGCTAAGATGGGAAAGCTACCTCCTACTGCCCAGGAGCCTAGCAAGTACTTTCCCAAGCCTTATCATTACTTTGAGAGGCAGAAGATTAAAGCTGAAGAGCTAAAGAAGAAGGATATGAAAGGGAAGAAGCCTGCTGATACTGAAGATGCTGAAGCCCATGTACAAGCAAAGATACAGTCTGGGAAGGGCATAGTTATTAAGGAGGCTGAGCAGAAATAGGATAGAATTTTCTTTAGTTTACAATTGTAATCTTTTGATTTTAAACACTCTGTAAACCTTTGTAAAATGAATATGACAAAGTTGTTAGAATAATGTGATTTGTGATAAATCTATTTCATAATTGTTCTGAGATGATATCTGTGTATATATGTTTGTTTAATACATGTTTATGTTTTTCCTGATTGCATTATCCTGTTTTACATCATACTGTAATTTTGTTATGTATGGTGTATATCATTGACTAAGGGTTATGACTTCTCCAAATAGGGGGAGATTGTTGGGTACATTGGAATGAATGTACCTGATTTGAAGAAGCCTCAGCCTACTCAATGATATACATCAAAATGTATTTGATGTGTTTTGAGTTTAGTTGTGCAGGTTAAGTATTTGCAGGAAAAGCAGAAAAGATTCTAAGTCCATGTGTCGACACCCAGAAGGAAAGTGTCGACACTTAAGAAGTCCATGTGTCGACACACAGAAGGAAAGTGTCGACACTTAAGAAGACTTGTGTCGACACCCAGACAAGCTGTGTCGACACTTGGAGTAATTGTGTCGATACCAGGGATGCAGAGTCGACACCAGACAGAAAGTGTCGAAACATACAGTTTGTGTCGACACTCAATGAAGAGAAGTCCAATGAAGCTGTGTCTACACTTAGAAGCAGTGTCAACACCCAGAGGAACTGTGTCTACATCATAAAGTGTCGACACTTGGAGGCTGTGTCGACACTCAGCAAATTTCAGCAGAGTCTAAGTATAAGTGTTGACATAATGAGGATTGTGTCGACACACAGCAGAAGACTCAGCACTTGAAGAAAGTGTCGACACAAGAAAGAATGTGTCGACACGCAGCAGAAGACTCAATACATGAAGAAAGTGTCGACACTAGGAGGCTGTGTCGACACTTAGCAAAGTTCAAAAAAATTCTAAGTACAAGTGCCGACACAAAGGAGATGTGTCGACACTCAGCAAAAGTCTCAACATAAGAAGATGTATCGACACTAAGAATATGTGTCGACACTCAGCAAGTATCAACACAGAAGACAAGTGTCAACACCAAGAAGAAGTGTCGACACTGAACAAGTTCAACACAGGAAGATGTGTCGACACAAAGGAGTTGTGTCGACACTTACAAGAATTCAACAAAGTACTGAAGAACAAGGAGTTATGTCGACACACAATATCAGTGTCGACACATGATGAAGAAGCAGTGTCGAGAAGTAAAATCTACAACACAAGGAGTTGTGTCGACACCTTGAAGGCTAGTGTCGACACTTAGTCAACTTGTGTCGACACTTGATCTATAAGTGTCGACACTAAAAGACAGACTGTCTCGACACTTTCAGACAGTTACAGATATTTCAAGAACTGACTGGATGACTTGACAGCTGCCATTCCAGCCGGTCTACTGCAACTGTCAGAGTTGTCAGAAAGCTGTTAGGAACCGGATCAGCCGGTCACCATGAAGAAGGCCTATATATAGGCTTATACTGTCTACAGAAACAAATGACTGAAGTGATTGAAAAAGAAAAGAAGATCTAGCTATTCATTGAAGAATCAAGGGAAGATCTAAGTAGTTGGAGAGAAAGAGCTCATTCCAAGAAGATAGCCGTTGGAACCAGGCTGTGAAGAAGGGTTCAGACCTAGTTCTGAATCTTAAGTTGCAGTGATTGAAGATCAGCTGTAGAGAATCAATCCTATTGTGTTCTATATTCAAGAAGCTCTGAAGAAAAGCCAAGTGAGATTGTTCTCAGCAGAGTTCTTCCAAGAACTCATCAAGAACCTATCAACTCTTCTCCCTTTTCTCTGAGTTGTAGGTATATACTTTGTATTCTAAATTTCTTGTAGGATCCTTAGGGATCCGAGTTGTAAGCCTGCAATTATAAAGGCTGAGTGGTAGGGCCTGTGTGCCTGAGTGTAGGAGATCTATTTCTCTGAGTGTAGGCTTTGTGAAGAAGCTGAGTGTAGGTCTTTGGAAAAGACTGAGTTGTAGGGCCTTGGGCCTGAGCTGTATGAACCTGGTTGAGGTTCTGAGTGTAAGATCTGAGGATCTGAGGTAGTGGAGGAGTTTGGCCGAATCTAGTACACTACTAGATAGGCGAATGGGGAAAGTGGATGTACCCAAACCTTGGGGAACCACTATAAACATGTGTGTTCACTGTGTGCATGTGTATTCTGTGATTGCTGATTAATTGCTGTGAAGAATTAGTTATAAATCTGTGATATAATCTGCAATCTGCCTAAAAAGTTTAAAGAAAAGATTTAGTCACCTATTCACCCCACCTCTAGGTGATTAGGTACAATTTATTTCACGCTGGACCTCCTTGACATCGCGAGGTGATTATAAATCTAGGATGGCCTTCACCTTGTCCGGGTTAGGCTCCACCCCTGCCAGAGTCAAGAGATGCCCAAGGAACTTCCCGCGGCTGGCCTCGAAGACACACTTCAAGGGGTTCAGCCTCATCTTAAACCTCCTCAGGGTGGCAAACGTCTCCTCTAGATCTTTTACGTGTGAATCCACACACTAGCTCTTGATCATTAGGTCGTCCACATAGACCTCCAAGTTTCTCCCCCTCTGATCTCGGAAGACCCGATCCATCATGCGTTGGTAGGTAGCCCCTGCATTCTTCACCCCAAAGAGCATCATTTTGTAACTGAAGCACCCATCCCTCGTGATGAAGGAAACATCCTTGACATCCGGGAGCGGGCGGGAGCGTGCATCCGGATTTAGTGATAACCTGAAAAAGCATCCAAAAATCTCATGATAGAAAACCGACGGCTGAATCAACCAGTGCGTCGATCCGAGGCAGGGGGCAGCAATCCTTAGGGCATGATTTATTTAACAAAGAAAAGTCGATACACATTCTCCATTTTACACCCCCTTTTTTAACCATTACCACATTCGAGATCCAGCCTGGATACTAGATCTTTGAGCTGAAGCCGACCTCCAGGAGATTCCTGACCTCTTCGCAGATGGGCTCCTCCAGCTTGGTTACGATGGCTCTCATCTTTTGGCATATGGGGCGAGTGCGGGGGTCCAGGTTCAGGCCATGACAGGCCACGTCCGCATCGATGCCCGACATGTCTGCCACGCTCCAAGCGAAGATGTCGATGTTTCTTTGAATGCGGGCCTGCACTCACTCTTGGGCCTCGGGACTCAAGCCCCCGCTGACCAGCACCCTTTTCACCTGCCCAATGCTGGTGAAGACCTCCATCTCCACCACTTCCTCGGCCGGCTCCAGCCGCGACTGCTACTAGATGACCCTTGCCTCTTCCTCGAGCTCCAGCTCTTCCCTTCCTACCTCCTCCTCCTCAATCTCCATTGCCTCCTCCGGCCCTTCATACTGCTGCTCGACTTCCACGCGCCTCTGGGCCTCTCCCTTAGCTCCTCCCGCTCCCTGCTCTTCCACCTCCATCGCCCCTTCCCGGCTCTCCTGCTCCTCGTCCCCCTGGACCTCATGTACATATCTTCTCTGCTGCTCTTCCTCAGTCTTATCTCCTCTGACTTCCTCTTCAACTACCTATCTCGCCTCCTCTAGGCTCATCTCCTCTTCTCTGATAACCCCTTCATGTGCCGCCATCTCCATCTCCAACTCCTCTGCCTCTGCCATCCATGATATGGTGTTGACTGTCATAACGTAGCATTGTCTTGCCACCTTCGGGTCCCCTCTTACCATGACCTGCACTCCTCCATTGTTGAACTTGAGGCACTGATGAAATGAGGAGGGGACGCAGTGGAAGGTGCTGATGAGGGGGCGCCCAAAGATGGCATTATAGATGTTTGGGGTGTCCACGATCACGAACCTGCAGTTACGTGACATGCCCACCAACTTCACGTGCAACCCTACTCCTCCTATTTCTTTCCTCTCTCCGGAGAACCCGAACAGCGGTCCATATGAAGCCAAGATCCTCTTCCCTTCAACCCTCATCTCATCGAAGTCCTTCTTGAAAATCACATTCATCGAGCTCCCATTATCTACTAGTATCCTTGAGATCGTATAATTCTCCACCTCCGTCTGGATCACCAGGGCGTCACAGAATGGATCTTCGTAGTCCGGCATGTCCGCTGTCGAGAAGGTGATTTTTTCTTCCGGTGGGGGAGCCTAGGAGGTAGAGGCGACCCCCCTTCGGTACATTATTTGCAGGCTCCACTTGTGGGTTGCCTCAATCCCCACTCCTCCATGAATCACCCTGATTCCTCCCCGGGTCCCCACGTCTACCCGATATTCACACCTATCTTCCATCTCCCCCTGCTGTACTTCTACGATCCTCACCAGCGGATCCTGCCTCCCTGCTCCTCTTGCTTCCCTCATTTCTAAGAACTCCGGGCAGGTGGCCGTTGCGTGACCTTCCTCCTGGTGGAAGTCACAAAAGAGCAACGCCACCCTACCCCTTCTTCCTTATCCTCCTCCTCTTCTCCCAGCTCGTCGAACTCCTCTCCTCGCTCCTCTTCCTCTGCCCACCTCCATGGCTTATTATAGCGGCGGGACTCGACCCCTTGGCTCTTGCCTCCACGCCATTGGTCGAACCTCCTGGGTTCCCGTAGATTATCTCTTTCCTGATAGCCTCCTCCTTGGCCCTGGGGGCGACCCTCCTGGGGCCTCCAACCCAATCGGTTGTTCAGCTCCCGGGCCCCCCATCCCTGCTATTGCCCCTGCCTTTGGGGCTCTTCCCTCCTCCTTTCTTCTCTCTGCTCCATCTGCTCCCTCATCTCCTTCTGCCTTCCCGCTGCAGGTTCCTTCACATCATCCTCCGCCAGCCTGGCCAACTTCCTGGCGAATGCTGGGTTTGATCTCTCGAAGTCTATCTCCTTTGCCGCCCTCTCCATGAGCTCCTCGAAGGAGAGGTTGGGCACTCTCTTCAACTCCATACTAAAGAATCCTGGCCTCAGCCCTAGGGTAAAGGCGACCATGAATGCGTACCCTGGGACCTCCGGGACCAGGAGGATCTCTTCCTGAAACCGGTCTACATAGTGACCCAATGTCTCATCCGGTTTCTGCCTCACCGCAAACAGGCACTCTGCCTCCTTCTTCCGCTTCTTCGATGTTGAGAACCTCAACTGGAAACTTCTTCGCAGATCTTCAAAGCAGTAGATCGACGTTGCTGGCAACTGGTGGAACCAGTCCCGAGCCTTCTCCTTCAACATGATGGCAAATAGCAGGCACTTGAAGGCATCCGTCATCTGCCTTATCGAAATGACATCTTCAAACCACTGCATGTTCTGTACAGGGTCATCCATCCCCGAGTAGTAGGACATGTCAGGCTCCCGGAACCCCTCCGGTACCAGAGCTGAGATGATGAGCTCGCTGAATGGGCTCTCGCCTCCTGCCTGGCGAGAGGGCATGTTCCGCAGCCTCGGCTGGTTGGACCGATCCGCGAGGCCGTACCCAGGGAAGAGCTCTCGCACTGCTGCTTCCCTCTCACCCAGATCTGTCAAAGCCTCCTTGCCTGGGCGCTGGCTTGGGAAGAGCTCCCGTGCCGCCACGTCCCTTTCGCTAGCCTCCGCCTGGACCTCCTTCCCCGGGCGCTGTCCAGGGGCATTCTCGCCCAAGAGCGGGACCTCCTCTATCAGAACCTGAGGGTTGTCCCACTCGCTACGGGCCGAGATGGCCAAGCTGATAGTCTGTAGGACTTCTCGCCTGAATTCATCCAGCATCTTCCTCGTCGCTTCCTCTCCCCGGGTGGGGGAGCCTCCAGAACCAGACCATTCACCTTCACCTCCAGCCATGGGACAAAACCCAAGGCTTTCTTATATCGGCTGCCTTCCACGCTCAACGCACCAGAACTGTTGAAGCCAAAAATGACCTCAACAGGAGTTCAAAATAGGGGTGCAGCCAACACCTACTTCTCTCAAGCCTCAACCCTCGACCAGATTCAAAGGTCCCTAAACTGACCCAAAGCCTCAACAGGGAGGTCCCACCTCACACCCGGAAGATCTCTGAGAGCTTCCCCTCCAAAGCCAAAAGCTGGGCTAGGAGCTACTCAGAAAGCACTGGAAGTTGGAAGATAATGAAAGCCTGCTTTCCAAAGAGCCCTTATGGGTCTATTTATAGACTTTCTGACCTGAAATTACTGAAATGCCCTTGGTTGATCTGCCAGTAGCAAAATCCCGCGGTTTATCCTGAGGGTACAGGGGTAATTTCGCCTAAGGGTAATTAGGTCATTTTACCCAAGGACCTGGGCCCCACTTGGCGAGAGCTCTGAGCCGAGAGCCTTCTGTCCAGAGACCGGCGCAAGCGTTCTCGCCTGCTTATAGGCGAGAGCTCCTTTGAGATTGGAGCTTGCCGCAAGCGCAAGCGTTCCCGCATTGGCTGCGTTCGACGATCTTGGCCTGTTGGTTTTCGTTCGACGATTAGGCTGCGCCCGACGATCTGGGTTTGACGATCGTCGAGCGCGGGACGCTTTGTAGGCGGGGGAGCTTGGCTCTAGCGCAAGCGTTCCCGCCAACTTGGACGAGATCTTCTTTAGGGCGAGAACTCCTCTGGCTAGCCTAATTGTAACTGTTGGTGCCTCCTGGTCTGACTCAGCGAATATGGGGTTGTACATATATTACTCATTTTGTTATTCTAGAGATTATTGAATAGAGAAATTAATTATTTTAGGACAAACTTTGTATTGAAAAATTAGGAAACTTAGTCAGTAAACAGTTTTTATCATAATGATGCCTTTTTAATTTTATTGCAATTCTTAGAAGTAAATATGGAGAGATTCTTTCACAAATTACCCTAGGTGAATTTCTATTCATTAATTTATTTATGTGGCTAAAATAAATTGGAATATTATGAAAGTTGGGCAGTAATACTTGCTGATCATTATAGGACTGGTAATTTTATTATAATTTTTGAATGATAAAAACATGTACTCTCTTCGTTAATTATCATTTTGGTCAAAAGACTTCTATTTTGTTTTATGATAGAAATCATTTTAGGAAAATCATGAAATTCATACCTTGCTATTATATAGTCAATAAAAAGTTGTGGAAATTTTGGTGAGATCATTACATGTCAGAATCTTATACTTCATGTTCAAAGTCATAGGTGTCATGATTTTAGGAAAATTAATAAAAGGCTGATTTAACTAGAAAAAGTACCAAATTCTGGATTTGGGCCCAACATGTCATGGAAGACCCCTAGAAATGATCCTAAGGATGTTGGCAAAGAAAATTGGAGTATTAACTTTCATACACATAAGCTAGTCAGTTGGTCTGCATACAATGAATTGGTGTATTCAGGGTAGAAGTGTAGGCCTCACATGGTTATAATATAATGGGTGCACCTAGTTGGGTGGTGTAACACCCCAAATTTGATAGCAGACCTCTTGGTTGCTATCGCCAGGCGACAGTGGGTACTGTCGGGGCGATAACGATAGGTCTCAACACCATAAAGCGTTGAGTAAGCTAAGCACTCGACGCCGTTCGACGAATCATTGAGTAAGCGACTATCGCTTGGTGTTAGTGGGTATCACGCGACGATAGCCCTACTCTCAACTCACTCAATGCCTTAAAGAATTGAGTGATCTCGACGCACTCGACGCCTCGAAGCATTGAATGAGCTACTCGCTTCGATAACGTCGGGTGACAGTGGGTATCGTCAGGGAGATAACGGGAAAGTATTGAGTGAGCGCCATGCATTCAACGCCACAAAGCATTGAAGGAGTTCAACACTCAACACCTGAAAGTGTTGAGTGAGCTATTGACTTAATGTCGCGGGGAGACAGTGGAATTCGCCAGGCGATAGTGACACGTGACATGGACACGTGTCAAATGGCCGGTCGGTAGATGAAGAGCGGTGGTTGACAGGAGTCAAGCGGCTGAAGTTGATGTCGCTAGAAGACATCAACATCATGTGGCGATAACGACTACTTTGACTTTTCAACTATTTTTGCAGCCACTCGTTTCTCTTAATGGAATAAGCCTGTGGCTGGGATTAATCCCGAGGCCACTTAACCATAGGAGTGGAGGAGTGAGAAGTTATTCTCTTCTTCACACTCTCTCTGTTCCTTTCATTCAAAGCTCTTGATAAGAAGAAGCTAAGGAACAGTTGGGCTGATCTTTGTGAGAGCGCTGAAGGAGATCCAGTAGTTGGAAGCAAGATCCAAAGCTTGGTCCATGTAGAGGAAAGTGTGGTGCTCCTTTCCAACTAGACAGAAAAGTGGTCATGGCTCCAAAGAAAACTACAAGGGTAACGATCTTCCTTCTTGGACATATGAAGTCCTTCTTTTGGCATATGCATGGAATCCCCCACAAAAAGGTGGAGAATCGAGGGAATTACTTTGGGTCGATTCGTGAAATCCCCAGTGAGTCTTGCATATAGATCCGGAAATGTGTAGTACAGAATTAGCATGCTGTGTGAAGCCCATCTGGACAGGTTGGTCTGGATTGGTGACGTTTATTTTGCATGCCGGAGAAGACTCCGAGTATAAACGAGTAGTTTACGGGTTCTGCGGGGTTTTACCTATGAACTGGAATTAGCAGGAAGTATTGGAGCTGTACTGCAGGAAATACCCATGAAATACCATAATTTGAATGACTGCTGGATATTTCCAGGAGATAGTGAGTATCGCCATCGGCGATAGCTCTTGGTGAGCTATTTGTGCTGTGAAACTCCAGTGTTTCTGGTACTAGAGGTTACTGCAGGCTTTTTGCTGGGTCTGGTACAGAAAGTGAATTATGTGGTTAACGCCTGACGATAGTGAGTATCGTTGGAGATAGCTGCCAGATACCATTTTGATGAAAAATCCTGTCTCTGGGAGACTGTGAGGTTACTTTGTGAGCTGCGAGCTCCTAAAGGCCAACGAGCCGAATGGACAAGGGCAAGCCAATCCGCGTTAGACTAGCCTTGGATTTGACGATTTGATCAACAGGCAATGGCTGAACTATATTCGCATTATGGTTTTCTAACTCGAATGCCGAAGTTAATGGCGTTCGCTGGATCACATAATGAGAGTCTTAAGTTATACGCCATCAAGACTAAAGTCTCAGGTCGGGCACCGTAAAGACTGAATGCTCAAAGTAAACCGTTATGTCCGGGATCTCTGAACGGTGGTGGGACCCTGACAACAGGTACACCGAAAATGTGCCCTGAGTATATGGAACGTTTGGCCGTTGAGGCATTCGTTTTTGATATATTGAACTATGCGTGAGTGCATATTTTTGTGATATATCTGTTTTTGCTAAAGCTATACCTGCAGGGAAGGAATACCACTGCCCCAGGAAAGGGGTAGGGTCGTTATAAATTGTTCAACTGAATGTTGACTGTTGCCTTATTTACCACCATTACGATGGATTGTCCTTGTGCAGGTGCTGGAGAGCAGAGTGAGAAAAAGCAGGCTGAAGACCTTGTTGTTGCTAATGCTGGCCCTCGATGTCCGTGCGAAGGATTTTTACTATTTCATGTGTGGCCGGCCCGCGTGCCGTTGTTTGTAATCCACACTTATGAAATGCAACTATAAGGCCTTAAGGCCATAACTTTTGTGTATTTGTAAGTGACATTCCTATTATATAAATGGTATGGTTTATATATTGTGAACATTTGAGTGGGTATAAGTTCTAGTAACCCTAAAGCTTCCGCTAGAATACGTTGAGTTAGGGTTCGAGTAATTTTTGATATTAACATGTAATATCGCTGCTTGTCTGTGGAATATGGTGTAGGGCCCCGGCCGGACCCTCTATTATATTTCATGTGATGGACTGAGGTGTTACAATTTGGTATCAGCTTGTCTTGGTCTTCCTCCTTCGAATTCGTTGTCAAATTCTTTTGAGGGGTTGCGAGCATGTCTAAGTGCGACCCGTTATAACATAAATGAACTCAAGAATGTCCACTAAGGAATGAAAATACACATGTTTGAGGAACCTGTACATTCCTACAGAGTTGTTGTTGCTTTTGCAAAGTCGCTAAAGTGTATCTTTTACATGTATAAGTTACTCAAAGTGGTGCGGGGCAGTTTGATCCCCAGCATTCTGATGAGAGTGTGACATCAGTTGAGGTGGCCACACCTCAACCTTTTGCGGAGACAGTGTGCTTAGTTGCTGAAGTGTTGTTTGCGATGATACAAGCACAACCTACTAGGCAGGCGCAGCCTGTAGTGGTGCCAGTACATGTTGGTGTGAGGCCAGTACCTATTGAGGCTGTGGTAGATCCACGAGCAGCGGAACGACAACTGAAGCAGTTTATGAGTTTCAGTCCTCCTACGTTTGCGGGGGCAGGATCTCCAATGAAGGTAGAGGACTGGCTTGCACGAGTCAATAGGATTTTGACTGTAATAAGAACTGAGGAGTAACAGAAAGTCACCTTGGCCACTTTCCTGCTAAAAGGAGAGGCTCGGCTTTGGTAGAACGAAATAGAGCTGCACCACTTAGCAGGCAGACAACTAACGGTGGTCTCGATAAAGGAGTTTTCGAGACTATTCTTGGCGAAGCACCTACCATCTATGCAGTACATAGCCACGGAAAATGAGTTCCAACATTTAACTCAGTGAGAAAGTAGCGTCGATACCTACTTATAGGAGTTTATAAGATTGGGACGCTATACTGGTTCTATCTTTGCTGAAGAAGAGCATAAAACTAATAAGTTCTACGAAGGGCTGTAGGATAAGCTGAGATTCCTGCTTTTGAGTTTGGTGAATCAAGAATTTCAAGCATTAGTGGATATGGCCCGTGCGTTGGAGAAAGACATGAAAAGGGTGCAGGGAAATAGGGACTTGGCAGTGACAAAGCCCGAGTTCAAAGTGTCGTACCAGGGAAAAGCAAACTACCAAAGGAAATATGGTACAAAGTCCAAATCTTCTGGACAGAATCCCTCTACTGTTTCTTCTATAGCAACTTTGGGGCAAGGCCCGCGTACTTGTTATACTGGCGGCAAGCCAAGACACTTTGCCCATGAGTGTCGGAGTGGTCCTCCAAAGAGTGATAAGAAGACAAGAGCAACTTATGCGGAAAGGGAAAGACGGTGGAGTCCACTGCATCGAAATATGCTCCAGCTCAGCTAAGGGTGTACAACCTTGGCCAACATGAGGCCATAAGGCAAAGTGACGACGTCACAGTTATGAGTTAAGATATTATTTTCCTGTTTTTCATACTTCATACCTTGTGTGTAGATTGTGTATGATCTGTTTGTATTATGCTTTGTCCTTATTCAGGGCTGTCCGGCGAGAGCAATGTTTGATACAGGTGCTTCACATTCATTTCTATCTGAGGAATTCGTGTCTCGGATTGTAATGCCTACTTATGTGCCGACAGAGTGCCTATCAATATTGTTGCCTAATGGATGCATAATGCAGGCAAATCAGTCTTGCTGTATTAAGGTGCGGATAGGAAGTCAGGATTTTCGATTGGAAGCATCTATGCTGCCGATATCAGAGTTTGATTTAATCTTTGGTATGGACTGCCTCTTGGAGAAGCATACCTTTATAGATTTCAACTAAAATGAGATCACACTAGGACAAAATACGGAGCTAGAGACTAAATTCGCAGGCATGCGAGGATCGAGCAAAATATTTATATATGCTCTCCAAGTCGTCAAAGCTGTTCGGAAGGGTGCAAAGTTATTCTTCACGCTTATAAAGGCTGTTGAGCCAAAAGACAATGTGAGTGACATTCTGATTGTATCAGAGTATGCTGATGTGTTAAATAAGGATCTTCTAGGGTTACTGCCCCAGTAGGAGATTGACTTCTCTATTGAGCTAGTGTCTGGTGCAAAACCTGTGGCCCGCTCACCGTATCGTGTAATGCCAAAGGAAATGGCGGAACTGAAGGCCCAACTAGAAGAAATGCTAGAGCAAGGATATATACACCTAAGTTTGTCACCTTAGAGCGCATCAGTCCTCTTTGTGAAAAAAGGACGGTAGCCTGCGTTTGTGCATCGACTATCGAGAACTGAATAAGCTGACGGAGAAAAACAAGTATTTGATTCCATGGATTGATGACTTGTTCGATCAGCTAGTTGGATCAACTATCTAGTCTAAGCTAGACTTAAATTCTGGCTATTACCAATTGAAGATTCAGGAATGTGACATTCCCAAGACAGCATTTAGATCACGCTACAGTCATTATGAGTTCACAATAATGTTGTTTGGTCTAACAAATATGTCATCTGTGTTCATAGAACTAATGCACCAAACATTTCGAGAGTACTTGGACTTATTTGTAATCATCTTTATTGATGAAATTTCAGTATACTCTCAGCCTGAAGAAGATCATGTGAACCATTTGCGGATGGTGTTGTACAACCTGAGAAGAAACAAGCTCTATGCCAATTCTCAAAGTCTGAGTTTTGTCTATCGTCAGTGGCCTTTCTTGGCCATATGGTTAGTGGAGAAGGTATTACGGTGGATCCGTCAAAGATAGGTGCGATACGGGAGTGGCCGATGTTGTATACTGTAGCAAAAGTCTGGAGTTTTCTTGGACTGGCAGGCTATTACAAACATTTCGTAGAGAACTTTTCACGGATCGCCTTTCCTCTTACCACACTAACAAGGAAGGATCAGAAGTTCATTTGGACTCCAGAGTGCGCTGCGAGCTTTTGAAAAGCTGAAGAGTATATTGACACGACGCCAATCTTGACGTCCCCATGTGGTTCAGACGGCTTTGAAATTTATAGGGATGTATCAGGGAATGTCTTAGGCTGCGTTCTTCTTTAGCTTTGAAGGGTGATCACTTATGGCTTACGTCAGTTGAAAGTGTAAAAGCAGAACTATCCCGTCCATGACTTGGAGTTGACGGCGGTGATATTTGAACTTAAGTTTTGGCGTCATTACATATATGGCGTGAAAGTTGACATCTTCATGGACCATAAGAGCCTTAAGTATCTTCTGGATCAAAAGGATCTAAATATGCAATAACGGATGTGGATGAAGTTCCTTGGGGACTACACCTTCCAAATTCATTGTACTCCCAAGAAGGGAAATAAGGTCACAAATGCCATGAGCCGCAGGGCTCCGATAAGGGCAAGTTGGTTGCAGATGCATGATGAGCATCTAATCTAGGAGTTGGAGGCCTTAGACATCTCTTGTGTGGACAAGAATGTTACTGCAAATGCATGCCTGAACTGGATGGAGGTATAGTATGACCTTGCAGACAGGGTTCGGTAAGCAACAGAACTTGATGAGAGTCTAAAATGCTATGTAGTGGATGGGTCCAATGCCAAATTCTCCTTGGATGATGGCCTTTGGCGGAAAAATGGTTGTTTGTGCATCTCGGGTGTGGGTAAACTTTATGAGGAAATGATGTATAAAGCATATTTTACAAGGTACTCAATTCACCCAAGGGGAACAAAAATGTACAAAGACATGAAGAAGGTGTTCGTGTGGCCAGGTTTGAAGAAAGATATAGCCCATTATGTGGCAAAATGTCAGACTTGTGCCTTGGTAAAAGCTGAATGCCAGAAACCTGGCAGTTTCCTGAAGTCATTATCAATCCTAGTATGGAAGTTCGATGACATTTCTATAGATTTCGTGCATAGACTGTCAAGATCTCAAAGCAGAAATGATGCCGTGTGGGTGATCGTTGACTGATATTCCAAAGTATCACAATTCATACCAAACAGGAAGTATGATTCAGTGGAAAAATTGGTCAAACTGTATATGGATAACATCGTACGATTACACGGCGTGCCCCGTAGCATCGGCAGTGATCAATATGGGCATTTTTCTTCAGGTGATTGGATGCTAATCCACTAACTGTTTGGTACCAAGTTATAGTTCAGTACGACCTTTCATCCTCAAACGGATGGTCAGACCGAGAGGACCAACATAACAATGGAAGATATCCTTTGAATGTGCACCTTGTATTTTGGGAAGATGTGGGAAGATCACCTCTATATGATTGAGTTTTCCTACAATAATAGCTATCAAGCTAGCATACAGATGGCACCCAAGCTTTATACGGTAGGAATTGTCGTACACCGTTATCTTTGGCGAAAACAGGCAAGTCAAAGCTCTATAAGCGTAAGGAGGTCGTAGATGCAAATTCGACCATACGAACTATACGAGAGCAGCTACTGATAGCCCAAGATAGGCAAGCGAAGTACTACAATGCCAAACACTGAAACGTGGAGTTTGCGGTTGGCGGGTGGGTGTACATGAAGATCAAGCCCTTCAAAAGTGTATCCAGGATCCGGCACTTGAAAAAGTTGAGTATGCGATATCTTGGTTTATTTGAAGTGGTTGAGCGAGTTGGAGAAGCTACCTATCAGTTATCTCTATCTGTGGAGCTAAGTGGGTTGAATGATATGTTTCACATATCGGTGCTGCGAAAAGCTGTGAAAGAGCCAGCCAAGTGGTTAAGGATGATCAAGTACCGGTAGATAGTCGGCTGACGATGAAAGTTCATCCCATTCGGATCGAGGATATGGAAATCAAGCAACTGTAAAACAAGACAATCAGGATGGTCAAAGTCCGATGGGATAACTGTGACCATGAAGAGCTGAAATGGGAGCGTGCGCAGACCATGCATTAAGAAACTCCCTAGTTGTTTTTATAGTGATGTTGTAACTTATGATTTTGAATGTTATAACAAATAAGTTGTTGTATGTTTTCCCTTATAGATGCATAAAAATTTTGAGACGAAATTTTTGTAAGGAGAGAAGAGTTATAACACCCCAAATTTGATAGCTAACCTTTTGGTCGCTATCGTCGGGCGACAGTGGGTATCGCCGGGGATATAGCGATAGGTCTCGACGCCATAAAGTGTTGAGTAAGCTAAGCACTCGATGTCTTTCAACGAATCGTTGAGTAAGTGACTTTCGCGTGGCGTTAGTGGGTGTCACGCGGCTATATCCCTTTTCTTAACGCACTCAACGCCTTAAAGCGTTGAGTGATCTCGACGCAATTGATGCCTCGAAGCATTGAGTGATCTATTTGCTTCGATAATGTCAGGCGACATTGGGTATCGCCCGGGTGATAATGGGTAAGCGTTGAGTGAGCGTGATGCACTCAACTCCACAAAGCATTAAATGAGTTCAACACTCAATGCCTGAAAGCATTGAGTGAGCTATTGGCTTAATGTCGCGGGGCGATAGTGGAAGTCTCCAGACGATAGTGCCACGTGACATGAACACATGTCAGATGGCTAGTTGGCAGCCAAAGAGTGGTGGTTGACTGGAGTCAAATGGGTGAAGTTGATGCCACTAGGCTACATCGATATCGCGCGGCGAAAACGACTACTTTGACTTTTCAGCTATTTTTTGCAGCCACTTATTTCTCTTGATTGAATAAGCCTGTAGCTGGGATTAATATTGAGGATACTTAACTAGAGGAGTGGAGGAATGAGAAGTTATTCTCTTCTTCAAACTCTCTCTCTTCCTTTCATTCAAAGATCTTGAGAAGAATAAGCTAAAGAAGAGTTGGGATGATCTTTGTGAGAGTGTTGAAGAAGATCCAGTAGTCGGAAGTAAGATTTGAAATGGTCTGTGAAGAGGAAAGTGTGGTGCTCCTTTCCAACCAGAAAAAAAAGTGGTCATGGCTCCAAAGAAGTCTATAAGGGTAACGATCTTCCTTCTTGAACATGTGAAGTCCTTCTTTTGGCATATGGATGGAATACCCCACCAAAAGATGGAGAATCAAGGGAATTCCTTTAGGTCGATTCGTGAAAATCCAGTGAGTCTTGCATATAGATCTGTAAATGTGTAGTACAGAATAGACATGCTATGTGAAGCCCATCTGGACAGGTTGGTCTGGATTGGTGATGTTTATTTTGCGTGCCAGAGAAGACTCCGAGTATAAACGAGTAGTTTACGGGGTCTGCAGGGTTATACCTGTGAACTGGAAGTAGCATGAAGTATTGGAGGCTATTTGTGCTGTGAAAGTCTAGTGTTTCTGGCAGTGCAGGTTACTGCATGGTTTTTGTTGGGTTTGGTATAGAAAGTGAATTCTGTTTTTAATGCCTGGCGACAGTGAGTATCCCTGGCGATAGCTGCCAGATACCTTTTTAATGATAAGCTTGTCTCTGGGAGACTATGAGGCTAATCTGTAAGCTGCGAGCTCCTAAAGGCCAATGAGCCGAACGGACAAGGGGAAGACGACACACGTCAGATTAGCCTTGGATTTAACAATTTGAGTAATGGGCAATGGTTGAACTGTATCCATGTTATGGTTGTCTAACTCGAATGCCTAAGTTATTGGTGTTTGTTAGGATCACAAAATGAGAGTCTTAGGCTATACACCGTCAAGACTAAAGTCTCAGGACTGGTGCTAGAAAGGCTATGAAAGCTCAAAGTAAACTGTTATGTATGAGACCTCTGAACGGTGGTGGGACCCTGGCAACAGGTACACCGAAAATGTGCCCTGAGTGCATGGAACGTTTAGTCATTGAGGCATTCGTTTGTGATATATTGAACAATGCGTGAGTGCACATTTTTGTGATATATCTGCTTGTGCTAAAGCTATACCTCCAGGGAAGGAATACCACTGCCCCGGGAAAGGGGTAGGGTCGTTATAAATTGGTCAGCTAAAGCTAACTGTTGCCTTGTTTGCCACCATTGTTGTGGATTGTCCTTGTGCAAGTGCTGGAGAGCCGAGCGGGAAATAGCGGGTTGAAGCTCTTGTTGTTGCTAATGTTGGCCCTCGAAGTCCGTTCGAAGGAATTTTACTGTTTCCATGTATGGTCGCCCTGTGTGACATTATTTGTAATCCACACTCATGAAATGTAACTGTAAGGCCTTAAGGCCATAACTTTTGTGTATTTGTAAGTGACATTCATGTTATATAAATGTCATGGTTTATATATTATGGACATTCGAGTGGGTATGAGTTCAAGTAACCCTAAATCTTATGCTAGAATGCTTTGAGTTAGGATTCAAGTAATTTTTGATATTAACCTGTAATCCCGCTTCCTGTCTGTGGAATATGGTGTGGGACCTCGGTCGGACCCTATATTATATGTCATGTCATGGACGGAGATGTTACATATGAAGTTTTGATGAGCTCACCCTTAGAACCAAATGTCAGATAGTTAGGGTAGCAAAGAGATAGAGTTGTTCTTGGGGTCGACAAAGTATCGTCTTCACCCTGAGGATGGTAATCCACTTGGGGTTAGCTAAAGAGCAATGAGGGAAAGGGTTGGTAATTAATAGATACTTATAAAAGTAAGTGCCTTGAGAAAGGGAATTTTGAGCTTCGACCCATCATAGTTCCTCGTGCCCTCGAGAGAACTTCACCGGGCATGCCCTGGGCAGTCCAAGGTTAACCCTAAAATGTAAGAATAAGCCGACTAAAAGAGTAACCATTAATAAACCATCATCACGTACATTCAGCCCGTCATTCCGAGAGGATAGTTGGTTTAGATCTACGAGCGGTGGACTCGGTGTTTGATAGGATTGATGGCTTAGATTGGTGAGCCGATGGCTCGGAAGCTCCTTATAATATATGTGTATGTGCATTAAGTGGTGTGTCCTCGTTATTGGATGGTCGTTAACATTGACGTAGATACGTTCACTCGGCAAGTGTAAGTGCCCACTTAGCCCATAAAAATATTGGTAGTTTTGTCGGCATTACTACAAGAGACTCCGTAGCACCTGATTGTGGGTGTACCAAGTAGTACTCAGAGTCTAGGCTGTGTAGTGTGAATATCAACCTAGGAGTGGGGAGGCCCAACCCACTGCCTCTGTATGCCACTGCGGGAGTTACCTGAGAGTTTAGCTAACTCCAAATGCTGGAACTAAAAGTTTGTGCGCATAGAATCGGGTGAGTGCGTTGCACTTGTGTGAAACATATTATCTAGCATGCATAGCATTTCAAGTCATACCTAACTTTCATAAAACCTCTACCCCTAATGAATAAACTATTATGGGATCTTTTATACGTTAGGCCTTGCAAAACGATCCCTTAATTTATAAGTTTATATGAGCATTCTTATAAACTAAGATTACTTTCTCTGTGATGATAGTTAGTTGTTATGCCTTTACTTTAATCTGCTGCTTCCATTATGCTGCAACTTTTACTATCTATTCATCTATATACCTTTCATTACTGTGATATATACTTTTAGCATATGATAGTTGATCCATTATCACTTGCTCTTGCGTACTCTCCACTTTCAATACCTCCCTTTTCATCCTCCACCGCACGATTCCTAGGAGTCGTAGGGGAGGGGAGGGGGACTAAGACTTAGTTTAAACTAATGTACTAATGTTCATAACACCAGGGATTCTGGCTGGGAGACAGGGTACAAAACCAGGGGAAGCAGCAACGTAACGTCCCAATTCATGCTAGACCCCTCGCACACATTTTGAGTCAAGAAAACTGACTCATGCTCGGGGTGCACTAGTAACAATCATTGAGTTCATTGGCTAGTAGGTTGGAATCAAGTGGTACTTGATGCATGAAGGGAGTTGGACTTAGAATATTTTTGCTAAAAGGATTCATTGAAAAGCATTGAGTGATCTCGACGCCATTCGATGAATCATCGAGTGATCTCGACGCATATAATGCTTGGACTTAGAATATTTTGGCCAGAAGGATTCGTTGAAAAGCATTGAGTCATCTCGACGCCACTCGACGAAGCGTCGAGTGATCTCGACGCTTACAACGCTTGGACTTAGAATATTTTGGCCAGAAGGATTCGTCGAAAAGTGTTGAGTGATCTCGACACCACTCGATGAAGCGTCGAGTGATATCGACATGTACAATGGTTGGACTTAGAATATTTTGGCCAAAAGGATACGTCAAAAAGCATTGAGTGATCTTGACGCCATTCGACAAAGCGTCGAGTGATCTCGACACATACAACGCTTGGACTTGGAATATTTTGGCCAAAAGGATTCGTCAAAACGCATTGAGTGATCTTGACGCCACTCGATGAAGTGTCATGTGATCTCGACGCTTACAACGCTTGGACTTAGAATATTTTGGCCAGAAGGATTCGTCTAAAAGCATTGAGTGATCTCGATGCCACTCGACGAAGCGTCGAGTGATCTCGATGCATACATCACTTGGAATTAGAATATTTTGGATAGAAGGATTCGTCGAAAAGCATTGAGTGATCCCGACGCCATTTGACAAAGCATTGAATGATATCGATGCCATTCGACGAAACGTCGAGTGACACTCGATGCATGCGATGAATTTGACTTAGCATATTTCAAGCAGGTCATGTTGCTGATTTATACATATGTGCTGAACCGGGTTTTTGGGATAAGCACTGATGGCTTATGTGGACCCGGTCTTCTCAAACAAGACCTATTTAAAGTAACATACGGCGGTCCAATGCAGAGGCAACTGTTGGAACCCTACTTGTGATTTGGGCTAGGTTCACTATTAGGATTGATGACTCACCATGTATAGTTTAGGGTCATATGTTAGTTTCAGGGTTATGGTAAATCACTTAAGGATTAGATTACTGAAACCTACCTTCAGAAGACTTCAGATAACACAAGACTTAAGAGACGAGACAGTTTTGAAGATTACAGAAAATGTGTTCGATCATAGCTGAACTTAGCTTGACGATCGTCAAACTCAGCTCGACAAACTCATAGTTCCTTCTGTGAGTTGAGCTCGACGAAAGTCTAGCTCAGGTCGACGAACTGTGAGCTTATATCAGAATCTCACCTCAACGAAGTGCCTTCTCAGCTCAACGAACTTGGAGTTCAGTTTGGCAAGTACATTTTTCTATTCGACAATTTTGGAGCTCAACTTGACGAAGGAGAATTATCAGCTCGACGAACTTGGAGCTCAGGTTGACGAAAACTTTACTGAGTTCGACCAACTCCCTCTAGGTTCTGTTCGACTAAACTTCTCTGCAGTTTCTCTGATCGACTAAGGCAGTTTAATTTCAGTGATTAAGACAGTAATACTCTGATAATTAATGCTTAGTATTCTCAAGAATATAGTCATTTCCCGACAACATTAATTAGAGATTTCAAAGAGTTATTACTTAACATTTTTACTGGGACAGTTGAGGAAATACATTAAAGAAAAGATCATTCGTTCCATTTCCCAAAAAATATGCAGAGGACTTCAAGCAATTCAAAATTCAAATCAAAAATCAATATATAAAAGAAATTCTTAGAAGATTGCATAAAAAAAGTCTAACAGTCAGGGATAAGAAGGAAGAAGAAAATCTGAGCAATCAGAGAACAAGAAATAGATACAGAGAACATCTTGTTCATCATCTTCTTCTTCAAGTTTTCTTCCAGCAACACAAAATTCAATCTGAGACCAATAGCTCCATCTCTCAGAATCATTTACTGGAAGAAGAAGTGTCCATCTTTGAAGGCCTACACCCTGAAGCAAAGTCTCCACTCCTGACCAGATTTCAATAACTCAAGGGGAGCTTTGACAAGATCATCAAATCCACTAGTCTTCTCTCAGATTATTGACAGAGAAGAACATCTTCATCTTTTTGTTTATTTCATCCAACTGTGTACAAGGTTATAACTCCCTTCAAAAGTTAAACCTTTTGGTTCTCAAGTCTCCTGATCAAAAGACTTGGTTTGCTTTTTTGGGCACCTGATCAAAAGCTTAAAGGGTTGCTAGAACTCCCTTTGAAAATAGATCTTGTGGTGACAGGGCACCTGAACAAAAACCTATGGTGGAAGGGCACCTGATCAAAAACCTGTAGTGGATTGCTACCAGTGTGGTAGAAGAGTGGATGTACCCATGTTTATTGGGGAACCATTGTAAATTTTCTTGTGTCGTCTGGTTGTGCTCTACTTTCTTATTTACTGTGCTGTGATGATTTCTTTTCTTATATATATATATATCATCTATTTTAATCCTCTGTAAAAATAACTTAAAGTTTTTAAAATACTCTATTCACCCCCTCGCCTCAAAGTTCGTTAGATCAATCCGTCAGCATCCGAGGCATCACTTTCAGCAACACATGGCAGCATGACTCAAACCTTAATCTTTCTTATATAAAAAATGAATAAACATGAAACCCTATCCGTCACTTCATTCTTCTTTGCTAAGTCGTTACTTGCCGAACCCGACGGAGGAAAGAAGTCAACAGAGTCATATTTCTGGAGGAAGAACTCTCCCTCTCCATGAAGAACAATGCCGCCAAGAAGGACAACAAGATCCATGACGGGAAACGAGGTGAGCTTACTACCCCCTCCCTTGGTGCAAGATATTTAGTAATGATATAGGAGAGATGCCGACTCAAAAGAGTTTGACTTGTGTGGGATGAAGATCTCCTAGGAAAAGACCATGCTAGGACCTCTTCCTAGGCGTTAGTTGTCTTCAACCTCTCCTCTCTTCGTTATGAAGATGGTGGACTTGGTTTCGTGAAGGAAGATGGTCTATTGAGGGTGAACAAGGGAGGAGGAAGTTCTGTATGTGGTTTTTAACAAGTGGATAGAGGAAGCATACGAACTGATGTCGTTTGTTTGCTTCAAGATGCGTGCAAAAATCTGTTTTCTACGCGCAAAGACTTTGAGGCCATTTTCGGGTGTGATACAACCATATTTAGGTATTAGAATGAACACTAAAGTTGTAGCTCTAGGAAAGACCTTTCCAATGGTTGGTTATATGTTTCCATAGGAGCTTTGTAGCTCCAGGAATGTCCAGTCGAATTTTTTGTATGGTAACAACTTATTTGCAGGATGCTTTCGGGTTAGTGTATAACCGGGTTTGGACAAGGGAGAAGAAATGTAGCAAGATGATGTTGAGGTTTGGATGAGCCTAGTTATATGTAGACGAGATAAACAAATGGTTTGGAGGAATTTAATAAACAAATGGTTTCGGGTAATTAGTGAACAAATGATTTGATAAGATTTGGTTATGCAAATGACTACTTATGAAATCCGGTAAGGATGCGTGCGACTGTAATCCGATGAATGATATAAGTTTTAAAAGAGGGTGTGGTGCCCGTTAATTGAATGTATAATCTATACTTATGTTATCATGCTTGATGGATACATGGAGAGTTAATATATTGTTGTGATAAATATATGAAAGCGTAATTGTTTGTGAATGCTTGATTATAAGGAAGGAATTAGACTAGGTAAATCTCATGGCCATGGAAAATGTTGAATCATGATCTCAAGTGTTGGATGGGATAATTTGTATAGTCCATTGCTTAGAGTGTGTCTCCCTACGGGTAGCAATGTGGGATTAGTACATTGTTCAAGGTGGCTTGCCACCTGTGTTGATGTTGAACCCTTGAGTACTTGGGAGCACAAAAATATGAAAGGGTGCAAGTGTGTGAGTATTTGACCGCACTTAATTGGTAATGATGATAAAGGACTCAGTGTGGATCCCTTGAGTGCTATTGAGCACTGGATTGGTAATGATGAGAAGGGACTCAATTGGAGCCCTTGTATGGTTGATGGAAAGGCCATATGAATTTGCATGCGGTGTGAGTTGATACACGGTGTCATAATCTTGGGTTAAGGATAATGTGGTAAGTCTACGGGCTCTCCAGTCGTCACACCGACAAGAGTTGACAGATAGAATTCAGACAGTTGGGCTTGATCCTCGGTGCTCATTCCTGGGGCTCCTTCGATGCCAAGTGGAAGGTTGGGCTTGGTCTATTTGTGATACGCTCATATAGGAACCTTCCATGCCATAATGATAGGTCAGTTTGGGTTATGTTTTTGGTGCACATTTACCCAAGACTCCTCTGAGCCACGGTAACATGGGCTTCGCTGTTGTAGGCGTATAGAGGCTTAGGCTAGGTAGTGTGGAGACCAACCTAGTTGTGTAGACACCCACTTTACGGTCACCGTATGGCCACGACGGATGACTCCTGAGAGGTTAGCTACATGCTCGAAAAGTGAGAACTACAAGTCTGTGTCAACATAGCAGTGTGCGTGTGTGTGAGCATGGGTGAGTCATCATATTGCATTCATAACATTACATTGCACGACATAAGATCCTTATCATATAAGTTTGTATGGACACTCTTATATGATGAGTTAATTTACTGTTAGGCCAATCATTAACTTATAAATCTGTATTAGCATTTTTATAAGTTAAGTAACTTTCCTGTTGTAGATTTATATGTTTAATGGATTGTTATGACTTGAGTAGAATTGCTAGAATAGAATGTTGATAAAAATGTTATGTATTATTATTGTAACTACTCATGACATATAGATTCTCAACCTGCTTGCACTACTACTCACACACACACACACATATATATATATATATATATATATATATATATATATATATATATATATATATATATATATATATATATATATATATATATATATATATTGTACCCTTATTCCTTTTCTCCGCCCGATGCCTAAGAGTTGTCGGGGGAGCGGATGTGATAGCCACTTAGTCTTTATGACTAACGGTGGTTATGAATTCCATTTTAGGAGGAAACCCAGCAGATAGAGCAGCAGCCGTATGTCATATAGGAGGGCAGCCTGGCCAGGGTAACAGGGCCTGATACTATGATACCATCGCTGTCTCGGTGACTGATGTGAGTTTTTAAAGATTCATGTTGTAGCCCTTTGGGCTATTTGTGTACTCTAATATTATAGAAGCCGTTGTTGCTTCTTATTTCTGTTGTACATTTTTGGACTATATACGTGTGTGGATTCTTACTTCTATTTCATATTCTTTATGTTGGGTTGGCATTGATGATATTGGTTTGGCCGACAGGATATGCGTCTTATGGTACAGGTTAGCTCGTGTGTTGGCTCTACCATAAGGCGGCTGTTCTTGGCATAAGACTCCCGTCGAATGTGTTTTGTGTTACGAGAGGGGGTCTTACAAATGGTATCAGCTTGCAATGATCCTGAACTAAAGATGTCATTGAATAATGGTGCCACACTAGCTCGATTGGTCAGTTTATTGACAAACTGACATAGCAGAAGCAATGGTGTGCCCATGTGTAATTCACACTAATTATGTCCAGTCGTTATCCTGCGATTAGCCAACCTGACCTTAAGTTTGTATGTTTATGTGTAGATCGCGACACATGTAGAGATAGTGGTGGGCACTCCCGCCCCTTCTACCCCTACTCAGTTTCAACAATCAGAACTGAGACAAACTCTGACAGCAATCTTAGATGCATGTAGATCCCAGCAGGCCGCAGTGCAACAACAAGCCTCGTGTTCCAACTGCCTGAGTACCTTCCGAGCCCTCTCCCCGCTTGCTTATTATGGGACAGAGTCAGCTGTCTGTACTGAAGCGTGGCTAGACACTGTGCAAGAGCTAATGGCCGGAATTATATGTCCATCCAATATGGTTGTGACCTTAGTTGTGTTAGTCTTGGAAACGCATGTGAAGAGGTGGTGGATGTCCCTCATGGGTTCCACGTTTCAAGGCCGAGTGTACACTGAGATCAGTTGGAGTGAATTTTTTGAATCCTTCTTGGAACATTTCATCCCCTCCACTGCTCGAGATGAGCTTAAAGAAAGGTTCCTACAGTTAAAGTAAGGATGCACTTCCGTGACAGAATATCAAAGGGAGTTTCAGCACCTCACTAGATCTGCTGACTCCTAAGAGTTGGACGACTGCGGGTATGCAAAATAATTTTACAAAGACTTGCGAGATCCCCTAAGGCAAGAACTTTTGTTTATAACAGACGCGAGCTTGGCATAGATAATTGATTTGGCGAAAAGGTTGGAGTCGGATCACTTGGGAAGTAGTAAGAGACCCGCTGAGGGTGTGATGGAAGCAAGCCCCAGCTTCAGAAAGTGACATAATAGTAGAGGTGGTAGAGGAAACCAAAGAGGTGGCGGTCATTTCCACCAGAATTTTAGGATGGAACGTCCAGGGCCGCAGTTAACGCTACCTGCACCTCCACAGTTCCATCTTCACAAGCAACCAAGAGGACCATTCGGGAGAGTTTGTTTTCAGTGTATCTAGCCGGGCCACATCCGACATTATTGCCTGCAATTAGGATGAGATGGTCTCACTATTTTTCCTCCGACAACCCCGCGAGGATGAGGACAAGGTCGTGGTCAAGGACGAGGACCATGAGGAAGGAATCCTGAACCTCCTCGAGAGCAGATGTTTGCTCTGGATATGGTGTAGGAGCGGAATCCTCAGAACACGATTGTAGGTATGTTGAGATTTGATTAATACATCATAAATATTCATCCTTAATTTGCCTAAGATGCACTAGGGATCTAGCTTGAGTCTTTAAAATTGATACTCAGGAACCGTGATGGTTAGTGGGAAACCAGCTCACACTATATTTGATACTGGTGCCGCACATTCATTTGTCTTGGCGGACTTCATAAAAGATTTAAATTGCATGAAATAATTCAGTAATATAACTCGAAAAGTAAGCCTCCCAGACGGCTCTGAGATGACATCATCCGCCAAGTGTGACTTGGAAGTATATATTGGAGAATATTTTTTAAAACCCCTTTGACAGTGTTGAGAATGCTAGAATTTGATCTTATTCTGGGCATGACATGGATGGATTAACACCACGCCAAAATTGATTGTGCGGCGAAGAAAATCACTTTCAGGAATGGAGACTCTGAGGTCGTCTTCCAAGGTATTAGATTCATACCCCATACGTTGTTGTCTTCCATTCAGTCCCTTAAGGCCCATATGTAAGGGGTGAGGAATATATGATATGTTTCGAGCTGAAAGAGATGACGACGAGCATGGAAGTTGTGAGGGTAGTGCGGGATTTCCCTAAAGTGTTCCCAGAGAAGCTACTGGGCTTACCCCTGCATAGAGAGGTGGACTTCCAAATTAAACTAGTAACAGGTGTTAAGCCCATCTCGGACTCCTTAAAGAATGGCTCCAAAGGAACTCATCGAGCTTAGAGTTCAGTTACAGGAGTTGGTGGAATCAGGGTTTGTTTGTCCCAGTTCATCACCTTGGGGAGCCCCTATTTTGTTTGTTTAGAAGAAAGATGGATCACTACAGCTATGCATAGACTACCGAGAACTCAACCAGCTGACAGTGCGGAACATCTATCTGTTACCTCGGATCGACGAGTTATTCGATCAGTTGGTAGGAGCACATTTGTTTTTCAAGTTGGATTTGTGTTCGTGGTACTATCAATTGAGAATACAAGAGGAAGACATTCAAGAAACATCGTTCAGTTTGAGATACGGTTTATATGAGTTCACAGTGATGTCGTTTGGACTGGGTGTTCGAGTTGTATTTAGATGTCTTTGTCATCATCTTCATCGATGACATTTTGGTCTACTCCAAGACGAAAGAGGAGCATGTGGGGGCACTTGGCCATAGTTTTGGAGAAACTAAAAGAGCATTCCCTGTTTGCTAAGTTCAGCAAGTGCGAGTTCTGGCTCCGAGAAGTTGCCTTCTTGATCCATGTGATTAGTGGTGCTGGATTAGCAGTAAACTCGGCCAAGGTGCGTGTCGTGAAGGAATGGTCACCTTTGAAGTCGAAGGCCGATGTACGAAGCTTTCTTGGACTTGCTGGATATTATCGCAAGTTTGTGACAGGATTTTCAAAGATAACAGTTCCTCTCACCGCTTTGACAAAGAAAGGTGTGTCGTATGAGAGGACACCCCAGTGCGAGGCTGCATTTCTTGAACTAAAGTATCGACTTACCTCAGCTCCGATCCTATATCCTCCATCATGGAAAGAAGGGTTTTAAGTTTACACTGATGCCTCATATCAAGGGATGGGATAAGTGTTTATACAGCATGGGCATGCGATTGCATATGCTTCAAGACAGTTGAAGAAGCCTGAGATTAATTTCCCAGTACATGATTTGGAGTTGGGGGTAGTTGTGTTTGACTTAAAGGTTTGGAGACATTATTTGTATGCCGTCCACTGTGAGATCTTTTTGGACCATAAGAACTTGAAGTATGTTATACTCAGTAGGAGTTGAATTTGAGGTAGCGACGGTGGCTAGAAGTTTTGTGTGATTTTGAGTTTACATTGAACTACCACCCCGGGAAAGCAAACTCCGTGGAAGATGCCTTGAGCAGAAAAGTACCTGAGTAGAGCCTCGAGTCTCGGATGATGAGTATGGAATTGACTCGAGTGCTCGAGGAGATGGAGATCACATTGGTTTGTAAGCACCATCTCGAGTTTTATACTGAATATCTAACTGTCGTAAGTATAATTTGTGATATTCGAGATCGAATTAGGGCAAATCAAGGGAAGTATGCTGCTCTGGCTCTTAAGATTAAGACAATTGAGGATGGATCTATTGAAGAGTATACTCTGAAGGACGGACTCGCTCATTTTCGTGGAAGACTTTACATTCCCGTTGGCAGTGAAATCTGGGAATATATCTTGAGATAGGCACATTGCACCAAGTATTCGATACATCCTGGATTTTCCAAGATGTATAGTGACTTACCAAAGACCATGTTCTAGGCAGGAATGAATAGTGTTGTCAAGTATTATGTTACACACTATGAGGCTTGTTGCAAGGTGAAGGTGGAGTGCAAGAGCCCTGGAGGATTGCTACAATCATTGCCCATTCTGGAGTGAAAATTTAAAGATATCTCCAGGTATTTCGTTCGCGGTCTTCCCCGATCATGATCAGGGAATGACTCAATTTCGGTGATTGTGGGCCGCTTGACCATGGTCGCCAGGTTTATCCTAATAAGGAAGGAGATGTATGTGGGTGTAATGGTACGTCTCTTCGTGGAACAGTTTGTACGATACCATGGAGTGCCTAGGACGATAGTCTCCGACCATGATGGTCATTTTACTTTCGAGGAATGGAAGACGGTTCAAGCGTATTTGGGTTATTGCCTTACCTTTAGCATGACCTTTCATCCTCAGACGGACGGTCAGTCTGAGAGGACCATCAAAACTATGGAAGATCTGTTGAGGTTGTGTGTATTGGATAGAGGGGAGCGGTTAGAAAGGCTCTTACCAATGGTGGAATTTTCATACAACAACTGTCATCAAGATAGCATCGGGATGGTACCCCACAAAGTGCTTAATGGAAGGAGGTGTAGAACACCTTTATCATGGGTACAGGATGAAGACCCGAAGATTTTGGGAATCGAGTATTTTGATGACACCAATGCTATGGTTAGATTCATAAGAGATGACATACTTGAGGCTCAAAGTCGGCAAGCAAAGTATTATAACATGAAACATAGGATGGTGGAGTTTCAAATGGGTGACAAGGTGTTTTTGAAGATATAGCCAATGCATGTAGTATCACGAGTGCGTGGTAGGAAGAAACTCAGCCCGAGATATCTGGGGACTTATGCGATATTGGAAAGGATTGGCCCTCTAGCCTATCAGCAGGAGCTACCACCAGAGCTAGAAAATTTGCACGACATATTCTATGTGTCGTCACTTCGGAAAGCACTCCTACGGCTCGATCAGCTTTTCCCCGCTACAAATAGATCTGTGGCAACTGATAGGTTTATTCTACTAGAGTTGGTGCGGATAGTGGACAAAGAGACAAGGAACTTGCATCGAAAGAGTATTCCTTTGTTGAAGGTCTTATGGTCTAATCAAGGGAAAGAGGAATATACTTGGGAGCCAGTGGACTTGATGCTGAAGAACTACCCGGAGTTGTTTCCACAAGGTACCCTTAAAAGCATAATTATATTCTTCATGCTTTACCTCCTCCATATACTTAGCCTGATTTCAGGAATGAAATATTTTATTTTGTTTATAGGATTTGTAATGTCCCAATTCATGCTAGACCCTAAATGTCTTTAATTTCAAGGATAGATAAATCACCTAGAGGGGGGTGAATAGATTTCTTAGTCTCTTGTGACTATCTTTAATTTTCTATGTGTTTTAGGTGTGTTGAGTTAGCTTTGTTAGCTTGCTTTCAAGAACATAACACACAATGTTTATAGTGCTTCCCCAGATTATGGGTACCTTCCTTTCCCTCCCACCTTTCTAACAGCTTGATAGAAAGACAATTCTCTAATCTCATCTCCTAAGAGCTTACAACACGATTCTGCAAGACCATTCAGTCTCCTCCAAGGCTTACAGCTCAAGAACAAAGCCCTACAACTCAGTAATCCAAAGATCACCTACCTCAGGCCCAAAGGCCCTACAACTCAGGCTAGGAGGACAACCTTACCTCAGAGAGAATGACTCTCCTACAACTCAGGCACAATGACACTACCTCAGATACAAAGGATACTATAAATTAGGCACAAGTGCCCTACAACTCAGAGAGAATGACACACCTACCTCCAGCTCAAAATCCCTACCTCAGATCCAAATTGGATCCTATTGATTGGCCCGCGAACAGACTCGTACTGTGGTTGGTTCGGTGAGTCGATCGCCGCGGGCTTGCTAGATGAGGCAAGTGCACCTATCGCAAGTAGTACTCGATATTCGGGAGAATACCGAGGTCGTATTATTCCGGGAACGGGTTGATTACCCCTACTCCTCCGAAAACACTATTATTTTACCGAAATAGAAGTTGAGGGTTTTAAGTAAAATAAGAACGAAAATAGATTTTAAGAAAGTAGTCGATGAAGAGATAACTCCCGGTATCGAATTGCGTTAGGATTAAAAATAGATTTGAATAACTAGATATCTAAAGTTTCAATTTAATTAATGCGGAAACTTGGCCGTGGAGGTTCAAAATAATGAGCTCACCTATCTCTAGGAATATCGCTCACCTAGACATTAAGGCTATTCGACCGGGCTCTCGTCCGACGAAGGATTCCCCTTAATGCCCGCAGTATGCTAAGAACCCCGCTATTGGGTGGGGAACCCAATCCGGTAGAGTTAGCGCGCCTCCTCTCTCGAGGGTTAGTGCGGAACTCTATCTACCCAGGGGTGATCTGTCCATATGCACGGCCTCTCGGCTAGCTAGCGTATGGATAACGGAAATAGAGCCCACACATCGATATGTGGGTCTACGCGTCGTTAACCCGGGGTAAACCTTAAGTTTTTAATTAAATTGAAAAATTAGACATTTGGTTATTTAAAACATTTTAGATCCCAAAGCTCTTCGATACCGAGGGCTAAAAGCAATTAGCCACTCATCGGAATGGGGATAGCTTATATGATTGGTTGTGCGAGCGTCCTAAACTATTCGCTGAAAGGTTATAAAGAAAATAAGAAGAAAAGCAAAATAACCTAATTTTAGAAAAGTTATTACAAATAAACACACCCGCACTCATTCAAACATATAAAAGGAAGAAATAAAACTAATTTACTCATAAGAGAAAATTGAATAATTGACATTTGCAGGTCCCACTCAAACGAGTGGGGGCGGGAAATGAAAGCTGAAAAGTGCATAAATGAACTTTGCAAGTCCCACTCAAACGAGTGGGGGCGGAAAATTAAAGCTGAAAATTGCAAGTCCTACTCAAACGAGTAGGACTGAAATGAAAGCGAGTCCTACTCAAACGAGCAGGAGAAAATAAATGCGATTACAGGGCTTTCTTAAATATTTACATTAAAATAAAGTCCGACCATTAAACTCCTAGCGAGTAGGCGGAAAATCAAATCCAGCCATTTAACTCAAGTGAGTAGGCGGAAAAACAAAAATAAAGATTGAAAATCACAAGTCCTACTCAAACGAGTAGGACTGAAAATACAGACCGGCCATTTAACTCAAATGAGTAGGCGGAAAAATAAAAACAACACACGCACTCTACTTGAATAGAATCCAGCCAATTAACTCAAATGAGTAGGCGGAAAAATAAAAACAACACACGCACTCTACTTGAATAGAATCCAGCCAATTAACTCAAATGAGTAGGCGGAAAAATAAAAACAACACACGCACTCTACTTGAATAGAACTACTCACGCACTCGACATAAATAAACACACACACACACACTTGCATAATTTAACTTAGGAGCTGAAAAATATCTCATACACGCACACACTCGTGCTAAAATAATTGCAAAAATCAAAGTTATCGAAAAATTAAAATGACTGCATTTCTACCGCTGGAATGCAGTAGAAATGCATAAAAAGGCAAAATAAGAATTGTTTGAGCAAAAAGTTTTCAAATTAAAGTGAGAAAGGCAAGTGCCCGAAAATTAAAACGGTTACATTTTTACCGTTAGATTTTGATAGAAATGCTAAAAAAAGTGAAAATAAAAATTGTTCGAGCGAAAATATTTTTTTGTAACTACTTAAAATGAAAGTTGATGAAAAATAAAAATAACAATTTATACATTACTATAGCCTTGTAAAATGGTTTAAAAAGAGGGAGTAAGCTAAAAAGAAGCAGTAGTTTTATAGTTAAGACAAAGTAAAAGCTAAGTTAAGAGGAATGAAAACTACCCTTTTTTAATGTTTTACAAGTTCATAAAAGCGCATTTTGAAGTATGAAAATCCTAAGTCTAACCAAATTTAAAGAGTTTTGAGAATGAAAACGGCCATAATAACGGCTATAAGTTTTGTTATATTTGGAAAGAAAACGAGAACATTTGCGTTTTAAAACATGAAAATGTATAAGATTGAAGTAAAGGAGGCTTTTAGAGAAAATTCAGAGCATATGAGGATGAGAAAAATATCTATTTTATTAATAAAAGAAGTTGATTACAGGAGCTTAAACAAACTAAATTCAAAAAAAAAGGGAAAGAGAATCCTTACATAGCACTAAAGCAGCTCTAACGGCAGCCCTTATACATCAAAATGGTTCGGATTTTTGGAACCCTGAACTCATACAGCAGCTGCCTTTTTATAGGCAAAAATTTCCAAGTACACGCCCTCCGACACGGGCGTGTCGGGGGGCGTGTCAGCACTATTTTACCGCGGGATTCGGCGATCTGACGGATTTGACGGCGATTTGACTTTCCGGCCGAAAACGCGGCGGTCACGCCCCAGGTCACGGGCGTGACGGTGGGCGTGTCATTCGGCGCTTTAAGGCGATGTTGACTTCGGGATTCGCCGGCGGCAGTTTGTCGGACGGACACGGGCGTGGCGCACATCGGACACGGGCGTGTTCCTCTTGGGTTCGACGAACGTTGAGCGCGAAACATTGACCTGGCTGGCACGGGGCGTGTCGGGCTGCCACGGGCGTGTCGCACATCAGACACGGGCGTGGCCCTCTTGGGTTCGACGAACGTTGAGCTGAAATCGTCGAGCGGGATGGACACGGCTTGGTCACGCCCCGTGTCGGATTGACACGGGCGTGTCAGGCTTTCCTCTTCAAAATTGGCCTCTTTTCGGGTTTTTGAGCTGTCACGCCCTGGTCACGGGCGTGACCAATATGTCACGGGCGTGACATGTCATTTTTGCAGATTTTTGGCTTTTTTTCCTGACAAATAAAATAAAGCAAGTTAGTATAATATTTACAAAAATAGGAGCATTTTATTGAATAAAAACAAGTAGAAATGACAAAAATTAAATAAAACGACTTAAGTAATGTACATAAAATTAGGTATATTTACAATTCATCAAATACTCCCATACTTAAGCTTTTGCTATTCCAGAGCAAAAGTTGGAGATGAACTTATAATGAATTAAAGAAATCCTAAGTTTATCTACCGCTTGACTTAATTGAAAGAAGGATCAAAATGAATATCCGGGGTATACGAGGTAAATCCTAAATTATGCCAAAAATTTAAATAAAGGAAGAGTTTCAGCAAAAGACTTCTCGTTATAAGCAAATAGATAGCAAAAATTTTATTTGTGAGGCTAACAAAAATAGATTGGATTTATGAAACTGTAGCTTGGAAAAAATTAAAGGAAATAATTTAATTTACAAATTATGCTCTCAAAAAGATTTTAAAAATAAATCTAGAATTTTTTTGAATTTGGCGGAGGGAGATATCGTGGGATATGAAGAAGGCTTAGAATTTTTAGAGGCGAGGGTATATTTTTTCGCTCGAACCTCTAATGATTTTTTTTTTTTCGAATAAGGATGTTAGGAAAACGAAATCTTATTTTCCATAACATAATTTTTTTTTTAACATCTTCATAATCCAATGTATATGTGTAGGAGTAATGAATTTTATCCTCTTACTCGATAACATATAATCTTTTCAAATATTGGATGCCTATGTTTACGGAACGAAATCTTATTCCCATTGACATAGGATCTTTTAAGGATCGAAATCATGTCAAGTATGACATGAAAAAAAAGTGATAGAGTTTTTTCAAAAATAAAACTAGGTTTAATAAAAAACTTTTGAGAGCAACCTTTATAAATGAAACATTCCTAAATTTCAAAAAAAAAGCTTGGAGTTATCATAAATTGAAATCTAAGAGTGTTATTTTTAACAAAATAAATATGCAACTATTTAGTTAGATTAGAAGTGGTGCTGAAAACAGGTACCTTATTTAAAATAAAAAGCATACAAAATTTTTAAAACTTAACCCCAGATATCTAAATTTATCGTTCTCTAATTAATAAACGAATAGCAAGCAAAGAATTAAAATAATTCGCTTATAAATTAACTCGCAACTAGATTGTTGGAGAGCGAATAAGGGTTAAGAATTGAGATATTCGATTTATTTGTTACATAATTAACAATACATTTTTTTTGATTTTTAGGGTTTTTCTCTTTTTTTTTTTGAATTTTTAGTCATTGGCCCGCGAACAGACTCTTTGGGTGGTTGGTTCGATGAGTCGAACGCCGCGGGCATGCTAAAAAGCGAGATTTACAAATAAGAAGAGGCGGGGAAGAAAGAGAGTTATTTTTACAAAACATATTTACAAAGGAAAAGAAAAATATTTGTTTTTTTTTTTTGAGTTTTTGTTTTATAAATTTTTTATTTTTTATTTTTTATTTTTATTTTTTTTGGTTTTATAAATTTTTTTAGTTTTTGTTTTATAAATTTTTTTGGTTTTTGTTTTTTTTCAAGAATGAGAGAGAAACGGAAGGTGGAGAGAGAAGATTATTTACAAAAAAAGGTACACAGATTTTTACAAAATGAAACTAAAAATATTTTTGGAATTTTGTGTTTTTAGAATTTTTTTGGGGTTTTGGTGTTATATATTGTTTTGCAATTATTTTTTTTTTTGTGGTTTACAATTTTTTTTTTTTGGAGTTTTTGAGAGTTTTTTTTTTTTGAGTTTTTAAAGACATAAAACAAGGTTTTTTTGTTTTTTTTTTTTTGTAAGTTTTTTTTTGTTTTTTTTTTGTTCATAAGTTAAATAGAAAGACAGTGCAGAAAATAGAAATATGAAAAAGAAAGCGAGAAAACACCCCCATACTTAAGTCCAACATTGTCCCCAATGTTGTAACGTAAGTATGCGGAACAAAACAGGGAAGAAAATATATACAAAGAAAAGAAAGAAATGGGGTGGGGTAGAAGCTTCCCTGATAGGAGGTGGGGAAGGCGCAGTTTAGGAACCCTGCATTAGGAAGAAAAATAGCAAAGAAAAAGGTAAAGAGATAGCGAAAAAGATAAACATGGGGTGCCTCCCAGGAGCGCTTTGTTTATAGTCACGTAGCTTGACTATGTTGGCGGTTTATATATCTAGGAGGGTTATGGATTCGAAGTTACCGCCCACAGGATCGCCTGCTATGTATAATTTTAAGCGATGACCGTTCACTTTAAACGAGCCTTTATCCGGGTGGGAGACGAGTACGGTCCCATAAGGCCAAACCTCTTCAACTTTGAAGGGGCCGGACCAACGTGATCTAAGTTTCCCGGGAAAAGTCTAAGTCGAGAGTTATAAAGAAGGACAAGATCGCCCTGAGAAAAAGTTTTGGGGGCTTGAGTTTTCGGTCGTGATAAAACTTAGAACGCTCCTTATAGAACTTATTGCTCTCGTATGCGTTGGCACGCCATTCATCGAGCTCGTTTAGTTGCAGTTTTCTATTTTGGGCGGCTAAGTTAGCGTCGAGATTTAAAAGTTTTAAAGCCCAAAGTGCGCGATGTTCTAATTCGACGGGTAGATGACACGCTTTGCCGTACACTAATCGATACGGCGTACAACCAATTGCGGTTTTGTATGCGGTACGATAAGCCCACAACGCATCGTCGAGCTTGATGGACCAATCTTTCCTATTAAGTGAAACGGTTTTCTCTAATATGCGCTTTATCTCCCGATTTACTACCTCTACTTGGCCACTAGTTTGCGGGTGGTATGGGGTGGCAAGTTTGTGCGTGACGCCGTATCTAGCTAACGTCTTAGCCATCTGGGTGTTGCAGAAATGCGTCCCCCGATCACTTACAATAGCGCGCGGAGTGCCGAAGCGAGAAAATAGCTTTTTAAGAAATGTAACGACGACTCGCGCATCGTTGGTGGGGAGAGCTTGCGCTTCCGCCCATCTCGATACGTAGTCGACCGCTACTAAAATATACATATTTTTGAAAGACGGAGGTAGGGGGCCAACAAAATCTATGCCCCATAAATCGAAGACTTCGCATTCTAAAAACATATTTTGGGGCATCTCGTCGCGACGAGAGATGTTACCCGACCGCTGACAGCTATCGCATGCGCGCACAAAATTGTGAGCGTCTTTGAATAGAGTGGGCCAAAAGAAGCCCGCCTCTAGCGCCTTCCGCGCGGTCCGGTTAGCTTGATAATGCCCACCAGCCGGACCCTCGTGGCAGTGCCTAAGGATTTGCGTGCACTCCACACCCGCGACACATCTTCGGACTGCTTGGTCCGCGCAGAGACGAAAAAGGAAAGGGTCCTCCCAAAAGAAATATTTCAAGTCAGAAAAGAATTTCTTCTTTTGCTGGCTTGAAAAGTCTTTTGGAAGTACCCTCGCAACTAAATAGTTTGCAAAATCTGCGAACCAAGGCGGGGAAGAAGAACTAGTAGTTATGGCTAGGAGGCGTTCCTCGGGGAATCTATCATTTATGTCAGATTCGACGAGCGCTTCCGCAGTGGGATTTTCTAAGCGGGAGAGGTGATCGGCGGCTAAATTTTCCGCGCCCCTCTTATCCCGGATCTCTAAATCGAACTCCTGCAAGAGGAGGATCCATCGAAGAAGGCGGGGTTTGGCGTCCGTTTTTGCTAACAAATATTTTAAGGCGGAATGGTCGGTAAATACGATAACTTTGGATAACGTTAGATACGAGCGAAACTTATCGAAAGCAAATACGACGGCTAAAAGTTCCTTTTCCGTTGTCGTATAATTTCCTTGTGCGGAAGTGAGGGTCTTGCTAGCGTAGTAAATAGGATGAAAATATTTGTTTATACGTTGGCCAAGAACGGCTCCTACGGCAATATCACTAGCGTCGCACATAATCTCGAACGGAAGGGTCCAATCGGGCGCCACTAAAATAGGTGAATTGATAAGTTTTTGTTTTATGAAATTAAATGCAGACTCGCATTCGCTATCAAAGACAAAATTTGATTCCTTTTCCAAGAGGCGAGTTAGCGGCTTTGTTATTTTTGAAAAATCTTGAATAAAACGTCTATAAAAGCCCGCGTGCCCTAAGAAACTCCTAATTGATTTAACGTTGGAAGGCGGGGGAAGTTTTTCTATAATTTCAACTTTGGCCTTATCGACCTCCATCCCCTTAGACGAAATCATATGGCCGAGAACCAAACCTTCTCGAACCATAAAGTTACATTTTTCCCAATTTAAAACAAGATGCGTGTCCTCGCATCGCTGAAGGACACGGTCTAAATTATGAAGACAGGACGGGAAAGAGCTTCCGAAAACAGAGAAGTCATCCATAAAGACTTCCATAATGTCTCCTACCAGCTCGCCAAAGATCGCCAGCATACATCTTTGGAATGTAGCGGGCGCGTTGCAAAGGCCAAATGACATTCTTCGATATGCGAAGGTACCAAACGGGCAGGTAAAAGTTGTTTTCTCTTGGTCATCGGGGGAAATGGGGATTTGGAAAAACCCCGATAATCCATCGAGAAAACAAAAATACGGATGACCAGACAAACGCTCTAAAACTTGGTCTAAAAATGGTAATGGGAAATGATCCTTACGGGTGGCGTCATTTAGTTTTCGATAATCGATGCACACCCGCCAACCCGTAACAGTACGAGTTGGGACGAGTTCATTGTGCTCATTCTCCACTACGGTAAGACCGCCCTTTTTGGGCACCACGTGAATGGGACTAACCCACGTACTATCCGATATGGGATAAATAATCCCCGCATCTAATAATTTAATAATTTCGGCCTTAACGACGTCTTTCATGTTTGGGTTAAGACGTCGCTGCGGCTGAATAGTTTTGCGGCAATTATCTAGAAGAAAAATCTTATGGGTGCAGAAAGACGGGTTAATCCCTTTGAGATCAGAAATTTGCCAAGCAATTGCGTGGCGATGTTTAAGCAAAACTCCCAATAAATCGGAAGTCTCCGATTCGCTCAAATGTGAAGAAATGATAACAGGGAGTGTATCATCTTTCCCCAAAAAGGCGTATTTGAGTGAATCGGGTAGGGGTTTTGAGTTCAAGGCAGGGCGGTTCTTCTAACGAGGTTTTAATTCCTATGTCTTTCTTACCAATTGGTTCGAAAGGCAAGTCTATAGACGTATCCTCATCGCAGTTAAAATTTTCGAGCGCAAAAAGATCGTCATTTAAAAACGTAGACTCAAAAATAGGGGAAGAACAATCTCCGAGATATGTGTCTAAATTATAACAAAAGTCATCGCTCGATGACGAGTCTCCTATGGAGGGATTAATAGAGAAAGTAACTTCGTCATCTCCTACCCGAAGGAGGAGACGACCGTTACTGACATCAATTAATGCGCGGGAGGTGGCGAGAAAAGGGCGACCGAGTATAATTGGTACATCAGTGTCCTCCTCGATGTCCAAGATGACGAAGTCTACCGGAAAGATAAACTTATCAACTCGGACAAGTACGTCCTCCACTACCCCGACGGGAAACTTAACCGAGCGATCCGCTAGTTGGATTCGCATTTTAGTAGGGGCCGGAGTGCCCAAACCTAATTTTTGAAAGAGCGAGAACGGCATCAAATTAATGCTCGCGCCTAAATCTGCAAGAGCGTATTTTACTAATATATTGCCAAAAAGGCACGGGATGGAGAACCGTCCCGGGTCATTTCTTTTTAGGGGCAATTTATTAGTAAGAGCCGCTGAGCAGTCAGCATTAAGAGAAATATGCGAAATATTTTCTAATTTTTGTTTATTGGAAAGAAGTTGTTTTAGGTATTTCGCATATTTAGGCATCTGAGAGAGTGCCTCGCAGAAGGGAACATTAATATGAATTTGTTTTAATAATAAAATAAATTTTTCAAATTGCGCGTCCTTACGCTCACTATTAAGTTTATGCGGATACGGCAAGGGCGTTTTAATAATTTTTTCATTTAAAATTTGTAAAGGCGGCGTAATCAAAGAAGGGGGAAGAGGGGTCGGAGGTGAAATATGTACCTGAGGATCGGTCCGTTTTGGATCGATCACCTCCTTTCCGCTACGGAGGGTTATAGCGTTGATATTTTCCCGCGGATTGGGCTCCGTGTTTCCCGGCAGTGCCCGAGCGCGCGCTCGGACATCATTCGCGCTAGCTGTCCAACCTGGAGTTCTAAGTTTTTTAGCGATCCGGTGATGTTCCGGATATTTGACTCGTTGGAAGCTATATATTTAGAAAAATTATCCTCCATCGGGGAGGGTTTTGGAAGAGGGGGAGGCGGCAGAAATCCAGGCGCGAAAGAATTGGGGGGGCGCTGCGCATTATTCGGATTGCTCCATGAGAAGTTGGGGTGGTTCCTCCAACCCGGATTATAGTTATTGCTATAAGGGTTGTTATTGGGGTTGAAGGAAGGTCGCCCAGCATTTCCCACGTAGTCTACGAATTCATTTGCTACGCCGGCATTAGGGGGAATCGCCCAAGGAGGAGTGGTGGAGGCAACAGACATCTCCGCCACCTGCTTTGTCAGCCTTTCAACTTGAAGGGCTAAGTGGGCAGTGGCATCCACTTCGAAGAGGCCGGCCGCCTGCTTGGGACGTCCCCGAGGGACGTTCCATTGGTAGGCGTTCATAGCCATCTCTTCAATAAGAGCTTGGGCAGCCTCGGGGGTCTTATTATTCAAGGTACCCCGGCAGCCGCGTCAATCATTTGACGCGTCTGATAATTAAGCCCATTGTAGAAGATTTGGACCTGCAACCACGCAGGCAGCGCGTGGTGCGGACACTTGCGAAGGAATTCCTTAAAGCGCTCCCAAGTCTCAAAAAGAGACTCAGAATCATTCTGCATGAACGAAGAAATGTCCGCCCGTAACTTTGCAGTTTTGGCGGGCGGAAAATACTTCGTTAAGAACCGCTCCGCAAGCTCGGCCCAGGTGGTGATACATCCTCGTGGGAGGGAATTCAACCACGCCTTAGCTTTGGATCTGAGGGAGAATGGAAAAAGGCGCAAACGAATGGCGTCATCAGTGACGCCATTAATCTTAAAAGTGTCGCAAATCTCCAAAAAACTAGACAAATGAACGTTCGGGTCCTCATCCGGCTGTCCATCGAACTGCACGGCGTTTTGGATCATTTGGATAACGCTCGATTTGATCTCAAAATTATTGTTCGCCACCGTCGGGCGGACAATACTGGACCCAGTATCGTCCAAATTTGGCCGGGCGTAATATGACATTGTACGCTCGAGGGCCGCGTTCGGATTGGGGTCGGCCATAGGAACGGCAGAGGGTTCTCCGATGGATTCTGCGGGATCCAAAGAGGGATTTCGGCGTTGAGACCGAATACGCGCAAGAGAGCGTTCGATCTCAGGATCGAAATCCAAATTTTCGGACTCCGAAGGCTGTCCACGGGTCATACACCCGAATGAAAAGTAGAAAAATTAATTCTTTTTTTTCGGATTTTGAAGAAAAGTTTTTAAGTTTTTTTTTAGTTTTAGAAATAAAAGTAAAAGTAATAGAGTTCGGATTCGGAATAACAACTCGAAGAGAAAGTCCCCGGCAACGGCGCCAAAAACTTGATTGGCCCGCGAACAGACTCGTACTGTGGTTGGTTCGGTGAGTCGATCGCCGCGGGCTTGCTAGATGAGGCAAGTGCACCTATCGCAAGTAGTACTCGATATTCGGGAGAATACCGAGGTCGTATTATTCCGGGAACGGGTTGATTACCCCTACTCCTCCGAAAACACTATTATTTTACCGAAATAGAAGTTGAGGGTTTTAAGTAAAATAAGAACGAAAATAGATTTTAAGAAAGTAGTCGATGAAGAGATAACTCCCGGTATCGAATTGCGTTAGGATTAAAATAGATTTGAATAACTAGATATCTAAAGTTTCAATTTAATTAATGCGGAAACTTGGCCGTGGAGGTTCAAAATAATGAGCTCACCTATCTCTAGGAATATCGCTCACCTAGACATTAAGGCTATTCGACCGGGCTCTCGTCCGACGAAGGATTCCCCTTAATGCCCGCAGTATGCTAAGAACCCCGCTATTGGGTGGGGAACCCAATCCGGTAGAGTTAGCGCGCCTCCTCTCTCGAGGGTTAGTGCGGAACTCTATCTACCCAGGGGTGATCTGTCCATATGCACGGCCTCTCGGCTAGCTAGCGTATGGATAACGGAAATAGAGCCCACACATCGATATGTGGGTCTACGCGTCGTTAACCCGGGGTAAACCTTAAGTTTTTAATTAAATTGAAAAATTAGACATTTGGTTATTTAAAACATTTTAGATCCCAAAGCTCTTCGATACCGAGGGCTAAAAGCAATTAGCCACTCATCGGAATGGGGATAGCTTATATGATTGGTTGTGCGAGCGTCCTAAACTATTCGCTGAAAGGTTATAAAGAAAATAAGAAGAAAAGCAAAATAACCTAATTTTAGAAAAGTTATTACAAATAAACACACCCGCACTCATTCAAACATATAAAAGGAAGAAATAAAACTAATTTACTCATAAGAGAAAATTGAATAATTGACATTTGCAGGTCCCACTCAAACGAGTGGGGGCGGGAAATGAAAGCTGAAAAGTGCATAAATGAAACTTTGCAAGTCCCACTCAAACGAGTGGGGGCGGAAAATTAAAGCTGAAAATTGCAAGTCCTACTCAAACGAGTAGGACTGAAATGAAAGCGAGTCCTACTCAAACGAGCAGGAGAAAATAAATGCGATTACAGGGCTTTCTTAAATATTTACATTAAAATAAAGTCCGACCATTAAACTCCTAGCGAGTAGGCGGAAAATCAAATCCAGCCATTTAACTCAAGTGAGTAGGCGGAAAAACAAAAATAAAGATTGAAAATCACAAGTCCTACTCAAACGAGTAGGACTGAAAATACAGACCGGCCATTTAACTCAAATGAGTAGGCGGAAAAATAAAAACAACACACGCACTCTACTTGAATAGAATCCAGCCAATTAACTCAAATGAGTAGGCGGAAAAATAAAAACAACACACGCACTCTACTTGAATAGAATCCAGCCAATTAACTCAAATGAGTAGGCGGAAAAATAAAAACAACACACGCACTCTACTTGAATAGAACTACTCACGCACTCGACATAAATAAACACACACACACACACTTGCATAATTTAACTTAGGAGCTGAAAAATATCTCATACACGCACACACTCGTGCTAAAATAATTGCAAAAATCAAAGTTATCGAAAAATTAAAATGACTGCATTTCTACCGCTGGAATGCAGTAGAAATGCATAAAAAGGCAAAATAAGAATTGTTTGAGCAAAAAGTTTTCAAATTAAAGTGAGAAAGGCAAGTGCCCGAAAAATTAAAACGGTTACATTTTTACCGTTAGATTTTGATAGAAATGCTAAAAAAAAGTGAAAATAAAAATTGTTCGAGCGAAAATATTTTTTTGTAACTACTTAAAATGAAAGTTGATGAAAAATAAAAATAACAATTTATACATTACTATAGCCTTGTAAAATGGTTTAAAAAGAGGGAGTAAGCTAAAAGAAGCAGTAGTTTTATAGTTAAGACAAAGTAAAAGCTAAGTTAAGAGGAATGAAAACTACCTTTTTTAATGTTTTACAAGTTCATAAAAGCGCATTTTGAAGTATGAAAATCCTAAGTCTAACCAAATTTAAAGAGTTTGAGAATGAAATCGGCCATAATAACGGCTATATAAGTTTTGTTATATTTGGAAAGAAACGAGAACATTTGCGTTTTAAAACATGAAAATGTATAAGATTGAAGTAAAGGAGGCTTTTAGAGAAAATTCAGAGCATATAAGGATGAGAAAAAATATCTATTTTATTAATAAAAGAAGTTGATTACAGGAGCTTAAAACAAACTAAAATTCAAAAAAAAAGGGAAAGAGAATCCTTACATAGCACTAAAGCAGCTCTAACGGCAGCCCTTATACATCAAAATGGTTCGGATTTTTGGAACCCTGAACTCATACAGCAGCTGCCTTTTTATAGGCAAAAATTTCCAAGTACACGCCCTCCGACACGGGCGTGTCGGGGGGCGTGTCAGCACTATTTTACCGCGGGATTCGGCGATCTGACGGATTTGACGGCGATTTGACTTTCCGGCCGAAAACGCGGCGGTCACGCCCCAGGTCACGGGCGTGACGGTGGGCGTGTCATTCGGCGCTTTAAGGCGATGTTGACTTCGGGATTCGCCGGCGGCAGTTTGTCGGACGGACACGGGCGTGGCGCACATCGGACACGGGCGTGTTCCTCTTGGGTTCGACGAACGTTGAGCGCGAAACATTGACCTGGCTGGCACGGGGCGTGTCGGGCTGCCACGGGCGTGTCGCACATCAGACACGGGCGTGGCCCTCTTGGGTTCGACGAACGTTGAGCTGAAATCGTCGAGCGGGATGGACACGGCTTGGTCACGCCCCGTGTCGGATTATGGAACACGGGCGTGTCAGGCTTTCCTCTTCAAAAATTGGCCTCTTTTCGGGTTTTTGAGCTGTCACGCCCTGGTCACGGGCGTGACCAATATGTCACGGGCGTGACATGTCATTTTTGCAGATTTTTGGCTTTTTTTCCTGACAAATAAAATAAAGCAAGTTAGTATAATATTTACAAAAATAGGAGCATTTTTTATTGAATAAAAACAAGTAGAAATGACAAAAATTAAATAAAACGACTTAAGTAATGTACATAAAATTAGGTATATTTACAATCATCACCTATGCCCAGGCCAAAGCCCTACCTCAGACACACATGACCTACACTCAGATCTGCAACCAGATCCTTCCTTAACATTTATATTTTCAGGCCTACAGCTCAGATCTAAAAGGATTGTACAGTGGGAAAGGTTGGTTGGTGTAGATTTGACTGCAGAGAAAAATGTTTAGAGCATGCCTTCTTGAGCTGAGATGAACTCAGCCCTACCTTCTTTACAGCAGCAAGAAACCAATCTTCAGGTTGACTTGGCTTGTGTTGAGAAGTATCTTACAAAGCAACAAATTTGAACTTTCTCTGCTCCTTCTTCCCTTCCTTAATCGAGTAGATTCATTCCAGTCTTCTTCTTCTTCACTGCTTCTTGAAAATATTCTTCAGAAATGTTCAGCTGTAACTGTGAAGTGGCTGTAGCTAGTGTTAGCCATTGCTGCACCTTCTCTCTCATAGATTCACTCTGAACTTGCTGTTGGTGGTGAATATGACAACAACTATCTCTGTTGAGCTTCCAGATGCTGCAGCTAGGGTAAAACCCTGCTGCTTATTCTTTTACCTCAGAAATTTCTTCTGAACTTGTTGTAGCAGGTGAAGATAGCTACAGCTAACTTGTATCGGCTTTCAGATCAGCTGCAGCTAGGGTTTTTCCTTGTCCGCTTCTTCTACCTTAAAGAAATCTCAAATCTTGCTATAGCACTTGGAAATCGCCACAACTAACTTTTCGAACTCTCAGATCTGAAGTTAGAACTTCTCCTCCAGGCTCTGCAACAATGGCGAAGAAGAAGTGAAGTCCAGGTGTCTTTCCAAAAGCTAATTTCTTCGAGCAGATCTCTTCCTTTTATCTTCTGCCGATTAACGGCTCTTAGAGCAGTGGGACCCATAATAGTTGACAGCTGCAACCTTGCTTTAATAGCAAAAGTCATACAGTAGTCCTGCAGGGCCGTTTGTCGCGTACTGTAGCCATCCCACAACATTTTGAATTTTGTTGATGTCAGCATCTGTGGACTTAGTCAAATTCAAACACTTTACTATATGCATTAAGTGAACAAGCTTTACTCAATGCCAAAGCACTTAAACAGATTTTCTGTCACTAGGTGTTGAGTCAATAAGCTTGACTCAACACCAAAACACTTAGATGGATTTTTTGTCACTAGGCAATGAGTGAATAATCTTGACTCAATGTCAAAACACTTAGACAAATTTTTTGTCACTAAGCGTTGAGTAAATAAGCTTGACTCGACGCCAAAACACTTAGATAGATTTTCTTTCACTAGGCGTTGAGTGAATAAGCTTGACTCAATGCCAAAGAACTTAGCCAATAATTCTGTTATGGAAGCATTGAGAGCGTTGAGTGTGCCTTCATCACTCAATGCTTTTGTACTTAGAAAGATTTTTCTGTCTTTCTTCTTTAGGCTTTGACTGCGCGAGCTTGTCTCAATGCTTTCTGTAGTATGGTGTTGAGTGAACTGCCTTAACTCAACGCATGTGGACTTAGACACTTTTCTGCCTCGCGAATAATCATTATTTGACTGACCTGTCTTTTCTCCGCACTATTTGTCATCTGGCATTGAGTGAGCTTGCATCACTCAACACCTGTGGACTTAACCATATTTCTTTGCATTTGGCGTTGAGTGAGCTTGCTTCACTCAACACCTATGGACTTAACCACATTTCTTTGTATCTGGCATTGAGTGAGCTTTCTTCACTCAATGCCTGTGGACTTAACCACATTTCATTTCATCTGGCATTGAGTGAGATTTCTCACTCAACATCTGTGGACTTAGACAGATTTTTTTTCTCTCCACTTGCCTATCTTGTGACCACTTGTCATCATCACTTAGACAACCTGTCTAAACTTGTTACAAGTGAAAGTTAGACTACCTAAACACCTAGAGGGGGGGGGGGGGTGAATAGGTGACCTAATTCTTTTTGAAACTTTAATGGCAGCAATCAGTTATATCACATAATCTATACTACTTTTGCACAGCAATCACACAGCATTCACAATCACAGCACAATCACTGCAGACACAGAGTTTTATAGTGGTTCCCCAAGCTTTGGGTACATCCACTTTCCCCCTTCGCCTATCTAGCAGTGTACTAGATTCGTCCAAACTTTACCACTGTCTCAGAACCCAAACTGGTTCCTACACCTCAGGCCCAAGGCCCTACAACTCAGCTTTATCTCAAAGCCTACACTCAGCCACAAAGCCTACACTCACTCAGCAACAAGGCCTACACTCAGCCAACAAGGCCTACACTCAGCCAACAAGGCCTACACTCAGAGATTACAATCTCCTACACTCAGGCTCTCAAGCCCTACCCTCAGCCTTTATAATTACAGGCTTACAATTCACTCAGATCCAAAGGATCCTACAAGATAAAAATGTTTATAGAAATCATAACTCAACAACTCAGAAACAAGAGAGGGGAGTTGAGAGTTTCTTGATGAGTTTCTTGGAAGAACTCAGCTGGATTCAATCTGACTTAGCTTTCTTCAAAGCTTCTTGAAAGTAGAACTCAATAAGATTGTCTCCTTCTGCAGTTGATCCTTGACCTCTGCCACTTAAGAATTCAAATAAATCTGAACCCTTCTTCTCAGCCTAGTTCCAACGGCTGATTTCTTGGATGGAGCCCTCTCTCTCCAACTTCTTAGATCTTCACTTGGACAGCTAGATCTTCTTGATTTGGTACTACTTGAACAACTATGTGTACCACTTCAACAACTACTTGAACAATAATCTTAACAACTTTTCTGTAAACTGTATGAGCCTATTTATAGGCCTTCTTCATGTTAACCGACTGGTCCAGTCCATAACTGAATCCTGACATCTTTGACAGGTGCTGTAGACCAGCTGGAACGACAGCTGTCAAGTCATCCAGTCAGTTCTTGAAAATCTCTAACTGTCTGAAAGTGTCGAGACTTTCTGTCTTTAAGTGTCGACACTTATAGACCAAGTGTTGACACAAGTTGTGTAAGTGTCGACACAAGTCTACAAGGTGTCGACACAACTCCTTGTGTTGTAGATTCTATGTCTCGACACAGTTTCATCTGCATGTGTCGACACTGAAATGAGTGTCGACACAAGTACTTGATCTTCTATCTTTTGCTGAATTCTTCTAAGTGTCGACACATCTCCTTTGTGTCGACACAACATCTTGTGTTGAATCTGTTAAGTGTCGACACTGCTTCTTGGTGTCGACACATAGTCTTCTATGTTGATACTTGTTGAGTGTCGACACAGCTCCTTGTGTCGACACTTGATTCTTCTGTTGAGACTTCAGCTGAGTGTCGACACATTCCCTTAGTGTCGACACTTGTACTTAGAATATTTTGTTGATCTTTTTATTCTTTGCTAAGTGTCGACACAGCTCCATGTGTCGACACTTTCTTCAAGTGTTGAGTCTTTTGTTGAGTGTCGACACTTTTGTCTTGTGTCGACACTTTCTTTAAGTGTTGACTCTTATGTAGTGTGCCGACACATACTTCAAATGCTGACTCTTCTATTGAGTGTCGACACATTATTCTGGGTGTCGACACTTACTTCAAGTGCTGACTTTTCTGTTGAGTGTCGACACATTGTTCTGAGTGTCGACACTTATACTTAGTCTCTGCTGACTTTTGCTGAGTGTCGACACAGCTCCAAGTGTCGACACTTTCTGGTGTAGACACAGCTTCACTGGGTGTCGACACAGCTCCTTGTGTTGACACAGCTTTACTACTGCACTTTCTTCACTGAGTGTCGACACAGCTCCGTGTGTCGACACTTTCTATCTGGTGTCGACTCTGCATCCCAGGTGTCGACACAATGACTCCAAGTGTCGACACTGCTTGTCTGGGTGTCGACACAAGTCTTCTTAAGTGTCGACACTTTCCCTCTGGGTGTCGACACATGGACTTAGAAACTTTTTGCTTCAGTCCTGCAAATACTTAACCTGCACAAGTAAACTCAACATACATCAAATACATTATGATGTATATCATTGAGTTGGGTGAGGCTTCTTCAAATCAGGTACATTTAACCAATGTACCCAACAATCTCCCCCTATTTGGAGAAGTCATAACACTTAGTCAATGATATACACCATTCATAATTAAAATTACAAAATGATGTAAAGCAGGATAATATTCAGCAGGGTAAACATAAACATGTATAAATCACACATGTATACAAATACATCATCACATAACAAATAAGAAATAGACATAGACATATTCACAGAACAAACATGAAATATATTAATCATATATTGTTCTAATATCTGTCTTAGACATTTTCAGAAGTTCACTAAATGTTTTACATCCAAAAGATTACAAAATAGACTTCAAGAAAATTTTAAATCTATTTTTGTTCTGGCTCCTTAATCACTATGCCTTTGCCAACTTGAACTTTAGCTTGGACAGGAGCATCAACAGTTTCAGCATCAGCAGGCTTCTTGCCTTTTAGATCTTTCTTTTGAAGCTCTTCAGCTTTGATCTTCTGCCTATCAAAATAATGGTATGGCTTTGGAAAGTACTTGCTAGGCTCCTGAGCTGTAGGAGGTAGCTTTCCCATCTTTACCTTCCTTCTGTATTGAACAATTGCCTCCTGTCTAGATTCATGCTTTCTCCATTCAGCTTCAGAGAACCACTTGTTCCTGTCATGAATGTTATCCTTGGCAGCTTTCCAGGCAGTTAATATAATGTTCCTAGAGGTAGGGCTCCACTGTTCAAAGTCTGGCCTTTGTTCTGCTTGTTCCCTAAACCTCTTCTTAGACAACCTTGTCTATTCTTCTTTCTGCAGTGCCTCTTGCAGGGCTTCAGAATAGCTGAACAACCTTTTCAATATGAACATTGTCCTTGCCCCAGGTGGGCTATACATTGTCTGTACATCTGCTTGAATCATTTCAAAATCTGGAGGAGGATAAATGACTTGAGCTACTTCTGGTTGCTCACCTCCAAGATAGGCAGGGTTAATTCCAGATTCAGCAACATCATTATCATCACACAGAGGAGGATATCCAAGTGTAGCTCTGATAGAATTTGATATCCACTTAGCATGGCCAGAGCTTGCATTGACTAACACTCTCTCCCCCTTTATGACTTCTCTAGCCATATGATCTCTGACATCATCCTTCTGAAATCTGATTTGATTATCCAAGTATCTGACTCCATCTTTAAAGAAAGGTTTGAGCTTTTGAAGTTGTTCAGAGATGGCTTCTGGGAGGCTTGATAAAGTCTTAACAGCAGAGAGTTATTCTTGGAATACTTTGTCAAAGTCAGCTTTATAGCAGTAGTAGAAGTAGAGGGTCCAGTAGCCTGGTTCTTTAATTCAGTGATAATAGCATTATGGGAAGCAGTCAAATTGTCATTCATCCTTATTTGATTTTCAAGATATACCTTGCTTCAATGCTATGTCATCTACTTGTGCTTTGATCTTTTCCTGGTGTATTGCCAAGTACACCACTGCATTTCCCACCCTTGTGGAAACATTCAGTCATCTCCTTCTTGTTTAGATTCATTTCAAATCTTATTGATTTGATGTCCTGGGCTAGATCAAACTGTAAAGATTTCTGCCTTTATCCACATAAGCCTCTATGGATTTTCTATGTTCATCCAGTTTTATCTGCAGGGCAATCATTAAAGCACTATAATCAACAGTTGGAGTTTGCTGAACTATAGGCTGTGGGGCAATAGATTGTAAAGCCTTTTTATAACTTTGACTTCTTCTCTTGAATACATAAAGTTTCTTTTTCTTAGCCCTTATAGCCTCCTCATCTTTAGATTCTGAGGAGCTGGCTATGTCAACCCTCTCTTAGGGCTTGAGGCTTCTCAGGTTGCACATCTCTTGCTTTCTCTATTTCTTGCCTTATAAGCTCTTCTAGAATCTGCACTTGCTCCCCCTCAAGTGGAGCATTCTCCTTCTCAGCACCATCAGTTTCCTTGTCAAAATCTGCTTGATCCAGATTTAGGAATAAATCTTCCATGGTGTATTCTTGTGGAGACTGTGGAGGAGAAATTCTAGGTTCTCTCAACCACTGGATCAGGAACCACTTGAACAACAGCAGATGTGTCTTCTATAACAGCATCTGGAACTTGACTATTCAGCTGAGTTTGCTGATGAACATCAGACAAATCAGTATCTTCATAGAAAAATCTAAAGTGTTTAGTTCAGTGATTACCTCTAGTATGATGGTGGATGCTGTTCACTTTCCAGTGTAGTGGGTGTATCTACAACTGGAGGCTCCCCTGGCTTTGATCCTTGTATGGGGCTAGCTTGAGGTAGCTCCCCTGGATCTCAGCAACCTCTTGAGGAGCAGGAGATTTCATTCACTGCAGGCTCTTCCTCATGCTCATCTGGAGTGAAGACAACCTGTTCTTCACTGTCAGAGCTACTAGTGGACTCTTGTGCCACTGGAGCAGTCTTCCTTTTCTTCTTGGGAGGAATCTCTTTCTCTGAAACTGTCTTCTCAGGGGTTGGCATTTCCTCTGACAACACTCTGTCCCATCTAGAAAATATCCTCAGATCCATCTTCCTCATATGATTTATCTTGCTCCCTGCAGCTTGTTGCATTACCTCTGCTATGGCACCAGCTAGGTATAGACTTATAATTCTGCCCAGGTTGGGCTTCTTCAAGCTTTCTTTAATCTTCTCATAAACTACCATAGTCTAGTCAGTTTTGAGAGTGAAGATTATCCTTGTCATTATCCCAAACATATAGGCAGACACTCTGTTATGCCTTCCTGGCTTACCGAGTAGTACCTTTCCAACAATCTCAGAGAGGAATTTTCCTTGATTGTTCATGCCTTTCCTGTTGAAAACAGAACCTATCTTCATTTTAGAGTCTAGACCACACCAGGTTAGAGCTTCCCTGGTCTTGGTAGCAGTAACCTCATCTTCCTCTTGAGTTCTTGGTAGCTGTAGAATCTTCCTCAGACTTTTAGGTGATACCTTCACCTTCTCACCATGAACCCTGGATTTGATTTTATATCCAGATTCGTCCACCTTTGCTCCATTTAGGAATTCTAGTACCTCTTTCTTCCATATCTTAGTAGGTTCAGACACTAGATATTCTAACCCAGAATCGACAACTAGGGTTACGACCGCCTGGATTTCTTGATCAGCATCATTGAAAGCGCCGCGCACCAGCTCGTATCCTTCGTTGACATTCTCCTCAAGCTTAGGCGCCATTAGGGTTTGTAGAATTGGTCTTGAGAGAAGAGAGGTGTCGACACAGAAGTTTTAGTCTCGAAACTTTGAAAGCATGTCGACAAACAAAGACAAAACCCTATTTATACCTTTCTGATTTTGAAGATGAACAGGCGGGACAGCTAACTTAAAATGTGTCTACACTGGCAATAAGTGTTGACACTGACTTATAATGTCTCGACACATATGTGTCGACACAAGTTTAGTCAACAGATTTTATGTGTCGACACTTGTTTATGTGTCGACACAACATAACTCGACACATAGTCGAGACTTTACTTAGAAAATTCTGAGTAAAACTAAGTGTCGACACCATATTGGATGTGTCGACACCTACTTGACATGTGTCGACACTAACATTCTGAAGTGTCGACACCAACTTCCTAGATGTGTTGACACCTTTTTCCTGAAGTGTCGACACCACTTTTCTGTGTCGACATAGACTTGTCTATGTGTCGACACCTTTTTACTTAGCCATTTTCAAATCTGTAAACTTACTCTAAGTTTATCATTCCTAGTTCAATTTTAAATCTATTGAACTTAGCTTCTTCTAGGGCTTAGTATACATATCAGCTACTTGATTATCAGTTTTAACATATTCTAATAAAATATCTTCTCTTTCTACATGCTCCCTAAGAAAATGATATTTAATCTCAATATGTTTTGTTCTACTATGAGATACATGATTATTAGCTATTGAAATAGCACTTGTAGAATCACAAAAGAGTGGAGTTCTACTTACCTGAAATCCATAGTCCTCTAGCTGATGTTGTATCCACAGAAGTTGAGCACAACAACTTCCTGCAGCCACATACTCTGACTCTGCAGTGGAGATAACCACACTTGTTTACTTTTTGCTACTCCATGAAATTAGTCTCCCACCTAGAATTGACAGGTTCCAGTAGTGCTTTTTCTATCTTCTTTGCATCCTGCAAAGTCTGCATCTGAATAACCTGTTAGTTCAAAATCCCATTCCTAGGGTACCAGAGGCCTAGATAGGGAGTGCCCTTTAGATATCTGAATATTCTTTTGACTGCTGTCAAATGAGACTCTTTAGGGCAGGCTTGATACCTTGTACAAACACATGTAGCATACATGATATCTGGTCTACTTGTAGTCAAGTATAATAGGGAGCCAACTATCCCTCTATACAAGGTTTTATCTACAGGTTTCCCTGCATCATCCTTGCTAAGAGACATATTTGACCCCATAGGAGTCTTCATGGTACTGGATGAATCCATACCATACTTCCTTATGAGTTCTAGGGTGAATTTGGACTGACATATGGATAAAACACTCTCAGTCTGTTTAACTTGGAGACCCAAGAAAAACTTCAGCTCTCCCATACTACTCATCTCAAATTGACCTTGCATAAGTTTTGCAAACTTTTTGCAAAGGCTGCTTTCAGTAGACCCAAATATAATGTCATCTACATATATTTGGACTAGTATAACTTTGCCTCTAGATTCCCTAAGGAATAGAGTCTTATCTATTTTCCCCCTTGAGAACTTGTTCTCACTGAGGAAACTAGATAGGGTTTCATACCAAGCCCTAGGGGCTTGCTTTAACCCATATAAAGCTTTCCTAAGTCTATAGACATGATGAGGTAGAGTTGAATCAACAAAACCTGAAGGCTGTTCCACATAGACTTCTTCCTTAAGATTACCATTTAGGAATGCTGACTTGACATCCATTTGGTATACCTTGAATCCTTGAAAGGTTACATAGGCCAAGAACATCCATATGGCTTCCAGTCTGGCTACTGGAGTAAAGGTTTGATCAAAGTCAATACCTTCTTCTTGCCTATATCCTTTAACAACCAATCTTGCCTTATTCTTAATGATGACCCCTTGTTCATCCATCTTATTCCTGTAGATCCACTTGGTTCCTATTATATTGTGATCTTTAGGTTTAGGAACAAGTTCCCAAACCTTGCACCTTTTGAACTGATTAAGCTCTTCTTGCATTGCTTCAGTCCATTGTGGACCTAGTATGGCTTCTTCAAACCTTTTTGGTTCTACTTGAGATAGAAAACTGGAGTAGATTGCTGCATTTAGGTTTTTGCTCCTAGTTTGTACTCCTTGTCTTGGATCTCCAATAATCTGCTCTACTGGATGATCTCTAAGATGCCTGTTGGCTGGAGGCATCCTAACTTCTGGTTGAACCTCTTCAGCATCTCCATCATGCTGTATTCCTTAAACTTCATCAGCAATAGGTACATGTAGTTCTCCCCCTGGACAATAGCTACTGTCTTCTACTTGTTGTCTTGTAGCAGGTACTTCTTCTATAGTAAGCTTGTCCATCTTCTTTGTTAAACTTGTGGGGCTGCATACACTACTAGACAACTCATTGTTAATAAGTTTAGTCTCATCAAAAACTACATGCACAGATTCTTCTACAACTTGTGTAGACAAGTTGTAGACTCTATAAGCCTTACTGTTATTGTTGTACCCAACAAAAATTCCCTCTTGGGACTTGGCAGAAAACTTAGTCAAGTAAGACTTCCCATTGTTAAGTATGAAGCATTTGCAACCAAAGATCCTGAAGTAGGATAGATTTGGTTTCCTACCTTTGACAACTTCATAGGGGGTCTTGTTGAGCCTTTTAGTGATGGTAGCCTTATTTATAACATGGCATACAGTGTTAACTGCTTCAGCCCAGAAATATTCTGGCAGTGATGTATCACTTAATAGGGTCTTACCAGCCTCTATCACGGTCCTATTCTTCCTTTCAGCAATGCCATTTTGCTGAGGTGTTCTAGGTGAAGAGAATTCTTGAAATATCCCAAATTCTTCACATAGTTTTGTCATGCTATCAGACTGAAATTCAGTACCATGGTCACTTCTAATTTTGACCACTGTACTATTTAGTTCATTCTGAATTTGCTTGACAAAGCTATAGAAGACACTAGGTGTTTCAGATTTCTATCTTAAAAAGAACACCCAGGAAAACCTTGAGTAGTCATCTACAACTACAAGGGTATAGACCTTCCTACCTAAGCTGTGAACTGGCATTGGACCAAAGAGATCCATATGCAAGAGGTATAAACACCTCACAGCATCTTTGTTTTCTATGCTTCTAAAGGTGGATTTAGTCTGCTTGCCCTTTTGACAAGCTGAGCAAATACCATCTTTAACACACTTAACTTGAGGACCATTCCTCACTAACTCTTTGCTGAAGAGTTTGCCAATAGTCTTGTAGTTAAGATGGGCTAGCCTCTTGTGCCATTTGACATAATGAGAGACTGTCTCATCAACTACAAGACAAACTGGAGAACCATTGTTCTCAACCATAATGTCTAAGCAATAGACATTCCTTTTCCTATAACCAGTCAAAATGATCTCTTGATCAGTTGACCTCTTGATATGACAACCATTTTTAACAAATGAGATGTCATACCCTACATTACTTAATTGACTTATACTTATTAGGTTGTGTTTCAACCCTTTAACATAAGCCACTTGAGTAATGGTAACCAAGTTACTAGAAATGTTACCAAATCCTTTGATGATTCCTTTTTCAGAACCACCAAAGGTAACTTTTGGACCATCTTTTATTGGAATGTAGTCCCTTAGTAATCTTTTAGTTCCAGTCATATGTCTGGAACATCCACTGTCCAAGTACCATGTTGGGGTATGGCAACTTGGACTCACATGCAAAACAGATTAATGAACCTTAGAACCCAAAGAATTCTTGGGTCCTTGGTACTTGTTAGTTTGCAACTTGACAAAGCTACCTACTGGCTTTCCAACAGGTAGTTTGCTACTCACCCTGGCACTAGCATTGTGCCAACAGTCCATTGCAAAGTGGCCAACCTTGCCACAACACCAACATTCAAACTTATTGTACCTTTGCTTAGGTACTGTCTTTGTTGTCTTATCTACAGCTGACTTGTTGAATGTTGGGGCTTTGCCCTTGGACTTGGACTTGGTCTGCTCAGTCCTTGCAGGTTTAATAAAACCCAGTCCAGCCTTGCCTTTATGATGAACAAATTCATCAATTAAAGGTAGCACTGACTTAGGTTTAGAAAACCTAGCAACAAGCTCTCTCTCCTTCTGAAGATTGATCTCCAGACTCTTGATTTGATCATTCTTAAAGGTGATAGTCCCCATCTGAATCACTGTTATGTATTTCAGCTTGGCTATCTCATTAAGCTTTTGATCAAATAGCTTCTCAGAATCTGTTGCAGCAGCTTTAAGATCAGCAATTTCCTTTGCCTGACTTTTGGCTAGGGACTTACTTTTCTTGTAAGCTTGCAACAATACTTTATATTCATCTATAAGCTGATGAATATCATCCTCAGACTCAGATACATTCTCATCACTTGATGATGATGATGAATCTGATTCTGTACTGGAACAAGAAACTGAACTTAGAGTTGAACTTTGTACCTTACTGGGTCCTGGCTGCTCCAGGATTTTGTCACTCTCAGTCAATGCCATCAGTCCTTAGCACTGACAGTCTTCTTGCTCATATATAGACTCCATAATATGCATGAATTCTTCTTCTTCTTCTTCAGCAAACAGCCCTATGTATGCCTCAGCATCAGACTCAGTTTCTGAAGAAGAGATATCAGATAGAGTCTTCTCCTTCTTGGCAACAAAAGACTTTTCTTTCTTGCCTTTAAAATGAGTCTTTTTCTTGTCACTAGACTCTTTTCTCTTTTCAGGACAATCTGCAATAACATGGCATTGTCTATTGCAGCAATAACATACTATCTTTGAACCAGTTGCCTTGCTAGATTTTGTCCTCTTCCTGTCTTTCTTAGAAGACTTTTTGTTCTGATAGAAGTCTTCTTTTCCTTGTGAAGTAGAGGGTCTTGTCCTCCACTGTTTCTTCTTCAAGAATTTCTGAAAGTGTCTAGTGAAGGCAGCAAAGTCTTCATCACTTTCACTGCTTTCAGATTTTGTGCTGACTGACTCATCTGACTCTGATTCAGTTACCTTTGGAGGTGGAGTTGGTGACTTATTCCTGCACTTTCTGTAGGCTTCTGTCTTGAAAGCTACTGTTCTTTCCTTATGTTCAGTTCTTGTTGATTTCTCCTCCTCTTTCCTTACTGTCAACTGCATCTCATATGACAACAATTTGCCAAACAGTGTAGGTGGAGGAATTTCTCCCAACTTAGCCATTTCTCTAATGGCACAGATCTTGGTGTCCCAATCTTTAGTTAGGGACCTTAGGAACTTGTCATTTAGTTCATAATTGCTGAACTCTCTTCCATAAGACATGAGTTCATTCACTATTCTGTAGAACTTCTTATAACACTCAGTTATGCTATCACCCTTTCCTTGTCTAAAACTTTCATACTCCTGATTTAGCAAGGATTTTCTATCTTGTCTAACTTCTTCAGAACCCTCCATATACACAATAAGAGTGTCCCACATCTCTTTGGCTGTCTTACAGTATATAAGATTCTGAAATGTTGCATCATCTATGGCACTCACTATAATGTTTTGTGCCCTCTTGTCCATGGTGGCTAGGACAATCTCATCCTTAGTCATTTCAGAGAAATCCTTTGGAGTTCTCTGATTTGCATCTAGAACTGATATCTTCATGGGCACATAAGACCCTTCCTTTACTGTGATGTATATCCTAGGGTCAGAGGCTTCCATAAAAAGCCTTACCCTTTCCTTCCAGATCCTAAAGATTTCCTTTCTGCATATAGGTAATTTCATGGAACCCAATTCCTTGTGATTCTAAGAGGAACCCATGGTTCTTGATTTTCTTGAAGCTGTAATTTGACTTAAACTGAATCTGCCAATCAGGATCTTCTTAGACTGTTAGTCCTTTTTGAGGAACCTCGCTTTGATACCACTTGAAAGTTAGAGTACCTAAACACCTAGAGGGGGGGGGGGGGTGAATAGGTGACCTAATTCTTTTTGAAACTTTAATGGAAGCAATCAGTTATATCATAGAATCTATACTACTTTTGCACAGTAATCACACAACATTCACAATCACAGCACAATCACAGCAGACACAGAGTTTTATAGTGGTTCCACAAGCTTTGGGTACATCCACTTTCCTCCTTCGCCTATCTAGCAGTGTACTAGATTCGGCCAAACTTCACCACTGTCTCAGAACCCAAACTGGTTCCTACACCTCAGGCCCAAGGCCCTATAACTCAGCTTTATCCCAAAGCCTACACTCAGCCACAAAGGCATACACTCAGCCAACAAGGCCTACACTCAGCCAACAAGGCCTACACTCAGCCAACAAGGCCTACACTCAGCCAACAAGGCTTACACTCAGAGATTACAATCTCCTACACTCAGGCTCTCAAGCCATACCCTCAGCCTTTATAATTACAGGCTTACAATTCACTCAGATCCAAAGGATCCTATAAGATAAAAATGTTTATAGAAACAAGAGAGGGGAGTTGAGAGTTTCTTGATGAGTTCTTGGAAGAACTCAGCTGGATTCAATCTGACTTAGCTTTCTTCAAAGCTTCTTGAAAGTAGAACTCAATAAGATTGTCTCCTTCTGCAGTTGATCCTTGACCTCTGCCACTTAGAATTCAGAATAAATCTGAACCCTTCTTCTCAACCTAGTTCCAACGGCTGATTTCTTGGATGGAGCCCTCTCTCTCCAACTTCTTAGATCTTCACTTGGACAGCTAGATCTTCTTGATTTGATACTTTGAACAACTATGTGTACCACTTCAACAACTACTTGAACAATAATCTTAACAACAGTTTCTGTAAACTGTATGAGCCTATTTATAGGCCTTCTTCATGGTAACCGGCTGGTCCAGTCCATAACTGAATTCTGACATCTTTGACAGGTGCTGTAGACCGGCTGGAACGACAGCTGTCAAGTTATCCAGTCAGTTCTTGAAAATCTCTAACTGTCTGAAAGTGTCGAGACTTTCTGTCTTTAAGTGTCGACACTTATAGACCAAGTGTTGACACAAGTTGTGTAAGTGTCGACACAAGTCTACAAGGTGTCGACACAACTCCTTGTGTTGTAGATTCTATGTCTCGACACAGTTTCTTCTGCATGTGTCGACACTGAAATTGAGTGTCGACACAAGTACTTGATCTTCTATCTTTTGCTGAATTCTTCTAAGTGTCGACACATCTCCTTTGTGTCGACACAACTCCTTGTGTTGAATCTGTTAAGTGCCGACACTGCTTCTTGGTGTCGACACATAGTCTTCTATGTTGATACTTGCTGAGTGTCGACACAGCTCCTTGTGTCGACACTTGATTCTTCTGTTGAGACTTCAGCTGAGTGTCGACACATTCCCTTAGTGTCGACACTTGTACTTAGAATATTTTGTTGATCTTTCTGTTCTTTGCTAAGTGTCGACACAGCTCCATGTGTCGACACTTTCTTCAAGTGTTGAGTCTTCTGTTGAGTGTCGACACTTCTGTCTTGTGTCGACACTTTCTTTAAGTGTTGACTCTTCTGTAGTGTGTCGACACATACTTTAAATGCTGACTCTTCTATTGAGTGTCGACACATTGTTCTAGGTGTCGACAATTACTTCAAGTGCTGACTTTTCTGTTGAGTGTCGACATATTGTTCTGAGTGTCGACACTTATACTTAGTCTCTGCTGAATTTTGCTGAGTGTCGACACAGCTCCAAGTGTCGACACTTTCTGGTGTAGACACAGCTTCACTGGGTGTCGACACAGCTCCTTGTGTCGACACAGCTTTACTGCACTTTTCTTCACTGAGTGTCGACACAGCTCCTTGTGTCGACACTTTCTATCTGGTGTCGACTCTGCATCCCAGGTGTCGACACAATGACTCCAAGTGTCGACACTGCTTGTCTGGGTGTCGACACAAGTCTTCTTAAGTGTCGACACTTTCCCTCTGGGTGTCGACACATGGACTTAGAAACTTTTTGCTTCAGTCCTGCAAATACTTAACCTGCACAAGTAAACTCAACATACATCAAATACATTATGATGTATATCATTGAGTTGGGTGAGGCTTCTTCAAATCAGGTACATTTAACCAATGTACCCAACAACAAGAAACATCCTGCACATGATGAGCTTAACCAACATCAAATACAATTATGCTCTTAGTGTTGATGGTGTTGACTCTTCAAATTAACTTTAGGAAACATTGAGGGCAATATTCCCAGCAATCTACCCCTATTTGAAGAAGGTAGAACACCTAACAATACTAAGAAGTATTTACACATAAGGCATATAAATTTATAAGAAGCTGTAAGCTTTCTCATACCACTTAAAAATTTCAAAGCAGCTTACAACTCTCCTCACAACTTAACATTTAAGTGGAGAAATTTCCTCAAGCAACTTGAGGGTTGAAACATAACATGCAATGGCTCAACATTGCTCTCTTTATATTACTTGAATGTTTCTAAGTAATATGCACTTCTCAGTATTGTACATCTCCCCCTAGGCATGCAATGTCCGCTTCTCAGTATTCTACTCATTATGTACTACTCCTCCCTTTAGGGTAGAGGGTATAGCCTACGTCTCCCTATAGGATCTTAACAGACCTTCTACTCCTCCCTCTTTAGGGTTTAAGGTATTGCCTACCTCTCCCCTTTCTAACTGCTTCAAAAAAATAAATTTCCTAATGAGGGAGTGATATATCAAGGGAGAGATTAACTCTTGATGTTATACCACTTGATAAAATCCAGTATTGATGTCACTTGAGAAATTATCCTAGTGAACAAACTAATTGACTAGAAGTCATACATTTTGTGTTGATATATTGATACAACACATCACTGCAGCCACTTGAGCTAGTTGCTAACATTGTTAAACTTGAGCCAATGCCACACCTATACCCCTTAAAGCTTCATGTAGCTATCGTAAGGGTAGTGCTGGCTACTCCTCTTGTACTGCAACAACATGTCTTTATAGCAGTAGCAGTGACTGCATAGCAACAACCATCCATTAGGTTTGATCTCCCCCTCAGACTGTGCATTTGTAACACCCCCTATCCTTCACATAGCATATAGTAGTAGGTCCGGCCAGGGCCCGATGCCATATACCACAGACAGACCGAGTGGTTACTCAATGGAATACCATCCAACTAATAACCAACGTCCTACATAGAGTCATTCTAGCGAAAGCAATTATTAAAAGTTGCAAATTAAAGAACCCAGCCACAAGCATGAATGTCCACTACAAAACCCAATAGGAATGAAGTACAGTACACAAGTACAATGTCCTTAAGGCCTTACAATTGTTTATATACATAAAATGTGTCTTCCATACTACGGCACACAGGCTGGTCACACATGAATAAACAAGTAAACACTCAAAATTTGGCCTTCGAGGGCCTGCTCAGCAACTTGGGCTTTAGCCCGCTATTTACCGCTCGGCTCCGCAGCACTTGCAAGCAACAATCCACCACAACGGTGGCAAAACAAAAGCAACTGTCACCTATGCTGACCAAATTATAATGATCCCGCCCCCATAATCGGGGAGGCGATGCTCTTTCCCTGTACTTTGTTAGCATAACCAAGCAGTATAGCGAATAAACACTTCATCACAGGCATGGGAACACACGGCCTCACATCCCGTGCTCTCAGGGCACATTCTCGATGAACACGGTCAAAGTCCGCTGACTCACCACCGCCCCTTGGACTACAATATCTTGTGAGCATTTGGTCTTTCTAGCCACTGCCTAAGACCCTCCATCTATGCCAACGTCGAGTACCACGTACTTTAGGTCTCTCTAATCGAACCATATAGATCAGGTACGGTTCCTCCTAACCCGTTTCTCAAACCGCAACATCAACTTAAGCCGTCTGCGTGGGTCAAGCTTCCCCGAGTCCCGTTCCCATCACAGATTTCACATAACCCAGTTATGTTCAAGCTGGCTCCCAGGCCACCATGTTGGCAGAATAACGCATCTACCCAGTTTTCCGGGTGCACCTTAGAGTTTGTCCCCAAGGCTCCATGTTGCAATCGACCACGTAGAAAACCCGAAAAACAAACATTCACGCGGAGTCTTCTCCGGCCATTCATGCAATGCAACATCACCGATCCTAACCAACTTGTCTGGGTAGGCTTCACACATCATGCCTATATCCATTCTCGATTACGTACTCTACATATACACAATGGGGACTATTCATGTCTACCCGAAGGAACGCCTCAACTCATCGCAAACTCGCGAGAGCGGGCTTCCTATGCAAAGGAAAAGAGGACTTCACATGTCCTAGGATGAGAATCATTACCCTAGCGTTTTTCCTTGGCGCCATGGAAATGTATGTGGATGAAAAGCACCACAATCTCCTTGCCTCCGTATATCCGAAGTGTTCTCGCAATTTGAAGCTCCGAAGCTCCGCCGGTGACCTGATCTAGCCTCCTTTCTTCTTCCTTGCTCTCCCCTCTCTCTAGACTTTAGAAAGACACTATGTGAAAGAAATGAGGGATTTGAAACCCTATTCCCGGGTATATCCTAGAAGGAACAACCCCGCATCCATCAAATCCCAAAATAAGGAAACAAACGGCCATGATCTGGATCTGAAATCCAAAATCTGGGCCGAACACGGCCTGTGACACGCCCGTGTCCAGGGCCGTATTCCCCATTCGCCGTCGAAATCGACGCATCCAGAAAAGACACGGGATCTCGACACGCGCGTGTCACACTTGACACGCCCGTGTCAACCAGTGCACAACCGTGTTCCCGGCCGTGTTCTCCATCGACACAGGACCAAGAACTACCCGAGAAGGACACAGGTATTGGACACGCCCATGTCCCAAATCACACGCCCGCGTCACCACCGAACACGCCTGGGATCCAGGCAGTGTTTCACCCTTGAATAAAATCGGCCAACCACCCGAGAAGGACACGACCTTAGACACGCCCGTGTCCCAAGCTTTGTTCACTAACACGGCCATGGACACGCCCGTGTCCTAGGCCGTGTTCCCTATCTCGACACTTCGTCGAGCGAAAATCGTCGACTTCCTAGGCTCTCGACCAGATCATCGACTCGAGCACGACATGCCCTGGGACACGTTTGTGTCCCAGGCCGTGTGACCCCTACCAAGTTCCAAACTTGGCTCAAAACGCCTCTCGTTGCTCTTTTGAGTTTTGGGGCGTTACAACTCTCTCCCTCTTAAAAGAATTTTGTCCCCGAAATTACATAAAAAAAAGATAAACAAAATACTTAAACGGTACCTGAGTGTAATAACTCCGGGTACTCCTCAGGCATTGTCTGCTCTCACTCCCAATAGAGCTCTTCCCGACCGCAATTGTCCCAATGGACCTTGACCATCCTGATCTCTTTGTTGCGTAGCCGATTGACTTCCAAGTCCTCAATTCGAACGGGCTTGACCTTCGTCGGCAACCCATTATCCACCGACACTTGATCCACCACGATCACATGCAGAGGCTCTTGCATCGCCTTCCGTAGCACCGATATATGGAATACATCCCATAGACCAGTAAGCTACACTGATACCTTCAGTCGATACGCTGCTTCTCCAATCCGCTATAAAACCTCAAACGGTCCAAGGTACCTCAGGCTTAGCTTCTTCAATCGCCGCACCCGCGAGACACCCTTGAATGGCTTAATCTTCAAGTACACCCAGTCGCTAACAACGAACTCCACGTTCCTGTGCTTGGCATTATAGTACTTAGCCTGGCGGTCCTGAGCGATTAGCAACCTTTCTCGAATGGTTCGCACCAATGAAGTAGCATCTTCCACCTCTTGTCGCTTGTACAACTTTGACTCGCCTGTTTCCAACCAAGACAACGGCATGCGACATCTTCTACCATAAAGGACCTCAATGGGCGCCATTTGTATGCTTGCCTGGTAGCTATTATTGTACGCGAATTCCACCAAGTATAGGTGATCATCCCACTATTTCCCAAAGTCCAGGACGCACTTGCGAAGCATGTCTTCCATAGTCCTATTGACCCTCTCGGTTTGCCCATCCGTCTGTGGATGAAAGGCCGTGTTGAAACTCAGCTTTGTTCCCAACATCTACTACACCAGACTCCAATCATTAGACGTGAAATGTCCATAACGGTCACTCACGATGCTGCGGGGCACACCATGAAGCTGCACAATATTGTCCACATACAACTTTGCCAATTTCTCAACTGGATCATCCTTCCTATGCGGAATGAAGTGTGACACCTTCGTTAGACAATCTACGAGCACCCAAATGACATTGTTCCCCTTTTGCAACTTCGGCAACCCGTGCACAAAGTCCATAGTAATGTCGTCGAACTTTCACTCCGGAATAGGAAAGGATTTCAAGAATCCTCCTAGCTTTTGGCACTCCGCCTTCACCAAGACGCATGTCTGACACTTCGCGACATACAGTGCCACATCCTTCTTCAGTTCTGGCCACCAGAACAATTTCTTCACATCGCGGTACATCTTCATGCTCCCCGGGTGAATCATGTACTTGGTATGATGCGCCTCGTACAACAACTCCACCTGCAAAGTGCCCACATTTGGGACGCACAGACGACTGTATTTCCAAAGCAATCCATCCACAACCTCATATTGGTAATTTGACCCATCCAAAGCCTCTATCATGAGCTGCTTCATGCTGCTATCCACATCCAAAGCCTGTCGAATCCGATCAGCCAGGTCATACTGAACTTCCGTCTAGTTCAATAGCGTTTCAGCACTCGACTGCTTGTCTACGCAAGAGATCTCCAGCACCTCCAACTCCCGAACCAACCGCTCGTCATGGACCGACAGCCAATTGGCTTGAGCTGGGGCCTGGCGACTCAACGCGTCCGCAACCGCATTGCCTTTCCCAGGCACGTAATGGATTTTGAAAGTATAGTCCCCCAGGAACTCCAGCCATCTACGCCGCCGCATGTTCAGATCTTTCTGATCCAACAAATACTTCAGGCTCTTATGGTCAGTATAGATATCGACCTTTACCCCGTACAAGTAGTGTCTCCATAGTTTCAAGGCAAAAATCACAACCGCTAACTCCAAACCATGGACTGGATAATTCCCTCGTGTACTTTCAGCTGTCTCGGGACATACGCTATCACACTTCCGTGCTGCAGTAGGACACAACCCAGCGCACTGCCCAAAGCATCACTATAAATCTCTAATCCTTCGATCCCACTCGGCGAACTCAGCACAAGCGTCGTGTTCAACCAACACTTCAACTCCTCAAAAGCTCGTGCTCACTCTGGCGTCCAAACGTACTTCTTCTCTTTCCTCGTCAAAGTCGTGTGGGGTAACACTATCCGTGAGAAGTTCTCCACGAAGCGCCTGTAATAGCCGGAAAGCCCCAGACAGCTCTGGACTTCCGCTACTGTAGAAAGCACAGACCACTCTCGTATCGCAATAATATTCGCCGGATCCACCGAAATGCCCTCTCCACTCAATATATGACAAAGGAACGACACTAAAGACATCCAAAACTCGCATTTGGAGAACTTGGCATACAATTGATTCCTCCTCAGCATCTCTAACACCAAATGAAGATGCTTGAAGTGTTCCTCCTCACATTGTGAGTACACCAATATATCGTCGATGAAGACGATCACAAAATGGTCTAAGTACTCCCGGAAAGTCCTGTTCATCAAATCCATGAACACCAATGACGCATTAGTCAGCCCAAACGACATGACCGTAAACTCATAATGCCCGTATCTCGTACTGAACGCTGTCTTAGGGATATCGCTCTCCCTTATTCTCAGCTGATAGTAACCTGACTTAATATCCAACTTTGATTACACCGTCGACCCGACTAACTGATCAAATAGATCATAAATCCTTGGGATCGGGTACTTATTCTTTTCCATTAGCTTGTTCAGCTCTCGATAATCGATACACAGTCTCAAGCTTCCGTCCTTCTTTTTAACAAATAGGACCGGTGCGCTCCCAGGCGAAGAACTTGGATGCACATAACCTTGCTCCAACAACTCTTATAGTTGCACCTTTAGCTCCACCATTTCCTTAGGCACTAGCTGATACGGAGATCGTGACACAGGTTTCGCACCTGGTACTAGCTCAATCGTGAAATCAATTTCCCGTTAAGGCGGGGCTCTAGGAAGATCGGTAGGGAACACATCATGGTACTCAGATACCACTGAAATACTATCCAATGTAGGCTTAGGCTTTACAACCTCCACTAGCATAAAGAACAGCTCTGCACCATCACGAACCGCCTTCACCACCTGAAGAGCATACATCAACATCTTACTCGACCCTTTCAAGCCCGTAAAAGTCGTCTCACGAACTGTTCCCAACTTGACTTCCTTGCGACCGCAATCGATATAAGCTTGCTGCTCCGAGAGCCAGTCCATGCCAAATATTACGTCGAACTCCACAAGCGGTAGTAACGACACTTGCAGATGGAACTCTTGACTCCCGATACGAATCTTAACGCCATAGATTATATATGCGTACATCGAACACCCATTGGACAACAACACATCCAGTTTGTCCTTCACCATCGAAGAAGGTACTCCGATGCACGATATCAATCCTTCGGACAAAAAGGAATGTGAAGCTCCCGTATCAAAGAGTGCTCTTATCGGATTCTCACAAATCAAAACAAATCCTAAACAAGCAGTGGTAAGGTAACATGCGTATAACAAGTATTTAAAAATTAACTTGCTATAAATTTAAATCATACCTGTTACCACATCCGCTTGTTTGATGGACTCCTGTTGGCCAAGATTATAAACTCTCGGTTGAGCTGGAGCATAATGGGACGTTGTTGACTCCACCGCCTTGCCCTTCTCTTCATAAGTCGCTCCCGGCTTCCTCTCGGACTTGGGACGTCCGCTCCAGCAGTCACGGGCAAATTACCCCGGCTTTCCACAGGTAAAACATGCACTCGGGTTCCGACCCGTATTCGCCTTAGAAGCACCAGAAGAGGGGGCTGGACCCGAAGTCCTGGCCTTCTTGTTGAACTTACGGTATCGATACTTTGAGTTAGCTGGCACCTTGAACTCAATCTTCTTGTCGCCAAAGCTTTTCTTCGCTGGTACATTCTTCAAGTCCTTCTCCAAAGACCGGGCCGTGTTGACCAGGGTCACGAAGCCCTGCGTCATCGGCCCCGAGAGCAGTAGCCTTAGGTCATCTCTTAGACCTTCATAGAAACGGTTGGTATTACGCTCCTCATCTGTGAACGTAGAGTTAGCATGCCGACCCAACCGAGTTAACTCGTGGAGATACTCATCCACGCTACTCTCTCCTTGCACCAATTTCAGGAACACATTCTCCAAAGCTATCCTCTGCGCGGAAGGGAGGTACCTTGTTAATAACAGTCTCGAGAACTCCTCAATCGAGACGTCGGTAAGTTGTCTTCCTCTCAAGAGATGCAGCTCTAAACTTTCCCACCACAGCCTCGCATCCCCGTCCAACAGGTATGTAGCTATAGTGGTCATCTGCCACTCCTCCGTTTTAGTAGCTATCAGGATTCTCTTCACTCGGGTGAGCCAATCTTCAGCTTGAGATGGGGTTCCCAACCCCGAGAACACAGGAGGATTAAAGCTCATAACATGTTTGAGCTGTCTTTTGGTTGCTCTCCTCGGCACCAAAGGCTCCACCACTACCTTCTCCACTCTTCTCGGTTCATCCCTTTGAAGTGGTACCTGCTCCATCGTAGGAGCGGGCTGCTGCATTTGCCTTGCAGGCTGTGCATTGATCATGGCAAACACTGCTTCGACAACCAATCGTATGGTTTCAACCGAGGGAGGTGTTGCAAGAGCATCATTTGGTGTAGTACTAGCCTCAAAACCTGGACGTTCTGACGGCCCTGCACCGCTTCTGGTCACCTATAGTTGTACAAAACCTCATTAAGTGACCAAACAAAATTACAAAACGCAATTATTGGAACGCGCTGATTCCTCAAACACGTGTATTTCCATTACTAAGTGGACATTCATGAGTTCTTTTGATGTTATAACGATGACACACACACATGTGCTCACCACCCCTTAAAAAGAATTCGCCCATGAATTCATTTTAAGCATGACCGGAACCAGTAGTCTGATACCAAATTGTAACACCCCGTATCCGTCGCATAGCATATAACAATAGGTCAGGCCGGGGCCTGACGTCATATACCACAGACAGTCCGGATGGTTACTCAATGGAATACCATCCAACTAATAACCAACATCCTATACATAGTCATTATAGCGGAAGCAATTATTAAAAGTTGCAAATTAAAGAACCCAGCCACAAGCATGAATGTCCACTATCGAACCCAGCCACAAGCATGAATGTCCACTACAAAACTCAATAGGAATGAAGTACAATACACAAGTACAATGGCCTTAAGGCCTTACAATTGTTTACTTAAATAAAATGTGTCTTCCATACCACGGCACACAGGCCGGTCACACATGAATAAACAAGTAAACACTCAAAATTTGCCCTTCGAGGTCCGGCTCAGCAACTTGGGCTTTAGCCCGCTATTTACTACTCGGCTCCGTCGTACCTGCAAGCAACAATCCACCGCAACGGTGGCAAACAAAAGCAACGGTCAGCTATGCTGACCAAATTATAACGATCCCGCCCCTATAATCGTGGCGACGATGCTCTTTCGCTGCACTTTGTTAGCATAACCAAGCAGTATAGTGAATAAACACTTCATCACAGGCATGGGCACACACGACTTCATACCCTGTGCTCTCAGGGCACATTCTCGATGGACACGGTCAAAGTCCACTGACTCACCGCTACCCCTTGGACGACAATATCTCTTGAGCATTTGGTATTTCTGGCCACTGCCTAAGACCCTCCATCTATGCCAATGACAAATACCACGTACTTTAGGTCACTCTAACCGAACCACATAGATCAGGTACGATTCCGCCTAACCCGTTGGTTACACTGCAACGTAAACTTAAGCCATCTGCGTGGGTCAAGCTTCCCCGAGTCCCGTTCCCATCACACATTTCACATAACCCGGTTATGTTCAAGTTGGCTCCCAGGCTGTTAGAATAGCGAACAGACGACTAGAAAACAAGCCGAAAATTGAATAATAGAAAGGTTTATTATCCAAAAAGTGTATCTTTACAAAGGTATGACCTCCCTTATATAGAATGGAGGAGAGAGGAGATAGTACATGTAAACAATGTGGGAATAAAATTTACATAGCTGTGCGGCTAGAAATAATTTAAACTGAACAGGCCGCGCGGTTAGACAAATGTGCTAACCGCTCGACAACACCAGAAGGAGCACAAGTCGCATTGGGAGACCGCTAGACCGCCTGGTATACAAACAACAATAGTCTGGAAACAAACCACTGGAGAGAATCTGATAGACCGTGCAGTAAACAACCCGCCAGACTTAGACTGCCCGGTCTTGTACTTCAACACTCCCCCTGAAGCGGGAGCATAGATATCAATCATGCCCAGTTTGTCGCAAATGTGGAAGAAGGAATTCGAAACCGGCTTTGTGAAGATATCAGTTACCTCTTTGTCAGATGTGACGAATGAAGTACAAATCTATTTCTTCATGACCTCTTCCCGAATGAAATGACAGTCAATTTCTATATGTTTTGTTCTCTTATGGAAGACCAGATTTTTGGATATGTATATAGCGGCCTTGTTATAAGACCCCCCCCCCTTTTTTTTCCTTTTTGACACCGGGGTCTTAGGCCTAGAATCGCCGTTTTACGGTGACTCCTCCACGCCCTGAAGGGTCATCACCACAAAGCGCTGATTCTGCCGGCCGATTTCGATCACAGAAAAGTAGCATAAAGAAGTAAATGCAAAATTGCAGTCCATAGAAAATCACATGTCAATAAATATAACTCCACGAAGGGAGTGTCCACAGAATAAAACATCAGAGTAGCAAAATACGGGCTTATGACCGGTACAACATATCCTCACTACAAAAATCACTCATGCGGAAGCAAAAGCTGAAAAACTACTCAAGGTCGAGACTCACGGTCCCGGCTGTATGAACTCCAGAGCTAGACTGCCCCACCTCCAAACGCACCGGTCTCTGGGGCTGCTCCTCCATGCTGGTCTCCACGATCCCCTAAATGATGCGGTTCGAAAACCGTTAGTCTAAAAGACTAAGTCCTATCATCCCCCGCCCCTTCCCCCACGGCTCCTAGGCACCGAGCGGAGAGGAAGAAAGGGGAGGACTTGAAGGTGGAGAATATCAAAAGCAGATGGCAGCGGTCCTATACTAGCAATTTCTATAGCAAGTAAGACAATAAGGTGAAATATGAAAAGTAACCTTCACTTATGTGCAAACACATAAGCCAAGGGGTCTTCTGCGAGGCTCCCATCATATAAAAAGTCCCATACCAATTTATACATTGGGGTGTCGGTTATCAAACAGCAGTAAATATATATATCCAAACTTAAACCTTAATTTATAAACTTGCCCACACAAGCTTATAGACCAAGGGGTCGTTTTGCAGGTCCTAAAGTATAAGCATCTCATTCCACTTATACTTTAGGTGTCAGGGTTAAAGGAAATGATTATGCTATGACATGCAAGTGGGTATGATGGACATGCAAGTGCAACGCACACACCCGACTCTGTGCACACAGACCTTTAGTTCCCCCTTTCTGGAGCCGTAACCTCCCAGGATACCTCCGTAGTGGCAGACGGAAGCGGTGGGTTGGGCCTCGCCCACCTCTAAACCAGTAAAGCACTACCGGTCAGACCTATCGTACGCCTCAACGCTTGGTGCACGAAGCGGACTCCTGCGTACTCTTGCCGACTGGCGCACCGGACTTCTGATGGCGAAGTGCTAACCACACTTGTCGAGTCAACGTATTGGCGTCGGTGCATCGACCCTACAATACCGAAGACCCACCACCTTAATTTCCTTTCCTTTTATGCACATGCAAATTAGTGTAATCAAGAATCGAGCCGAAGCTCCCCGGACGAACACGTCCGTCTCAAACAATCGAGCCGAAGCTCCCCGGACCCAAAGTCCGTCTTTTAACCATCCGAGCCGAAGCTCCCAGCTATCTACCAGTGCTATCAGTGTTTGTGAAAGGTGCAACCCTAATTACTAAGTTACTCTTTTCAGCTTTTAAAATGGTTTACGTTAACCCAGGACTGCCCCCGGTATTCCCTGTGAAGGGCTCTATGGGGCACTAGGAACTGTGTTGGGATTACGCCCAGCGTTCCATTTCGCAAGGTACTTATTTTGTTATTGGTTGATTCCCTTAACCATTACTTTCTCATGTTCCGATAAGCTAATCCTAGGGTGATTTGACTCCAACTCTCCTAGGGTAGGACGATCTTTCCTCGGACCCGACCGCCTATAAACCCTAGACAAAACCACACCCTACTCACTCGGCTTCCATAGATGCAGCCCATTCCACTTATCCTTCCAGCAAACCATCGAGACCCATCATACGTGCCCTAATTCACATCCAAAATGAATTCCTGCAGTTTTGCTATTTGCAGACCACTTAAGCTACATGACCCGTAAAAAGGGAAGTACATGAAATACTCATCCAGTACCCTTATGATAATTATTAGAGGTCTAAAATGACATTTGAAGCATAAATCAAGAAATCCATAATTTTCCTAATTTGTCTGATAATTAATTTATTTATTCAAGTATCCAAAAAGTCCAAGTTTGAACATGAAGTAGCAATTTCAGACACGATAATATTCCAATAAATTTATGGTAATTACAAAATGCATAATCAACCCTAAATCCTAAGTCTTCAAATTTTTCAGCAAGGTTTAGGCCCTTAAATTAATTTCAAAGATATCCCATAAAAAGTCATTTTAAAAGATTTTACAGCAATTATACCTCCAAAACTTCAGAGAAAATTCAGGGATGATTATGATGGCCTACAAAGACCCTAGAAAAAGTTTCATAATTTATTATATAAAAATAAGGCTATACTTGATTTTCTCATGAAATATCAGGTTTATGGGTTAATGGACAAAGTATACTAATTAACCATCAAAAATTTCCACAAAAATTTCCACATGATAATATTGTTCTACAAACACTATGTATCAAGTTTCATAATTTTTAACTAAGTATTGGGCTCTTGCAAGAATTATTTAGTATATAACCAAAGTAATGCACTTGTGAAGTAGATGCCCTAACTAGATATCCAAAAATTCTATCAAACTTCATACATGATTAGTATAGTCTAAAACTACCTCTGCCAATGTTTCATGCCCTTTCAATGGGCAGTGAGACCACAATAGCCAAATTAGTATTTAGGGCAATTCTATTGGTTACAAATGAAGTGCTACAAATATTGATCAAAACTCCCCAAGTAAATTACCAGAGGCTCAACATATCTTTATTCCCTCACTACCCAAATTTGGTTAAGTTTCAGGATGTTTAGGTAACCAAAACCTACACTACAAGTTTTAAGTCCTAAGTTATGGTTAGGGTTTTGGGGACCCTACCCTTTTCAAAATCAGCTAATATTTTTTACAGAGAGTTTTATATATCCTAGGACCATCCTTGCAAAATTTGATGTTCATTCAAGGTGTTTAGGCCTCATGCCCTTCACAAGGCAAAAAGGTCCCTCCTTAGGGTTTGGCCTAGGGACTTAGGGCAAATAATTCCACACTACCCCACATTCCATGGGGAGGTGATAAGTGCCATAACAAGTCGGTGACCCAAATTTCAGCCTCTGTTGAGGTGATTTGGTCACTCAAAATCAGAAATGCACTTTTTGACCAAAATACCCTTATTAAGGTATAGTTAGGGTTGGGTCAATACCTACACAAAACACATCCAAATTAGGTGAAACTTTATACAGATACATAAAATGAGCCCAGGGACCACTCACGAAAATTTGGGAGGGTTTGGAGGTCATTAGACCACCTAATTACATTATCATAGATAAATTAAATAATTTCCAGAACTATAGAAAACGTGCCCCCAAAAATTCCCATTTTTGGTCTACTCCTAGATATGGTCTAGGTTGACTATCTTCCAAAATTACAGCTCATTTGGATCAATGATAAAGTGTGGGCACTCAATTGAAGTTTCTGCCTAGCCCTAAGGGTATGTCCCACCAAAATGGGTTTCCTTGTCAGACCATGCCCCCAAATGGGTTCAAACAGTTTTTAAAATAAAATAGACTCAAAGGGCTACAACTTTTTTGGTGGAAGTTTTTCCACCAGATGAGCCTAGTTATTTTTAAAAATTAACACCATTTAGAGTATAATGTGTGACAGAGATGAAATGATCAAGAAATAATTTCCTATAGTTTAATGCATCCCCTGCACGAATCTTGGCACATGGATAGACGACATCCAGTCATCTCCTTCCTCTAGCCGACGGTCCAGATTGATCCTGCCTGGAGTACTTTCCAAACACCACTGTCGGCGATCCGGCCACCTCCCCGGCTGGCCACCGGCACCACCACCTCCGTTGAGGTGGTGGCCGTCGCCAGGCGGCGGATTGGCCGCCGGAAGCCCCTTTTCCGGCGATCTCGAGAGGTGAAGTTTTTCAGAAAATCCATGAAAAAGCCGAATTGGATCGGGCTCAATTGAGCCCGAACCTTGGACCTATTGATTGCTATGATCTAATCATGAGTTAAGGAGAGGGGGAGAACCTTCCTGGCGGCCTGGATGCGGGAAGAGCGGCGGGATGCCATTGACGACGGCGGTGGCGCTCGGCTTCTGCAACAGCACAGTGGGATGGCTCGTCTCCTCCAGGTAAACGCTCGAAAATATTCCCCTTGGCCCACTGATGGTGCTTAAATGGCAATTGGGGAAGGGGGGTGGCTGGTTCTTCAATGGCCATCAACACCATTAATGGTGTGGCTCGGGTAGAGTGGAGGGGGGCTGAATCCACCCCTTGGTGGCCGGGAAATGGCTGCAATCAACTCCTCTTCCCTAGAGGAGTTGAATGAAGCCAATAAAGGTGGCTGTTAGCCTCCCTTGGCCGGTTTCCCACTCTCCCCTTCTTCTTCCCCATCTTCTCTCTCCTACATTAACATGGAGGGAGCTCCTTTCTCTCTCCTAGTCACCTCTGGTTGACAGGTCAACACCACTAGCTAAATGCAGCCCACTTGGTCATGATGGTCATGGAAATGGAGTTAGCCTAAGGAAGAGGTGGCTTGGGCTTGGGTTAGCCCTTTTGGGCTAGGTTGACTTGACCTAGGTGAGGGTTGACCCGGGCCAATTTGACCATATGGGTTGACCCCATTGGGTTTTTAGTGGCCCATTGGACTCCCTTAAGGTCTAGGGTTACTTGAATAGGGTTGGTTGGGCATCTTGGTGGTCACATATCCCTTGGTAAGGGCACTTTGACCATTTTAGGGCTAGAGTTGACTTGGGTCAACATGACCAATTGGGTTGACCCCTATGGGTCCTTGGTGGCCCATTGGCTTCCCCTAAGGTCTAGGTAGGGTTATGTAGGGTTACCCTGCACTTTGGAGGTCACATACCCCTAGTAAGGGTACTTTGACCAGATTAGGAGCTTGAGTTGACCTGGGTCAACCTGGCCTCTAGGGCTGGCCCCAATGTGTCCTTAGTGACCCTTGACCTCACTTTAGGGTTAGGAGGGCATAGGTGGGGTCCTCTAGGCTAGGGGAAGGTCAATTGACCCTAAGTAGGCTAGTTTGACCCATTTAGGGCTAGGGTTGACCTTGGTCAACTGAGCCTCTTTGGTTGACCCTAAGGGGTCCTTATGGCTCTAATGAGCCTCCCAAGGTATTAGGAGGGTATTGTGGTAGAGCCTTGGGGTTAAGGTGTAGCCCATGGTCATCCTAAACCATTGCCCAGAGTTCTACTATTTGCAGACCATAATGATCTTCCACATTTTGTCCCCTATCTCTTGGCCCATTTCTGGCTTCCTAGTGGTTTTGTCATGACCTAGTCATGGCCAAAACCATTCTTAGGGGTCTAGTTGGAAATGGGATGTTACAAATCCCAATAAACAAAGACAAAGATTTCGTCCCCGAAATTAAGGTTGAGCCTACGGGACTTACTACCGAAGAAAAGAACCTTGTAACATCCCATCATGACGCCTTGTTTGCTAAATTAGGTTTAAAGGGAAACCTAGATCTATGACCATTTCGCCCAATTGGCAAACAAGAATCCCAATAAACAAGGATAAGCCCCCAATAAACAAAAGATAAGCCTCTATCTGCCTAGTGCAGCCCTTAGTAGTTTAAAGCAGGAAAATAAGTTAAACATCTTAAGGGGTTTGTGAGGTATACTTGACTGAACAGCTCTGGGTATCTTTGTCGCATCAGGTCCTGCGGCTCCCAGGTATGCTCCTCCTGGTCGTGGTTCCTCCACAGGACCTTGACTAGTGGGACCTTCTTGCGTCGTAAGACCCGTACTCCTCGGTCGTCGATCCTCACCGGCTCCAAACGAACAGACCAGTCTGAAGCTACTGGCCCTTCTGTGGTCACAATCTGCTGCTCTGGGCATAGCAGAGCCCTCCTCAGTGAAGAAATATGGAAGACGTCGTGCAGCGCTTCCAGCTCTGGTGGTAACTCCAGCCTGTAGGCTAGGGGTGCGATCCGCTCCAGGATCCTGTAAGGGCCCATATACCTAGGGCTGAGCTTCTTCCTCCGACCACGCACCTGCGAGACTCCATGCATGGGCCGGATCTTCAGAAACACCCGGTCTCCCACATGTAACTCCACTTGCCAATGTCGGGCGTCATAGTACTTAGCCTGTCTGCTCTGTGCCTCTAGCATCCTGTCTCTGATCAGCCTCACCTGAGCCTCGGTGTCTTCAACGAACTCTGATCCCAACACCTTCGGATCTTCGTGCTGAACCCAAGAAAGCGGGGTCCGACATCTCCTTCCGTACAAGGCTTCGTAAGGCGCCATCCTGATGCTGGACTGGTAGCTGTTGTTATAGGAGAACTCGACCAGGGGTAAGAGTTTCTCCCACGGTTCCCAGCGGTCCAAAATGCATAGCCTCAAAAGGTCTTCCAGCGTCCTGTTGGTGCGTTCTGTCTGCCCGTCCGTCTGGGGATGAAATGCAGTGCTGAAAGTCAATCGCGTGCCTAAGTAAGCTTGCACAGATCTCCACTCCCTGGAAGTGAACCGACCATCCCGATCTGACACGATCGTCTTGGGCACCCCGTGATATCGAATGAACTGATCCACAAATCTCCGTACTAAAACTCCCACAGCGTCGTCCTTCCTGATCGGAATGAACCTGGCTACCTTAATCAACCGATCGATGATGACCCAAATTGAGTCATTCCCTGTTCGTGATCGGGGAAGTCCGTGAACAAAATCCATCGCGATGTCTTCGAACTTCCACTCTGGTACCGGGAGTGGTTGCATCAACCCCGCGAGGTTTTTGCACTCTGCCTTCACTAGCTGACAAGCTTCGCAGTGGGTCACAAACCGAGTAATATCCTTCGTCATGCCAGGCCAGTACATAGTCTTCTTCAAATCCGCAGTCATCTTCGTGATGCCCGGGTGCACCGAGTATCTGCTGTAATGGGCTTCTGCCATGATATCCTCCCGGACCTGGCCTCCTCTCGGTATATATGTCCAGCCTCTGAAGCATACCACGCCATCCCTCATCATATAATCTCCTGTTGTACCATTCTCCAAGGACCAGAATATCGGCTCCAGATTGACATCTCGCCTCTGTCCCTCTCTGACTCTGTCCCGGATATCGTCTGTAGCACTCACCGCTGCTAAATACTCCGCGTAAAGCTCGGGGTCCTCGGGTGACACCAGTGTGATGTGCATATCCTCCAATCTCCTTACCAGCTCCATTGACATAACCTGGGGCCCAACATCGGAAGGGGCAGCTCTCCGACTCAATGCGTCAGCCACCACGTTTGCCTTCCCCGGAAGGTAGTGCATCTCATACTGATAGTCTGCTAGGAACTCCACCCAGCGCCTCTGCCTTATGTTCAATTCCTTCTGTGTGTCCACGCACTTCAAGTTCTTGTGGTCAGAGTAGATGTCGCAATGTACTCCATATAGATAATGACGCCAGATCTTTAAGGCAAAAACGACCGCCCCCATCTCAAGGTCGTGCACCGAATAGTTCTGTTCGTGCTTCCTCAATTGGCGAGACACATATGCAATAATATGACCCTTCTGCATTAGTACAGCTCCCATACCCTGGAAGGAGACATCGGTATAGACCTGAAATCCTTCCCTCCCCGAGGGGAGAGTAAGAATGGGAGCCGAGGTTAGTCGATCCTTCAGCTCCTGGAAAGCTGCCTGACACTGCGGGGTCCACACGAAGGGTACCTCCTTCTTCGTTAAGGATGTGAGCGGGCGGGGGATTCGAGAGAATCCCTCCACGAACTTCCGGTAGTAACCGACAAGTCCTAGAAAACTCCGTACGTCGGTGGTTGTCTTCAGCTGCGCCGAATCCCGAATAGCCTGAATTTTTGCCGGATCCACCGCCAATCCGGCTCCACTGATGATGTGACCTAAGAAGCCAACCTCCTTCAACCAGAACTGACATTTACTAAACTTCGCAAATAGATGATTCTCCCGCAGCCGCTGTAGTTTCAGTGTTGGATGGCGCGTGTGCTCCTCCTCCGTCCTCGAGTAAATGAGAATGTCATCGATAAACACTATGACAAACACATCAAGATATTCCCTGAAGACTTGGTTCATGAGGGTCATGAACGCTGATGGTGCATTGGTGAGCCCGAAGGGCATCACCGTAAACTCAAATAAGCCATATCTGCTACTAAAAGCAGTCTTCTGAATGTCCTCCTCTCGAATCCGAAGCTGGTAGTATCCCGACCTCAAATCTAATTTCGAAAAGAACTGCGCTCCCTGCAGCTGGTCGAACAGCTCGTCTATCCTTGGTAGTGTATAGGTGTTCCGGACCGTCAGCCGATTTAGTGCTCGGTAGTCGATGCACAATCTGAGGGTCCCGTCTTTCTTCTTGACGAACAATACCGGGGCTCCCCAGGGTGAAGAGCTTGGCCGGACAAATCCGGCTTCCACTAACTCCTGAAGCTGGCTCCGGAACTCTGTCAGCTCCCTTGGGGCCATCCGGTAGGGTGCCTTGGATGCTGGCCTGACCCCCGGCACAAGCTGTATCTGAAAGTCCTGCTCCCTGCGCGGGGGTAATCCGGGCAATTTCTCTGGAAAGACGTCCTCAAACTCCCGCACCACCGGGATATCCGATATAGCATTCGTGGCCTCCGCCATCTCAAACAGTACCTCGAAGACCTCCTCCCCCTGCAAATGGGCCTTAACGGCCTGTACTGAAGATAAAGGTATACGTGAGACAGGCCTTATACCTTCGACGGTGATGACCGAGTCCCCATGCCTCACGGTGATCCTCTTCGCTTGACAGTCGATCTGGGCATGATTCCACTGTAACCAAGTCATGCCCAGGATCAGCTTGAAGACGGGCATCCTCAGTACCGTTGCCGACACTTCGAACGACTTCCCACCAATCTCCGCCTCCATGCTGCAGTGAGCTGTGGTGAGTATCTTAGATCCGTCAGGTAGACGCACCCTACTCATCTGGCCTGTGAACCGTTCCACTCCTTCCAGCCCTTCCAGAAAGGCCTCCGACACAAACGAGTGCGAGGCACCCGTGTCGAATAGAGTATAGGAGGGCTTGCCGCTGATGAAGACTATACCTGTGATGATAAAAGGTCTTAGTCTTTGTTTTTGTAACGGGTTTTCTTTCCTATTTATTCTACTTAGGGCAGTTCTACTTGTTGTGCAATCGAGAACGGGAATTTAGCTTGAACAATTTTAAACATCTTAGCTTACCTGTGATGACCCACTCCGGATTCCGAGGCTGTGCCAGATCCAAGGCATATGCCTGCTCCCTTTCCTGCCTTCGGTCTCCTCCCTGGTAACCATGTCCTCGGCCGCGTCCTTGGCCCCCGAAAAGCTGGGCAGGTGGGCCACCCTGTGGTGCTGGAGGTGGTGCCCCCCTCATAAGGCAGTTTCTCTGGAGATGTCCCACCTGATGGCAATGGAAGCACTCCGGCGGGGGATACGCCATACCCCCAGGTCTCGGCATCTCCTGTATCCGGAGAGGTTGTGGGGCCAAAACCATCTGCTCTCTCGGCTCCTGCCTCACCTCCTGACGAGGTTGCTCCTCTGCTCTTCTCCCTTCTAGTATGGCGCCTCGCCGTTGATCATTTCTGGCCCTCCGGCCCGGATCCTTCGCTTGCCGCTTCCGACACCGGGTAGTGTGCCAATCGGCCTCAATCCTCTTTGCCATCTCCAAAATCCGGGAGATAGGCCCGTCAGACACAAACAGCAAGGCCTCCATATACTCCTCTTTTAGGACCTTATAAAATCTCTTGACGTAACCTGCTTCATCCAGCTGGTAAGAGCCCGCATATCGGGCCAAATGGTCGAACTCTCGGTGGTACTCCACCACCGTCCTGGTGCCCTGCCTCAGCTGCAAGAACCGCTCCTCCAACTCATCCCTGGCCGAATGCGGAACAAAGTGCTCCAGCAACGTGGCCCTGAATTCCTCCCAAGTGATTTCTGCAATCTCCCTATCAGCAAATGTCGTGTCCAACAGCGTCTTCCACCACCTCTTGGCATGCGACTCCAAGCAAGATACCACCAAGGCCACCCTCTCCTCCCGGGGGCACCGTATCCCGGTCAACATCTCGTACATAACATCCAGCCACTCCTCTGTCCACACTGCTGACTCTGTCCCAAAGTAGGACGGGGGAGAGAGTCCTCTGAAGGTGCTCATCCAGTTGGCCCCTGGGTTTGGCTGCTGGGCTGGAGCCTGCTGAGCCCGGAAGGCCTCAAGGATTGCTGTAAGAGTTTGCCCCATGTCTGACTGAAGGAAGGGTGTGGGGACCATAGGAGGTGGTGCAATGTCTGGGGTCTGCTGAGCTCCACCTTGTGGGGTGGGCTGAGCTGGGGGCTGCAAAATGAATTGTATTAGTAGGTAATCGACTCAATACCTAAAAAAAGTGGACAATTTACATGTGATCCCTCATATGGGCATACCACGGCTTCCGCTGCTTAGTTTGTCCCCAAACTAAACTCGTGCGGGGGTGACCCAGGGTTGTGGACTGCTACTTTTTGATCGAGGTCCGCTCTGATACCACTTGTAAGACCCCCCCCCCCCCTTTTTTCCTTTTTGACACCGGGCTCTTAGGCCCAAAATCGCCGTTTTGCGGTGACTCCTCCACGCCCTGAAGGGTCATCACCACAAAGCGCCGATTCTGCCGGCCGATTTCGATCACAAAAAAGTAGCATAAAGAAGTAAATGCAAAATTGCAGTCCACAGAAAATCACATGTCAATAAATATAACTCCACGAAGGGAGTGTCCACAGAATAAAACATCAGAGTAGCAAAATACGGGCTTACGCCCGGTACAACATATCCTCACTACAAAAATCACTCATGCGGAAGCAAAAGCTGAAAAACTACTCAAGGTCGAGACTCACGGTCCCGGCTGTATGAACTCCGGAGCTAGACTGCCCCACCTCCAAACGCACCGGTCTCTGGGTTGCTCCTCCATGCTGGTCTCCACGATCCCCTAAATGATGCGGTTCGAAAACCGTTAGTCTAAAAGACTAAGTCCTATCATCCCCCGCCCCTTCCCCCACAGCTCCTAGGCACCGAGCGGATAGGAAGAAAGGGGAGGACTTGAAGGTGGAGAATATCAAAAGTAGATGGCAGCGGTCCTATACTAGCAATTTCTATAGCAAGTAAGACAATAAGCTGAAATGTGAAAAGTAACCTTCACTTATGTGCAAACACATAAGCCAAGGGGTCTTCTGCGAGGCTCCCATCGTATAAAAAGTCCCATACCAATTTATACGTTGGGGTGTGAGTTATCAAACAACAGTAAATATATATATCCAAACTTAAACCTTAATTTATAAACTTGCCCACACAAGCTTATAGACCAAGGGGTCGTTTTGCAGGTCCTAAAGTATAAGCGTCCCATTCCACTTATACTTTAGGTGTCAGGGTTAAAGGAAACGATTATGCTATGACATGCAAGTGGGTATGATGGACATGCAAGTGCAACGCACACACCCGACTCTGTGCACACAGACCTTTAGTTCCCCCTTTCTAGAGCCGTAACCTCCCAGGATACCTCCGTAGTGGCAGACGGAAGCGGTGGGTTGGGCATCGCCCACCTCTAAACCAGTAAAGCACTACCGGTCAGACCTATCGTACGCCTCAACACTTGGTGTACGAAGCGGACTCCTGCGTACTCTTGCCGGCTGGCGCACCGGACTTCTGATGGCGAAGTGCTAACCACACTTGCCGAGTCAACATATTGGCATCGGTGCATCGACCCTCCAATACCGAAGACCCACCACCTTAATTTCCTTTCCTTTTATGCACATGCAAATTAGCGTAATCAAGAATCGAGCCGAAGCTCCCCGGACAAACACGTCCGTCTCAAACAATCGAGCCGAAGCTCCCCGGACCCAAAGTCCGTCTTTTAACCATCCGAGTCGAAGCTCCCAGCTATCTACCAGTGCTATCAGTGTTTGTGAAAGGTGCAACCCTAATTACTAAGTTACCCTTTTCAGCTTTTAAAACGGTTTACGTTAACCCTAGACTGCCCCCGGTATTCCCTGTGAAGGGCTCTCAAGGGGCACTAGGAACTGTGTTGGGATTACGCCCAGCGTTCCCTTTCGCAAGGTACATATTTTGTTATTGGTTGATTCCCTTACCCATTACTTTCTCATGTTCTGATAAGCTAATCCTAGGGTGATTTGACTCCAACTATCCTAGGGTAGGACGATCTTTCGTCGGACCCGAACGCCTATAAACCCTAGACAAAACCACACCCTACTCACTCGTCTTCCATAGATGCAGCCCATTCCACTTATCCTTCCAGCAAACCATCGAGACCCATCATACGTGCCCTAATTCACATCCAAAATGAATTCCTGCAGTTTTGCTATATGCAGACCACTTAAGCTACATGACCCGTAAAAAGGGAAGTACATGAAATACTCATCCAGTACCCTTATGATAATTATTAGAGGGCTAAAATGACATTTGAAGCATAAATCCAGAAATCCATAATTTTCCTAATTTGTCTGATAATTAATTTATTTATTCTAGTATCCAAAAAGTCCAAGTTTGAACATGAAGTAGCAATTTCAGACAAGATAATGTTCCATTAAATTTATGGTAATTACAAAATGCATAATCAACCCTAAATCCTAAGTCTTTAAATTTTTCAGCAAGGTTTAGACCCTTAAATTAATTTCAAAGATATCCCATAAAAAGTCATTTTAAAAGATTTTACAGCAATTATACCTCCAAAAATTCAGAGAAACTTCAGGGATGATTATGATGGCCTACAAAGACCCTAAAAAAAGTTTCATAATTTATTATATAAAAATAAGACTATACTTGATTTTCTCATGAAATATCAGGTTTGTGGGTTAATGGACAAAGTAGACTAATTAACCATCAAAAATTTCCACAAAAATTTCCACATGATAATATTGTTCTAGAAACACTATGTATCAAGTTTCATAATTTTTAACTAAGTATTGGGCTCTTGCAAGAATTATTTAGTATATAACCAAAGTAATGCACTTGTGAAGTAGATGCCCTAACTAGATATCCAAAAATTCTATCAAAATTCACACATGATTAGTATAGTCTAAAACTACCTCTGCCAATGTTTCATGCCCTTTCAATGAGCAGTGAAACCACAATAGCCAAATTAGTATTTAGGGCAATTCTATTGGTTACAAATGAGTGCTACAAATATTGATCAAAACTCCCCAAGTAAATTACCAGAGGCTCAACATATCCTTATTCCCTCACTACCCAAATTTGGTTAAATTTCAGGATGTTTAGCTAACCTAAACCTACACTACAAGTTTTAGGTCCTAAGCTAGGGTTAGGGTTTTGGGGACCCTACCCTTTTCAAAATCAGCTAATATTTTTAACAGAGGGTTTTATATATCCTAGGAACCTCCTTGCAAAATTTAATGTTCATCCAAGGTGTTTATGCCTCATGCCCTTCACAAGGCAAAAAAGTCCCTCCTTAGGGTTTGGCCTAGGGACTTAGGGCAAATCAATTCCACACTACCCCACATTCCATGGGGAGGTGCTAAGTGCCATAACATGTCAGTGGCCCAAATTTCAGCCTCTGTTGAGGTGATTTGGTCACTCAAAATCAGAAATGCACTTTTTGACCAAAATACCCTTATTAAGGTATAGTTAGGGTTGGGTCAATACCTAGTCAAAACACATCCAAATTAGGTGAAACTTTATACAGATATATAAAATTAGCCCAGGGACCACTCACCAAAATTTGGGAGGGTGTGGAGGTCATTAGACCACCTAATTACATTATCATAGATAAATTAAATAATTTCCAGAACTATAGAAAACGTGCCCCCAAAAATTCCCATTTTTGGTCTACTCCTAGATATGGTCTAGGTTGACTATCTTCCAAAATTACAGCTCATTTGGATCAATGATAAAGTGTGGGCACTCAATTGAATTTTCTGCCTAGCCCTAAGGGTATGTCCCACCAAAATGGGTTCCCTGGTCAGACCATGCCCCCAAATGGGTTCAAACAATTTTTAAAATAAAATAGACTCAGAGGGCTACAACTTTTGTGTTGGAAGTTTTTCCACCAGATGAGCCTAGGTATTTTTAAAAATTAAAACCATTTAGAGTATAATGTGTGACAGAGATGAAATGATCAAGAAATAATTTCCTATAGTTTAATGCATCCCCTGCACGAATCTTGGCGCATGGATAGACGGCATCCAGTAATCTCCTTCCTCCAGCCGACGGTCCAGATTGATCCCGCCTGGAGTACTTTCCAAACACCACTGCCGGCGATCCGGCCACCTCCCCGGCTGACCACTGGCACCACCACCTCCGTTGAGGTGGTGGCCGTCGCCAGGCGGCGGCTTGGCCGCCGGAAGCCCCTTTTCCGGCGATCCCGAGAGGTGAAGTTTTTCAGAAAATCAATGAAAACGCCGAATTGGATCGGGCTCAATTGAGCCTGAACCTTGGACCTATTGATTGCTATGATCTAATCATGAGTTAAGGAGAGGGGGAGGACCTTCCTGGCGGCCTGGATGCGGGAAGAGCGGCGGGATGCCATTGACGACGGCGGTGGCGCTCGGCTTCTGCAACAGCACAGTGGGATGGCTCGTCTCCTCCAGGTAAACTCTCGAAAATATTCCCCTTGGCCCACTGATGGTGCTTAAATGGCAATTGGGGAAGGGGGGTGGCTGGTTCTTCAATGGCCATCAACACCATTAATGGTGTGGCTCGGGTAGAGTGGAGGGGGGCTGAATCCACCCCTTGGTGGCCGGGAAACGGCTGCAATCAACTCCTCTTCCCTAGAGGAGTTGAATGAAGCCAATAAAGGTGGCTGTTAGCCTCCCTTGGCCGGTTTCCCACTCTCCCCTTCTTCTTCCCCATCTTCTCTCTCCTCCATTAACATGGAGGGAGCTCCTTTCTCTCTCCTAGTCACCTCTGGTTGACAGGTCAACACCACTAGCTAAATGCAGCCCACTTGGTCATGATGGTCATGGAAATGGGGTTAGCCTAAGGAAGAGGTGGCTTGGGCTTGGGTTAGCCCTTTTGGGCTAGGTTGACTTGACCTAGGTGAGGGTTGACCCGGGCCAATTTGACCATATGGGTTGACCCCATTGGGGTTTTAGTGGCCCATTGGACTCCCTTAAGGTCTAGGGTTACTTGAATAGGGTTGGTTGGGCATCTTAGTGGTCACATATCCCTTGGTAAGGGCACTTTGACCATTTTAGGGCTAGATTTGACTTGGGTCAAGATGACCAATTGGGTTGACCCCTATGTGTCCTTGGTGGCCCATTGGCTTCCCCTAAGGTCTAGGTAGGGTTATGTAGGGTTACCCTGCACTTTGGAGGTCACATACCCTTAGTAAGGGTACTTTGACCAGATTAGGAGCTTGAGTTGACCTGGGTCAACCTGACCTCTAGGGCTGGCCCCAATGTGTCCTTAGTGACCCTTGACCTCACTTTAGGGTTGGGAGGGCATAGGTGGGGTCCTCTAGGCTAGGGGAAGGTCAATTGACCCTAAGTAGGCTAGTTTGACACATTTAGGGCTAGGGTTGACCTTGGTCAACTGAGCCTCTTTGGTTGACCCTAAGGGGTCCTTATGGCTCTAATGAGCCTCCCAAGGTATTAGGGGGGGTTTTGTGGTACAACCTTGGGGTTAAGGTGTAGCCCATGGTCATCCTAAACTATTGCCCAGAGTTCTACTATTTGTAGACCATAATGATCTTCCACATTTTGTCCCCTATCTCTTGGCCTATTTCTGGCTTCCTAGTGGTTTTATCATGACCTAGTCATGGCCAAAACCACTCTTAGGGGTCTAGTTGGAAATGGGATGTTACACTTGTTGTCACAGAACATAGGAAGAGGATAGACGTAGGCCTCTCCTACGTCAGGCATGAGAGCACGCAACCATTTTAACTCACACGTGGTTGATGCCATAGTCTGATATTCGGCTTTTGCACTGGATCTGGAGACAACAGACTGTTTATTACTCTTCCAGCTCACAAGATTTTCTCCAACAAATGTACAAAAACCTGATGTCGATTTACGATCGCCTTTATCATCCGCATAGCTTGAATCTGAGTAGGCTTCAACTCTCAGATGACCATTCTTCTAAAAGAGTAGCCCTTTTCCTAGTGCTGCTTTGACATACTCTAATATCTTCAAGGCAGACTGAAGATGGCATTCCCTAGGAGCTTGCATGAACTGACTAACCTTGCCTACTACATAGGAGATGTCGGGTCTGGTCACTGTGAGATAAATGAGTTTGCCCACCAGACGTCTGTATCTCGTAATATCAGATAGAAGAGGCGAATCATCAGTCCATGTTTTGTCTTCTCCAGTAGCCATGGGATACCGGGCCGGTTTGACACCAGTCATTCATGCCTCTTGTAGAAGATCAAGAGCATACTTCCATTGGGAGAGAACCAATGAGTCAGGCTTTCGAGAGATTTCTCTCCCAAAAAAGTATTTCAGGGAGCCCATATCCTTCGTGACCAGGTGTTGACGGAGGCATTTCTTTGTCAAGACCACCCCAGCCTGGTCATCGCCAGTAAGAAGAATATCATCCACATACACTGCCAAAACCACCAGCCCTAAGACGGTTTTGCGAATAAATAAGGAGGGATCAGCCGAACTCCTTTCAAATCCGATCGCAGCCACAATGCCACTGAACTTCTCAAACCATGCCCGAGGGCTCTGTTTTAGGCTATAGATAGCCATCATCAACCGACATACTCGTGTCTCCCCCTGAGAAACATACCCAGGAGGTTGCTCCATGTAGACGTCCTCCTGAAGATCCCCATAGATAAAGGCATTCTTGACATCAAGCTGAGAAATGGCCCAAGCCCTATTGACAGCCATAGAGAGAAGAACCCGGATGGTGCTTGATGAGTCCACATTTTACACTGAGTTTTGGACTCATCTGGGCTAGTTTTATCGCCTTAGCACTACACTTGAGAGCCTTTATTGCTTATTGGTGTTTATGTACCTATTTCACGATTAAGTGCACTGTAGGCCCGCTTCTGTGTGCTTTCTGTGTTTCCATTCTGTTGTTATTCTCTAGCCCTATCTCAAGGATGTGGTGTGCACGTTCTGGTGGCCTTTCTGCCCCTTCTGCTGGTACAGGGGTCGTGTGCGTGTTCCGGGATGATTGTGAAACAGGAATACTGCGTACGATCAGGGGATCTAATGCGCACGACCACTGGTCGTGCACCCTCGATCGTGCGCACTACTCTACGTTTTCAACTGAATCAGCCTGGGTAAGCGCACGACCAATGGACTTACTACGCACGACCACTGGTCGTGCGCAACCGTTCGTGCGCATTACACCCCCTTTTTCATAACCCTGTCTCGGTAATCGCACGAGCACTGGCCATAGTGCGCACGACCACTGGTCGTGCGCCACTGCTCGTGCGCGTATACGCTGATGCTTCTTATCCAGGTTGCAGGTTTATTCGGAAAATCCGCACGATCATCGACCTACAGTGCGCACGACCACTGGTCGTGCGCCACTGAGCGTGCACACTGCTTCTGCTGCCTCCATATAAAAGGCCCTGCTCTGCGTTTTAGGTCAACGCCTACTATTTGCTACGATCGAAGAGTGCGCGGGAATCCCGTTTTCACCTCTCCAGCTGCTCCATCACTTCCACCTTCGTCGGGAAGCCATTTCCACTTACTCCGAAGCTTTTCAACACCCGGGCGAAGCCCTTGGCCATTGGTGACTTCAACTCCAAGCTTTCCTACAGAGGTGGTGAAGTAGATAACCTAGAGAACGGACTTAAAGGCCTTCGAGGTGACAGATCGTTGGTACCGGAAGCCTTCTTGGACTGAGCCCGGAAGCGGATTGACAAATCGCTACTCCGGCCACGACCCGCGGTGGATCTTCATTCTCTTTTGGTTTACTCCTCTTCCCCTTCCTCTGTGTTATGAATGTTTTGAGCAGTGTAATGAACATTTCCATCCCTGAATATCAAGTTTACTTTCTAGTTAATGGAATGTTAGTTTCTTCTTATTCTTGTGAGTTCTGTCTGTGAATGCGCCTCACTCACCCCACAACCACTTCATTCATATGCCTTGTCCGATTGCAATCCACACAAGAACGCTGCAATCCATTAGTTTCCCTTCCACTCGCCCAACTAAAGTTCGGCATAGCGGCCGACAAACCCATTTCACCTTCCGAAGCGGTGCCATCGACCCGCATAGCTTTTACTAGTTCAGTAGATCAAACATCCACAATCTCCCGAGTCCGCTATTTTCTTTTTGTTCTATTTTTAACTCTCATAACGATATTATCATTACTGTTGCCGTTCTACGCTAATTGCATTCCTCAATAGACCGACACTTGGGGATTTACTCCCAAAACTTTATTACTTGTGCGACCGGTGCGCTTGCCGTATTACACGCATCAAGTTTTTGGCGCCGTTGCCGGGGAATGCAACTGTAGAGCGACTTCGGATGACTTCCAATATTGTTATCAGAGTTAGTATTGTTTTGTTTTGACTGCTGTTTCTTCTAGTGTGTAGTGTTTGCCACAGTGAATGCAAGGCCGAGCTACAAGAGATTTTGTCACCTACGACCCAGAGATCGAACATACTCTCTTAGCACGAAGACGCGCAGCAGCCATCATTTTTTGCTCCAATGGGAGACCAGCTGAATATTGATGCAGGCAACCGAGTTGGAGGGCTACCTCATGACGACGAGAATGAAGTGAATCCTCCCCAGGTCCGCACCATGAGGGATTATACTACACCCACTGTTGGGAGTATATACCCCGGTTTCGGACCTGCAATTACCAATCCTCAGTTCGAGATTAAACCAGATATTCTGAATATTATTCGGAACAACGCTCAGTTCTCCGGAATGGCCACTGAAGACGCCCATCTTCACCTTACAGAATTCTCCGAGATCTGCGCCACGTTCCGCTATGCTGGAATCCCAGATGAAACAGTCAAGCTCCGTCTCTTCCCTTTTTCATTAAGAGACAAAGCCAAGACATGGCTTCACTCCCTTCCACCTGGAACAGCCCCCACCTGGGAGGCTTTTACTACCAAATTTCTAGCTAAGTTCCATCCGGTGGATCGGATCGTGAGCTTGAGGCGCACAATAGCCAACTTCCGGCAAGCCGATTAAGAAAGTTTAGCCGAAGTTTGGGAGCATTTTAATGAACTGCTGAGGAAGTGCCCTAATCATGGATTCCAAACGTGGAATCTCGTCGAAAGCTTCTACTTTGCTATTGATCCCCACCACCGAGCCATGATCGATGATGCCTCCGGAGGAACCATCATGAATCTTGCTCCAGATTATGCTCTGAAAGTCTTACAAGACACCGCAACTCACAGTGCGTACTGGACCGCGGGAAGAAACATCCCACGAAGCACCAGTGGAGTGTTTACCTTGGATATCCCCAAGCCTGCTCCTGCCGCCCGAGTGATGGCAATCTCATGTCAAGGGTGCGGAAGTACTGATCATCACAGCTTCGAATGCTCAGGAGTTGAGGTACAAGATGAATCTTTATTTTTGAATGAATCTGTTAATTTTGTTGCCAATCAAAACATGGGAGTGCCATACGGGAATACTTACAACCCAGGGGTGAGAAATCACCCCAACTTTTCTTGGAATCCTAACACATCTGGCCTAAGATGGCAACCGGGGCAGCATCAAAACGATGCGTATGCTTCCGGTAGCCAACCGCGGCCCCTCAACCGAATTATGCCCAAGGGCCCCCCATCGTTAAGAAAAATTCTTCGGAAGAAATGTTCGAGAAGATTGTTGAGATTTCCCAGACCAACATGACAAATCAGGCCGACTCGATGCGCAAACTGGAGGCACAATTGGGCCAATTGGCTCAAGTGGTTTCCGAGCGCACCCAAGGCACCTTACCGAGCAACACTGAAAAGAACCCCCATGAACAAGGAAAGCGCCTTGGGGAGGACACTTCGGAAAACCGCAACGAACTTGTCATTAATTGTAAAATCAATAACATCGACACTCGAGCATTATGCGATTCCGGGGCGTCCAGCAACATTCTCACTTTGCAAGATGCTGCAAAGATGCAGTTACAAGTTGACATTGAAAATCAGAAATCACTTATCTTAGCTAATGGAAATCTGGTTGACACGGAGGGCGGTGTGCGGGACGTTGAAATCGAGGTTAACGGCACCAGTATCACCACTGACTTTCAGGTTTTGGGACCACAGGACAATAACTCCATTCCTATATTAGGAGTCCCATTCCTAATAGCCAGTGGCGCATCCCTCAACTTTTTCAAAGGCCGCGTCACTTGGCCAAACGAAGAGTCCACCCTCGATAAAACATCCCTACATTTGTCTTCCATCCCAAATAACATTTCTCTGAGTGTCACAGATGTCAAGATGGATTCAGGTTCCCCCGCATTGGAGGCACATCTGGAGAAGACGCCAAAGAACGGACTTCCTCCGGAAGTCAATGAGAAGCAGGAACTACTGGTCCACGAAGGGATCAATTGCACCAAAGCCACGACTGTCTTTCTACTGCCAGCCAACTCTGTTGTTGAGCATGGCGAACTAAGTTTTATTCGGGAGAAATTCCTGGACAATAATTTGTATAATTCTGTTAAACGATCTGTGACTTGGGCAGATCCGGCTGCCGTCACGGTGCCGGATAGGCCGCCACCAACCACAGCCTACCTTCATAGGAAGTCTCCCACGGTGGAGAAACTGAAAGAGGCCAAGCGTTTACGCGAAGAGCGCTACGCTGCCTTCCAGCTCGCGAACGAGTGCACTCGCAGTAATAGGACAATGCCTCCCTCGAATGCAAAAAGACACTCTGTTGTTCTCTCGCATCCCACCGGAGAGACTTACCATAAATCTGCGTATAGCTGATTGTGCCATCTTCTTTCTTGCTACTTGTTGAATACTGGTTGCTCTACTTTTAATTTTGTTTCCTTTTTCTACTGCCAAGAACTCTCTATTTAAACTGCTAATACAGGTATTTGGTTCACCTTAATGACGGTAAACAAAAGGGCTTTCGGGAGACAACCCAAGTTGGACCGTTCGGTCCTATGCTGTGTTTTGATTTTGGTTTATTTCTTCATATATATATTTGTGTCCAGCTTTTGTTTGGCTTGCATCCTTTAATCGCAGGTGCAGGAATATTTGAGGCACGGCAACGTGGCCGCACTTGGACATCTCATTGCCCGACTGGTATGCTCAATTTTGAGCATAGGTAACTTCCTACCCTAGCTATTTCTCCTCTTTGGAATGCTTATTTTTACTCGTTGTCAACTTTAAGTCTTGGGGGGGGGGGGGTAGTCTGCCTGTGGTCACTACACCGCACCTTCTGTTGCATTCCAGTTTCTTATTTACTTATTTCTTGTTTCTTTTTGGTTGCACACACTGAATCACCCACACGAGTGCGCTCTTACCCACGCGCACAAACCGAGTTAAATTTATTGCTTTTGTGTAAACTTTAAAATAGTGGTACTGGCTTAGGATTTCAGGATTGAGTCGTTCGAAATTCATGCAGTGCTCCTAATCAAATACTCATGGTTTGTGTAGAGTTAGGATAGAACTAATTTTTCTTTATGCTCGTAGAATTATTCTTTTCTGCTCCCGTCAATATTGTTTGTACTGCTCAAAATCTGAATCTGGGATAATCAAACGATAGTGTAGGAATGTGTGTAGCCGCCACTAGACTCGTATTGCTCGAGTCGGGGGGAAGGATCATCTTTCTCGGTGGCTAAGAACTTGCCCTAAGCTACTCTCGAAGCATTGGTGCACGGTTAGTTAAGCGTGAGCATGACGTAGGCCTTCTTTTTGGCTAGTTTGAGCCTTGTTTAGCCCTTCCTACCTGTTAACCATTGCATGCCAAATTTGTGCCTACCCTTCCTTTGATCCAGCTCCACTCTCTTTCACCAAGGCCTGAAGCTAAACCCACCTTCGCAATCAAATGCTTGAGCTGATTTGTAATTCCTGTTTTGCCGAGGTTGTGATTAGTGGACATTGTTTTGGGGGTGCTGATTTCATTCCCGTTTTGATTGCTTCGTTTGGGGATTGCTAGAGCAGAAAAGAAAACAACAAGTTTTGAAAATAAAAAGCTGATTCGCGCAATCGAAAAAAGAAATATTTATGTGAAAGAATTGCTTTGAGATTTTGATCCCCATCCTCTTTATTGAATTTGGTCGGGTTCAGCCGTGTTCACACGCGGATTTCAAGCTAAGTCTGGGGGCGTGTGCCCCATTCTTTTCTAAGTGGCTGTTTTGGTTTGGGTTGTTTTCGCTCGCTTTGGTTGCATAGAGCCTTCATGTTTATCCTTGACCACCAAGCCATTACCTAAGCCCCATTTCCTCCTACAAGTCCTACTGATTCACGCTTGAGTCTAACCCGCACCGTGGAGAGAGTGTAAACGTGCAAGTGTATGGTCCCCGACATTGGTGGATTCCTTTGGAGGTGATCCTTAGTCCCGAACTTTGGCAATGCTCACTTTAGTGGCCTGCCTACGTTCTTCCTACACATGATCGCACGATTCTCCAGAATTCTAATTTTGAGCAATTACAATATCTATTTACGTCTGTCGAATAGTTTAAACTACGTTGTATAATTAAAAAGTTTTTCTATTATATCTTCTATACTTTTGATATTTTTGATTTCTCGTCTTACTTCTTTTTGAAATTTCTGAGCCAGTTAGCTATCTTCGAGTCCATGGAGTGATGATTTGCTCGGGACGTGCAAATAGTTAAGTCTAGGGGTGTGATGAGTCCACATTTTACACTGATTTTTGGACTCATCTGGGCTAGTTTTATCGTCTTAGCACTACACTTGAGAGCCTTTATTGCTTATTGGTGTTTATGTACCTATTTCACGATTTAGTGCACTGTAGGCCCGCTTCTGTGTGATTTCTGTGTTTCCATTCTGTTGTTATTCTCTAGCCCTATCTCGGGGATGTGGAGTGCACGTTCTGGTGGCCTTTCTGCCCCTTCTGCTGGTACAGGGGTCGTGTGCGTGTTCCGGGATGATTGTGAAACAGGAATACTGCGCACGATCAGGGGATCTAATGCGCACGACCACTGGTCGTGCACCCCCGATCGTGTGCACTACTCTACGTTTTCAACTGAATCAGCCTGGGTAAGCGGACGACCACTGGACTTACTGCGCACGACCACTGGTCGTGCGCCACCGTTCGTGCGCATTACACCACCTTTTTCATAACCCTGTCTCGGTAATCGCACGAGCACTGGCCATAGTGCGCACGACCACAGGTCGTGCGCCACTTCTCGTGCGCGTATATGCTGATGCTTCTTGTCCAGGTTGCAGGTTTATTCGGAAAAGCCGCACGATCATCAACCTACAGTGCGCACGACCACTGGTCGTGCGCCACTGAGCGTGCACACTGCTTTTGCTGCCTCCGTATAAAAGGCCCTGCTCCGCGTTTTAGGTCAACGCCTGCCATTTGCTGCGATCGGAGAGTGCGCGGGAATCCATTTTTCACCTCTCCAGCTGCTCCATCACTTCCACCTTCATCGGGAAGCCATTTCCACTTACTCCGAAGCTTTTCAACACCCCGACGAAGCCCTCGGCCATTAGCGACTTCAACTCCAAGCTTTCCTGCAGAGTTGGTGAAGTAGATAACCTAGAGAACGAACTTAAAGGCCTTCGAGGTGACAGATCGTTGGTACCGGAAGCCTCCTTGTACTGAGCCCGGAAGCGGATTGACAACTCGCTACTCCGGCCACGACCCGCGGTGGATCTTCATTCTCTTTTGGTTTACTCCTCTTCCCCTTCCTCTGTGTTATGAATGCTTTGAGCAGTGTAATGAACATTTCCATCCCTGAATATCAAGTTTACTTTCTAGTTAATGGAATGTTAGTTTCTTCTTATGCTTGGTAGTTCTGTCTGTGAATGCGCCTCACTCACCCCACATCCACTTCATTCCTATGCCTTGTCCGATTGCAATCCACACAAGAACGCTGCAATCCATTAGTTTCCCTTCCACTCGCCCAACTGAAGTTCGGCGTAGTGGCCGACAAACCCATTTCACCTTGCGAAGCGGTGCCGTCGACCCGCATAGCTTTTACTAGTTCAGTAGATCAAACATCCACAATCTCCCGAGTCTGCTATTTTCTTTTTGTTCTATTTTTAACTCTCATAACGATATTCTCATTACTGTTGCCGTTGTATGCTAATTGCATTCCTCAAGAGACCGACACTTGGGGATTTACTCCCAAAACTTTATTACTTGTGCGACCAGTGCGCTTGCCGTATTACACGCATCAGTACTGAGGCGAGCAATCAGAGAGAAGGTATCAAAGTAGTCAACCCCATAAGTCTGAGTGAAGCCTTTGGCCACCAGCCGAGCCTTATAGTGATCCACATAGCCATCGGGGCGAAACTTCACAACAAATACCCAGCGAAATCCAACCACATCAGTACCCACTAGTGGAGGAACAATGGTTCAGGTACCCCTTTCAGTAAGAGTGGTGATCTCTTCATCCATGGCAGATTCCCAATGAGGAATAGCAAGGGCCTCCTGGTAGGTGCGGGGAGTGGCAGTAGCCGAGATACCCAAGGCAAAACACCTGCGAAAAGGAGTAAGCCGATCATAGGAAACAACTGCCATAAGCGGGTGTTGAGTACACGCCCGCACCCCTTTGCAAAGAGCAATGGAAAAATCCAGGTCTACTCGGGCCTCAGTGACCGGAGCGTCCGTGGTGGAGAAGGCTGGCCCGGGACTGGAGAGAGATGGCTGCAGAGAAGAGGGAGAAGGTGGAGGAGGTACGTAGGAAGGAGGAGGAGACAGAGGAGGAGACGTGGTAAGAGGGGAGAGGTCGATAGGCGTGGAAGGAAAGGAGGGATATGGTGGAGAATCAGAGACATCAGGAGTAAGCGGGGAGTCTGGAGAGAAGTAGGACGCATTCTCGAAGAAGGTCACGTCGGCGGAGACAAACGGCTGACGCAGAACGGGGTCAAAACAACAATAGCCTTTCTGAGTGGTAGAGTAACCCAAAAAGACACACTTGGTGGAACGGGGGGAAGGCTTGTCACGGGTGGCAGACGGAGCGTGTACAAAAGCCGTACACCCAAAGACACGGAGAGAGAGAGAGGAAACGGTTCCTTGCGCGGGTACAGAATGGAGAAGGGGGTCTGGCTGTGGAGAACCATCGAGGGAAGGCGATTGATGAGATAACAGGCGAGGAGAACAACATAGCTCCAGTAGGAGCGAGGCACCTGCATCTGCGTCATGAGGGTGCGAGCGACATCAAGGAGGTGATAGTTTTTACGCTCCGCCACCCCATTTTGCTGGGAGGTGTAAACACAGCTGGTCTAATGAATAAGACCATGTTGCATACAAAAAGAGGAAAACTCATGACTAAGATATTTCTTAGAATTATTAGAGCAAAAGACTTTAATAGAAATGTCAAACGGAGTTTTAACCATATAATAAAAGGATTGTCAGACAGAAAAGAGTTCAGAGCGATCTTTTAATAGATACACCCAGGTACATCTAGAGAAATCATCAATAAAAGTTATAAAGTAGGAACTATCCAGACTAACGGTGAGGGTAGGAGCAGGACCCCATACATCAGAATGAATGAGATCAAACGGGAGAGAAGAGCCACGACCGTGCTTCGGAGGGAATAAGGAGCGATGATGTTTGCCAAGCTGACATGCATCACAGTTGAGCAGAGGAGTGGTCTGAGGTAAGTGGGGCAGAAGCTGACGAATAATCCGAGGAGGAGGATGCCTAAGGCGAAGATGCCATTGAAGCAGATCTGTAGAAGAGGAGGAGAAGGCGGACAGAGCAGAAACGTTGTTGAGGTAGTAGAGGACTCCGCTATCAGTCCCAGTAGCAATCATCCGTTGGGTTCTCGGGTCTTGGAAAGAACAAGAAGTCGGAGTGAATAAGACCGAACACTGAAGTTGCTTGCATAAAGTAGTAACAGATAATAATTTCCATGGAACTCCGGGACATAGAGGGTGTTCGACAGGCGAAGCGATGGGGTGACTTGAACCATGCCCGTCCCATGAACCGGGGATGGGGAACCATCCGCAACATGAACTGGGGGAAACCGATCATGTGTTTCGTGGAGAGAGAAGCAGTGAGGATTGCCAGTCATGTGATTTGTAACACTAGAGTCAATCAGCCATTTACCTTGTGTAGCGACATGAGCACTACCTGAAGTCATGACCACAGAGGCAGACGACCGAGAGGAGGTGGAAGGTGAGGAAGATGCATCACCAGAGGGGCGAAGATGAGGATGTTTCTGCCAGCAGCGGTCAACAGAATGGCCGGTACGACCACAGTGAGAGCAGAGGAACCTGGACGAACCCCGCCTAACTCAGTGGCCGCGACTACTAGCGCCACCCCTCTGAACCTGGTGAGCATAGGAGTCTTGTGGAGGAGGAGAGGACAACAAAGGATGCTGGAGCAGCGAAGTAACAGCGGCGATGCGAGCCACAATGGCATCCAAAGTAGGAGAATCTGCCTTGCCCAAGATCTTCTGGCGGATCATATCAAAGGAGTCAGGAAGGCGCAGAAGATAACAAAAAACCAGGAGTTCCTGGAAGTGCTTGTGCTGCTCTGCCAAGTCCGCGGAGAAGGGGCGATTCAGGAGGATCTCGGCACTAAGAGCTTGTACCTGCTGATAAGCTGCAGAAGGAGACATAAAAGGGCGGGCGAAGAGGTCATCATAGAGAGTATAAATGCGGGACGTCTGGCCTCCCTTCGAATAGAGAGCAGCGAGGTGAAGCCATGTAACTTTGACAGTCTCATCATGGCGGATGACGGGAAGACATTCATCAGAGAGGCTGTTGGCTAGCCAAGTGCGGACAATCACATTACTCACATCCCAGTCATCAAATTGAGCAGAGTTAGGAGGAGGAGGGTCATCGGTGAGGTGATGACGTTTATGCTGAGAGTGAAGAAGAAAGGTGAAAGAAACGCTCTGATCTGGATAGTTGGAACCAATTAATTTTTAAACGGTGTCAAGGTTTCCGGAAGAAGTAGGAGGAGGAGGAGCCACAGGAGTGGCGGAGGAAGAGATTATGGGGGTGGAGAGACCGGAATTGTCCATAGAGAGACACAGGAAACCGCGCGAGTAGAAGAGAAGGCGCGCAGACATGAAACCACACGAGTAGAAGAGAAGGCACGCGAAAGAAGAAGACCGCAGTGAAAAAGAAAAAACCGCAGCGGGCTAAAGAGAAGAAGTTGCAATGGTCACGGTGTCAGCACAACAGCGACAAGAGGAGCCACAACCAGGAAGCAGATCAAAGCACAGGGAAGAAGTCGCATGAAAAGAGAAGATCGCGCGAACAGAAGAGAGAGAGGCCAAATAGAGAAGAGCGAGGAGAAGAAAAGAGAGCCCTCAAAAACAGGTCGCAGAAAAGAGGGAAGGAAGTCACGCGAACAGGGCAGCGATAAAGCAAAGAAGTCGCATGGACAGAGAACAAGCCGTGCAGACAGAAGAGCCAAAGGAATCAGGTCGAATTGATTGCTTCCTCTGATACCATGTGAGAATAGCGAACAGACGACTAGAAAACAAGCCGAAAATTGAATAATAGAAAGTTTGATTATCCAAAAAGTGTATCTTTACAAAGTTATGGTCTCCCTTATATAGAATGGAGGAGAGAATACATGTAAACAATGTGGGACTAAAATTTACATAGCTGTGCGGCTAGAAATAATATAAACTGAACAGGCCGCGCGGTTAGACAAATGTGCTAACCGCTTGGCAACACCAGAAGAAGGAGCACAAGTCGCATTGGGAGACTGCTAGACCGCCCGGTCTACAAATAGAAGTAGTCTGGAAACAAACTGCTGGAGAGAACCCGAAAAACAAACATTCGCGCAGAGTCTTCTCTGGCCATTCATGTAATGCAACATCACTGATCCAGACCAACTTGTCCGGGTAGGCATCACACATCATGCCTATATTCGTTCTCGATTATGGACTCTACATGTACACAATGGGGACTATTCATGTCTACCCGAAGGAACGCCTCAACTCACTGCAAAATCGCAAGAGCGGGCTTCCTATGCAAAGGAAAATAGGACTTCACATGTCCTAGGATGAGAATCGTTACCCCAGCATTTTTCCTTGGCGCCATGGAAATGTATACAGATAAAAAGAACCGCAATCTCCTTGCCTCCGTAGATCCGAAGTCAGCTCGCGATTTGGAGCTCCGAAGCTCCGCCGGTGACCGGATCTAGCCTCCTTTCCTCTTCCTTGATCTCCCCTCTCTCTAGACTTTAGAAAGAGACTAAGTGAAAGAAATGAGGGCTTTGAAACCCTATTCCCGGGTATATCCCAGCAGGAACAACCCCCAACCGTCGGATCCCAAAATAAGGAAACGAATGGCCACGATCCGGATTTGAAATCCAAAATCTGGGCCGAACACGGCCTGCGATGGGCCCGTGTCCTGGGCCGTGTTCCCCATTCGTCGTCAAAACCAACTATTCCTGAAAAGGACACCGGTTCTCGACACGCCCATGTCGCACTGGACACGCCCGTGTCAACCAGTACACAGCCGTGTTCCCGGCCATGTTCTCCCATCGACATAGGACCAAGAATAACTTGAGAAGGACACGGGTATTGGACACGCCAGTGTCCCAAATGACACGCCCGTGTCACCACCGAACATGCCTGGGCTCCAGGCCGTGTTTCACCCTTGAATATAATCGGCCAACCACCCGAGAAGGACACTGCGTTAGACACGCCTGTGTCCCAAGCCGTGTTCACTAACACTGCCATGGACACGCCCGTGTCCTAGGCCGTGTTTCATGTCTCGACACTTCGTCGAGCGAAAATCATCGACTTCTCGGGCTCTCAACCAGATCATCGACTCGAGCATGACACGCCCTGGGACACGTCCGTGTCCCATGCCATGTGACCCCTGCTAAGTTCCAAACTTGGCTCAAAATGCCTCCCGTCGCTCTTTTGAGTTTCGGGGCGTTACAGCATAGTCCTGAGAACCTGCTGATCAATTGTAATGATCTTTGATCCACTGCAACTACTGGATGCTACTTAACTGGAAGTTGAACTAGTTCCCGTAGCTTCTAAATTTGCTGCCCCTCAACAGGAGCATCTTGACTTGCTCCCCCTCAATTGGAGCATCCGATGTCATTCTCTTTACTAGACACTTGAGTCCATCTTTGTCTTGATACCACTTGATATCACTTGGGATTCTTGATATCACCTGTCAAACTTATCTACCTGCAAGAGAGGTGAGTTATGCAACAAAAATATAACATGGAGCAAATGAAGCTATAACAAGTTCAACATACCCAACTCAAACTTAAGGGTGTTGAACTTGACTTCATCAAGTGGCTTAGTAAATATGTCAGCCACTTTCTTATACGTGGGGACAAACTCAAGACAGAAGTCTTCCTTTTCCACATGCTCCCTAATAAAATGATACCTAATCCTTATGCATAGTCCTGTTATGAGAGATAGGATTCCTACCTATGGGGATTTAACTAGTATAAGGAAATGTTACTTATTTCAATGTTGTATGTAACACCCCCTATCCGTCGCATAGCATATAGCAGTAGGTCCGGCCGGGGCCCGACGCCATATACTACAGACAGACCGGGTGGTTACTTATGGAAACCATCCAACCAATCTCAACGTCCTACACAGAGCATTCTAGCGGAAGCAGTTTATAGAAGTTGTAAACAAGAACCCAGCATTAAGCACGAATGTCCACTAGTATAAATTAGGAATGTTATATAAAAATACCTAAAACCGGCCTTAAGGCCTTACAAAAGGTTTCACTTGAATATTACATGTTTTACAAACCACGGCACGCAGGCCGGTCATACATGAATAAAGCAGTAAACACTACTACTTGGGCCTTCGAGGGCCAGCTTCGCAAAAAGGGCTTTAGCCCACTATTGACCGCTTGGTCCAGCTGCACCTGCAAGCAACAAACCACCGCACGGTGGCAAAACAAGGCAACGGTCAGCAATGCTGACCAAATTATAACGATCCCGCCCCCAACTCGGGGCGGCGATGCTCCTTCCCTGCATTTCATTAGCATAAGCGAGCAATGTATATAACCATAACCATTTCATCACAGACGTTGGCTCGCACGGCCACACGCCCCGTGCACTCAGGGCACATTCTCGGTGAACCGGTCTATGTCACGTCAATTTAAGCCATCAACATTCCGGACTCACCACCGCCAACTGACGGCCAAACATATGAGCAATTTGTCTTCCTGGCATTGGTCACGTCAATTTAAGCCATCAACCGCCGAAGACCCTACTCTATGCCAATGGTAAGTGCCACGTGCCTTTAGGTCTCTTTAACCGAACGACATAGAACGGGTACGGTTCCATCTAACCCGTGCTCACATCGCAACGGCAATTTAAGCCATATGCGCGGGTCAAACTTCCACCGAGTCCCGTGTCCATCACAAATCACATAACCCAGTTATGTTCAAGTTGGCTCTCAGGCCACCAAGTTGGCAAGATCTCGTATCCGCCCAGTTTTTCGGGTGCACCTTTGGGTTAGTCCCCAAGGCTCCCTGCTGCAATCTACCGCGTAGAAAGCCCGAAAAACAATCCATAGCACGGAGCCTTCTCCGGCATTTATGCAATGCAACATCACCGATCCAGACCAACATGTCCGGGTAGGCTTCACACATCATGCCTATGTCCGTTCTCGCTTACGGACTCTAAACAACGGGGACTTCACATATCTACCCGAAGGAACGCCTCCAACTCTCCGCAAACTCGCGAGAGCGGGCTTCCTATGCAAAGAAAGAGAGCGACTCATGCTCAAGATGAGGATCGTTACCCTTGGGTTCCTCTTTGGCGCCATTGAAAAGTAATCGGATGAAAATCACCGCACTAGCGTTGCCTCAGTGGATCCAGGGTCGGCTCGCGATTCGGAGCTCCGAAGCTCCTCCAATGGCGGGATCTAGCTCTTCTTCCTCCCTTGGCTTTCCTCTTTCTCTAAGGATTTGGAAAGAGATAAGGTATGAAAAGTGATGGATTTCTAAGTCAATCCACGGGTATATCCCTTCAGGAACATCCCCCAGCCGTTGGATCTCAAAACAAGGAAACGAACGGCTTTGATTCGGGGCTGAAATGCCCAATCTGGACTGAACACGGCCTGACACACGGCCTGGCACACGCCCGTGTCCAGGGCCGTGTGCCTCATTCGCCGTCAAAATCGAATCACCTGGAACCTCACACGGGTATCGAACACGCCCGTGTTCGAGCTGACACGCCCGTGTTCCACCTGACACGGCCGTGTGGCTGGCCGTGTACCCCATGATTTTTCCCCTTTTTCAACCCGAGCACTGCACGGGTTCTAGGACACGCCCGTGTCCTTGCCAGTGTCACCTTGACACGCCTGGACCCCAGTCCGTGTACACGGTCTTGACACTTCGCGGCTAAGTGTCGACACGGGTCGACACGCCTTGCGACACGCCCGTGTCGCAGGCCGTGTGCCATGTCTCGACACATTGTCGACACCAAATTGTCGACTTCGCGGGACGAGTGTCGACACGGGCTGACACGCCCAGCGACACGCCCGTGTCGCAGGCCGTGTGCCATGTCTCGACACAACGTCAAAGCACAGTGTCAACTTCGCGGCTAAGTGTCGACACGGGTCGACACGCCCTGCGACACGCCCGTGTCGCAGACCGTGTGCCCAGTCTCGACACAATGTCGAGACCAAAGTGTCGACTTCCCGCCTTAGTGTCGACACAGGCTTGACACGCCTTAGGACACACCCGTGTCCCAGGCCGTGTGCCTGCAGCCAGAACTCAAACTGGCCCAAAACATCCCCCTTTGCTCCTTTGAGTTTCGGGGCGTTACAACTCTCCCCCTCTTAAAAGAATTTCGTCCACGAAATTACATAAAGGAAAGGCATACAAAAACAAAATTTGTACCTGAGCGGAACAACTCCGGATACTCGTCAAGCATAGTCTGCTCTCGCTCCCAAGAGAGCTCCTTACGACCGCAATTGTCCCACCGGACCTTGACCATCCTGATCTCTTTATTGCGTAGCCGCTTGACCTCCGAGTCCTCAATCCGCACGGGCTTGACCTTTGTCGTTAGCCCACTATCCACCGGCACTTGATCAACCGCGATCACTTGCGTAGGCTCTTGCACCGCCTTCCGAAGCACCGAAATATGGAATACATCATGTAAACCACTTAGCTCCACTGAAAGCTTCAACCTATAGGTCGCTTCACCAACTCGCTCCAGAACCTCAAACGGTCCAAGGTACCTCGGGCTTAGCTTTTTCAATCGTCGCACCCGCGAGACACCCTTGAACGACTTGATCTTTAAGTATACATAATTGCCCACAGCGAACTCCACGTTCCTGTGCTTGGCATTATAGTACTTTGCTTGCCGGTCCTGAGCGATAAGCAACCTCTCCCAAAGGTTCTCACCAAAGAAGTAGCATCATCCACTTCCGATTGCTTATACAACTTTGACTCACCCATTTCTAACCAAGACAACGGCGTGCGACATCTTCTACCATATAGGGCCTCGAAAGGCGCCATCTGAATACTTGCTTGGTAGCTATTGTTGTATGCGAACTCCACCAAATAAAGGTGGTCTTCCCATTACTTTCCAAAATCCAAGACACACATGCGAAGCATGTCTTCCATGGTTCTATTGACCCTCTCGGTCTGCCCATCCGTTTGCGGATGGAAGGCTGTGCTAAACTTCAGCTTTGTTCCCAACATTTGCTGCACCAGCCTCCAATCATTGGACGTGAACCGCCCATCTCGGTCACTCACGATGCTGCGGGGCACACCTTGAAGCCGCACTATGTTATCCACATAAAGCTTTGCCAACTTCTCCACCGAATCATCCTTCCTATGCGGAATAAAATGCGACACCTTCGTTAATCGATCAACAACCACCCAAATGGCATCGTTTCCCTTTTGCGACCTTGGAAAACCGTGCACAAAGTCCATAGAGATGTCGTCGAATTTCCACTCCGGAATAGGCAAGGACTTAAGAAATCCTCCCGGCTTTTGGCACTCCGCCTTTACCAAGGCGCACGTTTGGCACTTTGCTACGTAGAGCGCCACATCCTTCTTTAAACCCGGCCACCAAAACAGTTTCTTCACATCACGGTACATCTTCGTGCTCCCCGGGTGAATCGAGTACTTGGTATGGTGCACCTCGTACAACAACTCCACCCGTAAATTGCCCACACTTGGGACGCACAAACGACCGTCTTTCCACAACAATCCGTCCTCCACGACGAATTGGGAATTTGACCCATCCAGAGCCTCTATCATGAACTGTTTCATATGAGCATCCATATCCAAAGCCTGCCGAATCCGATCAGCCAGGTCATATTGGACTTCAGTCCAATTCAGAACTGCTTCAGCACTTGATTGCCTGTCCACACAAATAATCTCCAACGCCTCCAACTCCTGCACCAACCGCTCATCGTGCACCGATAGCCAATTGGCTTGAGCTGGGGCTCGGCGACTCAACGCGTCCGCAACCGCATTCCCTTTGTCAGGCACGTAGTGGATCTTGAATGTATAGTCCCCCAGGAACTCCATCCATCTACGCTGCCGCATATTCAGATCCTTCTGATCAATCAGGTACTTTAGGCTCTTGTGATCGGTGTAGATATCAATCTTCACACCGTACAAATAGTGTCTCCACAGGTTCAAGGCAAAAATCACGGCCGCCAACTCCAAGTCATGGACCGGATAATTCCTCTCGTGCACTTTTAGCTGTCTCGAGCCATAAGCTATCACGCTTTCGTGCTGCAGTAGCACGCAATCCAAACCGCTGCCCGAAGCATCAGTATATATCTCATAGACTTCGGTCCCAACCGGCGAACTCAGCACAGGCGCCGTGGTCAACCGACACTTCAATTCCTCAAAAGCTCGCGCGCACTCCGGCGTCCAAATGAACTTATGCTCCTTCCTCGTCAAAGTAGTGAGAGGTAACGCTAACCGCGAGAAGTTCTCTACGAAGCGGCTATAATAGCCGGCAAGCCCCAAAAAGCTCCGGACTTCTGCTACCATAGCAAGCTCAGGCCACTCCCGTATCGCAACAATCTTCGCCGGATCCACAGCAATACCCTCTCCACTCACTATATGACCGAGGAATGCCACTGAGGATAGCCAAAACTCGCACTTCGAGAACTTGGCATACAACTGATTTCTCCTTAGCGTCTCCAACACCAAATGAAGATGCTTGAAGTGATCTTCCTCACTTTGCGAGTACACCAAAATATCGTCGATGAAGACGATCACGAAATGGTCCAAGTACTCCCTGAACGTCCTGTTCATCAAATCCATGAACACTGACGGCACATTAGTCAGCCCAAACGGCATGACCGTAAACTCATAATGCCCGTATCTCATACTAAACGCTGTCTTCGGGATATCACTCTCCCTTATTCGCAGCTGATAGTACCCAGCCTTGAGATCCAACTTCGAGTACACCGTCGACCCGACTAACTGATCAAAGAGATCATCAATCCGAGGGATCGGGTACTTGTTCTTCTCAGTCAGCTTGTTTAGCTCCCGATAATCAATACATAGCCTCAAGCTTCCATCCTTCTTCTTAACAAAGAGGACCGGTGCGCTCCAAGGCGAAGAACTCGGGCGCACATACCCTTGCTCCAACAACTCTTGCAGTTGAACTTTCAGCTCCGCCATTTCCTTAGGCGCTAGACGATACGGAGATCGTGACACAGGCTTTGCACCTGGCACTAGCTCGATCGTAAAATCTATCTCCCGTTGAGGCGGGGCTCCAGGAAGATCTGCGGGGAACACATCAGGGTATTCCGATACCACTGAAATACAATCCAACGCGGGCTTCGGCTTTGCAACCTCCACTAGTGTAAAGAACAGTTCTGCTTCGGCACGAACTGCCTTCACCACCTGAAGAGCAGACATCAACGTCTTTCTCGACCCCTTTAAGCCCGTAAAAGTCATCTCACGACTTGCTCCCAGCTTGACTTCCTTGATACCGCAATCTATATAGGCCTGCTGCTCCGAGAGCCAGTCCATGCCAAATATGACGTCGAACTCCACCAACGGAAGTAAGGACGCCCGCAGGTCAAACTCCTGCTCCCCAATACAAATCTTAACATCGCAGATCCTATCCGCTTGCACCGAACACCCATTGGGCAACAACACATCCAACTTGTCCTTCGCCATCGAAGAAGGGGCTCCGATGCGTGACACAAATCCTTCGGACAAGAAGGAGTGTGAAGCTCCCGTATCGAAGAGTGCTCGTGCCGGATTTTCACAAATCAATACAAATCCTAAACAAGTAGTGGTAAGGTAACATGTGCATAACAAGTATTTAAAGAAATTGACTTGCTATAAATTAAACCGTACCTGTCACCACATCAGCTTGTTTGATGGCCTCTTGTTGGCCATGATTGTAGACCCTTGGTTGGGCCGGAGCATAGTGGGATGCGGTCGACTCCATCGCCTTTCCCTTCTCTTCATAAGTAGCTCCCGTCCTCCTCTCGGACTTAGGACGTCCACTCCAACAATCACGGGCGAAATGCCCCGTCTTTCCACATGTAAAACACGCACCCGGGGTCCGACCCGTAGTCGCCCCAGAAGCGCCAGAAGGAGCTGGACCCGAAGTCCTATGCTTCTTGAAAGACCTCCGATAGCCGGAATTTGAAGCAGTCGGCACTCTGAACTCAGATTTCTTCTCACCCAAGCTTTTCTTCGCTTGCACGCTCTTCATGACCTTCTCCAAGGACCGGGCAGTATTGACCAAGGTTAAGAAACCCTGCGTCATCGGCCCTGAAAGTAATAATCTCAACTCATCCCTCAGGCTTTCATAGAAGCGATTAGTCTTGCGCTCCTCATCCATGGTGGTGGAGCTAGCATATCGACTCAGACGAGTAAACTCGTGGAGATATTCATCCACGCTCCTCTCACCCTGTACCAACTTCAGGAACTCATTCTCCAACGCTATCTTCTGCGTCGAAGGGAGGTATCTAGCCAAAAATAATCTCGAGAACTCCTCCATCGAGACATCACAAAGTTGCCTACCTCTTAGTAAGTGCAGCTCCAATCCTTCCCACCACATCCTCGCTTCACCGTCCAGAAGAAACGTAGCGATGGTGGTCATTTGCCACTCCTCCGTCTCCGTCGCTGTAACGACTCTATTCACCCTGGAGAGCCAGTCTTCAGCCTGAGATGGGGTTCCCAACCACGAGAATAACGGAGGGTTAAAGCTCATTACATGCTTCAGCTGCCTCTCAGTTGCCCTCCTTGGCACTATTGGTTCCACAACCACTTGCTCCACTCTCCTCGGCTCAGCCTATTGAAGAGGTACTTGCTCCATCACAGGAGCGGGCTACTGCGCTTGCCTTCCGGGCTGCGCATTGATCACGGCCAACACCGCTTCAGCCACCAATCGTATATTTTCAGCCGACAGAGGTGTTGCAGGAGCAACATCCGGTGCACTACTAGCCTCAGAAACTCGGCGTTCTGACGGCCCAACACCACTTCTGGTCACCTATAGTGGTACAAAACACCGTTAAGTGACCAAATAAATTGCAAACAGCAATTATAGGAACACGCAGGTTCCTTAAACACGAGTATTTTCATTCCTAAGTGGACATTCATGGGTTCTTTTACCATTATAACGATGACGCACACAATGTGCTCACCACCCCTTAAAAAGAATTCGTCCACGAATTCACTTTAAGCCCGACCAAAACCAGTAGTCTGATACCAAATTGTAACACCCCCTATCCGTCGCATAGCATATAGCAGTAGGTCCGGCCGGGGCCCGACGCCATATACTACAGACAGACCGGGTGGTTACTTATGGAAACCATCCAACCAATCTCAACGTCCTACACAGAGCATTCTAGCGGAAGCAGTTTATAGAAGTTGTAAACAAGAACCCAGCATTAAGCACGAATGTCCACTAGTATAAATTAAGAATGTTATACAAAAATACCCAAAACCGGCCTTAAGGCCTTACAAAAGGTTTCACTTGAATATTACATGTTTTACAAACCACGACACGCAGGCCGGTCATACATGAATAAAGCAGTAAACACTACTACTTGGGCCTTCGAGGGCCAACTTCGCAAAAAGGGCTTTAGCCCGCTATTGACCGCTTGGTCCAGCTGCACCTACAAGCAACAAACCACCGCACGGTGGCAAAACAAGGCAACGGTCAGCAATGCTGACCAAATTATAACGATCCCGCCCCCAACTCGGGGCGGCGATGCTCCTTCCCTGCATTTCATTAGCATAAGCGAGCAATGTGTATAACCATAGCCATTTCATCACAGACGTTGGCTCGCACGGCCACACGCCCCGTGCACTCAGGGCACATTCTCGGTGAACCGGTCTATGTCACGTCAATTTAAGCCATCAACATTCCGGACTCACCACCGCCAACTGACGGCCAAACCTATGAGCAATTTGTCTTCCTGGCATTGGTCACGTCAATTTAAGCCATCAACCGCCGAAGACCCTACTCTATGCCAACGGTAAGTGCCACGTGCCTTTAGGTCTCTTTAACCGAACGACATAGAACGAGTACGGTTCCATCTAACCCGTGCTCACATCGCAACGGCAATTTAAGCCATATGCGCGGGTCAAACTTCCATCGAGTCCCGTGTCCATCACAAATCACATAACCCAGTTATGTTCAAGATGGCTCTCAGGCCATCGAGTTGGCAAGATCTCATATCCGCCCAGTTTTCCGGGTGCACCTTTGGGTTAGTCCCCAAGGCTCCCTGCTGTAATCTACCGTGTAGAAAACCCGAAAAATAATCTATAGCACGGAGCCTTCTCCGGCATTTATGCAATGCAACATCACCGATCCAGACCAACATGTCCGGGTAGGCTTCACACATCATGCCTATGTCCGTTCTCGCTTACGGACTCTAAACAATGGGGACTTCACATATCTACCCGAAGGAACGCCTCCAACTCTCCGCAAACTCGCGAGAGCGGGCTTCCTATGCAAAGAAAGAGAGCGACTCATGCTCAAGATGAGGATCGTTACCCTTGGGTTCCTCTTTGGCGCCATTGAAAAGTAATCGGATGAAAATCACCGCACTAGCGTTGCCTCCGTGGATCCGGGGTCGGCTCGCGATTCGGAGCTCCGAAGCTCCTCCAATGGCGGGATCTAGCTCTTCTTCCTCCCTTGGCTTTCCTCTTTCTCTAAGGATTTGGAAAGAGATAAGGTATGAAAAGTGATGGATTTCTAAGTCAATCCACTGGTATATCCCTTCAGGAACATCCCCCAGCCGTTGGATCTCAAAACAAGGAAACGAACGGCTTTGATTCGGGGCTGAAATGCCCAATCTGGACCGAACACGGCCTGGCACACGCCCGTGTCCAGGGCCGTGTGCCTCATTCGCCGTCAAAATCGAATCACCTGGAACCTCACATGGGTATCGAACACGCCTGTGTTCGAGCTGACACGCCCGTGTTCCACCTGACACGGTCGTGTACCCCATGATTTTTCCCCCTTTTCAACCCGAGCACTGCACGGGTTCTAGGACACTCCCGTGTCCTTGCCCGTGTCACCTTGACATGCCTGGACCCCAGGCCGTGTACATGGTCTCGACACTTCGCGGCTAAGTGTCGACACGGGTCGACACGCCCTGCGACACGCCCGTGTCGCAGGCCGTGTGCCATGTCTCGACACATTGTCGACACCAAAGTGTTGACTTCGCGGGACGAGTGTCGACACGGGCTGACACGCCCTGCGACACGCCCGTGTCGCAGGCCGTGTGCCATGTCTCGACACAACGTCAAAGCACAGTGTCGACTTCGCGTCTAAGTGTCGACACGGGTCGACACACCCTGCGACACGCCCGTGTCGCAGGCCGTGTGCCCAGTCTCGACACAATGTCGAGACCAAAGTGTCGACTTCCCGCCATAGTGTCGACACAGGCTTGACACGCCCTGGGACACGCCCGTGTCCCAGGCTGTGTGCCTGCAGCCAGAACTCAAACTGGCCCAAAACATCCTCTTTTGCTCCTTTGAGTTTCGGGGCGTTACATTGTAGACCTGGAGGTGCTACTGGATTCATAGCAACTGTGCACATCAGTTACTTGCAGAGATATACTTTGACTCAGCAGTGGATATAGCCACACTAGTCTACTTCTTGCTGCTCAAATAACATTAGCCATCTCTCTTGGAATAGACAAGTTCCATTCTTGCTTTTCCTATTTTCCTTGCACCCTATAGTGGAGGTGGTTCTTATCACCTGTATCCTTTCTTTTGATTGGGCTGTCAGCACTGACATGCCCAACCTTGCTACAATAATAACATATTATGTTAGAAGAAATATGTTTTCTGTGTTTAAGATCATACTTGTCTTCTTTGGAGAGCATCTTTCAAGATTTGTTGTGATCCTTCTTGTAATGTGAGGAGGAAGATTTGTTCTTCCACTGCTTCCTCTTCATAATTTTCTGGAACCGCTTGAAGATTAGTGACATTCACCATCTGTATACAGATCAATCCACAATGAGCCTCTGATTACATTGGTGACACAGATAGTATTCTCCCCTTGATACATTGTAATGCCCCGAAACTCAAAAGAGCGACGGGTAGCATTTCAGACGAAGTTTGGAAATTGGTAGGCGTTACACGGCCTGGGACACGGACGTGTACTAGGGCGTGTTGTGTTCGGGTCGGCGATCTGGCCAAGAGGTCGACGAATTTCGGAGTCGACGATCGCCGAGCAGCGAACATGGCCTAGGACACGGGCATGCCCCAGGCCATGTCCTTCACGAGGTGAATCCGTGCTGTGTTGGGGGTGATACACGGGGTCAGCACACGAGCCGTGTCGGGTAGACACGGGCGTGTCAAAATGCGACACGGGCATGTCGGGTACCCGTGTCCCTTTCGGGCGTTTTCGGTCCTATGTCGATTGAGTAACACAGCACACTACATGGTCGTATACTATATGACACGGGCGTGTCAAGTTTGACACGGTACCGTCGGGTGCCCGTGTTCTTTTTGGGACACGTCGGTTTTGATGGCGATTGGGGAACACGGCCTGATGAATTGTAAATATACCTAGTTTTATGTACATTATATCAGTCGTTTTACTTTATTTTTGTTATTTTAACTTACTTTTGTTCAATAAAATGTTTCTTTTATTGTAAATATTTGCTAATTTATTTTATTTTATTTTTCAGATAAAAATCAGAAAATCTGCCCAAAATATACATGTCACGCCCGTGTACTGTTGGTCACGCCCATGACCAGGGCGTGACCCGTCAAATTCCAGCGAAATCAACTATTTTTGAAGATAAAAGCTAGACACGCCTGGCATCACGCCCGTGTTACCCGACACGGGGCGTGACCCAAGCCCGTGTCCATTCCGCTCGACGATCGTCGAACCCCCAACACGCCCAGAGTCACGACGTGACCTGGGGCGTGACTTCTCCACCTGGCCCGACAAACCGCCGCCGCCGACTCCCGAAGTCAACAACGCCTTTAATCGCCGAACCACACGCCCATCGTCACGCCCGTGACCTGGGGCGTGACCGCCGCATTTTCAGCCGCAATGTCAAATCGCCGTCAAATCCGTCAGATTACCGAATTCTGCTATTAAATAGTGCTGACACGCCCCCCGACACGCCCGTGTCGGAGGGCGTGTACTTGGAAATTTTTGCCTATAAAAGGGCATCTGTTGTATGAGTTAAGGGTTCCAAATTTTTGAACCGTTTTGATGCTAAGGGCTGTCGTTTGGAGCTAGTTTTGGGGCTATGTAAGGATCTTTCCCCTCCTTTTCAAGTTTGTTTAGGCATTGTAATCAACCTTTTTTTGTTAATAAAATCTTTTTTTTACATCCATATAATGCTTTGAAAAATCTCTGAAGGACTCCTTTTCATCAATCCTAAGTACTTTTAATTTCATTTTCATATTACGTGCGTGTGTGTATGAGTTAAAAATTGCAAAATTTATGTTTTAAAATGAAAAACAATTTGTTTTACTATCATAATAACAAAATTTATAGCCGTTATTATAGCCGATTTCATTCTCAAACTCTTAAAAACTGGTTAGACTTAGGATTTTCATGCTTTAAAATTCGTTCTTATAAACTTGTAAAATGATAAAAAGTGGTTTTCATTACTCCTAACTTAGATTTTCTTTTCCCTTTTTTTGTTACAAACCTTTTGCTCCTTTTTAGTTTTCTTCATTTCTTAAACCATTTTATAAGCCTATAAGAATGTATAATGTGTTATTATAATTTTTCAAGAACTTAGATTTTTGCAATTACAAAAAATATTTTCGCTCGAACAATTTTTATTTTAACTTTTTATGCATTTTTATCAAAATCTAACGGTAAAAATGTAAACATTTTAATTTTTCGGGCACTTGCCTTTCTCACTTTAATTTGAAAACTTTTTGCTTAAATAATTTTTATTTCGTCTTTTTACGCATTTCTACCACATTCCTGCGGTAGAAATGCAGTTGTTTTAATTGTTCAATAACTTTGTTTTTCTTATTTTACGCCCGAGTGCGTGAGTGTATGAGATAATCTTTATCATCTTATTTAATTTATGCAAGTGTGTGTGTGCGTGTGTTTATTTATGTCGAGTGCGTGAGTAGTTACTTTCAAGTAGAGTGTGTGTGTTGTTTTTATTTTGCCGCCTACTCATTTGAGTTAAATGGCTAGATTTTATTCAAGTAGAGTGCGTATGTTGTTTTTATTTTTTCGCCTACTCATTTGAGTTAAATGGTTGCATTTTATTCAAGCAAGTGTGTGTATTTTTATTTTTCGCCTACTCATTTGAGTTAAATGGCTAGACTGTATTTTCAGTCCTACTCGTTTGAGTAGGACTTGTAATTTTCATTCTTTATTTTTCCGCCTACTCACTTGAGTTAAATGGTTGGACTGTAATTTCAGTCCTACTCATTTGAGTAGGACTTGTAATTTTCATTCTTTATTTTTCCGCCTACTCACTTGAGTTAAATGGCTGGATTTGATTTTCCGCCTACTTTATTTTAATGTAAATATTTGAGAAAGCCATATAATCGCATTTATTTTCTCCTACTCGTTTGAGTAGGACTCGCTTTCATTTCAGTCCTACTCGTTTGAGTAGGACTTGCAATTTTCAGCTTTTATTTCCCGCCCCCACTCGTTTGAGTGGGACCTGCAAATTTCAATTATGCAATTTTCTCTTATGTGTAACTTAGTTTTATTTTTGTCTTTTGTTATATGTTTGAATGAGTGCGGGTGTGTTTATTTGTAAGAAATTTTCTAATGTTAGAGTATTTTACTTTTTTTCTTATTTTCTTTATAACCCTTCAGCGAATAGTTTAGGATGCTCGCTTAACCAAACATATAAGCTATCCCCATTCCGATGAGTGACTAATTGCTTTTAGCCCTCGGTATCGAAGAGCTTTGGGATATAAAAAAATTTAAATAACTAAAGGTCTTATTTTTCTATTTAATTAAAAACTTAAGGTTTACCCCGGGTTAACGACGCGTAGAACCACAAATCGGTGTGTGGGCTCTATTTCCATTTTCCATACACTAGCTAGCCGAGAGGCCGTGAGTATGGACTGATCACCCCTGGGTAAAGAGAGTTCTGCACTAACCCTTAAGAGAGGAGGTTCGCTAACTCTACCGGATTGGGTTCCCCACCCAATAGCGGGATTCTTAGCGTACTGCGGGCATTAAGAGGAATCCTTCGTCGGACGAGAGCCTGGTCAAATAGTCTTAATGTCCAGGTGAGCGATATTCGTAGAGATAGATGAGATCATTCTTTTGGAACCTCCACGACCAAGTTTCCGCTTTAATTAAATTGAAACTGTAGATCTCTAGTTATTTAAATCTATTTTTAATCCTAACATAATTCGATACCGAGTGTTATCTCTTCATCGCCTTTAACATTAATCTATTTTCATCCTATTTTAGTTAAAATCAACACCTTACTATTTCAGTAAAATAATAGTGCTTTCAGAGTAGTAGGGATAATCAACCCGTTCCTGGGAAATTTACGACCTGGATATTCCCCCGAATATTCTGTATTACTTGAAATAGGTGCACTTGCCTACTCTAGCAAGTCCGCGGCGATCGACTCACCGAACCAACCACAGTAAGAGTCTGTTCGCGGGCCAATCACGGCCCTAGACATGGGCGTGTCACAAGTTGTATTCGTCCCAGATTTTGGATTTCAAGTCCGGATTGTGGCCGTCCGTTTCCTTATTTTGGGATCCGACGGCTGGGGGTTGTTCCTGCTAGGATATACCAGGGAATAGGGTTTCAAAGCCCTCATTTATCTTACTCAATCTCTTTCTAAAGTTCTAGAGAGAGGGGAGAGCTAGGAAGAAGGAGGCTAGATCCGGTCACCGATGGAGCTTCAGAGCTCCAAATCGCAAGCCAACTTCGGATCTACGGAGGCGAGGACAATGCGGTGTTTTTCATCCGCATAGATTTCCATGGCATCAAAAAAAATGCTAGGGTAACGATTCTCATCCTAGGACATGTGAAGCCCTCTTTTCCTTTGCATATGAAGCCCGCTCTCGTGAGTTTGCGTTGAGTTTGGGGTCTTCCTTCGGGTAGACATGAATAGTCCCAGTTATGTACATGTAGAGTTCGTAATCGAGAACGGACATAGGCATGATGTGTGAAGCCTACCCGGATAAGTTGGTCTGGATCAGTGATGTTGCTGTGCATGAATGGCCGGGGAAGAATCCGTGCGAATGGTTGTTTTTCGGGTTTTCTATGCGGTAGATTGCAACAGGGAGCCTTGGGGACTAACTCTAAGGTGTACCCGGAAAACTGGGCAGATGCATGATTCTGCCAACATGGTGGCCTGGGAGCCAACTTGAACATAACTGGGTTATGTGAAGTGTGTGATGGAAACGGGACTCGGGGAGGTTTGACCCGCGCATATGGCTTAAATTGATGTTGCGATGTGAGCAACGGGTCAGGCGGAACTATACCCGCTCTATGTCGTTCGGTGGGAGCCGTTTGCATAGATGGAGGGTCTTCGACGGTCTATGGCTTAAATTGACGTGACCCATGCCGGGAAGACAAAAATGCTCGTAAGATTGGCCGTCCTAGTGGCGGTGGTGAGACCGAGATGTCTATGGATTAAATTGACGTGACGTTGACCGGTTCACCGAGAATGTGCCCTGAGAGCACGAGGTGTGTTGTCGTGCGTCCCCATGCCTGTGATGAAGTGTTTATCTATACTTCTTGGTTATGCTAACAAAGTGCAGGGAAAGGAGCATCGCCGCCCCGAGTTTGGGGGTCGGATCGTTATAATTTGGTCAGCATAGCTAACCGTTGCTTTTGTTTGGCACCGTGCGGTGGATTGTTGTTTGCAGGTGCTGTGGAGCCGAGTGGTAAATAGCAGGCAAAAGCCCATGTTGTTGAGCCGGCCCTGGAAGGCCTAATTATGAGTGTTTACTTGCTTTACTCATGTATGACCGGCCTGCGTGTCGAGGTTTGGAAGACATTGTAATTTGAGTAAACAATTGTAAGGCCTTAAGGCCATTATACTTGTGTATTGTACCTTCATTCCTACTGGTTTGAGTAGTGGACATTTATGCTTATGCTGGGTTCTTTGTTTTGCAACCTTTAAATTGCTTCCGCTAGAATGTACTCTGTGTAGGACGTTGCTTCTTAGTTGGATGGTTTCCATTGAGTAACCTCCCGGTCTGTCTGTGGTATATGACGTCGGGCCCCGGCCGGACCTACTGCTATATGTTATGTGACGGATAGGGGGTGTTACAATTTGGTATCAGACTACTGGTTTCGGTCAGGCTTAAATGAATTAGTGGACGAATTCTTTTAAGGGGTGTTGAACACATGTGTGTGCATCATCGTTATAATATCAAAATAACCCATGAATGTCCACTTAGGAATGAAAATACAAGTGTTTGAGGAACCTGCATGTTCATATAATTGCTGTTTGCAATTTTGTTTGGTCATTTAACAGTGTTTTGTAAAACTATAGGTGACCAGGAGTGATGCAGGGCCGTTAGAACATCCGATTTCTGAGGATTATAGTGCACCAAGTGACGTGCCTGTAACCCTTCCATCCACTGAAACCATAAGAATGGTGGTGGAAGCAGCCTTCGCTACGATTGGTGCACAAAATGAAAGACGTGTGCAGTTCCCTATTTTTGAGGTAACTCCAACGCCGGGTGGTGTGGTGGAGCAAGCGGCATTTAAAGGACCTTTGGGTCAGCAGTTGAACATGCTTTTAGTGCAGGGTACGCACTTAGTTGAAGAATATTTGCAATCGTTTCTAATGATAATATGCTACCCAGGCTCTAAAGTGGAGAGCGAGCAGTCGATGCTCGATAGATTTTATAATTGCCTGCGCGACGAGTTACGAGTTTTACTGCTAGGACCCAAATTATTGGGATTCTGAGCCTTGTGGAATCGGCTAGATCTTTGGATGTAGATTTGGCAAAAGTCAATCGGACGTCGGAGTTCAGGGTACTAGACTCTCCAGATTCTGCAAAGTCTGCATACCGAAGGAGGAGGAATAAGAAGTTTGAAATGTCTACTGGCCAGGCTCCATATGGTTGTTTTAAGTATGGCAAGGAAGGGCACTTTGCCCGAGATTGTCGGACTGGTGCTCAGAAGTTAAAGAAAGCTATGTCAGGAGCTGGTATAGGACAAAGTGCTAGATATTTGAATCGAATCCAAGGAGGCAAAGACTTGGATATGCAGAAGACGGAGTTCAAGCCGCTGAACTCCTCAAAGTCTGCCTACCGTAGGTGGTATAAGAAGGCTAGGACTACGGGTCCAGCTCCTTCTTCTGGTGCTTCTGGGGAGACTACGGGTCAAACCCCGGGCGCATGCTTTAATTGTGGAAAGCCGGGGCACTTTGCCCGAGACTGCTGGAGCGGATGTCCCAAGTCCGAGAAGAAGCACGCTGTCATGATGACAGGTACGTTTTAAGGTTATAACAGTTTAGCTCTAAATACTTGTTTCCCTTGTGCATGTTAGCTTAGAACTGCTTGTGCTAAGCTTTGTTCTGAGTTTCGATTAATCCGGCAAGAGCACTGTTTGTTTAGGGAGCTTCACATTACCTTTTGACCAAAGGATTTGTATTGCGCGTCAGAGTACCTCATTCAATGGCAAAAGATAAATTGGATGCGTTTTTGTCTAATGGTGCTCAATGCGCGTGAGTAGAATCTGTTGCGTTTAGGTGCGGATTGGGAGTCAAGAGTTTGACTTACAAGCGTCGTTACTACCGCTAGGGGAGCTCGACGTTATCTTTGGTGTGGACTGGCTCTCGAGCGACAAGCATACATTGATCGAAATCGCAAGGAAGTCAAGTTGGGAACTGGTCGTGAGACGACATTTGTGGGCTTGAAAGGGGTCGGGCATGACGTTGATGTCGTCTCTTCAGGTGGTTAAGGCGGTTCGGTGTGATGCCAAACCGGTGAGACGCTCTTCGTATCGGCTAGCGCCTAAGGAGACGGCGGAGCAGAAAGTGCAACTGCAAGAGTTGTTGGAGCAAGGTTATGTGTGTCCAAGTTCTTTGCCTTGGAGCACACCGGTCCTTTTTGTGAAGAAAAAGGACGGAAGCTTGAGATTATGTATCGATTATCGAGAGCTGAACAAGCTAATGGAAAAGAACAAGTACCCGATCCCAAGGATTGATGATCTATTCGATCAGTTAGTTGGGTCATCGGTGTACTCTAAATTGGATGTCAAGTCCGGTTACAATCAGCTGAGAATAAGGGAGAGTGATATCCCTAACACAGTGTTCAGTACGAGATACAGGCATTATGAGTTTACGGTGATGCCGTTTGAGCTGACTAATGTGCCGTCAGTGTTCATGGATTTGATGAACATGACTTTCAGGGAGTACCTAGACTATTTTGTGATCGTCTTCATCGACGATATATTGGTGTACTCGCAGTGTGCAGAAGATCACTTTAAGCATCCGTATTTGGTGCTAGAGAGGAGGAATCAATTGTACGACAGGTTCTCCAAATACAAGTCTTGGTTGTTCTCAGTAGTGTTCCTTGGTCACATAGTCAGTGGAGTGGGAATTGTGGTGGATCAGGCGAAGCTTTTTGCGATACGAGAGTGGTCTGTGCTGTCTAGGGTAGCGGAAGTCCGGAGTTTTCTATGGTTTGCCGGCTATTACAGGCAATTCGTGGAGAATTTATCGTGGATAGCGTTACCCCTCACGACTCCGACAAGGAAAGAACAGAAGTTTGTGTGGACGCCGGAGTGCGCACGAGCTTTTGAGGAGCTGAAGAGTCGGTTCACCAAAGCGCATGTGCTGAGTTAGCCGAGTGAGACACTATTTGTATGGGGTGAATCTCGATATCTATACCGACCGTAAAAGCCTGGAATACTTGTTGGATCAAAAGGATCTGAACATGCGATAGAGGAGATGAATGGATTTCCTAGGGGACTATATGTTCAAGATTCATTATGTGCCTGAGAAAGGTAATGCGGTTGCGGACGCATTGAGTCACAGGGCCCCATCTCAAGTCAATTGGCTGTCGGTCCATGACGAGAGGTTGGTTCAGGAGTTGGAGGCGTTTGAGATCTCTTGCGTAGACAAACAGACAAGTGTCGAAGCGTTATTGAACTGGACAGAAGTTCAGTGTGACCTGGCTGATCGGGTTCAGCAGGCTTTGGATATGGATGGCCGCATGAAGCAAATCATGGTTGAGGCTTTGGATGGGTCAAATTCCCAATTCATTGTTGAGGATGGATTGCTGTGGAAAGACGGTGGTCTGTGCATCCCAAACGTGGACAATTTGCGGGTGGAATTGTTGTACGAGGCGCAGCATACCAAGTACTCGATTCACTCGGGGAGCACGAAGATGTACCGTGATGTGAAGAAATTGTTCTGGTGGCCAGGACTTAAGAAGGATGTGGCATTGTACGTGGCAAAGTGTCAAACATGCGCCTTAGTGAAGGCGGAGTGCCAAAAGCCAGGAGAATTCTTGAAGTCCTTGCATATTCCGGAGTGGAAGTTCGACGACATTACTATGGACTTTGTGCATAGGTTGCCAAGATTGCAGAAGGGAAACAGTGACATCTGGGTGATCGTGGATCGTTTGACGAAGGTGTCGCACTTCATTCCGCATAGGAAGGATGATTCTGTGGAGAAACTGGTGAAGTTATATGTGGAGAACAAAAAACGGCTTCACGGTGTGCCCCGCAGCATCATGAGTGACCGAGATGGGTGGTTCACGTCCAACGATTGGAGGCTGGTGCAGCAGATGTTGGGAACAAAGCTGAGTTTCAGCACAGCCTTTCATCCGCAGACGGATGGTCGGACCGAGAGGGTCAATAGGATAATGGAAGACAAGCTTCACATGTGCGTCTTGGACTTCAGGAAGTAGTGGGAAGACCACCTATACTTGGTGGAATTTGCGTACAATAATAGCTACCAGGTGAGCATTCAAATGGCGGAATTTGAGGCCCTTTATGGTAGAAGATGTCGCACGCCATTGTCTTGGTTGGAAACGGGTGAGTCAAAGTTGTACAAGCGTCAAGAGGTGGAGGATGCAACATCGTTGGTTCGAACGATTCGAGAGAGATTGCTAATCGCTCAGGACTGCCAGGCTAAGTACTATAACGCCAAGCAAAGGAACATGGAGTTCGCTGTCGGCGACTGGGTGTACTTGAAGATCAAGCCGTCAAGGGTGTCTCGCGGGTGCGACGCTTGAAGAAACTAAGCCCGAGGTACCTTGGACTGTTTGAGGTTCTGAAGCGGATTGGATAAGCAGCTTATCGATTGAGGCTATCAGTAGAGCTAAGTTGTCTACACGATGTATTCCACATATCGGTGATGCGAAAGGCAGTGCAAGAGCCTTCATAAGTGATTGCGATCGATCAAGTGCTGGTCGATAATGGGTTGACAACGAAGGTCAAGCCTATACGCATTGAGGACTCAGAAGTCAAGCGGCTACGCGACAAAGTGATCAAGATGGTCAAGGTCCATTTGGACAATTGCGGTCGGGAAGAGCTCTCTTGGGAGAGAGAGCAAACCATTTCTTGAGGAGTACCCAGAGTTATTCCACGCAGGTACTGTTTTAGTTTTGTATTTATTTCTCTTTTCCGTAATTTCGGGACGAAATTCTTTTAAGAGAGAGAGAGCTGTAACGCCCCGAAACTCAAAAGAGCGATGAGTAGCATTTCAGGCATAGTTTGGAACTAGGTAGGGGTTACACGGTCTGGGACACGGGCGTGTCCCAGGGCGTGTCGTGCTTGGGTCGACGATCTGGCCAAGAGGTCGACGAATTTTGGAGTCGACGATCATCGAGCAACGAACATGGCCTGAGAAGCGGGCGTGTCCCAGACCGTGTCCTTCACGGGGTGAAGTCGGGCCGTGGCGGGGGTGATACACGGGGTCAGCACACGGGCCGTGTCGGGTAGGCACAGGCGTGTCAAAATGCGATGCGGGCGTGTCGGGTAACCGTGTCCCTTTCTGCATTTTTGGTCCTATGTCGATGGAGTAATACGGCACACTACACGGTCGTTTCCTTATTTTGGGATCCGACGGCTGGGGGTTGTTCCTGCTGGGATATACACGGGAATAGGGTTTCAAAGCCCTCATTTCTCTTACTCAATCTCTTTCTAAAGTTCTAGAGAGAGGGGAGAGCAAGGAAGAAGAAGGAGGCTAGATCCGGTCACCGGCGGAGCTTCGGAGCTCCAAATCGCAAGCCGACTTCGGATCTACGGAGTCGAGGACAACGCGGTGCTTTTCATCTGCATAGATTTACATTACGTCAATAAAAATGCTAGGGTAACGATTCTCATCCTAGGACATGTGAAGCCCTCTTTTACTTTACATATGAAGCCCACTCTCGCGAGTTTGCAGTGAGTTTGAGGCGTTCATTTGGGTAGACATGAATAGTCCCCATTATGTACATGTAGAGTTCGTAATCGAGAACAGACATATGCATGATGTGTGAAACCTACCCGGATAAGTTGGACTGGATCGGTGATGTTGCATTACATGAATGGCCGGGGAAGACTCCGCGCGAATGGTTATTTTTCAGGTTTTCTACGCGGTAGATTGCAACAGGGAGCCTTGGGGACTAACTCCAAGGTGCACCCGGAAAACTGGGCAGATGCGTGATTCTGCCAACATGGTGGCCTGGGAGCCAACTTGAATATAACCGGGTTATGTGAAGTGTGTGATGGAAATGGGACTCGGGGCGGTTGACCTACACATATGGCTTAAATTGACGTTGCGATGTGAGCAATGGGTCAGGCGGAACTGTACCCGCACTATGTCATTCGGTGGGAGCCGTTGGCATAGATGGAGGGTCTTCGACGGTCTATGGCTTAAATTGACGTGACCCATGTCGGGAAGACAAAAATGCTCGCAAGATTGGACGTTCTAGTGGCGGTGGTGAGACCGAGATGTCTATAGCTTAAATTGACGTGAAGTTGACCGGTTCACCGAGAATGTGCCCTGAGAGCACGGGGTGTGTGGCCGTGTGTTTCCACACTTGTGATGAAGTGTTTATCTATACTGCTTGGTTATGCTAACAAAGTGCAGGGAAAGGAGCATCGCTGCCCCGAGTATGGTGGTGGGATCGTTATAATTTGGTCAGCATAGTTGACCGTTGCTTTTGTTTGTCACCGTGCAGTGGATTGTTATTTGCAGGTGCTGCGGAGCCGAGTGGTAAATAGCGGGCAAAAGCCCATGTTGCTGAGCCATCCCTCAAAGGACTAATTATGAGTGTTTACATGCTTTATTCATGTGTGACTGGCCTGCGTGCCGAGGTTTGGAAGACACTGTAATTTGAGTAAACAATTGTATGGCCTTAAGGCCATTATACTTGTGTATTATACCTTCATTCCTGCTGGTTTGAGTAGTGGACATTTATGCTTATGCTGGGTTCTTTGTTTTGCAACCTTTAAATTACTTCCGCTAGAATGTACACTGTGTAGGACGTTGATTCTTAGTTAGATGGTTTCCATTGAGTAACCTCCCGGTCTGTCTGTGGTATATGACGTCGGGCCCCAGCCGGACTTACTGTTATATGTTATGTGACGGATAGGGGGTGTTACATACACACACAAACACAAGTATGATTAGGAAAATAGGCAGTGTGCACTGTATACCACTGGTGGCACACGTCTCTTCTATATACCACCTAGACTTGCACTGCACATTCCCTCTTGATCATGGTCATTTCCTTTGATCATTGCCATCTCCCATTGACTAGGACAGGGAGGCTTTGGCCTTATCTGTCTCTTCATCCAAATAGATAAATATCCTTTGAAGCATCTTTAGTCATTTCAATGACACTCTTATTATCTTGAGCATGGACTTCAGTTAGAATCTCCCCCTCAATCTCTGAATTTCCCATAAGAAGTTGTTGACTTGTATTAACTGTAGCTGGAGCAATCTAGCTATTCTTGAATTGATTGTACTTGCATTCCCACAGCAGGTGCAACCATCTGGGTATTCTTCCTATCAACCCCAGCAATGTCCATAGGGACAAGCTGATCTTCAGCAGTTTTGTCGACCTATCCTATGTTGGAGGTACACTAGATAAGACTCAAGCTTGTTCAACTACCTAGTCAGGACTTATCAACAGGAGCATATTAGCTTGATAGTCTCCCTCTTAACATTTGCACAGCTTCTGTCCTCATGACTTTCAGTCATCATTTCAGCTGATGATACCACTTGACTTGAAAGTCTTTTTTGTATTTCACGTGATAGTTTGTCCCTTCTGTATAGTGATTCTTTTCAGCTGAGGATCATGTGCCTCTTTCTTGCTGCTCTTAGAAGAGCTTCTTCCTGTGCTTTACTTAATGATGAGTACAACCATCTTGTTCTCCTCCTCACTATCTTGTTGACGTGGCAGCAGTACTATGTCCCACCAGTTAGGCATCTTTGAGCTTCAATGGCTATATCCAGCTGGTCTGTTTATCCAGTCAGATACCACTTGAGGGACTTTACCTAAGACGTGTACATTATCCTTTTTCAGGAATGCATACAACATCCTTTTCCTCTTGGGCAATAGGAGGAGTATCCTTGATGGTCAACATCCATCTCCAACTTCCCAATTACAGATCTTAGGTCCATTCCTTACTGAAGCATGATCCTTCAGTTGGTTCTTTGTTCCAGTCTTATTCCTAGAACAACCTCTGTCAAAGTACCATATAGGTGTATGGACACTTGGAATATCCTGTAAAATAGAGTTTTACCTTACCTTAGTACCCAATACTTATTGGGTCCTAGGTTCTGATTAGCCTGAAAATGATCATGCCTTCCTGCAAATTTTCTGACAGGAAGACTAACACTAGCTCTGTCGGGATGAATTACTCTTGCCCTTGGTACACTATGGTTGTGCCAACAATCTATGTCAAAGTGACCCACTTTGCCACAACACCAACACTCATGGATGTTATATCTCCTATTCTGAACAATTTTTGAAGAGTGCAAGACATCACTAGCCTTCTTCTTGTAGCCTTCTTCTTGTTTCTCACAGCAAGAATTTGACTAAATGTTAGTCTGTCAGTAGAAGTACTTGGCTTACTCTGAGTTTCATTAACAACAGAATTTTTTTATAGTTGACATGTTATTAATGGCCTTAGAGCTAGCCAAGTCAGCCTTACTCACTGACTTACCCTTGGTCTTGGTTTTTGCTGGAAGAGCCTGAGAATAAGCCATTGCCTTCTCCTTGAGTGTAGGGGTTGGACAATCAAATACAAATGGTCCATGATGGGCCATTCAGACTTTTTATGGGGAGCCTTCTATACACTCGAACCCATGCCCTTCCTTCTTCCATTGTAAGATACACTTGTACTCTTACAAGGAGTATTCTCATTCTTCCAGTGACCATACATACAGTCTTGGTCATACCTGTTGGAAGGGAGGATTATCTTGTGAAAGGTGGCTTGAGGTTCTACATGAGCCTTGCCTTTCCCTTTGGAATGGCCAACTCTAGAATTTCATTTAGACCCTAAACCTCTCTCATCTTTTTGAGAGGTAAAGCAGTCAATTAGTGGCAGCATAATTTTGGGCTTACTGAATTCAGCCACAATCTTTCTCTCCTTTAGGAGTTTCTCTTCAAGATCCAAGATGATCCTGTTCTTCTGTCTTATGATCTCAATTTAGATGATTGAAATGGCCTTCAGTTGGCTGACTTTCCTTAGTTTCTATTCCAGCAAGGATGTTGAGTCAGACTGCTGGGAAGCAGCTATCTGTAAGGAGACAATCTCCTTAGCCTGCTTCTTGGCCTGCTTCTTGGCCTACTTCTTTTTTCTTTTCAAAGCATCCAACATTTCACCATATATGTTAATCAATTGATTGACATCTGCCTCGGATTGTGATTCATCTTCATCACTATATGAGGATGCATCAGAATCTGGCTGGTTTTATAGTCTGAAAAATAAGAAGACCTAGATGGAGAATGCACCTTTTTTGGACCAGGCTGATCCTGGCAGGATTCTTCATCTGACATGGCCATCAGCCCATAATAGTTGTTGGAATCTTCATCATCATCATCCTCTTTTTTGACTTCCATTTAGACAATCAGTGTGTCCCACATCTCTTTGGTAGTGGACCAATTTCTGGAAGGTGGAGTCATCTATAGCACTTACAATGATGTTTTGTGCCCTCTTGTCCATAGTTGCCAAGATGACTTCATCTCTAGTCATTTCAGTATAACTCTTTGGAGTTTTGACATCTACATCTAAAATAGAGACCTTCATGGGGATGGAGGGTCCTTCTTGAATTGTTACAAAGATCTTAGTATCAGAGGCTTCCATAAACTGCCTGTCCCACTCTTTCCAGATCTTAAAGTTCTCCTTTCTGCAAACTTGAAGCTCTATTGAGCTCCACTCGTTATGGTTCTTTCATGAACACATAAGTACTATACTTTTAGCTACCCTTTGAGATCTACTCAGATTGTTAAGTCCTTCCTGAGTAACCTCCCTCTAATACCACTTGAAAGTATTTAATTTCAAGGATAGCTAAATCACCTAGAGGCGGGGGGTGAATAGGTTTTGTTGGATCCCTAGTTGGATTTGGGCTAGGTTCAATAAACTAGGATGTTTTACCCAACCTGTATAGCCAGGGTCATGTTTGTGTCCTAGAGTCTAGGACATATCCTTAGAATCAACACTGTATGGACCAACCAACAACAGACTGCAAAAGACTCAAGACTTAAAAAAATTTCAAAGACTCAGGAAAATGAGTTCGACGTTCGTCGAACTCAGCTCGACTAAAGTCATGCTCAGCTCGACGAACTCAGATAAAATTCTCTGAGATGAGCTCGACGATCTTATATCTCAGGTCGACGATGTCTGGATACTATACTTCAACTCTCTAAGTCCAGAATTATTTCACTGAACTCCAGTCGACGAATTCATGTTCTCAGCTCGACGAACTTAGACCACATTCATGACAAGTTTTATCAAGTAGCATTTAGAAGTTCTCAGGTTGACGAACTTAGTTCTCAGGTCGATGATTTCTGGATACTCTACTTCAACATTCTAAAGTCCAAGAATCATTTCTCTGAACACTAGTCGACGAAGTTAGATTCTCAGCTCGATGATCTTGATGCATAGAATTGACAAGGTTGTTGAGAAAGCAGATAGCAGATCTCAAGTCGACGATCTTATATCTCAGCTCGATGAACAACAATTATCTGGTCGACGAACATAACTCCTCAGCTTGACAAACTCTGCACCCAGGTCGACGAATTCTGTTCTTTGCTCGATGATTTCTGTGCAGATCCAAACTTGGATATTTCCCTCCCTCTGTCCTTATTTTATTGCAATAATTCCTGAGTAATCACTGCTTAATATTCTCTGAATATTACCCTTAGACGCAACATTGATTATGACATTCATCAGGATTATTACTTGCTGTTTTTCAATGAGATAGTTGGGGAAATCAATCAATGCAGACATTCTCAAGGCCGACAACAATCAATGCTGAAATGAATTTAAAATTCAAAGGGAAGATTTCATAGGAAATATAAAAGGATTTTTCTTCTTCCTTCTACACAACATAGGACACAGATGACAGAAATGAAATACAGAACACTAAAAGCAATCATACAGTAAAAGAGAAAAAGAATAAGCCCAAACTAGAGAAATAACACAAGATACAAAAGAAGAAGAAGAACATCAATTCAAAATCAAGAGTCTTCTTCATTCTTTACTCCAGGTTTCTTCAAGAACAACAAAACTTAATCAGTCAAGAAGTTCCTGGAGCTCTTCTGGTGAAAGCAAAAGATTGAAGACCTACTCACCCTGCAGTAAAGCTCCAACCTTACTGAACAAATCAATATCTCAGGGGGGAGCTTTGTTAACATCAAAGATCCACTAAGTCTTCTCAGTTGTATTTGAGATAGAGAAGACACTATCACTCTCTCACCCCGACTGTACAAAGAGTTCTTTAACTCCCTTCAAAATTTATTCCTTGGTTGCAAGTATCCTGATCAAAAGACTTGGGTTGGTTTTTGAGCACCTGATCAAAAGCTCATTTGTGGCAGTCACCTGATCAAAACCCTGAGTGGATTCCTACTAGGGCGGTAGAAGAGTGAATGTACCCAGGTTGGGGAACCACTATAAAATTCCTGTGTTATCTGGTTTCCATCTTTTTCTTTTGTTCTTGTTGTGGAACAACTATAAAATTCTGTGCTAGTTAGGTTTGCTGTGTCTGTGATTAATTAGTTTATATTTTGTTGTGCCTGTGGTAGATTATTTTATCTTAGGACTGTTCTTTACTTACAACATAGTTTGGTATCAAATAGATTCTAACACAACAATTTTTATTAAACAGCAAAAAATGTTGAAGTTTCAAAGATACTATATTCACCCCCCCCCCCTCTAGAGTATATCAGATCTAACCCCAACTTTCAATTGGTATCAAAGCAGGTTCCTTTGGTTGTACAAGTTAACCTGTTGGATCCCTAATTTGATTTATGCTAGGTTCACTAAGTTAGGATCTTGTGACCCATCATGTATAGCCAGGGTCATAGTTGTGTCCTAGAGTCTAGGCCAAGTCCTTAGGATCAACACTGCATGGACCAGCCATCATCAGACTGCCAGAGACTCATGACTTAGAGATTTTCCAAAGACTTAGTAAAATGAGTTCGACGTTCATCGAACTCAGGTCGACGATAGTCGTGCTCAGCTACACGATCTCAGAGAAAATTCTCTGAGCTGAGCTCGACGAACTTGATTCTCAGGTCGACGATCTTTGGACTCTACCTTCAGCATTCCAAGTCCAGACTTTATTCTCTAGACTCCAGTCGACGAACTTAGTTCTTTGGTCAATGATTTCTGGATTCTCTACTTCAACTTATTAATCTAGAAGTTTCTCAATTTTTTTAAGTCCAAAATCATCTCCAATTGACAAATTCAAGATTCTCAGCTCGACGAACTTTGAACACTTTGACAAGACTTGTGTCGACACCAACAACAACTATGTCGACACATAGGACTCGTGTTGACACACTCCAGATTTCTGTCAACACAACAACTATGTCGAGACAAGAAGTAATTGTGTCAACACCCAGGACTTGTGTCAACACCCAGGACTTGTGTCAACACATTCCACAGAAGTTCTGTCAACAAGTTATCAGTTCGACGAAATCAGTTCTCAGCTCGACGAAATCAGTTCCCAGTTATCAGCTCGACAAACTCCATACACAGAATTGTCAAAGTTTCTAATCAATGCAGTTCTACTCTCTACTCGACGATCTTGGAACTCAGCTCGACGAACAGAAGCCATCTGGTCGACGAACATAGCTTCTCAGCTCGACGAACTGTGGACTCAGCTTGAGGATTTCGATTCTCTGTTCGACGAATCCAGACTTTGTTATTTCCTTCATTTTGTCCCCTTTCTGCAATAATTCCTGGTTAATCAATGCTAAAATATTCTCTGAATTTAACCGTTAGATAGAACATTGATTATGGTCTTCTCCAGAATTATTGCTTGCCATTTTTCCATGGGACAGTTGGGAAAATAAATCAATGCAGTTTATTTTCAAGGCCGTCAACAATTAATGCAGAGGAATTCAAATTTTGAAATAGAACTTCTCGATAGAAAATGTAAAAGAATTTTTCTCTCCTTTCCTGTACAGAAGACACACAGACATACAGAGATATACAGACAACACAGATACACAGTCAGTCAGTCTGTATCAAGGAATTCTCTGCACTTTCTTTCACAGATCTCTTATACAGAGAAGAAACCCTAAACCAGAAGAACATTTGATATCTGAAGAAGAAGAATAATCAATTAAAATTCAAGAGTCTTCATTCTTAAACTCTTCAAGACACTTCCAAGGACAACATCAATTCCATCTGTCAAGAAGTTCCTGAAGATCTTTTTTGTCAAGACTTAATGACTGAAGGCCTATCGCCCTGAAGCAAAGCTCCAGTTTTTCCTGAACTATTCTACATCTCAGGGGGAGATATTTGCTAACATCATATCCACTAAGTCTTCTCAGTTGTTTATTGAGAAAGAGAAGATACAATCATCTCTCAACCCTCCCCCACTGTATAAAGGGTTATAACTCCCTTCAAAAGTTATTCCTGGTTGCAAGTAACCTAACCAAAAGACTTGAGGTTTTTTTTGAGCACCTGATCAAAAGCTCATTGGTGTCAGACACCTGATCTAAAATCTGAGTGGATTCCTACCAGGGTGGTAGAAGAGTGGATGTACTCAGGTTGGGGAACCACTATAATGTCTTGTGTTGTCTGGTTGCCCTTTCTTTTGTTCTTGCTGTGTTTGTGCTAGCTAGGTCTGCTGTGTGTTTGTGGTTATTTAGTTGTTATTCTGCAATTTTTATTTACAGCAAAAGCCGTAAAGTTTTCTTAAGGATTTTAGGATACTCTATTCACCCCCCCCCCCCTCTAGAGTATTTCAGATCTAACACATCACTTTCAATTGGTATCAGAGCAGGATTCACTTGGTTGTACAAGCTAACCCTTGAACCAAAGATCGTGAGTTAGATCTGTCTTTACATTCCTATTAGATTTATTATCACACAGCATGGAACAGAACAAGAACTATGCAAGCACCAGACCTCCAATTTGCAACCTAAATAGGTTTGCCATCTGGAAGGCAATAATCAAATTGTACATGAACTCTATTGATGAGGATATCTTTAATTCTATTTTGACAGGTCCTCCTCAAGCCACTGCCTCTACATCTACAGCAGCTTCAAGAACAAATGCAGTTCCACCACCTGAGTGGACTGAAGCTTAGAAGAAGGCAAAAATTATTGATGCTAAGGCCATGAATATTCTGGCCCAAACAATGTCTGATGACATTTTTCAAAAGGTGGCTGAATGCACATCAGCTAAGGCCATCTGGGACTCTTTAAATCAAATGGTAGCTTTATCTGCAGATGAAAGGAAGGATAGGAGATCCAATCTCATATCCCTATATGAGAATTTCAAGAAGGAGGAAGCTGAGACAGTAGCTGTTATGTACAATAGGTTAAGCTCAATCATCAATGAGCTAAAAATCTTGGACAAGGACATCACCCTCAATAAGGTGAATGATAAGATCCATATGTTCTTCCCAAGCTCATGGGATTCAAGGATCTGGCTCATCAAGGAGGCAAGAAGCCTAAATAAGATTTACATTGAATCTCTTTTAGGAAAGCTTAAGTCCTATGAACAGCTGATCAAATCCAGAGAGGCAGCTGAGCAAAGAACACCTCCTCCAGCAAGAAAAGAACAAAGCATTACATTCAAGGCTGCTGAGGAGACAGAGACTTCAACCACAAATGAAGAGCTGATGAGTCTTTTTGAAAAATGATTCTACAAAATGACAACGAAAGACTTCAGGAGAAAGTCATCAAGGCAGGATGACAAACCAAGGTATGACAAAACGCCAACTAAAGAAGTGGTGTGTTTTGGTTGCAGGAAACCAGGACAATTCATATTTGAGTGTCCAGAGAATCAGAAGAAGGAGAATAGAAGAGAGAAAGATACCAGAAGACAGCACAATAGCGGGCCTTCCTCCAGCAAATATAAGAAGAAGGAGAAAAGCTTTGTGGCTGAATCTTGGAGTGAAACTGAGGATGAATCATCATCTTCCAGCTCCAGTGAAGATGAAGAAGAGGCAAGGGCCAAAGAAGTCTACCTAATGGCCATTGATGTCTCTAGGGGTCATTCAGAAGAAGAAGATTCGGACAATGAAGCAGTTTCAGATTCTGAAGCTGACAAGGTGAAGAGCTGTCTAGTAAATAATCAAACATGATACTTGGATAGTGGATGCTCCAAACATATGACTGACAACAATGACAACTTAACCAACTATAAGTCCAAGCTAGGACCAAAGGTTATCTTTGAAAGAAATAGTGTCTAACAACCTAGAGGGGGGGGGGGGTGAATAGGTGTAATTGTTTTTGAAAGAAATAGTGTTGACACAAGCCTTCCGTTGAATGTGTCGACACTAATTCTGTGTGTCGACACAAATACTTCTTCTTTAAAACTTAGTTGAAATTCTGCTATGTGTCAACACATCTCATTTGTGTCGACACAACTTCTTTTGTTGTTGACACTTACTGAGTGTCGACACATCTCCTTTGAGTCAACACAAGTACTTCTTTACTTTAACTTTGTTGAAGCTTTACTGTGTGTCGACACAAGTCCTGTGTGTCAACACAGTTGATGTTGACAGATACTACTGTGTATCGACACTGCCTCTTGGTGTCGACACATTTGATGTCGACTAAACTTCTCTGGGTGTCGACACTGCCTCTAAGTGTCGACACAATTTATGTTGATAATTCTTCACAGTGTGTCGACACTACCTGTATGTGTCAACACATTTCTTCTGGTGTCGACTCTGCCTTTCCTGGTGTCGACACAATTTACTCCAATTGTCGACATAGCTTTTCTCCAGTGTCGACACAAGTCTTTATAAGTGTCGACACTGCATCTCTAGGTGTCGACACATGGACTTAGAAATTTTCTGCATTTTCTGCAATTACTTAACCTGCACATATAAACTCAAAACACATCAAATACACCTTGATGTATATCATTGAGTAGGGTGAGGCTTCTTCAAATCTGGTACACATTTTCCAATGTACCTAACAATCTCCCCCTATTTGGAGAAGTCATAACCCTTAGTCAATGATATACACCATACATAATAAATACACAATATGATGTATAACAGCATTTTATGACAGGGTAATTACTGAAATAAAACATATAAAATATTTTATCAAAAAATTATAATGCTAACACAATGAGCATTCATAAAAGATTTGTTTCAACTATCAAAAGTTTCTTTAATCAAAAGTTTACATGGATTTCAACACAAATGATTACAAAGTTGTAAACTTAAGAAAATTCTATTCTATGGCTGCTCTGGCTCCTTGATGATAATGCCCTTGCCTGATTGAATCTTGGCTTGAACTAGAGCATCAATGTCATCAACTGGCTTCTTGCCTTTAAGATCTTTCTTTTTCAGCTCTTCAGCCCTTATCTTTTTTCTTTCAAAATAATGATAAGGCTTAGGGAAATACTTGCTAGGCTCCTGTGCATTAGGAGGTAGCTTACCTAGTTTAGCCTTTCTTTTGTACTGTACAATAGCCTCTTGCCTGGATTCATGCTTTCTCCACTCTTGTTCAGAATACCATTTACCCCTTTCTAGAGTATTGTCCTTAGCAGCTTTCCAAGCAGTTAGAATGATATTTCTAGAAGTAGGGCTCCACTGCTCAAAATCTAGCCTTAATTTAGCCTGTTCTCTAAACCTTTTCTTAGACAATAAAGCCTCTTGTTCTTTCAAAGATGCCTCTGACATAGGCTTGTCTACTTTTCAATGATCAATGATTTCCTTCAGGAGGGTTATACATAGATTGGATTTTGATTTCCTTCAGGAGCAACTTCAGGTTCACCTCCAAAATCAGCAGGATACATAGCAACATTATTCACACAGGGGGGACTTCTTGATATATCATTTCAAAATCTCTCCCCCTTTATGACTTCTCTAGCTATGTGATCTCTGAGATCATCCTTTTGGAATCTGACTTGTCCATCCATAAAATTGACTCCATCTTTGTAGAATGCTTTTAATTTCAGTAGCTCTCCAGAAATTGTCTTTTGGGAATCTATAATAGCAGTTTTTACAGCAGCTATTCCTTCTTGTAATTGCTTGTCAAACTCAGCCTTGGCAGCAGTCCTTGCTTCAATCTGAGCAGTTACAATAGTCTTCATTTCAGTTACTATCACATTATGTGATTCAGTTAGATTTTCATTCATTCTAATCTTATTCTCAAGAACATATCCTTGTTTTATAGCCATATCATCCACTTGTGTTTTGATCTTTTCTTGGTGAGTGGCAAGGTAAACCACAACATTTCCACCATTGTGGAAGCAGTTAGTCATCTCCTTTTTATTTTGATTGACTTCAAATCTTATATATTTTATATCTGTTGCAAAAGAGAATTGGAGATCTTTATGAGTTTCATCTATATACTTCTCCATTGCAACTCTTTGCTCATCTAACTTCACTTGCATGGATACTAATAAAGAACTATAATCAATTATTGGAGCAGGCTGTGGAGCAACAGTTTGTAAAGCTTTCTTGTAGCTTTGACTCCTTCTTTTGAAGACCATAAGCTTTCTCTTCTTAGCTCTAGCAGCTTCTTCATCCTCAGAAGCCAAAGTACTGGCAATGTCTACTCTATCTTTAGGACTAGGAGGCAATTCCTTCTCAGTCCTTGGTAGCTCCTCATCATTCCTTGCAGTCTCCTCCTGAGATCTTACATGCTCCCCCCTCAAGATCTACCTTCTCCCCCTCAAATACTGCTTTCTCTCCCACAAAAGCTGCCTGCTCCCCCTCAATATCAGTCTATACAAAATCAGGGAACAGCTCTTCTAGAGTAAACTCCTGTTGAGTAGGGACTAGAGAGTTTCTTATCTCAGGAGAATTATCAGCAACTGTTGTGTCTTCCATGACAACATCTTGTGGTTGACTATTTAACTGAGTTTGCTGATTAACATCAAGTAAATACTGAGTTAATACTTCATCCTCTATATGGAAAATTGACTGATTATCTTCATGTATTACCTCAAGGACTGTCTGAGTAGCCATTTCACTGTCTAGGTGAGTTGGATCTTCCACATGTTGAGTCTCCCCCCGGAGTGGATCCAGGTGAATAGGGCTAGCAAATGGTTTCTCCCCTACCTCTGTGCTTCTTTATTCCTTACTGGGGACCTTCCAGTATTATCACCTTCTTCCTAATTTGAACTGAAGACTACTTGCTCCTCTGAACTACTGGAGGATTCAGGAGCCACTATGGCTTTCTTCTTCTTCTTCTAAGGTGTTTCCTTTTCTGGTGTAGGCATTTCTTTAGTTAACACCCTATCCCATCTTGAGATTATTCTGATGTCCATTTTCCTCATGTGGTTTATCTTAGAACCAACAGCTTGATTCATGACTTCTGGAATACTTCCAGCCAAGTACAAACTCATAATCCTACCCAGATGGGGCTTATTGAGACTTTCCTTTATCTTTTCAAACATCACTGCTGACCAACCAGTTTTTAGTTTAAAAATGATTCTTGTCATTAGGTTGAACATGTGAGCTGATATTTTATCATGCCCACCTGGCTTGCTCAGAATCACCTTCCCAACTACTTCAGATTAAAACTTTCCTTGCATGTTCATGCCTTTCCTGTTAAAAACTGAACCAATCTTCATGTTTGAATCTAATCCACACCATTACAGTTCCTCTCTTGTCTTAGATGTAGGGACATCTTCCTCTTCTTTAGTTCTTGGTAGATATAGAACTTTTGTTAGACACTTCTGGGTGAGTTTTACTTTTAATCCATGGACTATGGATTTAATCTTGAGTCCAGTCTCATCAAGTGTAGCTGCACCAAAGAATTCGAGTACTTCCTTCTTCCAAATTTTGGTTGGCTCTGAAACTAGAACTTCCAACCCATTCTCAGAAATTAGGGTTACTACCTCCTTAATTTCTGATTCCGCATCGTCAAAGGCATGTCGTACTAGCTCATAACCTTCATTGACGTTCTCCTCGAGCTTAGGCGCCATTAGGGTTTTGAGAAATCTTGAATTTAGAGGAGTGAGATGTCGACACAAAGTTTTGGTCTCGAAACTATTAAGAGCATGTCGACAAACAATGGTGAAGACCTATTTATACCTTTCTAAAATCGAAGGTGAAAGGGTGCGTCATAATACTCTTAATATGTCGACAATGTTGAAAAGTGTCGACACTTACTTTTAATGTCTCGACATAAGTGTTGACTTTTATGTGTCGACACTAATATAGTCGACAGAATATATGTGTCGATACTTAAACATCTACGCTCGATGATTAGTCGATACTTCACTCGACGAATTCTATGTTAATCCTAAGTGTCGACAACACTTCTGGATGTGTCGACACCTTCTCTGGATGTGTCGACAACATTTCTCTGAAGTGTTGACACAGACTGTCTAGATGTGTCGACACCATTTCTCTAAACTGTCGACACCACTTCTATATGTCGACACAAACAACTCCTTGTGTCGACACTATTTTACTTAGCCAATTTTTTTTAAACTATTCTAAGTTCAACATTCCTAATTCAATTTTAAACTTATTGAATTTAGTTTCATCAAGAGGCTTAGTAAACATATCAGCTATCTGATTATCTGTTTTAACATATTCTAGGGAAATGTCCTCTTTTTCTACATGTTCTCTAAGAAAATGGTATCTAATTTCTATGTGCTTAGTCCTACTATGTGAGACAGGATTATTAGCTATAGAAATTGCACTTGTAGAATCACAAAGTAAAGGTGTTCTACTTACTTGAATACCATAGTCTACTACCTGATGTTGAATCCATAAAAGTTGTGCACAGCAGCTTCCTGCAGCAACATATTTTGACTCAGCTGTGGAGATTGCCACACTGGTCTGCTTCTTACTGCTCCAAGACACCAGCCTTCCACCTAGAAATTGACAGGTTCCTGTAGTACTCTTTCTATCTTCCTTACAACCTGCAAAATCTGCATCTGAATAACCTGTCAGTACAAAATCTCCATTCCTAGGGTACCAAAGGCCTAGATAAGGTGTGCCCTTGAGATATCTCAAAATACTTTTGACTGCAGTCAGATGAGATTCTTTAGGGCATGCTTGGTACCTAGCACAGACACATGTAGCATACATGATATCTGGTCTACTAGCAGTCAAATCTAGAAGGGAGCCAACTATCCCTCTATACAAAGTTTCATCTACAGGTTTCCCTGCATCATCTTTGCTAAGAGACACACTTGACCCCATAGGAGTTCTCATGGTAGTGGATGATTCCATACCATACTTCTTTATTAATTCTAGGGTGAACTTAGACTGGCATATGGCAGGCAATCTTCAGTCTGTCTTACTTGGAGACCTAAGAAGAAGTTAAGTTCCCCCATACTGCTCATTTCAAGGTTTTCTTGCATAAGTTTTGCAAACTTTCTGCAAAGATTACTTTCAGTAGACCCGAATATTATGTCATATACATATATTTAGACTAGGATAATCTTTCCTTTAGATTCCCTAAGGAATAGAGTCTTGTCCATTTTCCCCCTTGAGAATTTGTTCTCAATGAGGAAACTAGACAGGGTTTCATACCAAGCCCTTGAGGCTTGTTTCAACCAATACAATGCTTTCCTAAGTCTATAAACATATTCAGGTTTGAGAGAATCAACAAAACCTGAGGGCTGCTCGACATAGACTTCTTCCTTTAGATTTCCATTCAGGAAAGCTGACTTTACATCCATTTGAAATACCTTGAAACCTTGATATGGTGCATAAGCTAGGAACATCCTAATTGCCTCCAGTCTTGCTACTGGAGCAAAGGTTTGATCAAATTCAATACCTTCTTCCTGCCTATATCCTTTTGCAACAAGTCTAGCTTTATTCTTTATAATGATTCCATTCTCATCCAACTTGTTCCTAAAGATCCACTTAGTTCCAATGATGTTGTGGTCTTTTTGTTTAAGAACTAGTTCCCAGACCTTGCATCTTTTGAACTGATTCAGCTCCTCTTGCATGACATCAATCCAATGAGGGTCTAGAACTGCTTCTTCAAATTTCTTTGGTTCTACTTGTGATAGGAAACTGGAGTAAAGAACTGTACTCAGATTCCTGCTTCTTGTTTGCACTCCTTGTCTGGGATCACCAATTATCTGATTGGCTAGATGATCCTTTAAGTGTCTATTTGCTGGAGGTAGTCTGTCTTCAGGTTGTACACCTCTAGCCTCTTCATTTAGCTGCACCTCTTGGTCTTCTTCTACATCTAGAGAGTCTTGTACCCCCCCTGGACAGCAGCCACCATCTTCCACTTGTTGAGTTGCAGTAGAACCTTCTGTAATGGTAAACTTGTCCATCCTCTCAGTTATACCTGTAGAGCTGGAAACACTACATGGAAATTCACAGTTAATGAGTCTTGTTTCATCAAAGACTACATGTACAGACTCTTCTACAACTTGAGTAACCAAGTTGTAGACCCTATAAGCCTTACTATTGTTGTTGTACCCAACAAAGATCCCCTCTTGGGATTTGGCAGCAAACTTGGTCAGATAAGACTTGCCATTGTTAATTATATAGCACTTGCAACCAAAGATCCTGAAATAGGACAAATTTGGTTTTTTGCCCTTCACAATCTCATAGGGAGTCTTTTTGTGGCACTTGGTGATAGTAGCCCTATTGATCACATGACATGCAATATTTACTGCCTCAGCCCAGAAATATTCTGGGAGAGAAGTGTCACTCAATAGGGTTCTACCAGCCTTTATCAATGTTCTATTCTTACTTTCAGCAATACCATTTTGCTGAGGTGTTCTTGGTGAGGAAAATTCCTAAAAAATCCCAAATTCTTCACACAGTTTTGTCATACTTCCAGACTGAAATTCAGTTCCATGGTCACTTCTGATTTTGACCACTGTACTGTTTAACTCATTCTGAATTTGTTTAACAAAACTATATAAGATACTTGGGGTTTCAGATATTTGTCTTAGGAAGAACACCCAGGAATATCTAGAATAGTCATCTACTACCACAAATGTGTAGAACTTCCTACCTAGACTGTGAACTTGATTAGGACCAAATAGATCAATATACAAGAGGTATAGACACCTCACTGAATCCTTATTTTCAAGGCTATGAAAGGTGGATTTGGTCTGCTTGCCTTTTTGACAAGCTGAGCATATCCCATCCTTTATACACTTAACTTGAGGACCATTCCTCACTAACTCTTTGCTAAAGAGTTGGCCAATAGTCTTGTAGTTAAGATGGGCCAGCCTCTTGTGCCATTTAACACAATGTGAGACTCTCTCATCAACTATAAGACAAATAGGAGAAACATTTTTCTCACACACAAAGTCAAGACAATAAACATTCATCTTCCTATATCCTGTCAGAATGATATTTTGATCACTTGACCTTTTGATATGACAACCATTCTTGACAAATGAGATGTCATATCCTAAATCACTCAGCTGCCTTATGCTAATGAGGTTATGTTTCAAACCCTTCACATAGGCCACTTGAGTGATAGTAATCTGGTTACTAGAAATGTTACCAAAGACTTTGATGATTACTTTTTTTGAACCACCAAAGGTAACTTTAGGGCCATCCACGATAGGTGTGTAGTCCTTCAGCAACCCTCTTGTTCCAGTCATGTGCTTGGAACATCCACTGTCCAAGTACCATATTGGGGCATGGCGACTTAGACTCAACTGCAATAAAGACTAGTTAACCTTAGAACCCAAATGAGTTTTGGGTCCTTGGTTCATGTTATCCTGCAATCTAACAAATCTGCCTGTAGGTCTTCTCAAAGGCAAACTGTTATTCTCCTTGACACTAGAATTGTGCCAACAATCTATGGTAAAGTGGCCTACCTTGCCACAACACCAGCACTCAAATCTATTGTACCTTTGTTTAGGTACATCCCTAGAAGAATTATTTACAGCAGGCTTCTTGTTTTGTGCTGGGGCTTTGCCCTTAGATTTGGACCTAGCAGTCCAGGCATGTTTTTTAAACCCTAATCCAGCCTTATCCTTTTGAGGTACAAACTCATCTATCAAGGGTAAAACAGATTTAGGTTTAGAAAAGCTAGCCATAATCTCTTTCTCCTTCTGAAGTCTAACCTCCAGATTTCTAATCTGATCATTCTTGAAATTGATTGTGCCCATTTGAATAACAGTTATGTTTTTCAATCTGGCAATCTCATTCAGTTTTTGATCCAGTAATTTCTCTGAATCTGTTGCAGCCAACTTAAGACTAGCAATCTCCTTTGCCTGAGTTTTGACCAAAGTTTTGCTTTTCTTCAAGCCCTGCAACAAGTCTCTATATTCATCAATTAGTTGATGAATATCACTTTCAGATTTAGACCCACTCACATCACTTGATGCAGATGTATCTAACTCTGACTCAGTACTATAAATTGAACTTGAAGAACAACTTTGTACCTTACTTGGTCCAGGCTGATCATGGATCTTATCTCCTTCAGATATAGCCATCAGTCCCTTGCACTGATGGTATTCATGCTCATAAATTGAGTTCATTAGCTGCATGAACTCATCTTCTTCCTCTTCAGCAAATAATCCAATGTAGGCTTCAGCTTCTGATTCTGTTTCTAAAGATGACTGGTCTGTCAGACTCTTGTCTTTCTTAGCAACAAAGGACTTTTCCTTTTTACTATTAACCCGAGTCTTCTTTTTGTCAGCTGACTTCTTCCCCTTTTCAGGACAGTCAACCACTACATGTCCCTATCTATTGCAGCAATAGCATACAATCTTTGAAGATGTAGCTTTGCTTAGCTTGGACCTGCTTCTGTCATTCCTGGATGACTTTCTCTTCTGATAGTAGTCATCTTTTGGCTGAGAAGTGGAAGGCTTAGACTTCCACTGCCTTTTCTTTAGAAATCTTTGAAAGTGCCTAGTAAAAGCAGCAAAGTCTTCATCACTTTCACTGCTATCAGAACTCTTGCTATCTGAATTATCTGTGACAACCTCAGCAATTATTTTAGGTGGAGATGGAGACTTGCTTCTATACTTCTTAGTGGATTCAGTCTTGAAGGCCACAGTCTTTTCCTTGTGCTCCACTCTAGTATTCTTCTCTTCCTCCTTTCTAGCCATTAACTACATCTCATAAGATAGCAGTTTTCCAAACAAAGTTGGAGGAGGTATATCAATAAGTTTGGCCACTTCCCTAATGACACAAATCTTGGTATCCCAGTCCTTAGTCAGGGATCTTAAGAACTTGTCATTCAGCTCATAGTTACTGAAGTCTCTTCCATAGGACATCAACTCATTAACTATTCTATAGAACTTCTTGTAATTTTCTGTAATGCTATCAGACTTTCCTTGTCTGAAGCTTTCATATTCCTGATTTAACATTGACTTCCTATCTTGTCTTACTTCCTCTGATCCCTCCATATAGACTATTAATGTGTCCCACATTTCTTTAAAGGTTTTACAATGAATCAAGTTCTGAAATGTTGAATCATCAATGGCACTAACAATTATATTCTGGGCTCTCTTGTCCATAGTAGCCAGGATGATTTCATCTTTAGTCATTTCAGAAAAGTCCTTGGGAGTTTTCTGATTTGCATCCAGAATGGATATCTTCATTGGCACATATGGGCCTTCTTTGACTATAATATATATCCTTGGGTCAGAAGCTTCCATAAAGAGTCTGACCCTCTCTTTCCATATGCCAAATATCTCTTTTCTACATATTGGTAATTTCATTGACCCCATCTCTTTGTGATTCTCACTAGAACCCATTTTCTTGATTGTTTCTTGATTCTTAAATCTGCCTTAAGGATCTCACTCTGACTTTTAAGTCCTTCTTTGAGGAACCTCCCTCAGATACCACTTGAAAGAAATAGTTCCTAACCACCTAGAGGGGGGGTGAATAGGTGTAATTTTTCTTTTGCTTTAAAGGCAGACAATCAGTTCTGAATTTTAAACAGCAATGGAAAATTCTACAGCTATCAGCACAGCAATCACAGAAACAATCATACACAGAGTGCACACAGTACTTATAGTGGTTTCCCAAGGTCTGGGTACATCCACTTTCTCCCTTCGCATATCTAGCAGTGTGCTAGATTCAACATAACTTCTGCACTTCTTCTCAAATCCTCAGATCCTACAGCTCAGAACTCCAAACCAGGTTCCTATAACTCAGAGTGTCCCCACTCCTACAACTCAGGCAAACTGCCCTACCTTAACCTTCACCAAGTCCTACACTCATAGAACACTGTCTCCTACAACTCAGGCACAAAGCCCTACCACTCAGTCTTCAACAAGACCTACACTCAGAGAATAGATTCTCCTACACTCAGGCTCAAAAGCCCTACCTCAGCCTTTATAAATTTAGGCTTACAACTCAGATCCCTTAGGATCCTATTAAAAATAATGTTTACAAAGTACTTAACCACAACCCAGATAGAGAGAGAAGGGTTGACTGACTTCTTGAAAAAACTTTGCAGAGATCAACCTCCCTTAGCTTTCTTCAAAGCTTCTTGAATCTGAACTCAGTAGGGTTGAACTCTTGTGAAATTGATTCTTCAATCAGCTTCTGACTTAAGATCTAGATATCAATCTGAATCTTTCTTTGCAGCCTGGTTCAGCAACTGCTCTTCTTAGATGGAGCTCTCTCTCTCCAACTTCTTCTAGATCTTCTGTCGAAAATCTTCTGTATAATTACTTCTCTCTTAGTTGCTGTTAGTTGGTTGTGATTGATCTTTTTCTCTTATTCTTTTGAAGGAGAAAGCCTTTATATAGTCTACCTCTATGGTAACTAGCTGATCCGGTTTCTAACAACCTACTGACAGCTTTGACAGTTGTGGTAGACCGGTTGAAATGGCAGCTATCAAGTCATCAAGTCACTTCTTGAAAATATTGTCTCTGTCTGAAAGTGTCGAGACTAATCTTCATTATGTGTCGACATAAATAGACTAAGTGTCGACACAAATGGACTAAGTGTCGACACTAGCCTTGGTGGTGTCGACACAACTTCTTTTGTTGTTGTAACAGCTTCTCGACACTGCTACTTCAGAATGTGTCGACACTGATTCTGTGTGTCGACACATGCCTTCTGTTGAATGTGTCGACACTAATTCTGTGTGTCGACACAAATACTTTTTCTTTAAAACTTAGTTGAAATTCTGCTGTGTGTCGACACATCTCCTTTGTGTCGACACAATTTCTTTTGTTGTGGACACTTGCTGAGTGTCGACACAGCTCCTTTGAGTCGACACAAGTACTTCTTTACTTTAACTTTGTTGAACCTTTGCTGTGTGTCGACACAAGTCCTGTGTGTCGACACAGTTGATTTTGACAGATACTACTGTGTGTCGACACTGCCTCTTGGTGTCGACACATTTGATGTCGACTAAGCTTCTCTGGGTGTCGACACTGCCTCTATGTGTCGACACAATTTATGTTGACAATTCTTCACACTGTTTTTGTAACGCCCCGAAACTCAAAGGAGCAGAGGGGAATAATTTGGGCCAGTTTGAGTTCTGGCTGCAGGCACACGGCCTGGGACACGGGCGTGTCCCAGGGCGTGTCAAGCCTGTGTCAACACTAAGGCGTGAAGTCGACACTTTGGTCTCGACATTGTGTCGAGATTGGGCACACGGCCTGCGACACGGGCGTGTCGCAGGGCGTGTCGACCCGTGTCGACACTTAGCCGTGAAGTCGACACAGTGCTTTGACGTTGTGTCGAGACACGGCACACGGCCTGCGACACGGGCGTGTCGCAGGGCGTGTCAACCCGTGTCGACACTCGTCCCGCGAAGTCGACACTTTGGTGTCGACAGTGTGTCGAGACATGGCACACGGCCTGCGACACGGGCGTGTCGCAGGGCGTGTCGACCCGTGTCGACACTTAGCCGCGAAGTGCCGAGACCTTGTACACGGCCTGGAGCCCAGGCGTGTCAAGGTGACACGGGCAAGGACACGGGCGTGTCCTAGAACCCGTGCAGTGCTCGGGTTGAAAACGGGAGAAAATCATGGGGTACACGGCCAGCTACACGGCCGTGTCAGATGGAACACGGGCGTGTCAGCTCGAACACGGGCGTGTTCGATACCCGTGTGAGGTTCCAGGTGATTCGATTTTGACGGCGAATGAGGCACACGGCCCTGGACACGGGCGTGTGCCAGGCCGTGTTCGGTCCAGATTGGGCATTTCAGTCCCGAATCGAAGCCGTTCATTTCTTTGACTGAAGATCCAACGGCTGGGGTTGTTCCTGAAGGATATATAAGGGGTTATACTTAGAAAACCCTCACTTTTTCCACTTGTTCTCTCTCCAAACCCTTGGAGAAAGAAGAGCTAAGGCAAGAAGAAGGGAGCTAGATCCGCCATTGGAGGAGCTTCGGAGCTCCGAATCGCAAGCCGACTCCGGATCCACGGAGGCAACGCAAGTGCGGTGATTTCCATCCGATTACTTTTCGATGGCGCCAAAGAGGACCGCAAGGGTAACGATCCTCATCTTGAGCATGAGTCGCTCTCTTTCTTTGCATAGGAAGCCCGCTCTCGCGAGTTTGCGGAGAGTTGGAGGCGTTCCTTCGGGTAGATATGTGAAGTCCCCGTTGTTTAGAGTCCGTATGCGAGAACGGACATAGGCATTTTGGTTGAAGCCTACCCGGACATGTTAGTCCGGATCGGTGATGTTGCATTGCATAAAGCCGGAGAAGACTCCGTGCTATTGGGTGTTTTTCGGGTTTTCTACGCGGTAGATTGCAGCAGGGAGCCTTGGGGACTAACCCAAAGGTGCACCCGGAAAACTGGGCGGACACGAGGTCTTGCCAACTTGGTGGCCTGAGAGCCAACTTGAACATAACGGGGTTATGTGACTTGTGTTAGAATGGGACTCGGTGAAAGTTTGACCCGCGCATATGGCTTAAATTGTCGTTGCGATGTGAGCACGGGTTAGATGGAGCCGTACCCGCTTTATGTCGTTCGGTTAGAGAGACCTAAAGTTACATGGCACTCGCCGTTGGCATAAATGGGGGTCTTCGGTGGTCGATGGCTTAAATTGACGTGACCAACCCATGAAGACAAATTGCTCATAGGAATGGCCGTCTAAGTGGCGGTGGTGAGTCCGGAATGTTAATGGCTTTAATTGACGTGACATCGACCGGTTCACCGAGAATGTGCCCTGAGTGCACGGGGCGTGTGGCCGTGCGAGCCCACGCCTGTGATGAAATGGCTATGGTTTTAATTGCTCGCTTATGCTAATGAAATGCAGGAAAGGAGCATCGCCGCCCCGAATTGGGGGCGGGATCGTTATAATTTGGTCAGCATTGCTGACCGTTGCCTTGTTTGCCACCGTGCGGTGGTTTGTTTGCTTGCAGGTGCAGCTGGACCAAGCGGTCAATAGCGGGCTAAAGCCCTTTTTGCGAAGCTGGCCCTCGAAGGCCCAAGTGGAAATGTTTTATGTTTTATTCATGTATGGCCGGCCTGCGAGCCGAGGTTTGTAAATCATGTAAAAGACAAGTGAAACATTTTGTAAGGCCTTAAGGCCGACTTTTGAGTATTTTGTAATAACATTCCTATTATCATGTTAGTGGACATTCATGCTTGTTGCTGGGTTCTTGTTTTGCAACTTATATAAACTGCTTCCGCTAGAATGCTCTGTGTAGGACGTTGAGATTGGTTGGATGGTTTCCATAAGTAACCACCCGGTCTGTCTGTGGCATATGGCGTCGGGCCCCGGCCGGACCTACTGTTATATGCTATGCGACGGATAGGGGGTGTTACAATTTGGTATCAGACTACTGGTTTTGGTTGGGCTTGAATTGAATTCGTGGGCGAATTCTTTTTAAGGGTGGTGAGCACGTTGTGTGCGTCATCGTGATAACCGTAAAAGAACCCATGAATGTCCACTTAGGAATGAAAATACTCGTGTTTGAGGAACCTGCGTGTTCCTATAATTGCTGTTTGCAATTTATTTGGTCGCTTAACGGTGTTTTGTACCACTATAGGTGACTCGAAGTGGCATTGGGCCGTCAGAACGCCGAGTTTCTGAGGCAAGTAGTGCACCGGAAGTTGCTCCCCGCAACACCTTTGTCGGCTGAAAATATAAGATTGGTGGCTGAAGCGGTGTTGGCCGTGATCAATGCGCAGCCTGGGAGGCAAGCGCAGCAGCCCGCTCCTGTGATGGAGCAAGTACCTCTTCAAGAGGCGGAGCCGAGGAGGATGGAGCAAGTGGTTGTAGAACCAATAGTGCCAAGGAGGGCGACTGAGAGGCAGTTGAAGCATGTAATGAGCTTTAACCCTCCGTTATTCTCGGGGTTGGGAACCCCATCTCAAGCTGAAGACTGGCTCTCTAGGGTGAAGAGAGTCATGACAGCGACGGAGACGGAGGAGTGGCAGATGACCACCATTGCTACGTTCCTGCTGGACGGTGAAGCAAGGATGTGGTGGGAAGGTTTGGAGCTGCATCATCTGCGAGGTAGACAACTGATAGACGTTCCGATGGAAGAGTTCTCGGAATTGTTCTTGGCAAGATACCTCCCTTCGACTCAGAGGATTTCAATGGAGAATGAATTCCTGAAGTTGGTGCAGGGTGAGAGGAACGTGGATGAATATCTCCACGAGTTTACGCGGTTGAGTCGTTATGCTAGCTCCACCATCATGGATGAGGAGCGCAAGACTAATCGTTTTTATGAAGGCTTGAGGGATGAGCTGAGATTGTTACTGTCGGGGCCAATGACGCAGAGTTTCTTAACCTTGGTCAATACTGCCCGGTCCTTGGAGAAGGACATGAAGAGTGTACAAGCGAAGAAAGGCTTGCCTGATAAGAAATCTGAGTTCAGAGTGCCGACTACCTCAAAGTCAGGCTATCGGAGGACTTTCAAGAAGCATAGGACTTCGGGTCCAGCTCCTTCTGGCGCTTCTGGGGCGACTACGGGTCGGACCCCGGGTGCGTGCTTTACGTGTGGAAGACGGGCACTTTGCCCGTGATTGTTGGAGCGGACGTCCTAAGTCCGAAAGGAGGCCTGGAGCTACTTATGAAGAGAAGGGCAAGGCGGTGGAATCGACCGCATCCCATTATGCTCCGGCCCAACCAAGGGTTTACAATCTTGGCCAACAGGAGGCCATTAAACAAGCTGACGTGGTGACAGGTACGGTTTAATTTATAGCAAGTCAATTCCTTTATATGCTTGTTATGCACATGTTACCTTACCACTACTTGTTTAGGATTTGTGTTGATTTGTGAAAATCCGGCACGAGCACTCTTTGATACGGGAGCTTCACACTCCTTCTTGTCCGAAGGATTTATATTACGCATCGGAGTCCCTTCTTCGATGGCGAAGGATAAGTTGGATGTGTTGTTGCCAATGGGTGTTCGATGCGAGCGGATAGAATCTGCGAGGTTAAGACTCGTATTGGAGAGCAGGAGTTTGACTGCGGGCGTCCTTACTTCCGTTGGTGGAGTTCGACGTCATATTTGGAATGGACTGGCTCTCGGAGCAGCAGGCCCATATAGATTGCGGTAGCAAGGAAGTAAAGCTGGGAGCAAGTCGTGAGACGACTTTTACGGGCTTAAAGGGGTCGAGCAAGACGTTGATGTCTGCTCTTCAGGTGGTGAAGGCGGTTCGTGCCGGAGCAGAACTGTTCTTTACACTAGTGGAGGTTGCAAAGCCGAAGCCCGCGATGGATTGTATTTCAGTGGTATCGGAATACCCTGATGTGTTCCCGCAGATCTTCCTGGAGCCCCGCCACAACGGGAGATAGATTTTACTATCGAGCTAGTGCCAGGTGCAAAGCCTGTGTCACGATCTCCGTATCGGCTAGCGCCTAAGGAAATGGCAGAGCTGAAAGTTCAACTACAAGAGTTGCTGGAGCAAGGGTATGTGCGCCCGAGTTCTTCGCCTTGGAGCGCACCGGTCCTCTTTGTTAAGAAGAAGGACGGAAGCTTGAGGTTGTGTATTGATTATCGGGAGCTAAACAAGCTGACTGAGAAGAACAAGTACCCGATCCCCCGGATTGATGATCTCTTTGATCAGTTAGTCGGGTCGACGGTGTACTCGAAGTTAGATCTCAAGTCTGGGTACTATCAGCTGCGGATAAGGGAGAGTGATATCCCGAAGACAGCGTTTAGTATGAGATACGGGCATTATGAGTTTACGGTCATGCCGTTTGGGCTGACTAATGCGCCGTCGGTGTTCATGGATTTGATGAACATGGCGTTCAGGGAGTACTTGGACCATTTTGTGATCGTCTTCATCGACGATATTTTGGTGTACTCGCAAAGTGAGGAGGATCACTTCAAGCATCTCCATTTGGTGTTGGAGACACTCAGGAGAACCAGTTGTATGCCAAGTTCTCGAAGTGCGAGTTTTGGCTATCCTCAGTGGCGTTCCTCGGGCATATAGTGAGTGGAGAGGGTATTGCGGTGGATCCGGCGAAGATTGTTGCGATACGGGAGTGGCCTGAGCTTGCTACGGTAGCAGAAGTCCGGAGCTTTTTGGGGCTTGCCGGTTATTATAGGCGCTTCGTAGAGAACTTCTCGCGGATAGCGCTACCTCTCACTACTTTGACGAGGAAGGAGCATAAGTTCGTTTGGACGCCGGAGTGCGCCCGAGCTTTTGAGGAGTTAAAGTGTCGGTTGACCACGGCGCCTGTGCTGAGTTCGCCGGTTGGAACCGAAGGCTATGAGATATATAGCGATGCTTCGGGCAGCGGTTTGGGTTGCGTGCTATTGCAGCACGGCAGCGTGATAGCTTATGGCTCGAGACAGCTAAAAGTGCACGAGAGGAATTATCCGGTCCATGACTTGGAGTTAGCGGCCGTGATTTTTGCCTTGAAGCTGTGGAGACACTATTTGTACGGTGTGAAGATTGATATCTACACCGATCACAAGAGCCTAAAGTATCTTATTGATCAGAAAGATCTGAATATGCGGCAGCGTAGGTGGATGGAGTTCCTGGGGGACTATACATTCAAGATCCACTACGTGCCTGGCAAAGGTAATGCGGTTGCGGACGCGTTGAGTCGCCGAGCCCCAGCTCAAGCGAATTGGCTATCAGTGCATGATGAGCGGTTGGTGCAGGAGCTGGAGGCGTTGGAGATTGTTTGTGTGGATAGACAATCTAGTGCTGAAGCAGTGCTGAATTGGACTGAAGTCCAATATGACCTGGCTGATCGGATTCGGCAGGCTTTGGATATGGATGCTCATATGAAGCAGTTCATGATAGAGGCTCTGGATGGGTCAAATTCCCAATTCGTTGTGGAGGACGGATTGCTGTGGAAAGACGGTCGTTTGTGCGTCCCAAGTGTGGGCAGTTTACGGGTGGAGTTGTGGTACGAGGCGCACCATACCAAGTACTCGATTCACCCGGGGAGCACGAAGATGTACCGTGATGTTAAGAAGCTATTTTGGTGGCCGGGCTTGAAAAAGGATGTGGCGCTATATGTAGCGAAGTGCCAAACTTGCGCCTTGGTAAAGGCGGAGTGCCAAAAGCCGGGAGGATTTCTTAAGTCCTTGCCTATTCCGGAGTGGAAATTCGACGACATCTCTATGGACTTTGTGCATGGTTTGCCAAGGTCGCAGAAGGGGAACGACGCCATTTGGGTGTGGTCGATCGATTAACAAGGTGTCGCATTTTATTCCGCATAGGAAGGATGATCCGGTGGAGAAGCTGGCAAAGCTTTATGTGGATAACATAGTGCGGCTTCATGGTGTGCCCGCAGCATCGTGAGTGACCGAGATGGGCGGTTCACGTCCAATGATTGGAGGCTGGTGCAGCAAATGTTGGGAACAAAGCTGAAGTTTAGCACAGCCTTCCATCCGCAAACGGATGGGCAGACCGAGAGGGTCAATAGAACCATGGAAGACATGCTTCGCATGTGTGTCTTGGACTTTGGAAAGCAATGGGAGGACCACCTTTATTTGGTGGAGTTCGCATACAACAACAGCTACCAAGCAAGTATTAAGATGGCGCCTTTCGAGGCCCTTATGGTAGACGATGTCGCACGCCGTTGTCTTGGTTAGAAACGGGCGAGTCGAAGTTGTATAAGCGATCGGAAGTGGAGGATGCTACTTCTTTGGTAGGACAATTCGGGAGAGGTTGCTTATCGCTCAGGACCGGCAAGCAAAGTACTATAATGCCAAGCACAGGAACGTGGAGTTCGCTGTGGGCGATTATGTATACTTGAAGATCAAGCCGTTCAAGGGTGTCTCGCGGGTGCGGCGATTGAAAAAGCTAAGCCCGAGGTACCTTGGACCGTTCGAGGTTCTGGAGCGAGTAGGAGAAGCGGCCTATCGGCTGAAGCTTTCAGTGGAGCTAAGTGGTTTACATGATGTATTCCATATTTCGGTGCTTCGGAAGGCGGTGCAAGAGCCTACGCAAGTGATCGCGGCCAATCAAGTGCCGGTGGATAGTGGGCTAACGACAAAAGTCAAGCCCGTGCGGATTGAGGACTCGGAGGTCAAGCGGCTACGCAATAAAGAGATCAGGATGGTCAAAGTCCGGTGGGACAATTGCGGTCGTGAGGAGCTCTCTTGGGAGCGAGAGCAGACGATGCTTGACGAATATCCGGAGTTGTTCCGCTCAGGTACAAATTTAAGTTTTGTACATGTTTTTTCCCTTTATGTAATTTCGTGGGCGAAATTCTTTTAAGAGGGGTAGAGTTGTAACGCCCCGAAACTCAAAGGAGCAGAGGGGAATAATTTGGGCCAGTTTGAGTTTCTGGCTGCAGGCACACGGCCTGGGACACGGGCGTGTCCCAGGGCGTGTCAAGCCTGTGTCGACACTAAGGCGTGAAGTCGACACTTTGGTCTCGACATTGTGTCGAGACTGGGCACACGGCCTGCGACACGGGCGTGTCGCAGGGCGTGTCGACCCGTGTCGACACTTAGCCGTGAAGTCGACACAGTGCTTCGACGTTGTGTCGAGACACGGCACACGGCCTGCGACACGGGCGTGTCGCAGGGCGTGTCACCCGTGTCGACACTCGTCCCGCGAAGTCGACACTTTGGTGTCGACAGTGTGTCGAGACATGGCACACGGCCTGCGACACGGGCGTGTCGCAGGGCGTGTCGACCCGTGTCGACACTTAGCCGCGAAGTGCCGAGACCTTGTACACGGCCTGGAGCCCAGGCGTGTCAAGGTGACACGGGCAAGGACACGGGCGTGTCCTAGAACCCGTGCAGTGCTCGGGTTGAAAACGGGAGAAAATCATGGGTACACGGCCAGCTACACGGCCGTGTCAGGTGGAACACGGGCGTGTCAGCTCGAACACGGGCGTGTTCGATACCCGTGTGAGGTTCCAGGTGATTCGATTTTGACGGCGAATGAGGCACACGGCCCTGGACACGGGCGTGTGCCAAGCCGTGTTCGGTCCAGATTGGGCATTTCAGTCCCGAATCGAAGCCGTTCATTTCTTTGACTGAAGATCCAACGGCTGGGGGTTGTTCCTGAAGGGATATACCCGGGTTTTGACTTAAAAACCCTCACTTTTTCCACTTGTTCTCTCTCCAAACCCTTGGAGAAAGAAGAGCTAAGGCAAGAAGAAGAGGAGCTAGATCCGCCATTGGAGGAGCTTCGGAGCTCCGAATCGCAAGCCGACTCCGGATCCACGGAGGCAACGCAAGTGCGGTGATTTCCATCCGATTACTTTTCGATGGCGCCAAAGAGGACCGCAAGGGTAACGATCCTCAACTTGAGCATGAGTCGCTCTCTTTCTTTGCATAGGAAGCCCGCTCTCGCGAGTTTGCGGAGAGTTGGAGGCGTTCCTTCGGGTAGATATGTGAAGTCCCCGTTGTTTAGAGTCCGTATGCGAGAACGGACATAGGCATTTTGGTTGAAGCCTACCCGACATGTTAGTCCGGATCGGTGATGTTGCATTGCATAAAGCCGGAGAAGACTCCGTGCTATTGGGTGTTTTTTCGGGTTTTCTACGCGGTAGATTGCAGCAGGGAGCCTTGGGACTAACCCAAAGGTGCACCCGAAAAACTGGGCGGACACGAGGTCTTGCCAACTTGGTGGCCTGAGAGCCAACTTGAACATAACGGGTTATGTGACTTGTGTTAGAATGGGACTCGGTGAAAGTTTGACCCGCGCATATGGCTTAAATTGTCGTTGCGATGTGAGCACGGGTTAGATGGAGCCGTACCCGCTTTATGTCGTTCGGGTTAGAGAGACCTAAAGTTACATGGCACTCGCCGTTGGCATAAATGGGGGTCTTCGGTGGTCGATGGCTTAAATTGACGTGACCAATACCATGAAGACAAATTGCTCATAGGAATGGCTGTCTAAGTGGCGGTGGTGAGTCCGGAATGTTAATGGCTTTAATTGACGTGACATCGACCGGTTCACCGAGAATGTGCCCTGAGTGCACGGGGCGTGTGGCCGTGCGAGCCCACGCCTGTGATGAAATGGCTATGGTTTTAATTGCTCGCTTATGCTAATGAAATGCAGGAAAGGAGCATCGCCGCCCCGAATTGGGGGCGGGATCGTTATAATTTGGTCAGCATTGCTGACCGTTGCCTTGTTTGCCACCGTGCGGTGGTTTGTTTGCTTGCAGGTGCAGCTGGACCAAGCGGTCAATAGCGGGCTAAAGCCCTTTTTGCGAAGCTGGCCCTCAAAGGCCCAAGTGGAAATGTTTTATGTTTTATTCATGTATGGCCGGCCTGCGAGCCGAGGTTTGTAAATCATGTAAAAGACAAGTGAAACATTTTGTAAGGCCTTAAGGCCGACTTTTGAGTATTTTGTAATAACATTCCTATTATCATGTTAGTGGACATTCATGCTTATTGCTGGGTTCTTGTTTTGCAACTTATATAAACTGCTTCCGCTAGAATGCTCTGTGTATGACGTTGAGATTGGTTGGATGGTTTCCATAAGTAACCACCCGGTCTGTCTGTGGCATATGACGTCGGGCCCCGGCCGGACCTACTGTTATATGCTATGCGACGGATAGGGGGTGTTACAGTTTTGACACTACCTGTATGTGTCGACACATTTCTTCTAGTGTCGACTCTACCTTTCCTGGTGTCGACACAATTTACTCCAAGTGTCGACATAGCTTTTCTCCAGTGTCGACACAAGCCTTCATAAGTGTCGACACTGCTTCTCTAGGTGTCGACAAATGAACTTAGAAATTTTCTGCATTTCCTACAATTACTTAACCTGCACATATAAACTCAAAACACATCAAATACACCTTGTTGTATATAATTGAGTAGTGTGAGGCTTCTTCAAATCTGGTACACATTTTCCAATGTACCCAACAATCTTTGGTGATTCAAAATGTGGCTAGTCTGAAGGTTTTGGAGAAGTGAAGATTGGAGCAGTCACATTCAAGAAAGTGACTTATGTTAGAGGAATCAAGCATAACATCATCTCTATAAGCAAGTTATGTGATGAAGGTTATCAGATACACTTTAACTCATCTTCTTGCACTATTGCTAATAAAGAAAAACAAACTGTTTTAATTGGGAATAGAGAAGGTAAAATATACTTAGTTGATTTTCTTTTTGCCAATTCTGATATCTGCTTACATAATATAACTAGTAATCAGAATGATTTATGGCATAAAAGGCTAGGTCATGTAAACTTGAAAAACATTGCTAGGCTATCAAAATATAATCTTGTTAGAGGCTTACCTTCTGGTCCCTATAAGAAGAAAGGTCTCTGCAGGGCTTGTCAACTAGACAAGCAAACTAAAAATAGCTTTAAATCAGTTAATAAAAGTGATTCACCTAGAATTTTGTATTTGCTACACATGGATATTTTTGGACCCATTGTTGTACAAAGCCTAGGAGGGAAATCCTACACTTTGGTTATTGTAGATGACTTCTCAAGGTTCACTTGGGTGTCCTTTCTGAGATCTAAGTCAGATACCTTTAAGGTTCTTACAGATTTTCTCAGGACCATACAGATTGAGTTCTCTACTCATGTTGCATTGATCAGAAGTGATCATGGCACAGAGTTTGAGTCACTTCTTATGCATAGTTCTAGGAGAAGGAACGTATCAGGCATTGCTTCTTAGCTCCTAGAACTCAACAAAATTGGGTTGCTGAAAGGAAAAATAGGACACTAATTGAAGCCGCATGTACATTACTTGCAGATGCTTACATGCCACTATCCTTTTGGGCAGAGGCTGTAAACACTACAAATTATGTCTTGAACAGAAGCTTGATACATAAACTAAAGAATAGGACTCCCTATGAATTACTTAAAGGGAAGAAACCTAAAATCAACTATTTTAAAGTATTTGGATGTATATGTTATATTCACAACAACAATAAAAGATACATTAGAAAGTTTGAGGCTAAGGCTGAAGAGGGAATCTTTCTAGGGTATTCCCAAGTAAGCAAAGCCTATAGGGTTTTTAATAAATCCTCACTAAAAATTGAAGAATATATTCATATTACATTTGATGAAGCTAACATGTCTTGCAAGGAGAAAGATATTTCTACCAAAAGCACTTTGCAGGTACCTCACCTGTGTTAGAATTTGGATGGACTAAATCCCACCCAAGAGGTTCCAACACATCCTTCTCCACAAGTCATTGAAGAAAGTGAAGATGAAGGCGCTGAAGGAATTGATCTTCCCCCAACAACAAACATAATTCCACAAGAGGAATTAGTTCCTAATGTTGTTGCAGAACCAACTCCACCCACTGATCTTGTCACACTAAGGGATCACCCCATATCTCAAGTGATTGGAGACATGTCAGCAGGTGTACAGACAAGGCATCAACTCAACCAAGATTTGATGCATGCCTATTTTCTCTCTCACGTTGAACCTCTATCTATCCATGATGCAGAGCAAGATCCCCACTAGATCATTACAATGCAGGAGGAATTAAACCAATTTGAGAGATGTAGAGTTTGTGATTTGGTTCCAAGACCCCAAAACTACCCAGTAATTGGAACCAAATGGGTTTACAGAAACAAGCTGGATGCCCAAGGAGTGATTGTGAGAAACAAGGCTAGACTTGTTGCTCAAGGATATAGGCAAGAAGAAGGAATAGATTATGACCAAACCTTTGCACCTGTGGCAAGGTTAGAGACAATCAGAATATTCCTTGCCTATGCAGCCTACAAGAGATTCAAGGTCTATCAAATGGATGTGAAGAGTGCTTTTCTGAATGGAGTACTAAAAGAAGAGCTTTATGTTAAGCAACCTACATGTTTTGTCTCTCCAACTCAGCCTTATTATGTTTTTAAATTGTATAAAGCCCTTTATGGTCTAAAGCAAGCTCCAAGAGCTTGGTATGAGACCCTAGCTAGCTTTCTGATAGATCATGATTTCACTAGAGGCATAGTAGATAAAATACTATTCACTAGACATCATAAGGATAAAATGTTGTTAGTACAAATATATGTGGATGACATCATATTTGGGTCTACTGATTCCAAATTATGCAAGAGATTCTCAAACCTCATGCATTCCAAATTTTAAATGAGTAGCATGTGTGAGCTCTCCTACTTCCTTGGTCTCCAAGTGAAGCAGCTTCCTGATGATATCTTCATCTCCCAAGCTAAATATGCAAAATAGCTTATCAAAAAGTTTGGGATGGCTGATGCCTTAGCAAAGAAAACACCTATGGCTACAAATGCTGTAATATACTCTGATCCACATAGGAAACCTGTTGACCAGAAATTATATAGGGGCATTGTTGGGTTCCTATTATATCTTACAGCTAGAAGACCTGATATCATATTTGCCACATGCCTTTGTGCTAGGTTCCAAGTGAACCCTAAAGAATCTCATCTAATTTTCCTAAAAAGAATTTTGAGATATATAAAGAGTTGTCCAAGTCTAGGCCTATGGTATCCCACTGAATCAAAATTTGTGTTAACTGGATACTCAAATGTTGATTTTGCTGGATATAGGGTGGACAGGAAAAGTACTTCAGGAACCTGCTAGTTCCTTGGTATGGGATTAGTGTCCTGGTTTTGTAAGAAACAGTCATCTGTGTCTACCTCAACTGCTGAGGCAGAATATATTGCAGCTGACAGCTGTTTTTCCCAGATGTTGTGGATTCAAAATCAATTACTAGACTATGGTCTCAACTTAAATAATTCAACTCTACTATATGATAACACAAGTACTATAGCCATAGTACAGAATCCAGTCCATCACAGTAGGATAAAGCATATAGACATTAGATATCATTTCATAAGAGATTGTGTAGACAAAAATAAAATTAAACTTGTCTATATCTACACTAATTTACAAAGAGCTGATATATTCACCAAACCTCTGGATGAGAGAAATAGCTTGTTCTTTATAAATCAGCTTGGAATGATCAATGGAGAAGACTTAGTTTAGTTTTTGTCTGCACTCGACAAATTTTCCAGAGTTCGTCGAATGGAGCTTGACGAACTGGGGACAGTTCGGGAGATATTCGTCGAACGGAGGTCGACGAACTCTCTATGAGTGAAGTTGTTTTCGTCGAATGGAGATCGACGAACCCACTTCAGAAAACTTTCGTCGAACGAATCTCAACGAAATGTCTTCAAATCTTCTGACTGAGCTCAACGAATTGTTTTACTCTAAATTATTTCGTCGAACCCAAATCGAAGAATGTTTTAATTTTCGTGGAACGGAGTTTGTCGATTCATATTCCGGAAAACCATATATTTAGGTTTTATTCGACACCCGTCCCGCTCTTTCTGTTCCCTTTGCACTTGATCGTCATTTTCTCTAGTAGGTGATCTCATGGTGATTCAAGCAGGAACCTTGGCTGCGATGAAGTTCGACACCAGCATCGATGTCGACTTTGACTCTTTCCAGCATTCAGACCCAATTTTTCTGAATATTCTACAACTTTTGGAAGAGCAACAACTAAAGAACCCGATGACGATAAGGATTAAGCTATCTGGAACTGAGATTAGAGAATGGGTCTACACATCTTCAACCACAGAGGAGAATACCATGACTGGATCAATTGCGGGTAATACTGTTTCTCTATCTCCCGCCGTATTAACTGAAATTTTTAGATTGCATAATGGTGAATAAGAATTAGAGATTGATAGTGAAGAATATAATCAAATGTTGAGTTTGATGGGTTATGCTGGAGATAACCTTAATAAATTATTGAAGAAAAACGTATCTGCAGAATTCAAGTTTCTGGCAGACATTGTCGGGAAAGTCGTGCTGGGCAAGCATACTACACATGACTATATAACCCGACATCAATTTATGGTTATGTGTGCAGTGGTCAACAAGAAGCAAGCGAACTGGGCTCAGATCATCTTTGATCTAATAAAGAAAAAGAATAACAAAAAGGAAGTTTGTTTTGGAAGGATCCTGGGGATCTTTTTGAAGGAAAGAGCTACTGAATCACTGGTCTCCCCGACCATATTCATCAATGCCAGCAAGAGGCTTACCTGTGCCTTGTTTGGCAGGTGGGAGAGGATTATAACAAAGCCTTCTAAGGCCTCATCCTCTGCCACCAAAGCTTCTCAGAGCATAAGGGCTGTAGCAGCCACTCCCCACCCTTCTGAAGAGGTCACTCCCTCATCCCCATCTCTTCCAGCACTCCAAACTCAACTACCCTCTAAACCCCACACAATAGTCCTCCCACCTCAACATCAGACTCTACAACAACCCTCCTCCACCATATCCTCTACTCCACAATCCCGACCACAACCACAACCATCTGTTCATGTTACTACTCCAGCTACATCACCTGCCACTTCTCCACCCATAGATCTTACTAACCTCCCCTCTTCCCTTATTCAGGAATATCATCAACCCTCCCCATCTCCAACACCACCTTCATCACCTCTTCCACCACATTTGTCCTCCATACCATCTTTCAATCTACTATCATCTCCTCCCACTACTATTTCCTCTCCAAATCAATCCATCAAGGATGTCCAAATGCAAGATTCTCCTCCTCCATCCCCACCAACTACTACCATCCATCCAAATGTTTCCACCCAACCACCATCTGAAATACCAACTGCAACTCCACCACCGGATCCCTCCACCATCTCCTCTATCATTGCCCTCATCACACCCCTCCTCAAAACAATAATAGCGTATGCCATTACACCTCTTTCTACTTCCATATCTACCCTATCTGCCCAGATATCTGCCCTCACTACTGCCCCATCTTCAGTAAGGGGCCTGGCTCCAACTCACACTGAAACCAGGCAGGGGGAGATGCTTGATGAAGAGGCTGCAGCAGAACCAGTAGCAGATGAAACAACAGAAGCAGTAGCAGATGCAGAGGTAGAAACAACAGAAGATACAGATTTTATTGATTTCATTCATTTTATTGAGACTGACATGGATTTAGATAAGTCAGTTACTGAACAGATTCTCACTACTGGTGAGTTTATTTTAAATCCCACAATAGATTTAGCATATTTGTTGAAAATTTTTGATACTGCATTTTTGAGCTTCCTTCCAGCAGATTATACTAAGCCCTCTTTGGCTATTGTCCCCTATTCTTCACCAATTTATCCAAAAGTTGCCAAGCAACTCAGGGACAGTTTTGCTGCTTCAGAGCATGCAGTCATGTCATCCTCTCCAGAAGCTATTTTTGCTCCAAGCTTTGTAATGGATGACTCTCCTATGCCATTTCTTGAGGCTTTGATCTTGGCTGACATTGAGGAAGAGAATAAGGCAGTTGCTGAAAGCACTGTCACAGTTAGCTCTCCAGCTCTAGCTCCTATTACAGTTTCTCCTCCAGCTCCATCTCAGACTAAGAAGCCTATTATTTCTGCTGAGGCCCTAAAAGCTTTAAATGATCTATATGATAATCCTCAGGGATCTGATGATGATGATTAGGATGAGGATTCAGATGACGATCCAAAGAAGAAGAAAGTATTTAAGAAAAGGAAAGCTCCTCCTCCTGCTCCTAAACCAAATCCTGCCAATGACACTCCCTACTATATCCTTCAGAAGATAGCTCCATATAAAGGGATGCCAGCTTGGATGTGGTTATCCAAGAATGAGCAGAAAGAATGGAAGAGAAGCAGAAGATACTCCCCTCCTCCAACTCAGAAATACAGAAGGGACCCTCCTCCTCCTCCTCCTCCTCCAGCTGCTGGTGCTTCAGGCAAAACTTCTCAAAGGACTACCCAATTTCAAACTTATCAAAGACATTAGGGTAGGCCCTTCTCTTCAGGAAGAAGCCAGCAAAGACAATATCCTACTAGCAAGCAGCACCAGCCTCAACAATAGCAGCAACATCAACAACAAAAATAGCAACAATTCTCTGAACATCAACATGCTGAAAGCTCCAACACACCTCCCTCTCCTCCTGTTTCTTTTGAAGATCCAGAGACAGCTACATCACCTAGGATGACCAGGTTCCAGGAACTGGTTGGCCTTTCTATGATTAACAAAGCTAAAGCTGAAGGGAAGGATCCCTCTCAATATACAACTATGTCCAAGTACAGAAATGAGGAGCTCAAAAGGTTTGAAAAAGCTAACAAGTTTTTCAATGTTTATGACTATATGAAATTGCACCCAGAAGCAGTACTCCCCAGTGCCACATCTTTGAAGATTATAGGGGCTGCTGATATGACCATGAACAAAGTGCAAGCTTCAGATCCAAACAGAGAAATTATTTTTACTAAGCTAGGAGACAATAGCAAAGAAAAAAGCCAAAAGAGAAGAAGCAAAAGAAATGAGTTTTGAACTGGTTAATTTATGTTATGTTTATAACTGCTTTCTTATTTCTGAACAAACCTTATCTGTATATATATATCTGCTGCATATGATCATTTTTATCTGCGAGATATATGTTTTTCCTGCTTAGTTTATTTTCAGTTTTGTCTCAGTCTGTAATTAGTGACCTTACACAAATAGGGAGAGATTGTTGGATCCCTAGTTTGATTTGGGCTAGGTTCACTGAGTAAGGATCTTGTGACCCATCATGTATATCCAGGGTCATAGTTGTGTCCTAGAGTCTAGGCCAAGTTCTTAGGATCAACACTACATGGACCAGCCATCATCAGACTGCCAGAGACTCAAGACTTAGAGATTTTCCAAAGACTCGGTAAAATGAGTTTGACGTTCGTCGAACTCAGGTCGACGATAGTCGTACTCAGCTCGACGATCTCAGAAAAAATTCTCTGAGCTGAGCTCGACGAACTTGATTCTCAGGTCGACGATCTTTGGACTCTACCTTCAACATTCCAAGTCCAGACTTTATTCTCTAGACTCTAGTCGACGAACATAGTTCTCTGGTCGACGATTTCTGGATTCTATACTTCAACTTATTAATCCAGAAGTTTCTCAATTTTTCTAAGTCCAGAATTATCTCCAGTCGACGAATTCAAGATTCTCAACTCGACGAACTTTGACTAATTTGACAAGACTTGTGTCGACACCAACAACAACTGTCTAGACACACTCCAGATTTCTGTCAACACAACAGCTATGTCTAGACAAGAAGTAATTGTGTCAACACCCAAGACTTGTGTCAACACCAAGGACTTGTGTCAACATAATCCCAGAAGTTCTGTCAACAAGTTATCAGCTCGACGAAATCAGTTCTCAGCTCGATGAAATCAGTTCCCCGTTATCAGCTCGACAAACTCCATACACAGAATTGTCAAAGTTTCTAATCAATGTAGTTCTACTCTCTGCTCGACGATCGTGGAACTCAACTCGACGAACAAAAGCCATCTGGTCGATGAACACAACTTCTCAGCTCGACGAACTGTGGGCTTAGCTCGACGATTTCTGTTCTCTGTTCGACGAATCTAGACTTAGTTATTTCCTTCTTTCTATCCCCTTTATACTGCAATAATTTCTGGGTAATCAATGCTAAAATATTCTCTGAATATAACCGTTAGACAGAGCATTGATTATGGTCTTCTCCAGAATTATTGCTTGCCGTTTTTCCATGGGATAGTTGGGGAAATAAATTAATGCAGTTTATTTTCAAGGCCGTCAGCAATTAATGCAGAGGAATGCAAAATTCGAAATAGAACTTCTCGACAGAAAATATAAAATAAATTTTCTCTCCTTTCCTGGATAGAAAACACACATACATATAGAGATAGACAGACAATACAGATACACAGTCTGTCAGTCTGTATCAAGAAATTCTCTGCTCTTTCTTTCATAGATCTCTGATACAGAGAAGAAGCCCTAAACTAGAAGAACATCTGATATCTGACGAAGAAGAACAATTAATCAAAAATCAAGAGTCTTCATTCTTCAACTCTCTAGGACACTTCCAAGGACAACATCAATTCTATCTGTCAAGAAGTTCCTGAAGATCTTTTCTGTCAAGGCTTAAAGACTGAAGGTCTATCACCCTGAAGCAAAGCTCCAGTTTTTCCTGAACCATTCTACATCTCAGGGGGATCTATTTGCTAACATCATATCCACTAAGTCTTCTCAGTTGTTTATTAAGAAAGAGAAGACATAATCATCTCTCAACCCCCCCCCCCCCCCCCACTATATAAAGGGGTTATAACTCCCTTCAAAAGTTATTCCTGGTTGCAAGTCACCTGACCAAAAGACTTGAGGTTTGGTTTTTGAGCACCTGATTAAAAGCTCATTGGTGTCAGGAACCTGATCAAAAATCTGAAGTGGATTCCTACCAGGTGGTAGAAGAGTGGATGTACCTAGGTTGGGGAACCACTATAAATTCTTGTGTTGTCTGGTTGCCCTTTCTTTTATTCTTGCTGTGTTTGTGCTAGCTAGGTCTGCTGTGTGTTTGTGGTTATTTATTTGTCATTCTGTAGTTTTTATTTACAGCAAAAGCTGTAAAGTTTCCTTAAGGATTTTAGGATACTCTATTCACCACCCTCTAGAGTATTTCAGATCTAACACATCACTTTCATAACTCTTGAACCAAAAGATCTTTTGTTAGATCTGATTTTTTATTTCTATTAGGATCATATTCACAGCATGGCACAGAACAAAGATTATGCAAGCACCAGACCTCCAGTGTGCAACTTAAATAAGTTTGCCATCTGGAAGGCAAGAATAAAACTGTATATGAATTCTATTGATAAGGACATCTACAACTCTATTTTGACAGGTCCTCCTCAAGCAACTGCCTTTACATCTACAACAACCTTCAAGCACTTATGCAATTCCACCACTTGAGTGGACTGATGCTCAGAAGAAAGCAAAAGTTGTTGATGCTAAAGCCATGAATATTCTGGCCCAAACAATGTCCGATGACATTTTTCTAGAAGGTGGCTGAATGCATTTTCAGCCAAGGTCATATTGGGATTCTCTCAACAAATGGTGGATGGATCTGTTGATGAGGAGAAATGATAGAAGATCTAATCTCATATCCCAGTATGAGAACTTCAAAAAGGAGGAAGCAGAATCTGTTGCAGACATGTACAATAGACTGAGCTCAATCATCAATGAGCTGAAGACTTTGGATAAGGACATCACCCTTAATTGAAGTCAATGATAAAATCCTCATGTGCTTCCCAAGCTCATGGGATTCAAGGATCTGGCCAATCAAGAAGGCCAGAAGCTTAAATGAGATTTCCACAGAATCTCTATTAGGAAAGCTCAAGTCCTATGAGCAGCCCATAAAGTCTAGAGAAGTAGCTGAACAAAGGATTCCTCCACTAGCAAGGAAGGAGCACAACTTGTCATTCAAGGCTGTTGAAGAAACTGAAGCCTCAACAGTGAATGAAGAAATAATGAGTCTCCTTGCCAAGAGATTTTATAAAATGTCAAGAAAGGACTTCAGAAGAAAATCATCCAGGTAGGATGATAAGCCAAGGTATGAAAAAACTCATACTAAAGAAGTAGTATGCTTGAAGCAGGAAACCTGGACACTTCATCTCAAAGTGTCCAGAGAATCAAAATAAAGAAAGAAGAAGAGAGAAGGACTCCAGAAGACAGCAAAGCTCAAGGCCTTCCTCCAGCAAATACAAAAAGAAGGAAAAGAGTTTTGTAGCTGAAAACTGGAGTGACACTGAAGATGAATCCACATCTTCCAGTTCCAGTGAAGAGGAAGAAGAGGCAAGGGCCAAGGAAATCTGCCTTATGGCCATTTATGCCTCCAGCAGTTAATTAGATTAAGAAGAATCTGACAATAAATGAACTTTAGAATCAGAAGCTGATCTGGTACTTTCAACTTTTGATTATAGTTCTAATACTTTAAAAACTGAGTTTAAAACATTGTGTATTGATTTAATCAACTCTGAAAAGGAAATCAAAACACTTAGGGAAAAACTATCAAATCAAGAAAATCTGATTTCTGAAAACACCAAGTTAAAATAGGAACTAACTCTAGCTAATGAACAAATTAATTCTCTAAAAACAAAGCTATGTGAGGCCAAACAACTTGAGGAATCTCTCTGAAAGTGGAGGATAAGTGGAGGATAAGATCTACCTTAACTCTAGATGGGGGTGAATAGAGTATATTAAAATAATTTTCAAGTTAAAAACTATTTTGCAGTGGAAGACTTAATTTAAGTATAGGTGTAAGGTGCTTGCAATAACTAAAAGAAAATGAATGCAAGAAATAAAACAGCACAGCACACAACAAAACACAAAGAAGCAACCAGAGGACACAAGGAGCTATAGTGGTTCCCCAATCAATCTAGGTACATCCACTCTCCTATCACCCTAGGTAGGAATCCACTGCAGGATGAGTTGATCAGGTGTCCTGGGCACCAATGAGCGTTTCATAAGGTGCTCAAAAACCAAACTAGATTTTTTGATCAGGTGTCTTACCACCACTGAGTTTTGACAAGGTCTCAGAAACCTAACACAAACTTTTGAAGAGAGTTTGATAAACCCTTTACAGCAGAGAGAGAGAGAGGTGAGATGATCTCTGTCAACAATCAGAGAGAAGATAATGGATGTTGTCAAAGCTCCCTCTGAGATCTTGATTTGTCCAGAAAGTGAAGCTTTGCAATAGGGTTATAAGCCTTCAGAAGATTTGATATCCAGCAAAAGATTATTCCAGCAGCAGCTGAAATGTGTGGTGTCTGGAGTCTTGAATGATAAGGCTTTGAACACTGAGAATCAAAAAGGATCTAGAAATTTCAGTATATTGATCTCCTTCAGTGATGTGTGTTCCTGTAAGAATTCTATGACTGTGAATATCTGCAACTTTTTTCTCTCCTTCTTGCTGTTGTTATGGTTCTTGTTGTTTTCAACCAGCAGAATGAATAATCTTTTATTCCTTAGATCTGAATAGAATAATTCTCTGTGCAAGATAGCTGTTAGCCTATCATAAATGACTTCCTTAAATGCATTTTGTCTTCTGGAGGAAAGTTCAATAAAATATTCCTTTAAAATCTCCTTGAAACTTGCTCCAGATTAATTGAAACGGCTACAAGATTCTTGAAATAAATATTGGGAATAAATAGAAGGGAATACCAAAACTGACTGAATTTGAATCTTGAAAAACGTCGATCTCTCCAGAAAAACATCGACTTGAGCTCAACTATCATTGAACTAAGCTCAACGACTTGACTTAGACTGAAGCAGAAAACGTCGATCTGAGCTCAACTATCGTCGAACTGAGCTCAGAGATAGGGAAACAAACTGGAGACAGAAACGTCGATCTGAGCTCAAAGATCGTCGAACGGAGTTCGACGACTCGATGAAGTGAGCTCAGATATCGTCGAAAGGAGTTCGACGATTCGTCGAAGTGAGCTCAGAGATCGTCGAATGGAGTTCGATGATTCGTCGACCTGAGCTCGACGAAATGACATAGTCTCCCAAACTGAAATATCTGGTCTTGAGGGTCTTGAGGGCAGCTTTCAAACCTAAATACTAACCCTTAGACTCAATCTAATTAACCTTTAGATCTATACAAGGAGGTCAAAAAAAATTCCTAAAGGACATAGTGATCCTTGCCCAAATCAATAATAGGGTGTTTCAACAATCTCCCCCTATTTGGGTTAGGATTACTATTTACACACATAGTAAATAAAATCATACAATGTAGAAATAAAATCAAAAAACATTGCAGAAACACAGATATAATCACAGATAGTCAGAAATAGGTATTACTGTCAGCTTACATGATCATTCCTTTTCCTTGCCATTTTTGAGAACTATTTCTTTGTTAGGATTGAGAGCTTCTTTCTTGGATCTCATGTCATCATTTGCACCTAGAAAAGTTTGTTGTTTTGGCCTGGGGACTACAGCTTATAGGTGCAGCTTCATATAACTTTCTGAGTCAAAGAATTTGCTGGAAGAATATCTCTCAAGTTCTTTCTTTCTCTGTTCTGATAGAGTGGTGAATTGTGATGTATCTTTTCCTTGTTCTCTTGCCTTCTTGATTTGATCTAGTGCAGCTAATTCTTTCATCCTTACTGTCCAGGAATTAGGATTGTTCTCTGGGTCTTCAAATGGAACAGGAGGTTCATATCTATTAGTTGAGTCATCACCAGGAGCTCTGGAAGAGATAAGATCTTTAAGCTTATAAGGGAAAGGACCAGAAGTAGAATCAGTAGGGCCTTGTCCTTCCCTTTGATAAGGATGTTGCCTGGAATATCCTTTGGAATAAACTCTGAGATCTCTTTGATTTCCCCTATACTGTCCTCTTCTTGGTTGGTAACCTCTAGACTAATTTACTCTTTGCTGAGATCTTCCTTGAAATTGATATGAACTTTGGCATCTAGCAGTAGATTGAAAGGCAGAACTTCCACCTATACCTGCATCAGGTGAAGGAGGAGGAGGAGGATGGAAAAGGGATGAACCTTTGTCATACTTCCTTTTCTTTTTCATGACTTTCAGCTGATTTCTGGAGTACTGCATCATGGTTCTGTAATCTGGAAATCATGCAATATATAGTATGAAATATCATTTGTATCTTTAACCTTCTCTGGGGGAACTCTCTTCATGGCCTTGCTTCTTGCTTTCCTTTTCCTTGTAATTGTTGTAGAGGAATCATTAGAGTTAGTTCTAAACTGATCACTGTCTGAACTATGAGGATTGTCATGCAATGTATCAATCCTTTTGATATATTCTTTCTGTTGTTGAGGCTGAGCAGAAGAAATAACAGCAGGAACAGCAACAGGAGCAACAACAGCAGCAGGAATTGGAACAGAAACAACACTGGCAGAAGGAACTATAACAACAGGTTCAAAAACAGAAATTTTAGAAACAATAAACTCAGATACAGCAGGCTCAAAATCAATTTCCTCTATCATATGCACATCCTCAGAAACTGAAACAGCAACATCAGAAGTAACTAAAACATCAACAGCAGCAGCAGCAATTTCAACATTGTCCACAGCTTGGACAGAATCTATAAAAGATGTTAAAATGCTGGGCTCACAGCAAGAAATAGGCACAATGGCCGTAGTAAGGTCTTTAGTATGCTGGTCTAGAAGGCAGCTGAAGTATACAGAATCAAATACTGATAGCAGTGACCTGAGGTCCACTATAATGACTGCAACTGGAGCTTGAACTGAAGTTACTGCAGCAGGCAATCTCTCAGCTTCATAAGTCATCTCCCCCTGCCTAGATTCAGTGATAACTGGACCAAGGAACCCAGTAGAGGGGATTGCCTAAGGAGGAGGAATAGAGGATAGCCTGGCAGACAACTCCTGAATAGTTTTCAGAAGTGGAGCCAATGAAGTCTCCAGCAGTAGTGATAGCCTTGGAGCTATCAGCTCATATAGCTTGTCTGTAATAGCTGAAAGGTCTACTTGCTCAAGTGGGACTTGAGTAGAGGTAGGGATGGATGTGGTAGAGATGAAAGATGGAGCATCAAGAGATGTTGTTGGAGAAACTGTGGATGGTAGAAGTGATGGTTGAGATATTGGAATTGTGGAGATGGAAGATAATGGAGTGGAGATGGATGGTGTGAATGATGGTTGAGCAATAATTTCCTAAATTAATTGTTGATAGGAAGTGGATGATGATTGTTGTTGATGAAACAATAGGTGGAGAAGGAGGAGATGATGAGGCAGGAAAATCTTCTGCAGGGGCAGAAACCTGAGGGGAAGAGACTGAAGTAGTCCTTGTGCCTGAAGAAGAGATTGTAGAGGCTGTGCTGGGCTTTACAATCTGCCTGTCCCATTTCCCAAATAGGGCACAGGTAAGCCTCTTGGAGGCATTGATGTGTATTCCATTGGACACAAGCAGGTCAGGGCATCTTTTGTGAAGAAACAGCCCTAAAATCCTCCCAAAATTAACCAAATTCTTGTTAATTTTCTTCTTGATCAAATCAAAAAACACTTCTCCCCAGTTCAGCTGCTTATTGTCCACCAAGGCACCCAACAAACAGAGCTGATACCTAGAGATGGTATCATGAGCAGAGTGTTTTGCAAACAACACTTTCCCAACTACATCAGAAAGAAATCTGTACTCAACTGACAGATTATTCTTAAGCAATTTATTAGGGTTAGCTGCTTAATGGCCCATCCTGTCAAACATAATTGAGAATTCTTCTCCAGAAAGCTCAATAGAATCTTCACCAGAATTTAATTAAAATACCTCTTTCAAAACAGCAGGTGTTAAAGGTACCTGAGTTCCTGAGATGGTTCCGATCACAGTGTTCTGATCCAGATTGTGGGCAGTATACACCCATTCCTTTATTTCATCTACGGCCAATTTTATCCTTGTAGACATTATGTTAACTAACTGTTGGTCCTTGAAGAGTTCCAAAATGTCCTTGAATATTTGATCGTTGTTATCGAAAGAATCCATGTCTATATCAAAGCCAGTATCAAATTTCATGGCTGCCAAGATTGCGACTGAAACTGCCATTGATTCCTGCAAAAATAAATGAACAAACACAAGACCAAGTGTAGAAAAGTTTGGAGGGAAAGGGAAATTCTGCAGAGAGTATGAAAGCGCAAAGGCAGAACGACGGCCGAAAAATGAGTTTTATATTAGGGTTCGACACAGATAAGGAAAGATCGTTGAACTCCGTTCGACGATCTGGGCTTCTAAAGGAATCTAAAAAGTCTTAAAGATCGTCGATCTATGTTCGACGATATTGGAGAGCATCGAGCTCTGTTCGACGATCATTGACCGGAAGAAGATAGCTTAGCACTATCTGGAAAGCACTGAACTCCGTTCGACGATTTCTGAAATCATCGATCTCCGTTCGACGATCTTTGGGAAAAATGTCGAGCGCAGTTTAGAGACTAGAAACACCCTATAGACACTAGAAAAATCAAAATGTTTGCCTAGTCTTGGTCAAATTTTAGAGTTTTAAAATCTTGGATCTTATTTTAAACTTCCTCCATCTAACATTTCTAACTAATTCAAGATAATGTGTGTTTCTTTTCATACAAAGGTTTGGTGAAAATATCTCCCCTTTGCAAATCAGTTGGGATATATTGAAGTTCAATTTTATTTTTCTCAACATTATCCCTTAGAAAGTGATGCCTAATTTCTATGTGTTTTGTCCTACTATGGAGGACTGGATTTTGTGCAATGGAAATAACACTGGTATTATCACAAAATATTTTAGACTTCTCTAAGTTGTAGCCATAGTCTAGGAGTTGGTTTTGAATCCACAAGATTTGTGAACAACAACTACCTGCAGCCATATATTCTGCTTCAGCAGTTGAAGTTGACACAGATGTTTGTTTCTTGCAAAACTAGGAGACAAGTTTGTCACTAAGAAACAGACAAGTTCCACTGGTGCTTTTCCTGTCTATTCTGCATCCAGCATAATCAGCATCTGAAAATCCAGTTAAGTCAAATGCTGAGTCTTTTGGATACCAGAGACCTAGATTTGGACAACTTTTCACATACCTAAGAATCCTTTTTACTAAGGTAAAGTGTGACTCTCTAGGGCTCACTTGGAATCTAGCACATATGCATGTAGCAAACATTATGTCAGATCTACTAGCTGTAAGGTACAATAAAGAGCCAATCATTGCTCTATATGTTTTCTGATTAACAGATTTCCCATGTTCATCAACATCTAATACAACATTAGTAAGCAAAGGTGTTTTCATACATGATGCTTCAGATATACCAAATTTCTTAACCAATTCTTTTGCATACTTGGTTTGAGAAATAAATATGTCTTCAGCGTGTTGTTTGACTTACAATCCTAGAAAGAAGGATAGCTCACCCATGCTGCTCATTTCAAATTTAGAATGCATTAGGTTGGAAAACCTTATGTACAAATTTGAATCAGTAGAACCAAATATAATATCATCTATATAGATTTGTACTAGTAGGGTATGGGACTTATGGATTCTAATAAAAAGAGTTTGGTCTACTCTACCCCTTATAAAATCATTTTTCAGAAGAAAGCATGCTAGGGTCTCATACCATGCTCTAGGAGCTTTCTTTAGACCATATAATGCTTTATGCAATTTCAAAACATGATCAGGATGAGTTGAAGAGATAAAACCTGGGGGTTGTCTGACATAGACTTCTTCTTTGATATCTCCATTTAGAAAAGCACTCTTTACATCCATCTGGTATACTTTGAATCTTTTGTGTGTTGCATAGGCTAAGAAGATTTTTATGGCCTCTAACCTTACAACTAGTGCAAAGGTCTGGTCATAGTCTATCCCTTCTTCTTGAGAGTACCCTTGAGCAACTAGCCTTGCCTTGTTCCTTACAATGACTCCTTGATCATCCAATTTATTTCTGAACACCCATTTTGTTCCAACAATGGAGTGATCCTTTGGCCTTGGCACTAGTTCCCAAACTTTGTTCCTTTCAAGTTGATGTAACTCTTCTTGCATTACAATGATCCAGTGTGGATCTTGCTCTGCATCTTGAATGGATTGAGATTCAATTTGAGAAAGAAAGCAAGTGTGCATTAGGTTTTGGTTGACCTGATTTCTGGTTTACACACCAGCTGAGATGTCTCCAATCACTTGGGAGACTAGATGGTCTCTTGATGTTACTAAATCAACAGGGGGTGTTGATTGTTCACCAACTTGTGTTGTTGTTTCCTCTTGTGGTACAACAACTGGCTCTTCAAGAAGATTCTCTTCAAGATGTTGAATGACTTCTTCATCTTCACTGCTTTCATCTTTTTGAATAATTTGTAACCTGTCCAAGTTTTTAGCAAGAGAGTGTACCTACAAAGGTTCTATGGTAGAAGTATTCTTCTCCTTGAAAGACATGTAAGATTCATCAAAATATATATGAACAGATTCTTCAATTTTGAGAGTAGATTTATTATATACCCTATAAGCCTTACTAATCATGGAGTATCCCAGAAACACTCCTTCATCAGCTTTAGCTTGAAATTTTACTAAGTATTTCTTGTCATTATTATGAATGTACCAAATACAACCAAAGATTTTAAAATAATCTACTTTAGGTTTCTTCCCTTTGAGTAATTCATAGGGAGTCTTGCCCTTTAGTTTATGTATTAAACTTCTATTCAACACATAGTTGGAGGTGTTCACTGCCTCTGCCCAAAAGGATACAGGAAGATGAGCATCTGACAACAATGTAGTAGCAGATTCAATAATGGTTTTATTTTTCCTTTCAGCTACCCATTTTGTTGAGGAGTTCTAGGAGCTGAGAAAGTGTGCCTGATCCCTTCACTCTGACAAAACTCTTGCATAAGAAGAGAATCAAACTCTGTCCCATGATCACTTCTGATCAGGGCAATGTGAGTATTGAACTCACTCTATATGCATTTGAGAAACTCTGTCAAACACTTAAAGTTATCAGACTTCTTCCTCAGAAAGAACGCCAATGTGAATCTAGAGAAGTCATCTACAACCACTAAAGTATAATATTTCCCTCCTAAGCTTTGCACTGTAATGGGTCCAAAGAGATCCATGTGTAACAGATACAAAATCCTAGGTGAATCATTCTTATTAAGTGATTTGAAACTATTTTTGGTTTGCTTACCTAATTGACAAGCCCTGCAAAGTCCTTCCTTCTTGTAGGGGCCAGAAGGTAGTCCTCTAACAAGGTTGTCCTTGGATAGCCTAGCAATGGTTCTAAGGTTTATATGTCCTAGTCTCTTATGCGATAATTTATTAGGTCTACAAATAGAGTTGAACAAGCATATATCTACCTTAGTTGAAAGAAAATCTACAAGATAAATGTTACCTTTCCTTTTACCTGTCAACACAGTTGTGTTGCCCTTTGATTTGATTTTGCATGAGGATTTGTTGAAAGTCACTTGATAGCTTTCATCATACAGTTGACTGATACTGATTAAGTTATGCTTCAGTCCTTCCACATAGGCTACTTTCTTGAATGTGATTGTGCCAATCTAGACTTCACCATATACTTTTGTTAGTCCAAAGTTTGAATCACCAAGTATTACTTTGGGTCCAAGCTTGGCTTTGAAGGATGTGAAATTATCCTTGTTTCCTGTCATGTGCTTTGAGCACCCACTATCCAGATACCATTGCTGGTTTGATTTTGGATAGGTCTTCTTCTGGTCCTCTTTAGATTGAGTCTCTGATTCTAACTCTGACTCTTCTGCATCAGAATTTTATTATGACGCATTGATAGCCATCATGCAGAATTCTTTTTCATCAGCATCATCTTCATCATCACTAGAGCTGGATGAAGCTTTAGATTCTTCTTCTGTCTCACTCCAAGTTTCAGCAACAATCCCTTCCTTGTATTTTTGTTCTTGCTGGAGGAGGGTTTGTCATTACTATTTTTCTTGAAGTCCTTTTCTTTTCTCCTTTCTTTCCTGCCTTTCTTGTCCTTGTTTTCATTTTCTGGACAGTCAGGCATAATGTGGCCTGGTTTCCTGCATCCAAAACAAATAATCTCTTTATTATTTGATTTGTCATAACTTGGCTTGTCATGCCCTCTGTATGATCTTTTCCTGAAATCCTTCCTGGCCTTTTTATAAAACCTTCTGCCAGTAAGCTTAGCAGCTCTTCATTGCCTATGACCTTGTCTTCATGATGATCTTCAATAGCTTTGAATGTTATTGATTTCTCTTTTCTGACTGCTGGTGAAGCAGCCTTCTGCTCTTCTTCTCTATTCTTGATGAGCAGCTCATAGGACTTGAGATTGCCCAACAGAGCTTCAGTTGTGATCTCATTTAGGCTTCTGGCATCCTTGATTGGCCAGATCCTTGAGTCCCAAGGGTTTGGGAAGCATATTAGGATTTTATCATTGAGCTCAGTCAATGAGATCTCTTTGTCCAATGTTTTCAGCTCATTGACTATGAGACTGTGTCTATTATACATATCTGCTACTGACTCAGCTTCTCCTTTCTTGAAGTTCTCATACTGAGTTATGAGATGAGATCTTCTATCTTTTCTCTCATCAGCAGATCCTGAGACTATTTCAGATAACTTGTCCCAGATGTCATTTGCTGAGTTGCATTCAGCTACTTTTTGAAATATTCCATCAGACATAGTCTGGGCTAAAATATTCATAGCCTTAGCATCTGCCACTTTCCATTTCTTGATTTCTGCATCTGTTCCTGAAGGAAGTGGAACAATATTTGTACTTGTATTTTCTGGTGGTCTTGGACACACTGTCAAAACAGAATTAAAAATATCTTCATCAATAGAATTCATGTACAATCTTATCCTTGCCTTCCAAAGTGCAAACTTAGATAAATTGCACAATGGAGGTCTGGTGCTAGCATAGTCTTTGCTCTGTGCCATGGTTTTATATAAGGATAAATATAATACAAATAATAAAAATAAAACCCTCTACAAAAGATTGATCCTATCAGAGATCTTTTGGTTCAAGTGTTAGCCTATAGGAAAACAACCAACCAATTAAGGCGTGGTATTTTTAACCAACCTGTCTCTGATACCAATTGAAAGTGGAGGATAAGTGGAGGATAAGATCTACATTAACTCTAGAGGGGGGGGGGGGTGAATAGAGTATATTAAAATTATTTTCAAGTTAAAAACTATTTTGTAGTGGAAGACTTAATTTAAGTATAGGTGTAATGTGCTTGCAGTAACTAAAAGAAAATGAATGCAAGAAATAAAACAGCACAGCACACAACAAAATATAAAAAATCAACAAGAGGACACAAGGAGCTATAGTGGTTCCCCAATCAATCTGGGTACATCCACTCTTCTACCACCCTAGGTAGGAATCCACTGCAGGATGAGTTGATCAGGTGTCCTGGGCACCAATGAGCTTTTGATAAGGTGATCAAAAACCAAACTAGATTTTTTGATCAGGTGTCTTGCCACCACTGAGTTTTCACAAGGTCTCAGAAACCAACACAAACTTTTGAAGGGAGTTTGATAAACCCTTTACAACAGAGAGAGAGAGAGAGAGAGAGAGAGAGAGAGAGAGAGAGTTGAGATGATCTTCTCTGTCAACAATCAGAGAGAAGATAGTGGATGTTGTCAAAGCTCCCACTGAGATCTTGAGTTGTTCAGGAAGTGAAGCTTTGCAATAGGGAGATAGGCCTTCAGAAGATTTGATCTCCAGCAAAAGCTGATTCCAGTAGGAGCTGAAATGTGTGGTGTCTGGAGTCTTGAATGATAAGGCTTTTGAACACTGGAATCAAAAGGGATCTGGAAATTTCAGTATAGTGATCTCCTTCAGTGACGTGTGTTCCTGTAAGAATTCTATGACTGTGAATATCTGCAACTTTTTTTCTCTCCTTCTTGCTGTTGTTATGGTTCTTGTTGTTTTCAACCAGCAGAATGAATAATCTTTTTTTCCTTAGATCTGAATAGAATAATTCACTGTTCAAGATAGCCATTAGCCTATCATAAATGACTTCCTTAAATGCATTTTGTCTTCTGGAGGAAAGTCCAATAAAACATTCCTTTAAAATCTCCTTGAAACTTGCTCTAGATTAATTGAAACGGCTACAAGATTCTTGAAATAAATGCTGGGAATAAATAGAAGGGAATACCAAAACTGACTGAATTTGAATCTTGAAAAATGTCGATCTCTCCAGAAAAATGTCGACCTGAGCTCAACTATCGTTGAACTGAGCTCAGCGACTGGACTTAGACTGAAGCAGAAAATATCGATTTGAGCTCAACTATCGTCGAACTGAGCTCAGAGATATGGAAACAAACTGGAGACAGAAACGTCGATCTGAGCTCGAAGATCATCGAACGGAGTTCAACGACTCGTTGAAGTGAGCTCAGAGATCGTCGAAAGGAGTTCGACGATTCGTCGAAGTGAGCTCAGAGATCGTCGAATGGAGTTCGACGATTCATCGACCTGAGCTCGACGAAATGACATAGTCTCCTGAACTGAAATATCTGGTCTTGAAGGTCTTGAGGGCAGCTTTCAAACCTAAATACTAACCCTTAGACTCAATCTAATTTACCTTTAGATCTATACAAGGAGGTCAAAACAAATTTCCTAACGTATATAGTGATCCTTGCCCAAATCAGTAATAGGGTGATCCAACACTCTCAATGGGAGAAGCCTTAAGCTGATGGACATCACAAGCACAGTCAATGCCAGACTGAATGGCAAACTGGGCTGGGGTGAATCATCAAGTTTACCCCCATACTCAAGAAAAATATATTATCAACTCCCATTAGATTTGTGCCAGCTAAGGATAAAGAGGTAATGAACAACAAACAAACCACAGAAGAATTACCTAACTTTAAAAATCACAAAACAGAAACCAGAAAACCTTAGATAAAAACAAAGTTCAGCAGATTTCGTCGAACTTAGATCGACGAAATGTGGCTAGTTTGTCGAACTCAAGTCGACGAACTCTGAACGCAGATCTATATAATAATTATTCGTCTTACTGCGATCGATGAACTGTGTATAGTTCGTCAAGCAGAGATCAACGAACTTGGGGCACAAAAATGAAGACTTTCATTCTCTGAGCAGAGATCGACGATCTCATCCCATTTCGTCGAATTTCGGTCGACGAACTTACAATTTTTTGTCGAACCCAGACAAACTTAATAAAAATCATAATTATAACAACAACTCTAATCAAACTAGGAAATCTTTTAATCCACTAGCGGATTGGATAATTCCTCCTAGAAGATATCACCCCTTAGGATATAAATCTCAACCTGAATTCTCAGTAATATCAAGCTTTTCTTATCAATAATATAAAGGACCCAAGGTAACCTGGGTCAAGAACAACTAACTGTTTTCATTGCAGGAAAAGAACTGTCCGGCTGTTAATCAAAAATGATATCTGGACAGTGGATGCTCCAAACATATGACTGGCAGCAAGGATGACTTAAATAACTACAAGTCCAAGCTAGGACCAAAGGTGATCTTTGGTGATTCAAATTGGGGCCAATCAGAGGGCTTTGGAGAAATAAAAATTGGAGCAGTCACCTTCAAAAAGGTGACCTATGTAAGTGGACTCAAGAATAAACTCATCTCCATAAGTCAACTATGTGATGAAGGTTATCAGGTACACTTTAACTCAACATCTTGTATTATTTCTAATAAAGAAAAACAAACTGTTTTAATTGGAAATAGAGAAGGTAACATATATATAGTAGATTTTCTTTCTGCGCCTTCAGACATCTGTTTACTTAATATAGTCAGCAATCAAAATAATCTTTGGCATAAAAGGCTAGGACATGTTAATATGAAAAATATTACTAGCCTATCTAAAGACAATCTTGTGAGAGATTTACCTTCTGGTCCCTACAAGAATGAAGGCCTCTACAGGGCTTGTCAACTAGACAAGCAAACTAAATCTAGCTTTAAGTCAGTAAATAATAGTGATTCACCTAGGATCTTGTACTTGTTACACATGGACCTTTTTGGAGATATTTGCTGTACAGAGCATAGGAGTGAAATCCTATATCCTAGTTATTGTAGATGACTTCTCAAGATTCACTTGGGTGTTCTTTCTGAGATCTAAGTCAGACACATTCAAAATACTTATAGATTTTTTCAGGACCATATATATTGAGTACTTTACTCATGTTGCATTGATCAGAAGTGATAATGGTACAGAGTTTGGGTCTCTTCTTATGCATGAGTTCTGTGAGAAGGAAGGTATCAGGCACTGCTTCTAGGCTCCTAGAACTCCTCAACAAAATGGGGTAGTTGAAAGGAAAAATAGAACCCTAATTAAAGCTGCAGGAACATTACTTGCAGATGCTAACACGCTCCTATCCTTTTGGGCAGAGGCTGTAAGCACAACAAACTATGTACTGAACAAGAGTCTAATACATAAAATTAAGAATAGGACTCCCTATAAGTTGCTTAAAGGTAAGAAACCTAAAATCACTTATTTTAAAGTATTTGGTTGCATATGTTATATACATAATAATAACAAGAAATATATTAGATAGTTTGAAGCTAAGGCTGAAAAGGGAATTTTTCTAGGATATTCCCAAGTAAGCAAAGCTTATAGGGTATTTAACAAATCTTCTTTAATAATTGAAGAATCAATACATGTGACTTTTGATGAAGCTAACATGTCTTACAAAGAGAAAGAAATTTATACCAATAGCACCTTGCAGGTACCTCACTTGTGTGAGAAATTGGGAGAGGTAAACCTTCCACAAGAGGTTACATTACCTCCTCCACAAGCTGAAGAAGACAGTGAAGAAGAACTTATGGAAGAAGTGTAAATTCCTTCAACAGCAGATATTATTCCACAAGAGGAATTAAATCCAAATGCTATTGCTAAACTAACTCCACCCACTGATCTTGTCACACTAAGGGATCACCCTAGATCTCAAGTGATTGGAGACATAACAACATGTGTATAGATAAGGCATCAACTCAACCAATATGTGATGCATGCATGTTTCCTCTCTCAAGTTGAGCCCCAATCCATAAAAGTTGCTGAGCAAGATCCCCACTGGATCATTGCAATGCAAGAGGAACTCAAAACATTTGCGAGATGTAGAGTTTGGGATTTAGTTCAAAGACCCAATGACTACCCAATCATTAGAACTAAATGGGTATATAGAAACAAACTTGATGCTCATGGTGTCAATGTGAGGAACAAGGCTAGTCTTGTTGCTCAAGGTTATAGGCAAGAAGAAGGAATAGAGTATGACCAAAATATTAAACCAGTTGCAAGGTTAGAAGCAATCAGAATATTCCTTGCTTATGCTGCCTACAAGAAGTTCAAGGTCTATTAGATGGATGTCAAGTGTGCCTTTCTGAATGGAGTACTAAAAGAAGAGGTTTATATTGAACAACATCCAGGGTTTTATTTCTCCAACCCATCCTTCATATGTTTTTAGATTGCATAAAGCTCTATACGGTCTAAAGCAAGCTCCAAGAGCTTGGTATGAGACCCTAGCTAGCTTCCTGATAGACCATAAATTCACTAGAGGCATTTTAGATAAAACATTATTCACTAGGCACCATAAGGATCAAACTTTGTTAGTACAAATTTATGTCGATGACATTATATTTGAGTCTACTGATTCTAAACTATACAAGAGGTTCTCTGACCTCATGCATTCAAAGTTTGAAATGAGTAGCATGGTTGAGCTCTCCTACTTCCTTGGTCTCCAAGTGAAGCAGCTACATGATGGCATTTTCATCTCCCAGGCTAAATATGCTAAAGATCTTATTAAAAAGTTTGGGATGGCTGATGCCTCAGCTAAGAAAACACCCATGGACACTAATTCTATAATAGATTCTAATACACGTGGGAAACCTGTTGATCAGAAATTATATAGGGGCATTGTTGGGTCCCTACTATACCTTACAGTAAGTAGACCTGACATAATGTTTGTCATATGTCTTTGTGTTAGGTTCCAAGTGAACACTAAAGAATCTCATTTAGTTTTTCTAAAAAGAATTTTGAGATATATAAAGAGTTGTCTTAGTCTAGGACTCTGGTATCCTACTGAGTCAGAATTTGTGTTAACTGGATACTCAGATGCTAACTTTGCTGGATCCAGGATAGACAGTAAAAGTACCTCAGGGACTTGCCAGTTCCTTTGTATGAGATTAGTGTCTTGGTTCTGCAAGAAACAGTCATTTGTGTCTACATCAACTGCTGAAGCAGAATACATTGCAGCTGGCAGTTTCTGTTCCCAGATGTTGTGGATTTAGAATCAACTCCTGGACTATGGGTTCAACTTAAATAATTCAACTCTCTTATGTGACAACACAAGTGCTATATCTATAGCACAAAATCCAGTCCATCACAGTAGGACTAAGCATATAGACATTAGACATCATTTCATTAGATAGTGTGTTGACAAAAACAAAATTAAACTTGTCTATATCGATATTGATTTACAAAAAGCATATATTTTCACCAAATCCCTGGATGAAAGAAATCACTTATTCTTTATAAATCAGCTTGGACTGATCAATGAAGAAGCTTTAATTTAATTTTTGTCTGCAGTCGATGAATTTTTCAAAGTTCGTCGAACGGAAATCGACGAACAAAGAAAAGTTCTAGAGATATTCGTCGAATGGAGATCCACGAACTCTCTGCGAGTGAAGTTGTTTCATCGAATGGAGATCGACGCATCTGCTTCCGAAAACTTTCATCGAATGGAGCTCGACGAAATGTTCTCAAATCTTCAGACTAAGCTCGACGAATTATTTCACTACAAAATCTTTCGTCGACCTCAGACCGAAGAATTCTTTTATTTTTCGTGGAACGGAGTTTGTCGATTCATATTCTGAAAAATAATATATCTAGGTTTTTCTTCGACCTCCGTCCCGCGCTTTCAGTTCCATAGCACTTGATCTTTATTTCTCTCTAGCAGGTGCACTATGGCGATTCCAGCGGGCAGTCTTGCGGCAATGAAATTTGATACTGGATTTGAGGTAGACTTTGAGTCATTTCAACACTCAGATCCAATCTTCCTGGACATCCTGAAACTGATTGAAGATCAGCAGTTGAAGAATCTGATGCCCACCAGAATCACGTTAGCCAGCGCTGAGATCAGGGAATGGGTCTACACTTCCTCAACAACAAATGAAGACACCATGACATGCACAATATCAGGTAATGCAGTCTCTCTTACCCCCGTAGTTTTAATAGAGATTTTTGGATTAGTAGATGGTGAAGAGGAACTTGAAATTTATAGTGATGAATTTAGTGAAATGTTAAATAAGATGGGTTATTCTGGAGAAACCCCCAACAAACTGCTGAAGAAACACTTATCTACTGAGTATACATTTCTAGTAGATATTATGGGGAAAGTACTACTAGGTAAGCACACTGCCCACGATTACATCACCAGGCATCAATTTCTGGTGATGTGTGTAGTGGTGAATAAGAAGCCAGTGAATTGGGCTTAGATTATGTTTGAACTGATTAAGAAAAAGAACACCAAAAAGAAGGTTTTCTTTAGAAGGATTCTAGGAATATTCCTTAAGGAAAAGGCTGTTGAATCCATGGTCACCCCGACCATATTCATAAATGCCTCCAAGAGGCTCACCTGTGCCCTCATTGGCAGGTGGGATATGAACATCACTAATCCCTCCAAGGCTTCATCCTCTTCCTCCAGGCCTTCTGAGAGTACAAGTGCTGATCCAACCACTTCCCACCCTACTGAAGATATCCCTCCTCCACCTCCATCTACTCTAGTCAGTCAAATTCACCCTCAGATGGTACACCAACTCCACTCCCCTGTCCATACCCCATTTCATACCACAGTCTATAATCCCACACCTCCATCATCCCTAATACATACATCCCCAACTCATATTCACTTTCATACCTCACCTCCATCCCCCCATGATACCCAAACTCCTTCACACACTCATATTCACTCTCATACTCCATCCCAACATGGTACACCACCCTTATCTCTACTACCCCCACATTTGGTTGATATTCCCCTTTCCAATCTATCATTTCTACCATCCTTCAATCTACTTTCATCCCCCCTTCACACTCCTTCTTCCCCAGATGAACCTATGCAAGACTTTATACCTCCTCCTCCACCATCATCTCACATCCACCCTTCTGTCCCCACTAACACATCTCCTACATTTCCACAATTGGACCCCTCCATCATTCCACCTCTTCTAGTACTTCTCACTCCCCTCTTCAAGATCCTCATAGTAGAGACTATTTCACCTCTTGCTACCTCCATCTTTTCTCTTGCTGATAAAATTTCTGCTCTCTCTGCTCCTCCCTCTTCAGTCAGGGGCCTGGCTCCAGTACCCACTGAAATAAGGCAATGGGAGATACTCTATGAAGAAGTAGCAACAGAAATAGTAGTAGCAGCAGAAACAACAACAACAGCAGAAAAAGTAGTAGTAGAAGAAGCAGCAACAAAAATAGTAGTAGCAGCAGAAACAACAGCAGTAGTAGAAGAAGTAGCAGCAGATGTAGATGCTGATGATGATTTATTTGAAGTAGCAGCAGAAATAACAGTAGCAGCAGAAAGAGCAGCAACAGAAAAAGCAGCAGCAGAAGAAGCATCAGTAGATGCAGATGCTGATGATGATTTATTTGATTTAATTAATTTCATTGAGTCTGAAATGGATTTGGATGACACAGTAACAGAGGAAATAACAACTGTTAGTGATTATATTATAAATCTCACAGTAGATCTGTTGAATTTGTTGAAAATATTTGATACAGTTTATTTAAATGAACTTCTAGAATACAGTATAAAGTCATCCTTGGCTATAGTCCCATATACCTCCCCAATAAGCCCCAAGGTTGTCAAACAACTAAAGACTTGTTTTGCCATTACAGAAGCTCCAGCCATTCCATCTCCACCAAAATCTGATTCCCTTATTGTTGCATCCCCTCCCATAGACATTTCTGCTCCAACTTTTGTTATGGATGACTCTCCAATGCCTGATCTTGATGAATTGATCATGGTTGATATAGAAGAAGAGAATAAATCAGTTGATGAAAGCACTGATGTGTATAGTTCTCCAGCTCCAGCTCCAGCTCCTCCTCCAGGTCCTTCCCAGGTAGAAAAACCCTTTGTTGGAACACTCTATTACTAATTTGGGCCAGGATCACTATGTCTCTAGGAAACCAGTTTTTGACCTCCTGTATAGATCTAAAGGTCAATTAAAATTGAGTCTAAGGGTTAGAAGTCTAGGTTTGGAAGCTGCCCTCAAGACCAAGAATCTTTCAGTTTGAGACTAAGTCATATCGTCGAGCTCAGCACGACGATTCATCGAACTCCAATCGACGATCGTCTAGCTCAACTTCGACAGATCGTCGAACTCTATTCGACGATCGCTGAGCTCAACTTCAACAAATCGTCGAACTCCATTCGACAATCTACGAGCTCAGTTCGACGATCTTGACTCAGTATTGGATCTCTATCTCTGAGCTCAGTTCAATGATCTTTGAGCTCAGATCGACGACATTGTATTGCTGTATAAGTCCATATCGCTGAGCTCAGTTCGACGATAGCAGAGCTCAGTTCGACGATTTTCTGATAACTTCAAGGATTTTTCAAGATTCAAATTCATATCAGTTAAGGAGTTATTCTGCAATTAATTCAGAAGATTTTCTAGCCGTTTTCATTTATTTCTGGACCAAGTTTCAAGGGATTATCAAGGAATATTTCTTTGGACTTTCCTCCAGAAGACATTTGCAATTAAGGATGCAATTAATGCAGGCCAACGGCTATTCTTGACAGATGATGTTTTTTTTAGTACCAGAGAATAAAAGACAAGAGAATTTTTGAATCTCTCTCAGATATCAATAATCCCCAGAACACAGACAAGAAGAACAAGAACACAATATTCTTTGTCTCAAAGAATTCTCTCAAGAACACACATCCAAGGAGATCAAACTTTCTGAAATCTTCTGATCTCTGTTGTCTCAAGTGTTCAAGGCCAACATCTTTCAAGACTCCAAAAACCTAACATTTCAGCTGTTGCTGAAATCATCTTTTGCTGGAGATCAATTTCTGAAGGCCTATCACCCTACAGCAAAGCTTCTTTTCCTGAACATCTCAAGGACTCAGGGGGAGCTTTGACACCATCAAATCCACATAGTCTTCTCAACTTCTTTGAGAAAGAGAAGAATTCCATCATTCTCTCATCCCCATCTCTGTAATGGGTTTTTCAAACTCCCTTCTAAAGTTTGAGTTTGGTTTTTGAGCACCTTGTCAAAAGCTCATTGGTGGCAAGACACCTGATCAAAAAATCTGATTTGATTTTTGAGCACCTTATCAAAAGCTCATTGGTGCCCAGGACACCTGATCAACTCATCCTGCAGTGGATTCCTACCTAGGGTGGTAGAAGAGTGGATGTACCCAAGATTAGGGGAACCATTATAGCTCCTTGTGTCTTCTGGATTGCTTGTCTTTATCTTTTGTTTCTGGCTGTGATTGTTCTGTGATTGTTCTGTGATTATTTTGTGATTAGATTTAATAGCTGCTTCCCTGTTCACTCAGATTACAACAATTGTTGTAAAACGTTTTCAAGCACCACATACCATATTCACCCCCCTCTAGAGTATATCAGATCTAGCTGCACTTTCAATTGGTATCAGAGCCAGGTTGGTTAAACATACCACACCTTGGTGGTTGCACAGGCTAACACCTGAACCCAAAGATTCCTAGTTAGATCTGTTTTCTTTTGAGTTTATTATTAGATTTTGTTTTCACAAATCATGGCCCAAAACAAAAATTATGCTAGCACCAGACCTCCAGTGTGCAATCTATCCAAGTTTGCACTTTGGAAAGCAAGGATCATATTATACATGAATTCTATTGACGAGGATATTTTTAACTCTGTTTTGACAGTCTATCCAAGACCTCCAGAGAACACAAGTACAAATGGTGTTCCATCTCCATCAGTAACAGATGCTGATATCAAGAAATGGAAGGTAGCTGATGCCAAGGCTATGAACATCTTATCCTAGACCATGTCTGATGATATCTTTCAAAAGGTGGCTGAATGCAATTCAGCAAAAGAAATTTGGGATAAACTCTCTGAAATAGTCTCAGGCTCAGCTGATGAGAGAAAGGACAGGAGATCCCACCTCATATCTCAATATGAGAATTTCAAGAAGGGAGAAACTGAGTCAGATGGAGATATGTACAATAGGCTCAGTCTATTAGTCAGTGAACTCAGGACCTTGGATAAAGAGATCTCACTAACTGAACTCAATGACAAAATTCTAATGTGCTTCCCTAGCACTTGGGATTCAAGAATCTGGCCAATCAAGGATGCCAGAAGTTTGAATGAGATCACCACAGAAGCTCTATTGGGTAAGCTCAAATCTTATTAGCTACTCATCAAGAATAGAGAAGAAGAATAGAAGGCTACCTCACCAGCCACAAGAAAAGAGAAGACAATAGCCTTCAAGGCAACTGAAGATCAGCCTGAAGACAAAGTCACAGGCAATGATGAACTGCTCAGTCTGTTGGCCAAAAGATTTTACAAGATGTCCAGAAAGGACTTCAGAAGGAGATCATACAAGGAGCATGATAAGCCAAGGTATGATAAGTCAATTAATAATAAGGAAATTGTCTGCTTTGGTTGCAGGAAACCAGGGCATATTGTTCCTGACTGTCCAGAAAACAGAAACAAGGACATAAGGGACAAGAAAGAAAGAAGAAAGGAGAAAGACTCCAAGAGGAATGACAATGGCAAACCCTCCTCAAGCAAAAACAAACACACAAGAAAGGGGTTTGTTGCTGAATCCTGGAGTGAGACTGAAGAGGAGTCAGAAGCCTCATCTAGCTCTAGTGATGATAAAGATGATGCAGAAGAGAAAGAGTTATGCATGATGGCAATCAATGCCTCACAACATAATTCAGATAAAGAAGAGTCAGAGTCAGATTTGGAGACTCAACCTGCAGAAGATCAGGTAATTAGTTCATTTGATTTTAATTCAGAGGACTTTAAATCTGAGTTTAAAGCATTATGTTTAGACCTGCTAAAATCTGAGAAAGAAATTATCTCTCTCAGAAATCATTTATCTGAACATAATACCTTAAAGTCAGAAAACCTCAAACTCTCTCAGGAGTTGGAGTGTTGTAGGGAGAAGATAGCTTCACTGAAAAGTGAGCTATCTGAGGCCAAGAAGCTTGAAGAATCCCTTAATGGGAGAAGCATTAAGCTGATGGACATCATAAGAACAATGAATTCCAGATTTAATAGTACACTGGGCTTGGGTGCTTCATCCAGCCAACCCATAGTTCTAACAACTCCAATCAAGTTCATTTCTGATAAAGGAAATGGAGTTGTAGAGGTAGCGAGGAAAAATTCTAATCTGCCCAAGAAAACTAAGGCCCAGCAGAAATCGTCGAACGGAGATCGACGATCGCCGAACGCAGATCGACGATCTCAGGCAAAATCGTCGAACTCAGGTCGACGATCTCAAGTTCCTTAACTCTGCCATAGCCGACCGTAGAACGGAGCTCGACGATCTGACCCAAGATCGTCGAACGCAGCTCCACGATCGTCGAACAGAGGTCAGAGCTCTGGAAATTCTTTCAAGGGCAAATCAAAATCCAATCCTAAGGGTTCTTCATCCTAAATCTTTAACCCTTATACTGAATGGATTATACCTCCAAGGAGATATCATCCTGAAGGTTATAAGAGTCAACCTGGGATGTCTTTTATTTCAGAGTTTAAAGGTTATCAACCTAGGCCCAAGGTAAACTGGGTCAAAAACAAATGAATTGTCTTATGTGCAGGTGAAGACTTATCCAACATCTAACCAGCAATGGTATTTGGATAGTGGGTGCTCTAAGCACATGACAGGAAACAAGGACAACCTCACATCCTTTAGAGCGAATCTTGGACCCAATGTTATCTTTGGTGATTCAAACTTTAGACAAACTAAAGGATATGGTGCAGTCCAGATTGGATCAGTAACATTCAAGAAGGTGGCTTATGTGGAAGGACTGAAGCACAACATAATAAGCATCAGTTAGCTTTGTGATGAAGGCTACCAGGTGACCTTCAGCAAAGCATTATGCAAAATCAAGTCAGAGGACAACACAACTGTGTTGACAGGTAAAAGGAAAGGTAACATCTATCTAGTATATTTTCTTTCAACAGATGTAGATATTTGTCTGTTCAATTCTGTTTGTAGACCAAATATTTTATGGCATAAGAGACTAGGACACCTAAACCTTAGAACTATTGATAGGCTATCCAAGGACAACCATGTTAGAGGACTACCTTCTAGCCCCTACAAGAAGGAAGGACTCTGCAGGGCCTGTCAATTAGGCAAGCAAACTAAAAACAGTTTTAAGTCACTTAAAAGGAGTGATTCACCTAAGATATTGTATCTGTTACACATGGATTTTTTTGGACCCATCACAGTACAAAGCCTAGGAGGGAAATCTTACACTTTGGTAGTTGTAGATGACTTCTCTAGATTCACTTGGGTGTTTTTTTGAGGAAGAAGTCTGATAACTTTAAGTGTTTGACAGAGTTTCTCAAATGTATACAGATTGAGTTCAATACTCACATTGCCCTGATCAGAAGTGATCATGGGACAGATTTTGATTCTCTTCTTATGCAAGAGTTCTGTCAGAGTGAAGGGATCAGGCATACTTTCTCAGCTCCTAGAACTCCTCAACAAAATGGGGTAGCTGAAAGGAAAAATAGAACCCTTATTGAATCTGCCACTACATTGTTGTCAGATGCTCACCTTCCTTTATCCTTTTGGGCAGAGGCAGTGAACACCTCCAACTATGTGCTGAATAGAAGTTTGATACATAAACTAAAGGGAAAGACTCCCTATGAATTACTCAAAGGGAAGAAACCTAAAGTTGATTATTTTAGAGTTTTTGGTTGTATTTGCTACATACATAATAATGACAGGAAATATTTAGCAAAATTTCAAACTAAAGCTGATGAAGGAGTGTTTCTGGGATACTCCATGATCATCAAGGCTTATAGGGTCTATAATAAATCATCCCTAAAAATTGAGGAATCTGTTCATATATCATTTGATGAATCTAACATGTCTTTCAAGGAGAAGATCTCTTCTACCATAGAACCTTTGCAGGAACACTCTCTTGTTGAAGACTTGAACAAGTTACAGGTTACTCAAAAGGATGAAAGCAGTGAAGATGAAGAAAGTATTCAACATATTGAATAACTTGAAGAGCCAGTTGTTGTACCACAAGAGGAAACAACAACACAGGTTGGTGAACAATCAACACCCCCTGTTGATTTAGTAACATCAAGAGACCATCCAATTTTCCAAATAATTGGAGACATCTCAGTTGGTCTGCAAACCAGAAATCAGGTCAACCAAAACCTGTTGCACACCTTCTTCCTATCTTAAATTGAACCTCAGTTCATTCAAGATGCAGAGCAAGATCCACACCGGATCATTGCAATGCAAGAAGAGTTGCATCAATTTGAAAGGAACAAAGTGTGGGAACTAGTGCCAAAGCCTAAGGATCACTCCATTGTTGGAACAAAGTGGGTGTTCAGAAACAAACTGGATGATCATAGAGTAATTGTAAGGAACAAGGCAAGACTAGTTGCTCAAGGATATTCTCAAGAAGAAGGAATAGACTATGATCAGACTTTTGCACCATTTGCAAGATTGGAAGCCATCACAATCTTTTTAGCTTATGCAGCACATAAAAGATTCAAGGTATATCAGATGGATGTCAAAAGTGCATTTCTAAATGGAGACATCAAAGAAGAAGTATATGTCAGACAACCTCCAGGTTTTATCTCTCCAACTTATCCTGATTATGTTTTTAAGTTGAACAAAGCATTATATGGTCTCAAGCAAGCTCCTAAAGCATAGTATGAGACCCTAGCATGCTTTCTTTTGGAAAATGGATTTATAAGGGGTAGAGTAGACCAAACTCTTTTCATTAGAACCCACAAGTCCCACACCTCACTAGTACAGATTTATGTAGATGTTATTATTTTTGGTTCTACTGATTCAAAATTGTGCAGAAGGTTTTCCAACCTAATGCATTCTAAATTTGAAATGAGTAGCATGGGTAAGCTATCCTTCTTCCTAGGATTGCAAGTCAAACAGTATGCTGAAGGCATCTTTATTTCTCAAACCAAGTATGCAAATGAATTGGTTAAGAAATTCGGCATGTCTGAAGCATCTTGCATGAAAACACCCATGCCTACCAATGCTGTATTGGATGCTGATGAACATGGAAAACCTGTTGATCAGACAACATATAGAGCAATGATTGGCTCTTTACTGTACCTTACAGCTAGTAGACCAGATATAATGTTTACTACATGTATATGTGCTAGGTTCCAAGTAAGCCCTAGAGAGTCACACCTAACACTAGTAAAGAGGATTCTCAGGTATGTTAAGAGTTGTCCAAATCTAGGTCTATGGTATCCAAAAGATTCAGCATTTGATTTAACTGGATTTTCTGATGCTGATTATGCTGGATGCAGAATTGACAGGAAAAGCACCAGTGGAACTTGTCAGTTCCTTGGTGACAGACTTGTCTCTTGGTTTTGTAAGAAATAAACTTTTGTGTCAACTTCAACTGTTGAAGCTGAATATATGGCTGCAGGCAGTTGTTGTTCAAAAATCTTGTGGATTCAAAACCAACTCCTAGACTATGGCTACAAATTAGAGAAGTCAAAAATCTTTTGTGATAACACCAGTGCTATTTTTATAGCTCAAAATCCAGTACTCCATAGTAGGACAAAACACATAGAGATTAGGCATCACTTTTTAAGGGATAATGTTGAAAAGAATAAAATTGAACTGTAATATATCCCAACTGATTTACAAAGGGGAGATATTTTCACCAAGCCCTTGGATGAAAAGAAACACACCTTCTTCCTAAATCAGTTAGGAATGTTAGATGGAGAAAGTCTAAAATAATCTCCAAGATTTTAAAAGCTTAAAAAATTGACCAAGACTAGGTAAACATCTTGATTTTTTCTTAGTGTCTAGAGTCTTTCTGGTCTCTGAACTACGCTCGATGATTTTCCCCCAGATCGTCGAACGGAGATCGACGATTTCCGAAATCGTCGACCTGAGTTCAGCATTTCTCAGACAGTCTGAACTGTCTCTTCCGGTCAACGATCGTCGAACGGCGCTCGACAATTTTGTTCTCTGAACAATCGTCGAACAGAGCTCGACGCTCTCCAATATCGTCGAACGGAGATCGACGATATTGAAGACTCTTCAGATTCCTTTAGAAGCCCCGATCGTCAAACTGAGTTCAACGATCTTTCCATTTCTGCATCGAACCCTAATATAAAATTCATTTTTCTCCATCGTTCTCCTTTGTGCTTTCGATTTCTCTGCAAAAACTTTCTTTCGCTCCAAAACTTTCTGCACTTGGTCGTTTTGTTTGTTGAATCTTTGCAGGTAACTATGGCTGTTTCTGTTGCTGTTCTCGCCGCCATGAAATTTGATGCCGGCTTTGACATTGACATGGAATCATTCAGCACGACAGATCAGGTTTTCCAGGACATCTTGGAGTTGTTCAAAGGGCAGAAGCTTGCTACTATCATGACAACCAGGATTAAACTTGCTGCTGATGAAATTAAAGAGTGGGTCCACAATGCCCACAATCAGGATCAAAACACCATTGTTGGATCAATCTCTGGCACTCAGGTACCCTTGACCCCAGCAAGTTTAACAGAAGTTTTTGAGTTAAGTACTGGTGGAGACTCTGCTGATTTATCTGGAGAAGAATATGCTGACTTGCTTGCAAGAATGGGTCATTCTGAGGCTAACCCTAGCAAGCTGTTGAAAAAGAATCTGTCTGTGGAATATAGATTCCTAGCTGATGTAGTTGGAAAGGTCCTATTGGCTAAGCACTCTGTCCATGATATTATTTCAAGGTATCAGCTCTGCTTAATGGGAGCTATAGTGGACAAGAAAAATTTGAACTGGGGATAGGTCTTCTTTGACCTAATTAAGAAGAAAATTAATAAGAGTTTTGTAAATTTTGGAAGGATCTTAGGCATTTTTCTGCAGAACAGATGCCCTGCATTGCTAGTATCTTCTGGGATACACATTAATGCTTCCAAAAGACTGTCCTGTGCCCTATTTGGTAAATGGGAAAGGCAGATCATCAAGCCCAGCAGGCCCTCTTCCAGCACACCTTCAGGCACCAGGACTGTTAGAGTCACTTCCCCTCAGGTCTCTGCCCCTGCAGATGACCTGCCTGCTGATGCCTCTCCTCCTCCTCCTCCAATTCCATCTCTTCCAATTCCATCCACCATTCAAATTCCATCCACCATTCAAACTCCATCCACCATCATCATCTTCAGCCCTTCTCCAACCTCTAAACCATCTCCAATTCCAACTGTCACAGAAGAACAATTCCATCCATTATACTCCTACCCTCAACCAGATATTGCCACTTCATCACCCTCCATTCCCTAATTCAACCTCATTGATGATTCCTTCATGGATGACTCACCCTCCTCTCCTCCTGAGCTGCCCTCATCTTCAACTTCTTATCAAGACCTTCTGTAAGAGATCATTGATCAACCCACCTTCACACCCTCTATCTCCATCCCACTGTCCTCCATATCCACCTTACCCACACCTCAACCATCTCTTCCCCAATACACCAGCTCTCCTCTACCATCTCCAACAGTTACACCTCCATCCTCTACCTCTGCTCCAATCACTACTGAGCAAGTAGATCTTCCAGCCCTTGCTGACAGGATTTATGAATTGCTAGCCCCCAGGCTATCTCTTCTTTTGGAGACCTCCTTGGCTCCATTACTCCAGTTAGTGGCAGCTCTTTCTGTCAGGCTCTCCTCTTTATTCCCTCAGGCATCCCCTTCAGTAGTGTTCCTTAATCCTGCTCTGTCTGAATCTAGGCAGGGGGAGATGCCATATGAAGTGAGCCTGCCTGCTGTGTCTGCTGTTTCTTCAGCTTTTGTTGCTGCTACTGCTGCTATTCTTCAAGATCCAGTTCCACCTCCTGTTGCAGTCTTTTCAATAGACCTCAGGTCTCTGCTGTCAGCATTTGATTCAGCCTACCTTAGTTGTCTCCAGAGCCAGTTGCTATCTAGCCCCCAGAGGATTTGTCCAAGGCCCTTGTGCCCTTCTCTTGTTGTGACCCCAGCATCATAACTTCCTTTGTTAACTCAATTTATGTTGCTGCTACTGCTGTTCCAGTTTCTGCTGATATCCTTATGACAGAGGTACATGATTTTGAGCCCTCTGTGTTTTTTGATGATATTTTTGTTGTTGATATTGCTGTTTCTGTAAGTGAAACTGTTGCTACACCAACTGCTATTATTAGTTCTCCAGAACCTTCTGTATCTTCTGTTATTACTGCTCATACTGCTCCAACCTCTGCTTCTGCTTCAACTTTAACTGCCACACCTTTAGTATCTACTGCTGTTGCTGCTGCTGCAACTCCTGTTACCAGTTCTGTATCTACTTCTACTTCAACCCAGCTCAAGAAAGATTTGATGAAAAATATTGATGCTCTTTATGATGATCAAAGTTCTGAAAGTGATGAGTTCAAGACAGATTCTGATGATTCTTCTGCTACCATTGCCAGAAAGAGAAAGACAACGAGCAAAGCCATGAAGAGAGTACCTCCAGCCAAGGTCAAGGATAACAATGACATACCATATTATATTCTTCATGATTTCCCCATAACTGAGCACTGGATGCAGTACTCAAAGAATCAACTCAAAGCAATGAAGAAGAAAAGGAAATATGAAAAAGGCTCTTCTCAATTCCAACATCCTCATCCTCCTCCACCACCTCCTCCTGATGTAGGTGTAGGTGGAAGTTCAGCTGCTCAACCCTCAGCTAGAAGTCAAACCCCCTATCATCCACATGCAAGATCCTATCATAGGGGAAGCCAGTCCAGGGGTTCTCAATCCAGAAGAGGAGGTTATAGAGGAAATCAAAGAGAATTCCAGGTTTATTCTAAAGGATATTCAAGACAACATCCCTACTCTAGGGAAGGAAAAATCTCATCTGACACAACCTCTGGTCCTTTTCCCTATAAACTAAAGGAAATAGTTTCATCCAGGCCTCCTCAGGACAATCCATCTAATAGATATGAGCCACCAGTGCCATTTGAAGACCCTGAGAACAATCCAGCTGCTTGGACTGCAAGGATGAAAGAGCTTGCTGCACTAGACTAGATTAAGAAAGCTAGAGAGCAAGGCAAAGACTCCTCCAACACACTACAATGTCTGAACATAGAAAGAAAGAGTTGGAAAGATATGCTTCAAGTAAATTCTTTGATTCTGACAGATACATGGAGCTGCATCCTGAAGTTGTAGTTCCCAGGCCCAAACAGCAAACCTTTTTAGGTGCAGCAGATGATACATGATCAAAGAAGGAAGCCCTCAACCCCAATAGAGAAATCAAACTCATAAAGGGCAAGGAGAAGAAATGACTATGTAAGGTGACAATCAACTTGACTTCTGATTATTATCTGGGATGATATATATCTGTGGTTCTGCAATGTCCAGTGTAACGCCCCGAAACTCAAAGGAGCGACGGGGGAGGTTTTGGGCCAGTTTTGGGTTCTGGCAGCAGGCACACGGCCTGGGACACGGGCGTGTCCCATGGCGTGTCAAGCTTGTGTCGACACTGAGCCGGGAAGTCGACACTTTGGTCTCGACATTGTGTCGAGACTGGGCACACAGCCTGCGACATGGGCATGTCGTAGGGCGTGTCAACCCGTGTCGACACTCGTCCCACGAAGTCGACACTCTGCGTTCGACGAAGTGTTGAGACATGGCACACGTCCTGCGATACAGGCGTGTCGCAGGGCGTGTCAACCCGTATCGACACTCGTCCCGGGAAGTCGACACTTTGGTCTCGACATTGTGTCGATACAAGGCACACGGCCTGGGACACGGGCGTGTCCAAGGCCGTGTCATCAGGTCGACGATCTTCGCTCGACGAAGTGTCGAGTGTCGAGACCGTGTACACAGCCTGGAGCCCAATCGTGTTGAGGTAACATCGGTAAGGATACGGGCGTGTCCTAGAACCTGTGCAGTGCTCGGGTTGTTTTCGGGGAAAAATTATAGGGGTACATGGCCGGCCATACGGCCCTGTCAGGTGGAATACGGGCGTGTCAGGTCGAACACGGGCGTGTTCGATACCCGTGTGTCGTTCCAGGTGATTCGATTTTGACAGCGAATGAGGCACACGGCCCTGGACACAGGCGTGTGCCAGTCCGTGTTCGGTCCAGATTGGGTATTTCTGTCCCGAATCAAAGCCGTTCATTTCTTTATTTGATGATCCAACGGCTGGGGGTTGTTCCTGAAGGGATAAACCCGGGATTGGACTTAGAAACCCTCACTTTTCTTAAGTTATCATCTTTCTAAAAGCTTAGAGAGAGAGGAGAGCCAAGGAAGGAAGAAGGAGCTAGATCCCACCATTGGAGGAGCTTCGAAGCTCCAAATCGCGAGCCGACTCCGGATCCACGGAGGCAAATCTAGTGCGGTGCTTTTCATCCGTTTACTTTTCAATGGCACCAAAGAGGAACGCTAGGGTAACGATTCTCATCTTGAGCATGAGTAGCTCTCCTTCTTTGCATAGGAAGCCCGCTCTCGCGAGTTTGCAGAGAGATGGAGGCGTTCCTTCGGGTAGATATGTGAAGTCCCCGTTGTTTAGAGTCCGTAAGCGAGAACGGACATAGGCATGATGTGTGAAGCCTACCCGGACATGTTGGTCTGGATCGGTGATGTTGCATTGCATAAATGCCGGAGAAGACTCCGTGCTATTGATTGTTTTTTAGGTATTCTACGCGGTAGATTGCAGCAGGGAGCCTTGGGGACTAACCCAAAGGTGCATCCGGAAAACTAGGCGGATACGAGATCTTGCCAACTTGGTGGCCTGAGTGCCAACTAGAACATAACCGGGTTATGTGAATTGTAATGAATACGGGACTCGGTGGAAGTTTGACCCACGCAAATGGCTTAAATTGTCGTTGCGATGTGAGCACGGGTTAGATGGAACCGTACCCGTTCTATGTCGTTCGGTTAAAGAGACCTAAAGGCATGTGGCACTTGCCATTGGCATAGATTAGGGTCTTTGGCGGTCGATGGCTTAAATTGTCGTGACCCAGGCCATGAAGACAAATGCTCATAGGTTTGGCCGTCAAAGTGGCGGTGGTGAGTCCGGAATGTCTATGGCTTAAATTGACATGACAACGACCGGTTTGCCGAGATTGTGCCCTGAGAGCATGGGGTGTGTGGCCGTGCGAGCCAACGTCTGTGATGAAATGACTTTATATATATATACATTGTTCGCTTATGCTAATGAATTGCAGGGAAGGAGCATCGCCGCTCCGAGTTGGGGGCGGGATCGTTATAATTTGGTCAGCATTGCTGACCGTTGCCTTGTTTTGCCACTGTGCGGTGGTTTGTTGTTTGCAGGTGCTGCTGGACCAAGCGGTCAATAGAGGGCTAAAGCCCAAGTGCGAAGCCGGCCCTCAAAAGCCTATTTTGGAAGTGTTTACTGCTTTATTCATGTATGACCGGCCTGTGTGTTGTGGTTTGTAAAACATGTAACATTAAGTGAACAATTTTTGTAAGGCCTTAAGGCTTATTCTGGTGTATTTTGTAACATTCCTATTTTGGGTTAGTGGACATTCATGCTTTAGTGCTGGGTTCTGTAATGCAACTTTTGTAAACTGCTTCCGCTAGAATGCTCGGTGTAGGACGTTGATTGGTTGGATGGTTTCCATGAGTAACCACCCGGTCTGTCTGTGGTATATGGCGTCGGGCCCCGACTGGACCTACTGCTATATGCTATGCGACGGACATGGGGTGTTACAATTTGGTATCAGACTACTGGTTTTGGTCGGGCTTAAAATGAATTCGTGGGCGAATTATTTTTAAGGGGTGGTGAGCACATTGTGTGCGTCATCGTTATAACAGTAAAAGAACCCATGAATGTCCACTTTGGAATGAAAATACACGTGTTTGAGGAACTTGCATATTCCTATAATTGTTGTTTTCAATTTATTTGGTCGCTTAACGGTGTCTTGTACCACTATAGGTGACCAGAAGTGGTGTTGGGCCGTCAGAACGCCGAGTTTCTGAGGCTAGTAGTGCACCAGATGTCGCTCCTGCAACAACTCTATCGGCTGAGAACATACGCTTGGTGGCCGAAGCTGTGTTGGCCGTGATAAATGCGCAGCCTGCAAGGCAAACGCAGCAGCCCGCTCCTGCGATGGAGCAGGAACCTCTTCAAGAGGCTGAGCCGAGGAGAGTGGAGCAAGTGGTTGTGGAACCGGTGGTGCCAAGGAGGGCAACAGAGAGGAAGCTTAATCATGTAATGAGCTTTAACCCTCCGGTATTCTCGGGGTTGGGAACCCCATCTCAGGCTGAAGACTAGCTCTCCATGGTGAAGAGAGTCATGACAGCAACGGAGACGGAGGAGTGGCAATTGACCACCATCGCTACGTTCCTTCTGGACGGTGAAGTGAGAATGTGGTGGGAAGGATTGGAGCTGCACTTACTGAGAGGTAGTCAACTTGGTGATGTCTCGGTGGAAGAGTTCTCGAGATTGTTCTTGCCTAGATATCTCCCTTCGATTCAGAAGATAGCGTTGGAGAATGAGTTTCTGAAGTTATTTCAGGGTGAGAAGAGCGTGGATGAATATTTCCATGAGTTCACTCGTCTGAGTCGTTATGCTAGCTTCACCATCGTGGATGAGGAGCGCAAGACTAATCGCTTCTATGAAGGCTTGAGAGATGAGTTGAGGTTACTACTCTCGGGGCCGATGACGCAGGGTTTCTTAACCTTGGTCAATACTGCCCGGTCCTTCGATAAGGACATGAAGAATGTGCAAGCAAAGAAAGTCTTGGGTGATAGGAAATCTGAATCTAAAGTGCCAACTACTTCAAAGACCAGCTATCGAAGGTCTTTCAAGAAGCATAGGACTTCGGGTCCGGCTCCTTCTGGTGCTTCTGGGGCGAGTACGGGTCGGACCCCGGGCGCGTGTTTTACTTGTGGAAAGATGGGATATTTTGCCCGTGACTATTGGAGCGGACGTCCTAAGTCCGAGAGAAGGCCGGGAGCTACATATGAAGAGAAGGGAAAAGCGGTGGAGTCGACCGCATCCCATTATGCTCCGGCACAACCAAGGGTGTATAATCTTGGCCAACAAGAGGCCATCAAACAGGCTGATGTGGTGACATGTACGATTTAATTTATAGCAAGTCAATTTATTTAAATACTTGTTATGCACATGTTACCTTACCCCTGCTTGTTTAGGATTTGTATTGATTTGTGAAAATCCGGCACGAGCACTCTTCGATACGGGAGCTTCACACTCCTTCTTGTCCGAAGGATTTATATCACACATCGGAGTCCCTTCTTCGATGGCGAAGGATAAGTTGGATGTGTTGTTGCCCAATGGGTGTTCGATGCGAGCGGATAGGATTTGCGATGTTAAGATTCGTATTGGGGATCAGGAGTTCGACTTGCGGGCGTATTTACTTCCGTTGGTGGAGTTTGACGTCATATTTGGCATGGACTGGCTCTCGGAGCAACATGCCCATATAGATTGCGGTAGCAAGGAAGTCAAGCTGGGAGCAAGTCGTAAGATGACTTTTATGGGCTTAAAGGGGTCGAGCAAGACGTTGATGTCCGCTCTTCAGGTGGTGAAGGCGGTTCGTGCCGGTGCAGAACTGTTCTTTACACTCGTGGAGGTGGCAAAGCCGAAGCCCGCGTTGGATTGTATTTCAGTGGTATCGGAATACCCTGATGTGTTCCCCGCAGATCTTCCTGGAGCCCCGCCTCAACGGGAGATAGATTTTACGATTGAGCTAGTGACAGGTGCAAAGCCTGTGTCACGATCTCCTTATCGGCTAGCGCCTAAGGAAATGGCGGAGCTGAAAGTTCAACTGCAAGAGTTGTTGGAGCAAGGGTATGTGCGCCCGAGTTCTTCGCCTTGGAGCGCACCGGTCCTCTTTGTTAAGAAGAAGGACGGAATCTTGAGACTATGTATTGATTATCGGGAGCTAAACAAGCTGAGGAGAAGAACAAGTACCCGATCCCCCGGATTGATGATCTCTTTGATCAGTTGGTCGGGTCGACGGTGTACTCGAAGTTGGATCTCAAGGCTGGGTACTATCAGTTGCGGATAAGGGAGAGTGATATCCCGTAGACAGCGTTTAGTATGAGATACGGGCATTATGAGTTTACGGTCATGCCGTTTGGGCTGACTAATGTGGCGTCAGTGTTCATGGATTTGATGAACAGGACTTTCAGGGAGTACTTGGACCATTTCGTGATCGTCTTCATCGACGATATTTTGGTGTATGCGCAAAGTGAGGAAGATCACTTCAAGCATCTTCATTTGGTGTTGGAAACACTAAAGAGAAATCAGTTGTATGTCAAGTTCTCGAAGTGCGAGTTTTGGCTATCCTCAGTGGCGTTCCTCGGGCATATAGTGAGTGGAGAGGGTATTGCTGTGGATCCGGCGAAGATCGTTGTGATACGGGAGTGGCCTGAGCTTGTTACGGTAGCGGAAGTCCGGAGTTTTCTGGGGCTTGCTGGCTATTATAGGCGCTTCGTAGAGAACTTCTCGCGGATAGCTTTGCCTCTCACTACTTTGACGAGGAAGGAGCATATGTTCATTTGGACGCCGGAGTGCGTGCAAGCTTTTGAGGAGTTGAAGTGTCAGTTGACCACGACGTCTGTGTTGAGTTCGCCATGTGGGACCGAAGGCTATGAGGTTTATAGCGATGCTTCGGGCAGGTTTTTGGGTTGCGTGCAGTAGCATGAAAGGAACTATCCGGTCCATGACTTGGAGTTAGCGGCCGTGATTTTTGCCTTGAAGCTGTGGAGACACTATTTGTACGGTGTGAAGATTGATATCTACACCGATCACAAGAGCCTGAAGTATCTTATTGTTCAGAAAGATCTGAATATGCGGCAGCGTAGATGAATGGAGTTCCTGGGGGACTATACATACAAGATCCATTACGTGCCTGGTAAGGCTAATGCGGTTGCGGACGCGTTGAGTCGCCGAGCCCCAGCTCAAGCCAATTGGCTATCGGTGCATGATGAGCGGTTGGTGCGGGAGTTGGAGGCGTTGGAGATTGTTTGTGTGGGTAGACAATCAAGTGCTGAAGCAGTTCTGAATTGGACTGAAGTCCAATATGACCTAGCTGATCGTATTCGGCAGGCTTTGGATATGGATGCTCATATGAAGCAGTTCATGGTAGAGGCTCTGGATGGTTCAAATTCCCAATTCGTCGTGGAGGACGGATTACTTTGGAAAGACGGTCGTCTGTGCGTCCCAAGTGTGGGAAAATTACGGGTGGAGTTGTTGTACGAGGCACACCATACCAAGTACTTGATTCACCCGGGGAGCACGAAGATGTACTATGATGTGAAGAAACTGTTTTGGTGGCCGGGCTTGAAGAAAGATGTGGCGCTATACGTAGCGAAGTGCCAAACTTGCGCCTTGGTAAAGGCGGAGTGCCAAAAGCTAGGAGAATTTCTTAAGTCCTTGCCTATTCCGGAGTGGAAATTTGACGACATCGCTATGGACTTTGTGCATGGTTTGCAAAGATCGCAAAAGGGGAACGACACCATTTGGGTGGTTATTGATCGGTTAACGAAGGTGTCGCATTTTATTCCGCATATGAAGGATGATCCGGTGGAGAAGTTGGCAAAGCTTTATGTGGACAACATAGTACGGCTTCATGGTGTGCCCCGCAGCATCGTGAGTGACCGAGATATGCGGTTCACATCCAATAATTGGAGGCTTATGCAGCGAATGTTGGGAACAAAGCTGAAATTCAGCACAGCCATCCATCCGCAAACGGATGGGCAGACCAAGAGGGTCAATAGAACCATGGAAGACATGCTCCGCATGTGTGTCTTGGATTTCAGAAAGCAATGGGAAGACCACCTTTATTTGGTGGAGTTCGCATACAATAATAACTACCAAGCGAGTATTCAGATGGCGCCTTTCGAGGCCCTATATGGTAGAAAATGTCGCACGCCATTGTCTTGGTTAGAAACGGGTGAGTCAAAGTTGTATAAGCGATCAGAAGTGGAGGATGTTACTTCATTGGTGAGAACCATTCGGGAGAGGCTGCTTATCGCTCAGGACCAGCAAGCAAAGTACTATAATGCCAAGCACAGGAACGTGGAGTTTGTTGTGGGCGATTATGTATACTTAAAGATCAAGCCGTTCAAGGGCGTTTCGCGGGTGCAGCGATTGAAAAAGCTAAGCCCGAGGTACCTTAGGCCGTTTGAAGTTCTGGAGCGAGTCGGTGAAGCGGCCTATCGGGTGAAGCTTTCGGTGGAGCTTAGTGGTTTACACGATGTATTCCATATTTCGGTACTTCGGAAGGCGGTGCTAGAGCCTACGCAAGTGATCGCGGTCGATCAAGTGCCGGTGGATAGTGGGTTGACGACAAAGGTCAAGCCCGTGCGGATTGAGGACTCGGAGGTCAAGCGGCTACGCAATAAAGAGATCAGGATGGTCAAGGTCCGGTGGGACAATTGCGGTCGTGAGGAGCACTCTTGGGAGCGAGAGCAGACTATGCTTGACGAGTATCCGGAGTTGTTCCGCTCAGGTACAAATTTTGGTTTTGTACATATCTTTCCTTTATATAATTTCGTGGATGAAATTCTTTTAAGAGGGGGAGAGTTGTAACGCCCCGAAACTCAAAGGAGCGACGGGGGACGTTTTGGGCTAGTTTTGGGTTCTGGCAGCAGGCACACGGCCTAGGACACGGGCGTGTCCCAGGGCGTGTCAAGCTTGTGTCGACAATGAGCCGGGAAGTCGACACTTTGGTCTCGACATTGTGTCGAGACTGGGCACACGGCCTGCCACACGGGCGTGTCGCAGGGCGTGTCAACCCGTGTCGACACTCGTCCCGCGAAGTCGACACTCTGCGTTCGACGAAATGTCGAGACATGGCACACGTCCTACGACACGAGAGTGTCGCAGGGCATGTCAACCCGTGTCGACACTCATCCCGGGAAATCAACACTTTGGTCTCGACATTGTGTCGAGACAAGGCACACGGCCTGGGACACGGGCATGTCCAAGGCCGTGTCATCAGGTCGACGATCTTCTCTCGACGAAGTGTCGAGTGTCGAGAACGTGTACACGGCCTGGAGCCCAGGCATGTTGAGGTAACACAGGTAAGGACATGGGAGTGTCCTAGAACACGTGCAGTGCTCGGGTTGTTTTCGGGGAAAAATAATGGGGGTACATGGCCGGCCACACGGCCGTGTCAGGTGGAACACAGGCGTGTCAGGTTGAACACGGGCATGTTCGATACCCGTGTGTCATTCCAGGCGATTCGATTTTGACGGCAAATGAGGCACATGGCCCTGGACACGGGCGTGTGCCAGGCCGTGTTCGGTCCAGATTGGGCATTTCAGTCCCGAATCAAAGCCGTTCATTTCTTTATTTGATGATCCAACGGCTGGGGGTTGTTCCTGAAGGGATATACCCGGGATTGGACTTAGAAATCCTCACTTTTCTTAAGTTATCATCTTTCTAAAAGCTTGGAGAGAGAGGAGAGCCAAGGAAGGAAGAAGGAGCTAGATCCTGCCATTGGAGGAGCTTCGAAGCTCCAAATCGTGAGCCGACTCCGGATACACGGAGGCAAAGCTAGTGCGGTGCTTTTCATCCGTTTACTTTTCAATGGCGCCAAAGAGGAACGCTAGGGTAACGATTCTCTTCTTGAGCATGAGTAGCTCTCCTTCTTTGTATAGGAAGCCCGCTCTCGCGAGTTTGCGGAGAGATGGAGGCGTTCCTTCGGGTAGATATGTGAAGTCCCCGTTGTTTAGAGTCCATAAGCGAGAACGGACATAGGCATGATGTGTGAAGCCTACCCGGACATGTTGGTCTGGATCGGTGATGTTGCATTGCATAAATGCCGGAGAAGACTCCGTGCTATTAATTGTTTTTCGGGTTTTCTACGCGGTAGATTGCAGCAGGGAGCCTTGGGGACTAACCCAAAGATGCACCCGGAAAACTGGGCGGATACGAGATCTTGCCAACTTGGTGGCCTGAGTGCCAACTTGAACATAACCGGATTATGTGAATTGTGATGGATATGGGACTCGGTGGAAGTTTGACCATCGCAAATGGCTTAAATTGTCGTTGCGATGTGAGCACGGGTTAGATGGAAATGTACCCGTTCTATGTCATTCGGTTAAAGAGACTTAAAGGCACGTGGCACTTGTCGTTGGCATAGATTTGGTCTTTGGCGGTCGATGGCTTAAATTGTCGTAACTCAGGCCATGAAGACAAATGCTCATAGGTTTGGCCGTCAAAGTGGCGGTGGTGTGTCCGGAATGTCTATGGCTTAAATTGACGTGACAACGACCGGTTCGCCGAGATTGTGCCCTGAGAGCACGGGGCGTGTGGCCGTGCGAGCCAACGTCTGTGATGAAATGGCTATATATATATACATTGCTCGCTTATGCTAATGAATTGCGAGGAAGGAGCATCGCCACCCCGAGTTGGGGGCGGGATCGTTATAATTTGGTCAGCATTGCTGACCGTTGCCTTGTTTTGCCACCGTGCGGTGGTTTGTTGTTTGCAGGTGCTGCTGGACCAAGTGGTCAATAGAGGGCTAAAGCCCAAGTGCGAAACCGGCCCTCGAAGGCCTATTTTGGAAGTGTTTACTGCTTTATTCATGTGTGACCGGCCTACGTGCCGTGGTTTGTAAAACATGTAACATTAAGTGAACACTTTTTGTAAGGCCTTAAGGCTTATTCTGGTGTATCTTGTAACATTCCTATTTTGGGTTAGTGGACATTCATGCTTTAGTGCTGGGTTCTGTAATGCAACTTTTGTAAACTGCTTCCGCTAGAATGCTCTGTATAGGACGTTGATTGGTTGGATGGTTTCCATGAGTAACCACCCGGTCTGTCTATGGTATATGACGTCGGGCCCCGGCTGGACCTACTGCTATATGCTATGCGACGGACAGGGGGTATTACGTCCAGCTTATTGTTTTTTTGTATTATTGCTGTGTATGTTGTTATTTGATTTTTCCAAATTCTGTAAATAGTAATCCTAACCCAAATAGCGGGAGATTGTTGGAACACCCTATTACTAATTTGGGTCAGGATCACTATGTCTCTAGGAAACCAGTTTTTGACCTCCTGTATAGATCTAAAAGTCAATTAGAATTGAGACTAAGGGTTAGAAGTCTAGGTTTGGAAGCTGCCCTCAAGACCAAGAATATTTCAGTTTGAGACTAAGTCATATCGTTGAGCTCAGCACGACGATTCGTCGAACTCCAATCGACGATCGTCTAGCTCAACTTCGACAGATCGTCGAACTCCATTCGACGATCGCTGAGCTCAACTTCAACAAATCGTCGAACTCCATTCGACGATCTGTGTGCTCAGTTCGACAATCTTGACTCAATATTGGATCTCTATCTCTGAGCTCAGTTCGACGATCTTTGAGCTCAGATCGACGACATTGTGTTGCTGTATAAGTCCATATCGCTGAGCTCAGTTCGACGATAGCAGAGCTCAGTTCGACGATTTTCTGATAACTTCAAGAATTTTTCAAGATTCAAATTCAGATCAGTTAAGGAGTTATTCTGCAATTAATTCAGAAGATTTTCTAGCCGTTTTCATTTATTTCTGGACCAAGTTTCAAGGGATTATCAAGGAATATTTCTTTGGACTTTCCTCCAGAAGATATTTGCAATTAAGGACGCAATTAATGCAGGCCAACAGTTATTCTTGACAGAGGATGTTTTTTTAGTACCAGAGAATAAAAGACAAGAGAATTTTTGAATCTCTCTCAGATATCAATAATCCTCAGAACACAGACAAGAAGAACAAGAACAAAATATTCTCTGTCTCAAAGAATTCTCTCAAGAACACACATCCAAGGAGATTAAACTTTCTGAAATCTTCTGATCTCTCTTGTCTCAAGTGTTCAAGGCCAACATCTTTCAAGTCTCCAGACACCTAATATTTCAGCTGTTGCTGAAATCATCTTTTGCTGGAGATCAATTTCTGAAGGCCTATCACCATACAGTAAAGCTTCTTTTCCTGAACATCTCAAGGACTCAGGGGGAGCTTTGACACCATCAAATCCACATAGTCTTCTCAGCTGCTTTGAGAAAGAGAAGACTTCCATCATTCTCTCATCCCCATCTCTGTAAAGGGTTTTTCAAACTCCCTTCAAAAGTTTGAGTTTGGTTTTTGAGCACCTTGTCAAAAGCTCATTGGTGGCAAGACACCTGATCAAAAAATCTGATTTTGTTTTTGAGCACCTTATCAAAAGCTCATTGGTGCCCAGGACACCTGATCAACTCATCCTACAGTGGATTCCTACCTAGGGTGGTAGAAGAGTGGATGTACCCAAGTTTAGGGGAACCACTATAGCTCCTTGTGTCTTCTGGATTGCTTGTCTTTATCTTTTATTTCTGGCTATGATTGTTCTGTGATTGTTCTGTGATTATCCTGTGATTAGATTTAATAGCTGCTTCCCTATTCACTCAGATTACAAAAATTGTTGTAAAAAGTTTTCAAGCACCACATACTCTATTCACCCCCCTCTAGAGTATATCAGATCTAGCTACACTTTCACCCGTGATATCTGTAGAGGCTTTGAAAGAAATAAATGCACTATATGATACTCAAGACTTTTCTGATAATGAAGATGATGAAGAGGATTCTGATGATGAGCCCAAGGTTAAAAAGAAAGTCTCCAAGAAAAGAAAAGCTCCTCCACCTCCTGCTCCAAAACCCAATCCAACAAATGATATCCCCTATTATATTCTTCAGAAAATCACACCATATAAGGGCATGACATCATGGATGTGGATGTCTAAGAACCAGCAGAAAGAGAGAAAGAAAAGAAGGAAATACTCACCTCCTCCTCAGAGATTCAAGAAAGACCCTCCTCCTCCACCTGCTGTTGGTGCTTCAGGTTCTTCATCTCAAAGGACTACCCAATATCAAACATATCAGAGACATCAGGGTAGCTGCTCCTCATCTTCTGGAAGCAGCCAACAGAGGCACTATTCATCAGGCAAGCAGCAACAACAATAGCAACATCAAAATCAACAGCAACAAATCACTGAACATCAAAAAGCTAAAAGCACAAAAATACCTGCCTCCCCTCTTGTACCTTTTGAGGACCCAGAAACAGCTACAATAACAAGGATGGCCAGGTTCCAGGAATTGGTTAGCCTATCCATGATTAACAAAGCAAAACCTGAAGGGAAGGATCCCTCTGAATACACTACAATGTCCAAATACAGGAAGGAAGACCTCAATAGGTTTGCTAAAGCTAACAAATTCTTTAATGTTGATGATTATATGAAACTGCATCCAGAAGCTATAGTGCCAAGAGCTACCTCCCTTAATATCATTGGAGCACCTGATATGACAATGACAAAAACTCAATCAGCAAATCCTAATAGGGAAATCAAGTTTACTCAGCCTAGAGATAAAGCTAAGGAGATTAATCCCAAGGAGCAAAAGAAGAAGAAATAAATTTTGAACTATTTTAGTCTTTATGTTATCTTAAAACTGCTTTTTTATTTCCTGATACAGAGCTTTATGTACATATATATCTATTGTATAGTTTAAAATTTCCTGCCAGATATATTTTTCTTGCTTTGTGAATATTTGTGTCTGTATTTAGCGACCTCACACAAATAGGTGGAGATTGGTGTATCCCTAGTTGGATTTGAGCTAGGTTCACTAAACTAGGATGTTTGACCCAACCTATATAGCCAGGGTCATGTTTGTGTCCTAGAGTCTAAGCCATGTCCTTAGAATTAACACTGCCTGGACCAGCCATCAACAGACTGCAGAAGACTCAAGACTTAAAAAAATTTCAAAGACTCGGGAAAATGAGTTTGACGTTCATCGAACTCAGCTCGACGAAAGTCGTGCTCAGCTCGACGAACTCAGAGAAAATTCTCTGAGCTGAGTTCGATGATCTTATATCTCAGGTCGATGATGTATGGATACTATACTTCAACTCTCCAAGTCTAAATTTATTTCACTGAACTCCAGTCAATGAATTCATGTTCTCAGCTCGACGAACTTAGACCGCATTCATGACAAGTTTTATCAAGTAGCAGTTAGAAGTTCTCAGGTCGACGAACTTAGTTCTCAGGTCGACGATTTTTGGATACTCTACTTCAACATTCTAAAGTCCAAGAGTCATTTCTCTGAACACTAGTCAACGAAGTTAGATTCTAAGCTCGACGATCTTGATGGAAAGAATTGGCATGGTTCTTGAGAAAGCAGTTAGCAGTTCTCAGGTCGACGATCTTGGATCTCAGCTCGACGAACAACACTTATCTGGTCGACGAACATAACTCCTCAGCTTGACGAACACTGTACCCAGGTCGATGAATTCTGTTCTTTGCTCGACGATTTCTATGCAGATCTAAACTTGGATATTTCCCTCCCACTGTCTTTATTTTATTGCAATAATTCTTGAGTAATCAATGCTTAATATTCTCTGAATATTACCGTTAGACGCAGCATTGATTATGGCCTTCATCAGGATTATTATTTGCCATTTTTCAATAGGACAGTTGGGGAAATCAATCAATGCAGACATTCTCAAGGTCGTCAACAATCAATGCTGAAACGAATTCAAAATTTAGAAGTAAGATTTCATAGGAAATATAAAAGGATTTTTCTTCTTCCTTCTACACAACACAGGACACCGATGATAGAAAGGAAATACAGAACACTAAAAGCAATCATACAGTAACAGAGAAAAAGAACAAGCCCAGACCAGAGAAATAACACAAGATACAGAAGAAGAAGAAGAAGAAGAACATCAATTCAAAATCAAGAGTCTTCTTCATTCTTTACTCCAGGTTTCTTCAAGGAAAACAAAACTTCATCGGTCAAGAAGTTTCTAGAGCTCTTCTGGTCCAAGCAAATGATTGAAGACCTACTCACCCCGCAGCAAAGCTCCAACCTTCCTGAACAAATTAATATCTCATGGGGAGCTTTGTTAACATCAAAGATCCACTAAATCTTCTCAGTTGTATTTCAGATAGAGAAGACACTATCACTCTCTCACCCCCACTATACAAAGGGTTCTTTAACTCCCTTCAAAAGTTATTCCTTGGTTGCAAGTCTCCTGGTCAAAAGACTTGGGTTGTTTTTTAGCACATGATCAAAATCTCATTGGTGGCAGTCACTTGATCAAAAACCTGAGTGGATTCCTACCAGGGTGATAGAAGAGAGGATGTACCCAGGTTGGGGAACCACTATAAAATTCTTGTATTATCTAGTTGCCATCTTTTTCTTTTGTTCTTGTTGTGGCTGTGCTAGTTAGGTTTGCTGTCTCTATGATTAATTAGTTTATATTTTACTATACCTCTGGTAGATTATTTTATCTTAGGACTGTTCTTTACTTACAACATAGTTTGGTATTAAATAGCTTCCTAACATAACAGTTTTTATTAAACAGCAAAAAGTGTTAGAGTTTCAAAGATACTCTATTCCCCCCCTGGAGTATATCAGATATAACCCCAACTTTCAGGTTTCTTAGTCTTTTGTGACTATCTTTAATTTTCTATGTATTTTATGTGTGTTTAGTTAGCTTAGTTAGCTTGCTTTCAAGAACACAACACAACAAACAATGTTCATAGTGGTTTCCCAGATTATGGGTACGCACACTTTCCCTCCCACCTTTCTAATTACTCGTTAGACATAACACGTCTCTAATCACGTCTCCTAAGAGCTTACAACACGATCCCACAAGACCACTCAATCTTCTCCATGACTTACAACACATGCATAAAGCCCTACAACCCAGTAATCCAAAGATCACTTACCTCAAGCCCAAAGGCCCTACAACTCAGGCTGTGAGGATAACCCTACCTCAGAGAGAATGACTCTCCTACAGCTCAGGTATAATGGCCCTACCTCAGATCCAAAGGATCCTACAACTCAGGCACAAATATCCTACAGCTCAGAGAGAATGACTCTCCTACCTCAAGCTCAAAAGCCCTACCTCAGATCCAAACTGGATCCTACTCTAAGGCCAAAGCCCTACCGCAGGCACACATGCCCTACACTCAGATCTACAACCAGATTCTACCTTAGCCTTTATATGTTTAGGCCTACAGTTCAGATCCAGAAGGATCTGTTGGGTATATTGGGAATTGTATACCTGATTTGGAGAAGCCCTTTCAACTCAATGATATACACAAATTTCGTATTTGATGTATACTGAGTTTACTTGTGTAGGTTCTATGTTGAAGGGAAAATAAACTAAATACAAAAGTGTCGAGACACTAGGTAAGTGTCGACACATTTGTAAAAGCAGTGCTGAGATAAGGAATCAAGTTGTGTCGACACTCAGGACTAGTGTCGACATGCTTATTCAAGTAGTGCTGAGACAGGAAAGTTATGTCGACACTCAGGACTAGTGTCGATACACTTCACACAAGTTGTGCCGAGACTGTAAACCAGCTGTGTCGACACTCAGGACTAGTGTCGACCCATTTCACACAAGTTATGTCGAGACTGGAAGTAAGATGTGTCGACACCCAGGACTTGGGTCAACACAATTAGTCAAGAAATTAGCTGTATCGACACTCAGGACTAGTGACAACACATTTCTCACACATTATGCCAAGAGAAGAAACCAGCTGTGTCGATGTAATGCCACCCCTCCTACCTTTTTTCCCGAGTCGGGCCGGAGGGGTACTACTGGCCTAAGATGTCCACCCAGTGATCATAGGGGAAATGATCCACCCTATCCAAGCACTAAATGGCCGCCTTGCTCGGCTCGAATCATAATATTCACAACTCATCAAAGAATAGCGGAAGCATTAACATGAAACCATTGCAGATAGATATATAACATATCAATATCACAGAAGTCCTAAGGCTGAAGCCTAAGAGTTTAAATAAGCATGTAGGATATACATGTGCTACAAATAATCCTGACACACTCTTTCTCCACGCTGCTCGGCGGTACTCACGTATCTAAACTCTGGGGACGGCGGGGGTGCATCTGCTCGAGTAGACCTAGATGCTGGCATAATATCTTGCGGTAGCGGGTCACTACGGTGCTCCACCTCCTGTAAGTGGTTAATCAAATAAATGTTAGTCACAAAGCTAAGTGGAAACAAATCTCCTCCCCGGATCCACATCCTGGGGACGAGCACACAAACACCAAACAGGAGTAAATATCTGAAGCAAGAGAGGGTTAGCATAATATTTCATATATGAACAGCTAGGAGCAATTATAAATGAATGCAGTATAACCGGATAAAGCAGCACTAATATAAATCGGTTATAACAAGGCTCTACTAGCTCATCAGCACATCAGGCTTTCATATCCTGAACTATATCACAAGCATTCACACCCACGAATACACCGCGGGCATTCATAGCCGCACACACACCGCAGGCATTCATAGCAGCGCACACACCGCAAGCATTCATAGCCACGCACACAAACCCTATGTCGACATAATTTGGACCACTTCAGTTCCAGTAGGGTAGCGAGCCCCGCGGGCCTCACCAATGTCGCCGTCGGTGATAGTGTCCACTCCTGCAACTTCTGGGGGTGATCGTACCGCACAACCCCAGGCCCTAATGTACAACCATATGTACACTTGGATGTGAGCGACATCCGACGAATCATTTTGGCCAACCAGTGGAGGAAACCCGACGGGGAATATAATAGTCGGTCACTCGTGGAACTCATCTCCCTGTCGCCTTGAGTCACCGACCTTACCGCACCGATATGAACGGTCTGCGGAAGGGACGGACCCGCCACTATTTCACAACAAGCAATTTACAATCAATCAATCAAAAGACAAACAATATAAACATCGGGTCTACGTCGACCTGCCCTACTAGGCTTAGACTTCGGGCGTCGACACTCAGCTCTACTTTCGACAAGGAGCATGGGAGCGCATTGTTTTGTTCTAGACCTGGAGGACTACTTCAACTCCGGTTATCCCCAACTAAGGCTCGACGATTGCTCATCAGAGTAGGACCTGAGATAGTAAAATGTAACTGGGACAAGTGTTGTGCTTATGCTGCTTATTTAACATGCTGGAATGAAATGTGACCAGTACGAGACTGGAGTTGTACTAGATAGAAAGTACCGAATTAAGCTTGACCAGTACGAGACTAGAGTAGTACTGAATAAAAAGTACTGAAATAAGCTTGAACATTACGAGACTGGAGTGGTACTGAATAGAAAGTACTGAAATGAGCTTGACCAGTACGAAACTGGAGTAGTACAGAATAGAAAGTACTGAAATGAGCTTGACCAGTACGATACTGGAGTAGTACTAAATTGAAAGTACTAAAATAAGCTTGACCATTATGAGACTGGAGAAAACACAAAGAAAATGGTTAGTAGTCCAATCACTCCTATTCATGAGGCTTCAAGATTTAATGAGATTTGGTTGGGTTACAAAAACTATTAAGATCCAATTAATTTAGTTGCGCCATATTTATTACGGCTTAGTTGGCTAGAAGTTACATTCTTATAAGCCGTCAGGGACAACTCCAAGCCATCACTCGTATTCTCATCTTCCGAGCGTGCCCTATTTATCCGAGAGTTGAGGCGCTCGACGGTTTAACAATATCTGGGGAAACCCGGAGCTTAGTCACTTGCCTCGGCCGCTCTCGTCAATAAAATAGTTTAAAGTACTTACTTAATTATAAGGAGTTGTCGCGCACTCCAATTTCCGTCTTTTAGGGAAAATGAGCACATAAAGGACCCGTACGCAACCCTAAGCTTCAATATTTTAGGAAAATATCAAAACTTATCTCCATGACTCCAAATTTTGATACGACCCTTGGAAGGGCCTAAATTGAGTTTAGTAATTTTTTTATAATTCTCCAAGGTGTTTTGGGTATTTACTTAAGCCAAACAAATTTTATTTTGACTTTTAAAATACTAAATTAATTTCAAAAAATTTCAAAATTTTTGAGGAGGTAGCACTCATCATGAGGAAAAGTTTTCATGTTGGTTATTTTTGTCCTAGAGGCCTAGGTATGCCCTCAAATATTTCCAAAATTCTGGCCTTTTGATTTGGTCTGCTAATAGTAAAAAATTGTGATCCTGCGGCCGGGATTGAGCCGCATGATGCTTTTTATCCTTCTGCCCCCACAGCGGATCGACAGCAGATCCACTGTCGGGGGCACTGATGCTGAGGCGGGGCGGGATTTAAGATAATGCCAGTTGCCCGATCTTCATCACCAGATCGGGCGCCTGCTGCTTCTCGCTGGCATTGCAGTGGTTGAGCCGCCTCCACAACCGCCGGCAGGTCGCCGCAGATGCCGATGCCGACCCCAATCAGCTCGCCGGGGGCCGACGGTTCTCTGGGCAGTGTTCCGGCGGCCTGGCGTCGCCAGCCGTCGCCGGAAATAATCTTCCCGAGAGCTTGGGGTGGCGGTGGCCCTGCTCCCGGCGCCACAACGCCACCCCCGCTCATTTGTCAGCCTGCCACCCATCAGTACATCCCCAGACGATGCATCGAGGGTCAAGCTTCACACCAGCGGTGGTCCGGTGGCCATGCACCTCCGGCCGCCGCCGCTGGTTTAAAACAGATAGAACTCTGTTTTTTGCGGTTGCCGCCAGAACTGCGTTTTTCGGCAGCACCGCCGCTCTCCGTCGCTAGGGGCCGCTTCCCCCAGTAGTATAACACTCCCCCAGCACCACCACCTACGCTAGGGGAGGATTCCTTCTCCTTGGTTGCTACCCAGCCTGAAACATGGCTCGGGTTGTAACGCCCCGAAAAATGTATTTGAGTCTATCGCGAAAACAGAGTTTTGGTGCCTGTATAGGGGTACACGTCCTAGGACACAGGCGTGTCCAAGGCCGTGTCTGGCTGGTGTTTTTGGTCATTTTCATCCCGAGAAGGACACGGCCAGGAACACGGCTAGATGACACGGGCGTGTCATTTGACACGGGCGTGTGCCTACCCGTGTCAGTACCCGTGTCCCGTTGGGTCGTGTCCATTGCCGTGGTGGTTATGCGTGACACGCCCCAGGACACGGGCGTGTTGAGAGACCCGACACAGGCGTGCCAGGTTAGATACGGGCGTGACTGAGCCCGTATGCCTTTTCTGTGTTCGACGATCGTTCCTGGATCGAGGCACACGGCCTGGGACACGACCGTGTGCCAAGCCGTGTTCGGCCCAGGTCTGGGAAATTTTGTGCATATCTGAGCCGTTCGTTTTCTTTAATTAAGCTCCAATGGCCCACATGATTTCCTACTCTGTTAAGGTCGGGAATAGGGGAGTTAATCCCTCATTTCTCTCCAAGGCTTTCTCTTTCCAAGGTGTAAGAGAGAAGAGGAAGAAGAAGGAGGTTTTCGGCCACCGACGGAGCATCGGAGCACCGTTTCGAAATCTGAGAGCGGATCTGTGGAGGAAAGGTCGTTGCGAAGAGTTCTTTCCACGTAGTTTTTCATGGCGCCAAAACGGACTACAAGGGTAACGATTCTCAACTTGAGCATGTGAAGCTCTTTCTTTCTGCATAGGGAATCCCGCTCCCGCGAGTGTGCGGTGAGTGCGTGGTGTTCCTTGGGGTTGATGTGAATAGTCCCCCTTGTGTTGCATATAGAGTCCGGAATCATAATGATGAACTGTAAATATGCTTATTTTTATGCACATTAATTTAGTTATTTTCATTTATTTTCGTCGTTTTTACTTATTTTTGTTCAATAAAATGCTCTTATTCTTGTAAATTTTCTTCTAACTTGTTTTATTTGATTTTGCAGAAAAATTCCAAAATCTGCCAAAATTTGGGAAGTACACGCCCGTGACACATGGGTCACGCCCGTGACCGAGCCGTGACTGTGCATTTCCCGTGAAATTACAAAATTTCTGAAGTTAAGGCTTGACACGCCTGGCGACACGCCCGTGTCACCCGACACGGGGCGTGACCCAAGCCCGTGTCCCCTCCTCTCGACGAATTCCGCTCGACGATCGTCGAGTGTCGACACCAACAGTCACGCCCAGTGTCACGCCCGTGACCAAGGGCGTGACCCAATTTCAGCTCAACGATTTCGACTCGACACTTTCCGCTCGACATTCGTCGAGTGTCGACCCCAACTGTCACGCCCATAGTCACGCCCGTGACATGGGCGTGACCTTTCCAGCTGGCCCGACAAGATGCTGCCGAGGACATTTGACGCAACCCGCGCCCGGTTCTACCTCCCCGACACGCCCATAGTCACGCCCGTGACCTAGGGCGTGACTGCTGCGAACTCAGCCCGAAGTCAACTTTGCTGTCCAATCGCCAGCCGCCTTCATGAATAGTACTGTCACGCCCCCCCTACACGCCCGTGACCGAGGGCGTGTACTTAGAAATTTTTTCCTATAAATAGCCCAGTTCTGTAAGGTCCAAGGGTTCAGATTTTTGGGCCAAGTTAGTGTCTTTTTGTGGGCTGCATCCGTGATTTTCAAGGCTATGTAAGGAGATTTCTCCCTTTTTATTTCATTTCTTGTTTTGCTTTAGCTTTAGCCCTTGTAATAGCTTGTAATAGTTTCATTTTAATCAATAAAATGTTAATTTTTCTCTTCATATATGGCTTTGGAATGAGCACTTGTGCCCCACTTTCCTTCTCCTTTTTATTCTTAGTTTCATCTTTGTTCTTCACTTGTTCTTCATTTATGAAAAGTGTGTGTGGGTGTATGAGTGTAACATGCTTAATATTCATGTTTTTAACTTGTTTTCATGCTTAGGAATGTTAGGTTTTCCTCTTTACATGCCTTTGATTTTTTTTCAAGTTAGGTTTTGTTTTGAAAATCATGAAATGATGAATTACAAACCTTTTCCATGTCTTCTTTTAATTTCTTCAACATCTTCACTCTTATGAGTGTGTAAAAGAGTTAAAGTTTCTTTTGTTTTTTTTTACTTAGCTTTATTTTGGAATGAAAACTTTTTTTTCTTCTTTCTCTTTTATTTCAACTTTTTTAGCTCTTTTATGAAATCCTAGGAATGAAAATGTTGAAATTTTTATTTTCCAAAAACTTTGGTTTTTAATTTGTTTTGAAAAACTTTTGTCTTCTAAAATTGTAACTTCTTCTTTTTATTTGTTTTTGGCAAAACCTATGCTTGAAATAGTATAAATTTTAATTTTTAGGTAACTTTGATTTTTCATGTTGAGTGTGTGAGTGTAGGTGTGTAATTTTTATGCTTTCTTTTTAATTGCTTTCTTTTAATGCTTTATTCAAATTATGTAGAGTGTGTGAGTGTAGGTGTATAATTTTATTGTTTTCTTGAATTTCATATGGAGTGTGTGTGTTCGTGTGCATTTATTTCCGCCTACTCGTTAAGAGTTAAATGGCGCATCGTTTTCATTTTCAGTCCTACTCGTTCGAGTAGGACTCGTCATTTTTCTTTCTTTATTTTTCTGCCTACTCACTTGAGTTTAAATGGCCGGACCTTTATTTCAGTCCTACTCGTTTGAGTAGGACTTGCAATTTTACTTTCTTTATTTTTTTCCGCCTACTCACTTGAGTTAAATGGCCGGACTTTTTAGCCATGTAATCGCATTTATTTTCTCCTACTCATTTGAGTAGGAATCGCTTTCATTTCAGTCCTACTCGTTTGAGTAGGACTTGCAATTTTCAGCCTTTATTTTCCGCCCCCACTCGTTTGAGTGGGACTTGCAAATTTCAATTATGCACTTTTCAGCTTTTATTTCCCGCCCCCACTCGTTTGAGTGGGACTCGCAAATTTAAATTATGCAAATTTCATTCATGTGTAACTTAGATTTTGTTTAATTTATAATTTGGAGTGTGCGTGAGTTCTCGTTTAGTTAACTTTTTAGCTTTCTAAATATTGTTATTTTTCTTTTGTCCCTTTCTTATAACCGTTTAGCATTTAATTTCGAACTCACGCCTCACTAAATTATAAGCCGTCCCCATACCGATGTGTGGCTAATCGCTATTAGCCTCGGCATCGAAGAGCATTGGGACATTTAAAATGATTTATAATAATTGAAGCTCTTTATTTTCATTTTAGTTTAAGCACTTAGGGTTTGCCCCGGGTTTACGACGCGTAGGACCACATAATCAATGTGTGGGCCCTATTTCCGTAGTCCATATGCTAGCTAGCCGAGAGGCCGTGCATATGGACCAATCACCCCTGGGTAAATAGAGTTGCGTGCATACCCTCGAGAGAGGACTAGCGTAATTCTACCGGATTGGGTTCCCCACCCAATAGCGGGGTTCTTAGCGTAAAGCGGGCGTTAAGAGGAATCCTTCGTCGGACTAACGTTCGGTCGAATAGTCTTAACGTCTAGGTGAGCGATATCCCTATAGCTAGGTGAGCTCACATTTGTGGAACCTCCACGGCCAAGTTGCCTTATTATTAATTTGAAAACTAAGTCTTTTTATTATTAAAAATTGTTTTAGTCTTAATCCGATTCGATGCCGAGCGTTAACCCTTCATCGAATATTTTCTAAATCGTTTTTTCGCTCCTTTGCTTTTCCGTCTTTAATTAAGTAAAAAAATCCACCTTTCTTTTAGTAAAATAATAGTCCTCCGGAGGAGTAAGAATAGTCAACGCGACCCCGAGAACAATACGACCTCGGTATTCCCCCGAATATCGAGTACTACTTGCGATAGGTGCACTTGCCTACCCGAGCGAGCCCGCGGCGATCGACTCACCGAACCAACCACAGTAAGAGTCTGTTCGCGGGCACATCAAGTTTTTGGCGCCGTTGCCGGGGAATCTCTTTTCGAGTTGCTATTTCGAATTCCGGAGTCTATTAATTTTACTTATTTTCTATAAAAAAAAAACTAAAAACTTTATTTTAAAAAACACAAAAAAAAAGTTTATTTTTGTTTGGGTGTATGACCCGAGGACAACCCTCAGAGTCTGAAGATTTAGACTTCGACCCTGAGATCGAACGCTCTCTTGCGCGTATCCGATCTCATCGCCGAAATCCTTCTTTAGATCCCGAGGAATCTATCGGAGAACCCACTGTTGTAGTTATGGCCGCCCCTAACCTTCCCCCGGCGGCCGAGCGTACTATGTCTTATTACGCCCGGCCTAACCTGGATGATTCTGGGTCGAGTATTGTTCGACCTGCGGTGGCCAATAATAATTTTGAAATAAAGTCGAGTGTCATTCAAATGGTCCAAAACGCCGTGCAGTTCGATGGACTGCCGGATGAGGACCCGAATGTCCACTTGTCCAATTTCTTGGAGATATGCGACACCTTCAAGATCAATGGCGTCACTGATGACGCCATTCGTTTGCGCTTATTTCCTTTTTCCCTTAAGTCCAAAGCCAAGGCGTGGTTGAATGCCCTCCCGCGAGGATGTATCACCACGTGGGCTGAGTTGACGGAACGGTTCCTAACGAAGTACTTTCCGCCCGCCAAAACTGCAAAGTTGCGGGCGGACATTTCTTCGTTTGTGCAGAACGATCCTGAGTCTCTATACGAGACTTGGGAACGATTTAAGGAATTCCTCCGCCGTTGCCCGCACCACGCGCTGCCAACGTGGTTGCAAGTTCAAATTTTTTATAATGGGCTGAATTTTCAGACGCGTCAAATGATTGACGCGGCTGCCGGGGAGAACGCTTAACAACAAAACCCCCGAGGCCGCCCAGGCTTTATTCGAAGAGATGGCTATGAACGCCTATCAATGGAATGTCCCGCGGGGACGGCCAAAGCCGGCGGCTGGTCTTTTTGAAGTGGATGCCACTGCTCTCTTGACCCTTCAAGTTGAAAGGTTAACAAAGCAGGTGGCGGAGATGTCTGCTGCCTCCTCCACTCCGCCTTGTTTTATTCCCCCTAACGTCTGCGTAGCTGAAGAGTTCGTGGACTTCATGGGAAATTCGGGTCGTCCTCCCTTCAACCCCAACAACAACCCTTATAGTAATAACTATAATCCGGGTTGGAGGAATCACCCCAACTTCTCGTGGAGCAACCCGAATAATGCTCAGCGTCCCCCTATTTCTTATGCGCCCGGATTTCTTCCTCCCCCTCCTCTTCCGAAACCCTCCCCGATGGAGGAAAATTTTTCGAAGTATATTGCGTCCAACGAGTCAAATATCCGGAACATCACCGGATCGCTAAAAACACTCGAACAACAGGTTGGACAGCTAGCGAGGATGATGTCCGAGCGCGCGCTCGGGGCACTGCCAGGAAACACGGAGCCCAATCCGCGGGAAAACGCCAACGCTATAACCCTCCGTAGCGGAAAGGAGGTGGTCGATCCAAAACGGACCGACCCTCAGGTACATATTTCACCTCCGACCCCTCTTCCCCTTTCTTCGCTCACGCCGCCTTTACCTATTATAAAAGAAAAAATTATTTTAAACAAGGCTCTCCCGTATCCGCATAAGTTAGAAAACGAGCGTAAGGACGCGCAATATGAAAAATTTATTTTATTATTAAAACAAATTCACATTAATGTTCCTTTTTGCGAGGCTATCTCGCAAATGCCCAAATATGCGAAATTTTTAAAAGAACTACTTTCTAATAAACGCAAATTAGAGGATATTTCGCATGTATCTCTCAACGCTGTCTGCTCGGCGGCCCTTACTAATAAATTGCCCGCAAAACAAAACGACCCGGGACGGTTTTCCATCCCGTGCCTTTTTGGCGATATATTAGTAAAGTACGCCTTAGCTGATTTAGGGGCTAGCATTAATCTGATGCCGTTCTCGCTCTTTTCGCGTTTAGGTTTGGGTACTCCTAGTCCTACGAATATGCGCATCCAATTAGCGGATCGCTCGGTTAAGTTCCCTATCGGGGTAGTGGAGGACGTCCTTGTCCGAGTCGACAAGTTTACCTTCCCGGTAGACTTCGTCATCTTAGATATCGAGGAGGACGCCGAGGTACCAATAATACTCGGTCGCCCTTTTCTCGCCACCTCCCGCGCACTAATAGATGTTAGTAATGGTAGCCTTCTCCTCCGAGTAGGCGATGACCAAGTTACTTTCTCTATTAATCCCTCGATGGACAATTTGTCATCGAGCGACGATTTCTGCTATTCTTTAAATACCTTTTTCGGAGATCGTTCTTCTCCCATTTTCGAGTCCGTATTTTTAAATGACGACATTTATGCGCTCGAAAATTTTAACTGCGATGAGGATACGTCTATAGACTTGCCTTTCGAACCAATTGGTAAGAAAGACATAGGAATTAAAACCTCCCTAGAAGAACCGCCCATCCTAGACCTCAAACCCTTACCCGCCTCGCTCAAGTACGCTTTTTTGGGAAAAGCTGATACGCTCCCCGTTATCATTTCTTCGGACTTGAGTGATTCGGAGACTTCCGATTTATTGGAAGTTTTATTTAAACATCGCCACGCAATTGCGTGGCAAATCTCTGACCTAAAGGGGATTAGCCCCTCCTTTTGCACCCATAAGATTTTCCTAAACGATAATTGCCGCAAAATGATTCAGCCGCAACGTCGTCTTAACCCAAACATGAAAGACGTCGTTAAAGCCGAAATCATTAAGTTATTAGATGCGGGGATTATCTACCCTATTTCGGACAGTGCATGGGTTAGTCCCGTGCATGTCGTGCCCAAGAAGGGCGGTCTTACCGTAGTGGCGAATGAGCATAACGAGCTTGTCCCAACTCGTACTGTTACGGGTTGGCGAGTGTGCATCGACTATAGGAAACTTAACGACGCCACCCGCAAGGACCATTTCCCTCTGCCATTTCTAGACCAGATTTTAGAGCGTTTATCCGGTCATCCGTATTATTGTTTTCTTGATGGTTTATCGGGGTTTTTCCAAATCCCCATTTCCCCCGATGATCAAGAGAAAACAACTTTTACTTGCCCGTTTGGCACCTTCGCCTATCGAAGAATGCCATTTGGACTCTGCAACGCGCCAGCTACATTCCAAAGATGTATGCTAGCGATCTTTGGCGAGCTAGTAGAAGACATTATGGAAGTCTTTATGGATGACTTTTCTGTTTTCGGACGCTCTTTTCCCGATTGCCTTCAAAATTTAGATCGTGTCCTTCAACGGTGCGAGGACACAAGCCTTGTTTTAAATTGGGAAAAATGCAACTTTATGGTTCGAGGAGGTTTGGTCCTCGGCCATATGATTTCGTCTAAGGGGATAGAGGTGGATAAGGCCAAGATAGAAATTATAGAAAAACTTTCGCATCCAACCAACGTAAAATCTATTAGGAGTTTCTTAGGCCATGCGGGCTTTTATCGACGCTTTATTCAAGATTTTTCAAAAATAACAAAGCCGCTAACTCACCTCTTGGAAAAGGAATCACGTTTCATCTTTAGTAGCGAATGCGAGTCCGCCTTTAATTTGATAAAACAAAAACTTATCTCTTCACCAATATTAGTGGCCCCTAATTGGTCCCTTCCGTTCGAAATAATGTGCGACGCTAGTGATATTGCCTTAGGTGCCGTTCTTGGCCAACGCGTAGAAAAATATTTTCATCCTATTTATTACGCTAGCAAGACGCTCACTTCCGCACAAGTAAATTACACGACAACGGAAAAGGAACTCTTAGCCGTCGTTTTCGCTTTCGATAAGTTTCGCTCGTATATAACGCTATCTAAAGTTATCGTTTTTACCGATCACTCCGCGCTTAAATATTTATTAGCTAAAAATGATGCGAAGCCCCGCCTTCTTCGATGGATTCTCCTCCTACAAGAGTTTGATTTGGAGATCTGAGATAAGCGGGGAGCGGAAAATCTAGCGGCGGACCACCTCTCCCGTTTAGAAAATCCAGGTGCGGAAGCGCTCGTCGAATCTGAAATAAATGACAGATTCCCCGAGGAACGCCTTCTTGCCATTAATAAATCTTCGTCATCTTCGCCTTGGTTTGCAGATTTTGCAAATTTTTTAGTAGCGCGGGTCCTTCCAAAAGAATTTTCCAGTCATCAAAAGAAGAAATTCTTTTCTGACTTGAAAAATTTCTTTTGGGAGGACCCGTTTCTTTTTCGTATCTGCGCGGACCAAGCGGTTCGACGATGCGTTGCGGGTGTGGAGTGCTTACAAATTCTTAAGCACTGCCACGAGGGTCCAGCCGGTGGGCATTATCAAGCCAACCGGACCGCTCGGAAGGCGCTAGAGGCGGGCTACTTTTGGCCCACTCTCTTCAAAGACGCGCATGATTTTGTGCGCGCATGCGATAGCTGTCAGCGGTCGGGTAACATCTCTCGTCGCGACCAGATGCCCCAAAACATGTTTTTAGAGTGCGAAGTCTTCGATTTGTGGGGCATAGATTTTGTTGGCCCCCTACCTCCGTCTTTCAAAAATATGTATATTTTAGTGGCGGTCGACTACGTATCGAGGTGGGCGGAAGCGCAAGCTCTCCCCACCAACGATGCGCGAGTCGTCGTTACATTTCTTAAAAATTATTTTCTCGCTTCGGCACGCCTCGCGCAATTGTTAGTGATAGGGGAACGCATTTCTGTAACGCTCTTATGGCTAAGACGTTAGCTAAATACGGAGTCACGCACAAGCTTGCCACCCCCTACCACCCGCAAACAAGTGGCCAAGTCGAGGTAGTAAATCGAGAGATTAAGCGAATTTTAGAAAAAACCGTTTCGCTAAATAGGAAAGATTGGTCCGTTAAACTCGACGATGCGTTGTGGGCATATCGGACGGCATACAAAACCGCTATTGGATGTACGCCGTTCCGGTTAGTCTACGGCAAAGCGTGCCATTTACCCGTAGAATTAGAACATCGCGCACTTTGAGCTTTAAAACTCTTAAACCTCGACTCCAACTTAGCCGCTCAGAATAGAAAACTGCAACTAAACGAGCTCGATGAATGGCGTGCGAACGCTTACGAGAGCAATAAATTCTATAAGGAGCGCTCTAAGTTATATCACGATCGAAAAATCAAGTCCCAAAAATTATTTTCTCCGGGCGATCTTGTCCTTCTTTACAATTCACGTCTTAGGCTTTTTCCAGGTAAATTAAAATCTAGATGGTCCGGTCCCTTCCTAGTTGAAGAAGTTTTTCCTTATGGAACCGTACTCATCTCCCACCCGGACAAAGACTCTTTTAAAGTAAACGGTCATCGGTTAAAGTCTTACATCGCAGGCGACCCAGTGATCGGTTTTAGCGAAACCATAACTTTCCTCCACATTATAAACCCGCCAAAATAGTCAAGCTACACGACTATAAACAAAGCGCTCCTGGGAGGCACCCCTCGCTTATCTTTTTCGCTCTTTCCGTATTATCTTTGTTATTGTTTTCTAATAAACGCAGGATTTCTGATCGGCCTCCCTTTCCTTACGCGTTTCAGGGAAGCTTCTACCCCCTTCCCTTTCTTTTCTTTGTACATATTGTCTTTCCTTTCTGTTCTGCATACTTACGATACAACATTGGGGACAATGTTGGACTTAAGTATGGGGGTATTTTCGTGCTTTACTTTCTGCACTTCAATTTTTCTGCATCTCAAAAAAAGAAAAATACAAAAAAAATACATATAACAACAAAACAAAAACAAAAAAAATTAAAAAACATCTTAAAATGAAAAAAAACAAATTTTTAAATGAAAAAAACAAAAATAAAAAAAAAATTTTGTTTTGTTCTCTTTCTCTTTTCCAAAAACTCAAAAAAACAAAACAAAAAAATTATTTTGTTTAGTTTCACTTTGTATATATTTTTTTGTTTTTTCTCTCTCCCCCTTCCTCATTCTTATACAAACCTTTTTCTTTTTCTCCCTTATTTTTGTACATATTATGAAAATTCTCTTAAAAAAATACAAAAAAAAGATAATAGTTCAAAAAATTTTCAAAAAAATTGAGAAAAACAAAAATACAAAAAAAGATAATAAATGAAAAACAAACAAAAAAATGATAACAAAAACTATAAAAATCAAAAAAAAAAAAATGTTTTGAAATAAATAAATTAAATATTCCATACTTAACTTTTCTGCTATCCAAAAATTCTATTTTGAGTTTATTTATATGTGAATACTATTAATTCTCTGTTTGCTACCCATTTGTTAATTATTGATTGAAATATTTAAATAGCCGGGGTTAAGTTTTAAAGAATTCTTTATGCTTTGTTAAAAATAGCGAACTCGTTTTAGGCACTACTTCTAATTTTTCATTGATAGGAGCACGTATATTATGTTAGGAAATAACGACTATAGAATTCAATTATACTTACTTTTAGCTTTCTGAAAAAAATTGGAACGTACAAATTATTAAGTTTGCTCTCAAAAATTTTTAGGATTACAATCTAGTTTTCCTTTCTCCCCTCACTTTTCATGACCTACTTGGCATGAAAAAATTTTTTCCTTAAAAGATCTTATGTCAATGGGAACAAGATTTCGTTCCGTAAACATAGGCACCCAATAATTTTAAAAGATTATATAGGGAGTAAGAGGATAAAATTCATTACTCCTACAAATATACATTGGGTTAATTTTATTATTATGAAGTTGAAAAACAAAAATCATATTAGGAAAATAAGATTTCGTTTTCCTAATAATCCAAAAGAGAAAAAAAAATGGAGGTTCGAGAAAAAATTACCTCACCTCAAATATCAAAACCCTCTTCATAAACCACACTACCCCCTTAGCCAATTCCACGATTCTAGAATTAATTCAAAAATCTTTTTGAGAGCATAATTAGTAAATTGTATTATTTCCGATAGCACTCGTATAAGCTAGAGTTCTTATAATTCCAAACTATTTTCGTTAATCTAACCATTTCAAATGTTGCCTTCTATTTGATTACATCAAGAAGTCTTTTGGCCAAAACTTTTGCGCTATTTAAATCATCTACATAATTTTAGGACTTAACTCTTACACCCCGTATATTTATTTCGATCTCTCTTATAATTGATTAAGCGATAGCCAAAACTTAGAGTTTTTTTTATTCCTTATAGATTCACCTCAAACTTTTGCTCTGGAATAGCAAAAGCCTAAGTATGGGGGTATTTGATGAACTGTAAATATGCGTATTTTTATGCACATTAATTTAGTTATTTTCATTTATTTTCGTCGTTTTTACTTATTTTTGTTCAATAAAATGCTCTTATTCTTGTAAATTTTCTTCTAACTTGTTTTATTTGATTTTGCAGAAAAATTCCAAAATCTGCCAAAATTTGGGAAGTACACGCCCGTGACACATGGGTCACGCCCATGACCGAGCCGTGACTGTGCATTTCCCGTGAAATTACAAAATTTCTGAAGTTAAGGCTTGACACGCCTGGCGACACGCCCGTGTCACCCGACACGGGGCGTGACCCAAGCCCGTGTCCCCTCCTCTCGACGAATTCCGCTCGACGATCGTCGAGTGTCGACACCAACAGTCACGCCCAGTGTCACGCCCGTGACCAAGGGCGTGACCCAATTTCAGCTCAACGATTTCGACTCGACACTTTCCGCTCGACATTCGTCGAGTGTCGACCCCAACTGTCACGCCCATAGTCACGCCCGTGACATGGGGCGTGACCTTTCCAGCTGGCCCGACAAGATGCTGCCGAGGACATTTGACGCAACCCGCGCCCGGTTCTACCTCCCCGACACGCCCATAGTCACGCCCGTGACCTAGGGCGTGACTGCTGCGAACTCAGCCCGAAGTCAACTTTGCTGTCCAATCGCCAGCCGCCTTCATGAATAGTACTGTCACGCCCCCCCTACACGCCCGTGACCGAGGGCGTGTACTTAGAAATTTTTTCCTATAAATAGCCCAGTTCTGTAAGGTCCAAGGGTTCAGATTTTTGGGCCAAGTTAGTGTCTTTTTGTGGGCTGCATCCGTGATTTTCAAGGCTATGTAAGGAGATTTCTCCCTTTTTATTTCATTTCTTGTTTTGCTTTAGCTTTAGCCCTTGTAATAGCTTGTAATAGTTTCATTTTAATCAATAAAATGTTAGTTTTTCTCTTCATATATGGCTTTGGAATGAGCACTTGTGCCCCACTTTCCTTCTCCTTTTTATTCTTAGTTTCATCTTTGTTCTTCACTTGTTCTTCATTTATGAAAAGTGTGTGTGGGTGTATGAGTGTAACATGCTTAATATTCATGTTTTTAACTTGTTTTCATGCTTAGGAATGTTAGGTTTTCCTCTTTACATGCCTTTGATTTTTTTTCAAGTTAGGTTTTGTTTTGAAAATCATGAAATGATGAATTACAAACCTTTTCCATGTCTTCTTTTAATTTCTTCAACATCTTCACTCTTATGAGTGTGTAAAAGAGTTAAAGTTTCTTTTGTTTTTTTTACTTAGCTTTATTTTGGAATGAAAACTTTTTTTTTCTTCTTTCTCTTTTATTTCAACTTTTTTAGCTCTTTTATGAAATCCTAGGAATGAAAATGTTGAAATTTTTATTTTCCAAAAACTTTGGTTTTTAATTTGTTTTGAAAAACTTTTGTCTTCTAAAATTGTAACTTCTTCTTTTTATTTGTTTTTGGCAAAACCTATGCTTGAAATAGTATAAATTTTAATTTTTAGGTAACTTTGATTTTTCATGTTGAGTGTGTGAGTGTAGGTGTGTAATTTTTATGCTTTCTTTTTAATTGCTTTCTTTTAATGCTTTATTCAAATTATGTAGAGTGTGTGAGTGTAGGTGTATAATTTTATTGCTTTCTTGAATTTCATATGGAGTGTGTGTGTTCGTGTGCATTTATTTCCGCCTACTCGTTAAGAGTTAAATGGCGCATCGTTTTCATTTTCAGTCCTACTCGTTCGAGTAGGACTCGTCATTTTTCTTTCTTTATTTTTCCGCCTACTCACTTGAGTTTAAATGGCCGGACCTTTATTTCAGTCCTACTCGTTTGAGTAGAACTTGCAATTTTACTTTCTTTATTTTTTTCCGCCTACTCACTTGAGTTAAATGGCCGGACTTTTTAGCCCTGTAATCGCATTTATTTTCTCCTACTCATTTGAGTAGGACTCGCTTTCATTTCAGTCCTACTCGTTTGAGTAGGACTTGCAATTTTCAGCCTTTATTTTCCGCCCCCACTCGTTTGAGTGGGACTTGCAAATTTCAATTATGCACTTTTCAGCTTTTATTTCCCGCCCCCACTCGTTTGAGTGGGACTCGCAAATTTAAATTATGCAAATTTCATTCATGTGTAACTTAGATTTTGTTTAATTTATAATTTGGAGTGTGCGTGAGTTCTCGTTTAGTTAACTTTTTAGCTTTCTAAATATTGTTATTTTTCTTTTGTCCCTTTCTTATAATCGTTTAGCATTTAATTTCGAACTCACGCCTCACTAAATTATAAGCCGTCCCCATACCGATGTGTGGCTAATCGCTATTAGCCTCGGCATCAAAGAGCATTGGGACATTTAAAATGATTTATAATAATTGAAGCTCTTTATTTTCATTTTAATTTAAGCACTTAGGGTTTGCCCCGGGTTTACGACGCGTAGGACCACATAATCGATGTGTGGGCCCTATTTCCGTAGTCCATATGCTAGCTAGCCGAGAGGCCGTGCATATGGACCAATCACCCCTGGGTAAATAGAGTTGCGTGCATACCCTCGAGAGAGGACTAGCGTAATTCTACCGGATTGGGTTCCCCACCCAATAGCGGGGTTCTTAGCGTAAAGCGGGCGTTAAGAGGAATCCTTCGTCGGACTAACGTTCGGTCGAATAGTCTTAACGTCTAGGTGAGCGATATCCCTATAGCTAGGTGAGCTCACATTTGTGGAACCTCCACGGCCAAGTTGCCTTATTATTAATTTGAAAACTAAGTCTTTTTATTATTAAAAATTGTTTTAGTCTTAATCCGATTCGATGCCGAGCGTTAACCCTTCATCGAATATTTTCTAAATCGTTTTTTCGCTTCTTTGCTTTTCCGTCTTTAATTAAGTAAAAAAAATCCACCTTTCTTTTAGTAAAATAATAGTCCTCCCGGAGGAGTAAGAATAGTCAACGCGACCCCGAGAACAATACGACCTCGGTATTCCCCCGAATATCGAGTACTACTTGCGATAGGTGCACTTGCCTACCCGAGCGAGCCCGCGGCGATCGACTCACCGAACCAACCACAGTAAGAGTCTGTTCGCAGGCACATCACATAAGTACGGGCGTAGGCATTGTGTGTGAAGCCTACCCGGACGTGTATCGTCTTGATCGGTGATGTTGCATTTGATATGATTTGCCGTAGAAAACTTCGTGCTTTTGGTTTTTCGGGTTTCTACGCGGTAGATTGCAGCAGGGATCCTTGGAGGTTAGCTTCAAGGCGCACCCTGAAAATTGAGCGGAAATGTGTTCTGCTAACTTGGCGGTCTGGGAACCGGCCTTGATCATAACTGGGTTATGAGATTGTTTGGAAAATTTTGGGATCCGAGAGAAGCTTGGCCCGCGCGTACAACTTAAAGTGTATATGCGACGTGAGCAACGGGCAAGTGGAATTGTACCTAGGCTATGTGGAACGGTGCGAGAAATCCAAAAAGCGCACTGGCCGTTGGCATAGTCGGGAGCCTTAGACTAGACAGGGTCAGAAAGGCTAAAATGCTCACTTGGTTGCCATCTTTGGGATGGTGGTGAAGACACTGATATGTCAGGATTCATCGTTAATGTGCCCTGAGTGCACGAGGTATTTGGCTGTGCGAGCCTACACCTGTGGAGAAATAGATAGTTGCACTTTATTGTTTAGCTGGGCTAATGTTATGCAGGGAAAGAGCACTGCCGTCCCGAGTAAGTGGCGGGGTCGGTATAATTTGGTCAGCTTTTGACTGACCGTTGCTTTGTTTGCCACCGTGCGGTGGAATGTGCTTGCAGGTGCTGCGGAGCAGAGTACCAAATAGCGGGCTGGAGCCCATGTTGTTGTGATGGCACTAGAAGGCCGTAGAATAGCTGTTTTTACTTTTATCATGTGTGGTCAGCCTGCGAGTCGATGTATGTAAGACATGTTTTATTATGTGAATATTTGTAAGGCCATAAGGCCATGTACCTTTTCAGTGTATTTGGGTTTCATTCATGTTGTTGTAGTCGTGGACATTCATATGTATTGGATTTAAGATTTGGGTTCTTTCAACTTTAAAAGCTTCCGCTAGAATGCTCTGTGCAGGACGAGTAGTCTTAATTGGATGGTTTGAATATTCATTTAGTAATCCTTCCGACTGTCTGTGGTATATGGCATCGGGTTCCAGCTGGACCTTCTGTTATATGCCATGCGACAGATGGGGGTGTTACAATTTGGTATCAGACTTCTGGTTATGGTCAGGCTTAAATGAATTCGTGGGCGAATTCTTTTAAGGGGTGATGAGCACATGTGTGCGTTATCGTTATAACATCAAAAAGAACCCATGAATGTTCACTTAGGAATGAAAAATACACATATTTGAGGAATCTGCGTATTCCTATAGTTGCTTTTTGCAATTTTATTTAGTCACTTATTGGTATTTGTACGACTATAGGTGACTGGGAGTGGCGCAGAGCCGACAGAATGTCTGTTTCTGAGGATTATAGTGCACCCAGCGACGTGCTTGAGACCCCTCCATCGTTTGAAACCATAAGAAGTATTGTTGAAGTGGTGCTCACTGTGACTAGTGCACAACAGGGAGGCAATGTGCAACCCTTTGTCCCTGTGATGACTTCAATGTCGGGTGGTGTGTTGGATCAAAGGACTTTAAGAAGGCCAGCAGGCCAGCAGTTGAACATGTACTTAGTGCAGGGTACGCACTCGGTTGATGAGTATTTGCAGGCATTTCTTTTGATAAGCCGCTACACATGCTTTGAATTGGAGAACGAACAGTCTATAGTTGATATATTTTATAATGGGCTGCGTGGCGAGCTGCGAATCCTACTGGTAGGACGAAAACTATTGGGATTTCGAGCCCTGGTGGAGTCGGCTAGATCGTTGGAAGTATATTTGGGGAGGATTCACCCGATGCTAGTGAGTGGGGTATCGAACTCTGAAAATCGTAGGAGGACTGCATCCCGCAGAACATCCAAAGAGGGGGCTAAGGCTAGGACTAGCAAAGTTATGTACAACTGTCGAGCTTGTGGCAAGAAAGGACACTTTTCCCGAGAATGTTTGGATGGTGCTCTGAAGATTAAGGAAGCTATGTCAGGAGCAGGTAAGGACTCAGGAGAAAAGAAGGCAGAGTTCAAAGTGCCTAGTTCTAAGTCAGGATTCCGCATATGGAACAAGAAGCCGAGGACTTCGAACTCAGCCCCTTCGGCTGATGCGTCGGGAGCTACTACAAGTCGAGTCCCAGGAGCTTGCTACAACTGCGGGAAGACGGGGCATTCTGCTCGTGAGTGTTGGAGCGGACGTTCAAAGTCCGAGAGGAAACCTGGAGCGACCTATGAGGAGAAAGGGAAGGCGATGGAGTCAACTGTGTCCCATCATGCTCCAGCTCAGCCTAGAGTCTACAACCTTGGTCTTCAAGAGGCCATAAAGCAAGCAGGCGTGGTGATAGGTATGAGTTAAATTGCAGTAGTTTAACTTTCATAGTCGTTACCTCTTTTGTTGTTAGCTTACTTTTGTTGGTGCTAGACTTTGTGTTGCTCTTTGAGTTTCCAGCGAGAGCCCTGTTTGATACGGGAGCATCACATTCCTTCTTGTTCGAAAAATTCATATTGTGCATCGGAGTTCCGTCCTCGATGGCAGAAAACAAGTTGGATGTGTTGTTGCCCAATGGGTGCTCAATGCATGCGGATAAGATCTGTGTAGTGAAGATTCAGTTTGGAGACAAGGAGTTCGATTTGCGAGCGTTGATTCTACCGTTAGTGGAGTTCGATGTAATATTTGGTATGGATTGGCTCTCGGAGCACGGTGCATGCATCGATTGCAACCATAAGGAAATTCAGTTGGGAGACCAGGAGTTCGATTTGCGAGCGTTGATTCAATAATGAATCTTGAAGGTGTAGTCCCCTAAGAACTCCATATTGTGCATCGGGGTCAGGGAAAGTTTTGATGTCGGCCCTTCAAGTGATCAAGACAGTTCGGTCTGGGGCAGAACTGTTTGTCACTCTAGTGCAGACTTCGACACCTAAGCTAAGTCTTGACAATATTCCAGTCATATCTGAGTATCCCGATGTGTTTCCTGATTATCTTCCAGGAGCTCCTCCTCAGCGGGAGATTGATTTTACCATTGAGCTGGTAACGGGTGCCAAACCGGTGACACGCTCTCCATATTGGATAGCACCAAGAGAGATGGCAGAGTTGAAGGTGCAATTGCAAGAGTTGCTAGAGCAAGGTTATGTGCGTCCAAGTTCGTCGCCTTGGAGCGCACCAGTTCTGTTTGTTAAGAATAAAGATGGGAGCTTGCGGCTTTGTATCGACTACCAGGAATTGAACAAGCTTACGAAAAAGAATAAGTATCCGATTCCGAGGATTGATGATCTATTTGATCAGTTGGTTGGGTCAACAGTATATTCGAAGTTAGATCTGAAGTCCGGTTACAATCAATAGAGGATAAGGGAGAGCGACATCCCAAATACAACATTCAGTACGCGGTTTGGGCATTACGAGTTCACGGTCATGCCGTTTGGTTTGACCAATGTGCCATCCGTGTTTATGGATCTGATGAATAAGATGTTCAGAGAATACCTGGATCGTTTCGTGATAGTATTTATATATGATATCCTGGTGTACTCGCAGTGCGAAGAGGATCACTACAAGCATCTACACATGGTGTTGGAGACGTTGAGGAGGAATCAGTTGTATGCTAAGTTCTCCAAGTGTGAATTTTGGTTATCCTCAATAGTGTTCCTTGGTCATGTTGTCAGTGGAGAAGGGATAGCGGTGGATCCAGCGAAGATAGTGACAATATGGGCGTGGCCTACTTTGACCACGGTGGCGGAAGTCCGGAGTTTTCTAGGACTTGTTGGATACTATAGGTGCTTCGTAGAGAACTTTTCACGGATAGCACTTCCACTCACGACGTTGACAAGGAAGGATTAGAAATTTGTGTGGTCTCCGGAGTGCGAGCAGGCTTTTGAAGATTTGAAGAGGCGGTTGACCACGACGCCTATTTTATGTTCTTCAAGTGGAACCGAAGGGTTCGAGATCTATAGTGATACTTCGGGTAATGGTTTGGGCTATATTCTGTTACAGCAAGGGTGAGTGATAGCCTATGGTTCACGACAACTGAAGGTTCATGAGAGGAATTATCCGGTCCATGACTTAGAGTTAGAGGCCGTGATATTTGCTTAAACGATTTGGAGGCACTACCTGTACGGTGTGAAGGTCGATATTTACACCGATCATAAGAGCCTGAAGTACCTATTGGAGCAAAAGGATCAGAACATGAGGCAGCGGAGGTGGATAGAGTTCTTAGGGGACTACACCTTCAAGATTCATTATGTGCCTGGGAAGGGAAATGCTGTGGCGGATGCATTGAGTCGCAGGACTCCGGCACAGGCCAACTGGTTATTGGTACATGATGAGAGATTGGTCCATGAGTTGGAGGATTTGGAGATATCTTGTGTCGACAAGCAGTCTAGTGTCGAAGCGAAATTATTTTGGACAGAGGTGTAGTGTGACCTAGCGGATAGAGTTCGGCGGGCTTTGGTTCAGGATAGCAGCATGAAGCAAATCTTGGATGAATCTTTGGATGGGTCAAATTCCCAGTTTGTGGTTGAAGATGAGTTACTAAGGAAGGACGGTCGTCTATGCGTTCCTAGTACGGATAATCTTCGGGAGGAGTTGATGTATGAGGCTCATCATACCAAGTGCTCAATCCACCTGGGAAGCATGAAGATGTATAGATACATGAAGAAGTTATTCTGGTGGCCGGGTTTGAAGAAAGATGTAGCACTTTATGTGGCCAAGTGTCGTTCTTGCGCATTGGTGAAGACGGAATGCCAGAAGCCCGGAGGTTTCTTGAAGCCCCTACCTATCCCAGAATGGAAATTCGATGACATATCTATGGATTTTGTGCATGGTTTGCCGAGGTCGCAGAAGGGAAACGACATCATTTGGGTGGTCGTAGATAGATTGACAAAGGTGTCACACTTTTTTCCGAACAAGAAGGAAGACCCGGTGGAAAAGTTAGCCAAACTCTGCATGGAGAATATTGTACGATTGCATGGAATGCCCTGCAGTATTGTTAGTGACCGAGATGGATGCTTTACATCGAAGGATTGGAGGTTGGTGCATAGTATGTTGGGAAATAAGCTGAGTTTCAGCACATCCTTTCATCCACAGACAGATGGTCAAACCGAGAGGGTCAATAAGACTATGGAGGACATGCTTCGCATGTGCGTCCTAGATTTCGGAAAGAATTGGGAGGATCACCTGTACATGGTGGAGTTTGCGTACAACAACAGCTTTCAGGCGAGTATTGGAATGGCGCCTTTCGAGGCCTTGTACGGGAGGAAGTGTCGTATGTCGTTGTCTTGGTTGGAGGAAGGCGAATCAAAGTTGTATAAACGTCAAGCGGTGGAAGACGCCACTTCAATGATACGGACAATTCAGGAAAGATTGAAGATCGCTCAGGACAGGCAGGCAAAGTATTACAACGGCAAGCATAGGAACGTGGAGTTCAATGTTGGCGACATGGTGTATCTAAAAATCAAGCCGTTCAAGGGTGTATCGCGGGTTCGATGATTGAAGAAGTTGAGTCCGAGATACCTTGGAACATTTGAAATCCTGGAGCGTGTTGGCGAGGCGGCGTGTAGATTGAAGCTGTCGGCAGAATTGAGTGGGCTGCATGACGTGTTCCACGTATAGGTGCTGCGTAAGGCGGTGCAAGAGCCTTCGTAGATCATTGGGATAATCAAGTACATGTTGATTATGAGTTGACCACAAGGGTCAAGCCAGTACGTATTGAAGATGTTGCAGTCAAGCGACTCTACAATAAGGATATCCGTATAGTTAAAGTCTGATGGGATAATTGCGGACGTGAGGAGCTTTCTTGGGAGCGAGAGCAAGCTATGTTGGAGGAATATCCCGAGTTATTCCACTCAGGTATTATTTAGATTTGTGTACCTTTACTTAATTTTGGGACGAAATTCCTTAAGTGGGGGAGATTTGTAACGCCCCGAAAATTGTATTTGAGTCGATCGCGAAAAAGGGAGTTTTGGTGCCTGTATAGGGGTACACGACCTAGGACACAGGCGTGTCCAAGGCCGTGTCTGGCTGGTGTTTTTGGTCATTTTCATCCCGAGAAGGACACGGCCAGGAACACGGCTATATGACACGGGCGTGTCATTTGACACGGGTGTGTCATTTGACACGGGCATGTGCCTACCCGTGTCAGTACCCGTATCCCGTTGGGTCATGTTCGTTGTCGTGGAGGTTATGCGTGACATGACCCCAGAAACGGGCTTGTCGAGAGACCCGACACGGGCGTGTCAGGTTGGACACGGGCGTGTCTGAGCCCGTGTGCCTTTTCTGTGTTCGACGATTGTGCCCGGATCGAGGCACACGGCCTGGGACATGGCCGTGTGCCAAGCCGTGTTCGGCCTAGGTCTGGGAATTTTTGTGCAGATCTGAGCTGTTCGTTTTCTTTAATTAAGATCCAACGGCCCAGATGATTTCCTGCTCTGTTAAGGCCGGGAAGAGGGGAGTTAATCCATCATTTCTCTCCAAGGCTTTCTCTTTCCAAGGTGTAAGAGAGAAGAGGAAGAAGAAGGAGGTTTCCGGCCACCGACGGAGCATCGGAGCACCGTTTCGAAATCTGAGAGCGGATCCGTGGAGGAAAGGTCGTTGCGAAGAGTTCTCTCCGCGTAGTTTTTCCATGGAGCCAAAATAGACTACAAGGGTAACGATTCTCAACTTGAGCATGTGAAGTTCTTTTTTTCTGCATAGGGAATCCCGCTCCCGTGAGTGTGCGGTGAGTGTGTGGTGTTCCTTGGGGTTGATGTGAATAGTCCCCCTTGTGTTGCATATAGAGTCCGGAATCGTAAGTATGAGAATATGCATTATGTGTGAAGCCTATACAGACGTGTATCGTCTGGATCGGTGATGTTGCATTTGATATGATTTGCCGGAGAAAACTCCGTGCTTTGGGTTTTTCGGGTTTCTATGCGGTAGATTGCAGCAGGGATCCTTGGAGGTTAGCTTCAAGGTGCACCCGGAAAATTGAGCGGAAACGTGTTCTGCTAACTTGGCGGTCTGCGAACCGGCCTTGATCATAACTGGGTTATGAGATTGTTTGGAAAATTTTGGGATCCGAGAGAAGCTTGGACCGTGCGTAGAACTTAAAGTGTATATGCTGCGTTGGCAACAGGCAAGTGGAATTGGACCTAGGCTATGTGGAACAGTGCGAGAAATCCGAAAAGGTCACTGGCTGTTGGCATAGTCGGGAGCCTTAGACTAGACCGGGTCAGAAAGGCTAAAATGCTCACTTGGTTGCCATCTTTGGAATGGTGGTGAAGACACTGATATGTCAGGATTCACCGTTAATGTCCCCTGAGTGCACGGGGTGTTTGGCTGTGCGAGCCTACACGTGTGGCGAAATATATAGTTGCACTTTATTGTTTAGCTGGGCTAATGTTATGCAGGGAAAGAGCACCGCCGTCCCGAGTAAGGGGCGGGGTCGTTATAATTTGGTCGGCTTTTGGCTGACCGTTGCTTTGTTTGTCACCGTGCGGTGGAATATGCTTGCAGGTGCTGTGGAGCAGAGTACCAAATAGCAGGCTGGAGCCCATATTGTTGTGATGGCCCTAGAAGGCCATAGAATAGTTGTTTTTACTTTTATCATGTGTGGCCGGCCTGCGAGCCAATGTATGTAAGACATGTTTTATTATTTGAACATTTGTAAGGCCATAAGGCCATGTACCTTTTCAGTGTATTTGGGTTTCATTCCTGTGATTGTAGTCGTGGACATTCATATGTATTGGATTTAAGATTTGGGTTCTTTCAACTTTAAAAGTTTCCGCTAGAATGCTCTGTGTATGACAAGTAGCCTTAATTGGATGGTTTGAATATTCATTTGGTAATCCTTCCGACTGTCTGTGGTATATGGCGTCGGGTTCCAGCTGGACCTTCTATTATATGCCATGCGATAGATGGGGGTGTTACACGGGTGGCGCCGGCGGCGCTTCGGCTGCCAGGAGTGTCATGCATCACGTCTAAAATGGGGATGGGAGGGATATAAGGTTCCACCTAGGTCTAGTGGGCTCGGGAGGGGCCGACCTTGTCAGCCATGGTTTGGTGGTCGTGGTGGAGCGGTAAAAACTCCCCGGGTTCCCATTTTTTCGGCTACTAGGGCTCTAGCAGGGGGGCAGGGGGAGGGAGATGTCTCAGAGGCTTGGGGGAAGGAGAGGGGTAGGAGTGGCCTTTATAGTGTTGGGGAGGGGGTGCTCCCCTCCCTTTGGCAAGGTGGGACTAATCCCTCCTTAGGGAGGGATTAATGCCCACCCTCCAGCTGTCCAAGGACAGCTGGAGGTGCCATATTTTCCCCCATTTGGGGAAAAATGGATGATTCCCTCATGGGCTTGGGCCTTTGAAAAGGAATGGGGAAAAAAGATGGTAGGAGGGGTAGGGTGGGCCTCCACTTGAAGTGGGATGGGGGCTTGCTAGTTGGGGGTCCAAGGAAAGTGGCAGGCATGAGCCATCCTCCTTTGGAGAGGAGGTGGGCCCCTACTTGGAGAAAAATCCAAAAAGTGGATTGGGGGGGGGGGGGGGGGGTTGACCAATTCAACCCTATGGTGGGTACCCCATGTTGGTCAAATTCAAAGTGGGTCCAAGTCATCGGGGTCGGGTCAAAGTTCGTGTGCTGTGTCATAATTGGTGTGCACACGCTTTTTGGTGCATGACTACGCTTGATTTGACCACGGGTTGACCAATTATCATCGAAATTGACTGGGATGACTTACGTTGACTTCGTATTGACCACACAAGTCCAATGCCACTGACTGGGGTTGAATCGGAGCTCGTTTGACGAAATTCCAAAATTTGCGCGTCGTAGCGCGCTAAAATGGTCGAATTGTGTAAAACTATCGTTAGACCTCAGATTGTGAAGTGACGGGTTCCGATGCACTCGTATTGACTACACAAGATCACAGGAACTGACAAAACTCAATTCGGAGTTCTCTAGCTTCATTTCCCTCCTAGGGTTATCTCCCACCGGGTCATGGGTAGGGTTCGGGCCACTTTTATTGGGCCCACTAGGGTTCTGGTGGCCCAATAGAAGTCGGGATGTTACAATCCAATAAACATAAAAGGATTTTCGTCCCCAAAAATTTGTTTGAAGTAGGGGGAAAAAGTAACATACCTGGGGAAAGATCTCTGGGTGCTTTTCTCGGAGGAGTGCTTCAAGTTCCCACGTGAATTCCTCTCGTCTGCAGTTTGACCATAGCACCTTAACCATCGGAATGGTTTTGTTACGTAGTGTCTTCACCTTGTAATGTACCACTCTGACGGGTTCGTGCTGGACAGATCTATCTGACCGTAGTTGCACCGTTGGATTAGGAAGGTGCTGCTCTGGTTGCCGGAGGACTCATCTCAAGGAAGAGACATGAAACACATCATGAAGATTCCCCAACTCTGGGGGCAAGGCTAGACGATAGGCGACAGGGCCAACATGCTCTATCACCGGATATGGGCCCAAGAAGCGGGGATCCAACTTTTTCTGCTTTCTGAACCGGGAGACACCATGTATGGGATTTATTTACAGAAAGACCATTTCCACCACGCTGAAATCCACCGGTCGGTGTCGCGCATCATAGTACTTATCTTGTCAGCTCTACGCTTCCCGCATTCGCTCCTAAATCAACCGTATCGCTACCGTAGTGTCATCGATGTAAGCCACTCCTAAGGCTTCCGAGTCCTCTTCCCGAGCCTAAGTCAATGGGGTTGGACAATGTCTTCCATACAATGCCTCATATGGAGCCATCTTAATGCTAGCCTGGTAGCTATTATTGTATGAAAATTTGACTAATGGCAACAGCTGCTCCCATGGCTCATTGTGCTCCACTATGCCCAGTCGAAGAAGATCCTCCATCACCCAGTTCGTCCTTTCTGTTTGTCTGTCTATCTGCGGGTGGAAGGCGGTACTGAAGGCCAATTTTATTCCCAAGTATGCCTGTACCCGCCTCCACTCCTTAGATGTGAAACGCCCGTCACGATCTGACACGATGGACTTCGGTACTCTATGAAATCATACCACTTGCTCTAAGAACATCCTGGCCAGGATATCTACTCTGTCAACCTGTCGATTTGGAATGAACCACGCTATCTTGGTGAGTCGATCTTGGACCACCCATATTGATTCATTCCCAGCACGGGATCGAGGTAGTCCATGGACGAAGTCTATGGTGATGTCTTCAAACTTCCATTCTGGTATCGGCAGGGGCTGTAATAGGCCTCCTGGACTATGACATTCAACTTTGACCTTCTGACAGGTCTGACACTGGGCAATGAAGTTGGTGACATCTTTTTTCATTCCAGGCCAATAAATGGTCCTACGTAAGTCCGCGTACATCTTAACAACGCCAGGGTGAATTGAGTACCTGGACTGATGGGCCTCTTGTAGAATTTCCTCACGAATTCCCCCGGTAGCGGGAACGAATATACGATGTTTAAATTGTAGAATCCCGTCATGCAGGTTATAATCCTCCTGTGCCCCTCCTTGCAGAGATCGAATGAATGACATTACCTCTGGGTCAATCTTCTGGGCTTCTCGTATCAGGTCCCGGATGTTGCATTGGATCTCCATCCAATACAGCTGAGAATAGTACTCTTTCAGATCTCTTCGGGCAACCAGGGTAATCTCCAAGTCTATCATGGACTGGAAAAGTTCCTTAGGGATCTGCTCCATCCAACTCTTAGCTATCGCAGGCTGGCGTCTCAAGGCGTCAGCGACTCTGTTAGCCTTCCCGGGGTGATATTGGAGAGTGAAGTCGTAATCGCATAAGAAATCCATCCATTGGCACAGCCGAAGATTCAGCTCTTTCTGCGTGAAGATGTACTTGAAGCTCTTGTGGTCGGTGAAGATCTCGCATCTTACTCCGTACAGATAATACATCCAGATTTTAAGGGCGAAGACGACGACGCCCAACTCTAAATCGTGTGCTGCATACTTTAATTCATACGGCTTTAATTGCCACGAAGCGTAGGCCACTACCTTGTCATACGACATTAGGACTGCTCTGAATCCCTTCAGGGAGGCGTCGGTGTAGATTTGGAATCCCTCGGTCCCCGTGGGGATCGTAAGGTTTGGCGCGGAAGTCAACCGCTTCTTCAGTTCGATGAATGCAGCCTCACACTCCAGCATCCATCGGACTGTGACGTATTTCATGGTGAGAGCAGTCAGGGGTAGGGAAATCTTGGAAAATCCCTCGACGAACTTCCTGTAGTATCCGGCAAGGCCGAGAAAACTTCGGATGTCTACAGCCGTCCTAAGTGGCGGCCAATTCTGTACTGCCTGGATATTGGCATGGTCTACTGCCACTCCTTCCTTATTTATCATGTGGCCCAAGAATCCAACTTCTTATATCCAAAACTTGCACTTACTGAATTTGGAGAAGAGGGAGTGCTCCCGGAGCTTTAATAGCTCCATATGCAGGTGCCGAGCAAGGTCCGTCTTGGTCTTCGAGTAGATTTGGATGTCGTCTATGAAGGTGATGACAAAGTGATCCAAAAAAGGTTCAAACACTTTATTTATTAGGGCCATGAAGGAGGAGGAAGCGTTGGTGATCTCGAAGGGCATCAATAGGAACTCGTATAGACCGTACCGGGAGCTGAAGGAAGTCTTAGGAATATCTTCCTCTCGAATTCGAAGTTGATAATAGCCGGACCTCAGGTCCATCTTGGAGAACATGGATGCACCTTGCAACTGATCGAACAGTTCGTCGATCCTAGGGTGGGTTATGTGTTGCGTATGGTAAGCTTATTCAGTTCACTGTAGTTGATGCGCAGTCGTAGAGTCCTGTTGGGTATTGTATCCACAATGTACCTGATTTGAAGAAGCCCCTGGACAAGCTAAGGTCAATAGACTATGTATTTGATAAACTTCTTCAAGTTGTACTTGCAGTTTCTCCACGCTAAGTGCACATCAATGTCAGGGTGCAGTAGGTCAATATACACGGGTCTGCACGACGTAATCCCTCGTTGAGCAGATCAGTGTGTTGGCCTATGTGTACTCTCTCTATTGGAGTGCACTTACTTTCAAGTACAGGGCCGGTCATATGCAAGAGAAGACAAGGAGCAAGGAGGATCAAGGAGCAGCTCCTGGGTGGAAGACGACAATTCGACCAAGGCAAATTCGACGAGAATCACCAAGTGATTCTCGCCGATTCGGCGAGAATCACTAGTGATTCTCGTCGAATCGACGAGAATCATCAGTGATTCTCGCCGTCTCCTTCTGGCCACCTCAAAATGGGCCAAGTAAGATTCGGCGAGAATCACTAGTAATTCCCGCCGAACCAGTGGCCAAGCAGCCCATGTATACAAAGTAAAATTCGTTGAGAATCAACAAGTGATTCGACGAGAATCACAAACGATTCTCGACGAATCGTCGAGAATCACTTAGTGATTCTCGCCGATTCGTCGAGAATCGTCTGCGATTCTCGCCGATTTTCACTTGGCGTTTTCTCAGTTAAATTCCTGAACCGGATTCTGTCTCAGTTAAATTCCTGAACCGGATTCTGCCTCAGTTAATTTCCTGGACCGGGATTTGGGGGATTCTTTTGTGGGTCCCACAAACGTTCATTTTGAGAATCCTACAGTATTTATACACAGGTATTTTTTGAACGAGACACACAGAAAAAGACGCCGAGCTTGCGGAAACCCTAAGATCGCGAAATCCCTCCGCCGCCTCCGTCGCCGCTCGCGCAAGTCCGTCGCCGCCACTGATCGATCTTCTTCCTGATCTCCGGCGACAGAAGCTTAGCAAGGCTTGAGTCTCACGCGTCTATCCAGAGATCCTTTGTCTCTCGATTTGTTGATCGGGAACACTTCCCATCCGAATCGATCGAGACGACCGATCCTCGTGTGACCGTTGGAAGACCGAGCTTGCTTCGCAACGAAGTTTGGATCTCCAAGTTCAGCAGCTGCTCTTCATCGTAGCCGCCGATCTCGAAGCTAGCCGCCGCTCGTGTGCCGCCGCCGGTTCCGGGGAAATCCTCTCCAAGAGAGACCAAGGTCGTAGACTCTTCATCGACTTCAAGAACACGTCGTCGAACAAAGAGGAGCACCGTAGTATCCAAAAGAAGTTTGTATCACGTGTACATTCTACATTTAATTTCGTTGTAAAGGAACTTTTGTTCCGTGTTGTAAGGGTTGGGTGCAACCCGTTTTGTGGGAGTGTGGACTCTCACGTGTGGAAGGGCTCCTTCCGTTAGTGCGGGGATTGGATTTCAATCCCGTTGGAGAAGTGACCGAGTCGTCCCTTGTTGGGGAGATAGGTCGAAGGGGGAAAGTGGATGTACCCAAGTCGGGGAACCACTATAAATTTGCTGTGTATTCTGTGTGCTGTGGTTTTTGTTTTTATTGTGCAGGTACATCTGTAAACTCCGCAAAAGAACCACACGTCACCTATCCCCCCCCATAGGTGCACATAGTTGACACTAGGTGGACTTTCAAGTGGTATCAGAGGGAGGTTACTTATCAAAAGGTTAACACCTTGAGTAGAATCCTGCCACTAGTGTCAACAAGGAGACATACATCTACTATGGACGGGCTCAAGTACTCCGGCAAGATCCCAGTGTGCAACAGACTCAACTTTCCTATCTGGAAGGAAAGGATCAGGTTCTACATGGAAGTTGTGGACCCTCGACTGTTCATGATCGTGCTGGAGGGACCTTATGTCCCCACTAAGGCCTCCACCATTGATCCCACCAAGAAAGTGCCGAAGACACTCTCTGAAATGGACAAGGATGAGATGGTCCTAGTGGGCCTTGACATGAAGGCAAGAAACATCCTGGTCAGTGCAGTTGATGACTCGATGATGCAGAACTTCAGCAACTGCAGGACAGCTCAGGAGATCTGGCAGTGTCTGATCATTCTAATGGAGGGCACAGATGAAGTGAGGGATGACCGGAGATCCCTCCTGAACCAGAAGTATGAAGCCTTCAGACAAGGGCCGAAGGAAGAGATCGGGGTCACCTACGAGAACTTCCTAAAGATTGTCAACGCCCTCAAGGGGTACGGAAGAGTGTTCACTAATGGTGAACTTAATGACAAATTCCTTAGGTCCCTTACTAAAGAATGGGACACTAAGATCTGCGCCATCAGAGAATTTGGCCGGCTGGCAGAAACTGATCCACAAATTCTGTTTGGGAAGCTGATGTCCTATGAGCTTCAGCTGAACACCAGGAAAGCTGAGGAAGAAGCAGAAAAGGCTGCTGCAAACGAAAAGACCGTGGCTCTAAAAGCCAGTCACTCCAGAAAAGGGAAGAGTACGGTGTCGTACCGTGCCAGGAAAAAGGACGAGGAGGAGGACTCCGATCCATGCTCCTCCAGCTCAGAACTGTCGGAGGAGGATTTCTCCCTCATCACTCGAGAGTTCAAGAAGTTCCTCAAGATGAGAAATCAAAGAAAGAGAGACGGCTCCTCTTCCAGACATCAGAAGAAAAACTACTCTTCTGACAGGTATGCATCTAAACCCAATAAACATCGTTCTTCTGACATTATTTGCTTTGGATGTAATAAGCCAGGACACGTCGTGGCCGACTGCTATCAAGGCAAGAGGGAAAAAGGAAAAGAAGAGGAGCACCAGTCCTCCAGGGACAAGAAGAAGGAGCGAAGCTACATCGCTAAACGGCCAAAGACACTAAGTGAGTCTGATTCCTCAGACTCCAGTGATGATGAAGAAGCCTACTTCGGGCTGGTGGGTCGATCGGACTCAGAAGGAGAATGCCCCCCCCCCCCCCCTTCACTGGGAAGGTAAAAGCTCACACCCCTCTCTCCGACTCCGACTCTGATCCTGAGTCTCAGGATGATGAACCTGAGGATGGCCCTTCGGCCCGTGAAGCTGAGCTCCTCGAAAAGTATGAGCTTCTGCTTAACACTTTCGACGAGTGCCGCAAGAGACTGAAGGCTGAGAAGAAGGAAGTAAAATTCCTTAAGGGTGAGTGTGTATCCCTAAGGGTAGAGGTCACTAGCTTGATCTCTCTCAGACAGGAGCACCTTGACCTAACTTCAAAGCACTCAGAGTCTTTGAAGCTCCTTGATCTCAAGCAGGAGGAAGTCAACAAATTGGAAGAACTACTTGCGGCAGAAAGGAAGATCGTACAGAGCTTCTCCATGCCTAAAACAGTGCTTCCAGTCGTTGACACCTTCTCTGCTCAGGCCAAAGGAGCTGGCTTGGGGCATATTGGGGCATCTGGTTCTTCATCTAGGAGAAACAAGAACCAGAGGAAGAATAAGGCCGCCAAGAAGGCCTCTGCTGATGAAAAGGGGAAGGCTCCTCTTAGTCCTGTTGCGTTCAGAAAGCCTGGCTTTCCTTGCAACCAACATGACTTTGAGTCAACATTTGGGCATCATTTCCGGCCCTCGGTTGCAAAGCCTAAGAGCCGATATGACGGTTGGAACTTCCCCCGGAATTTTGGTGAGAGTGCCTTCAAGGCACCTTATGAGGAAATCCACATAGGAAGTTATGGTCCGTTCTCTAGCGGCCATAATGGAAAGCAGGCACCAAAGGCCAAGCCTGTTATACAGAAGGTGACAAAGTCATGTGACTGTTGCCACCATGAGGTCTCCACCTCCAGATCCAAGGCCCCAGCTGCACCCACCGTTCCCAGGGTAAGGCAGGAGCCTAGGAAGAGATACAACAGGTTTGACTGTTGGTGCTGTGGCAAAGTCGGTCACTTTGCCGTGGATTGTTGGTTTAATCCAAGACATTACGAGACTCCCCATGTTAACAATGCGAGGCCGACCACTCGTAGGGTTAACCAACCGAGGGGGAGTGTGCTAACCAGGAATCTAGGACCCAAAGTCGATTGGGTTCCTAAGGCGAATTAATTTTGTTTTGCAGGAATGTCCAAAGGCCACCAAAACGCCAATCTGGTATTTGGACAGTGGATGCTCCCGGCATATGACTGGGACAAGAAGCCTGCTGCGTGATTACACTCCCGTCGAGAATGGACCCAAAGTCATCTTCGGAGGGTCAGATCGAGGAGTCACCAGAGGTTATTGTATGATTTCCAACGGTATAATCTCTATCACCGACATGGCTTATGTTGAAGGGTTAAACCATAACCTGATCAGCGTAAGTCAGTTATGTGACAAAGGTTATGACGTTAAGTTCTGCAAGGATAAATGTCTGATAATTTCACGTACCTCTTCTGAGACGGTATTATCAGGCATTAGGAGCAGAAATATCTTCTGCTTAGATTTCCTTAGTATAGATTCATCTACCCCCGTATGCCTTGTGGAAACAGGCAGTGCATCTCTTTGTGAACAATGGCACAAGAGATTGGCACATATTAATTATAAGACAATTAGTATGCTATTTTCTAAGAATTTAGTAAGAGATGCTCCCAGTATCAAGTGCGTCAAGGATAGCCCCTGTCATGCATGCCAGATGGGCAAACAGACACGGGCTACCTTTAAGAGCATTGCAGACAAAGACTCTTCCCGATGTCTTTACCTGTTACATATGGACTTGTTTGGTCCAATGCAAGTTCATAGCTTGGGAGGCAAATCATATACGCTAGTGATAGTTGATGATCACTCTCGGTTTACATGGGTGTTCTTTTTGAAATGAAAGTCAGATACTTTTGACATCTTCACTAATTTTGTCAAGCAGGTTCAGAATGAATTTAACTGCTCCGTGGTCAAAGTCAGAAGTGACCATGGAACAAAATTCGAATCTGGTGCTATGACAGAATTCTGTGAAGAACACGGTATCTTTCATGAGTTTTCCTCCCCACGCACTCCTCAGCAAAATGGGGTTGTGGAGAGGAGAAATAGAACTCTCATTGAAGCCTGCACGACAATGTTGAAAGACGCCTCTCTCCCGGAATACTTCTGGGCAGAGGCTGTCAATACAGCTTGTCATGCACAAAACCGAGCATTGATCAACAAGCATCATCGTAAGACGCCCTACGAGCTACTGAAAGGCAGGAAACCAACCATATCCTACTTAAGGATTTTTGGTTGCAGATGCTATGTACTAAATAATGGGAAGTACCCGCGTACTAAATTCGGTGAAAAATGCTTCGAAGGCATATTCATGGGCTATAGTTCCCATAGTCGGGCATATAGGGTCCTCAATAAGAAAACCCTAGTGGTAGAAGAATCAATAAATGTTGTATTTGATGAAGGAAGTTTGCTTCACAGCAACTCTTCCAGTGGTTTTCTTGAAGATGCAGGTGCACGATTGAAACAGCTGAGTCTGGATGAGCCCGCTAAAGATGACACTCCTCAGTACGTCAAAGTGTCCACCTCCACGTCATTAGAAAATGTCGAAGATCAAGATGAATCAAATCTCTTGGAAGAAAGAGAAGCCCAAGAAGTAGTTGAAACTCCAGACGCCAGACTTCTAGAGCTCCGTCACGTGAGGGATCATCCTAGAGAACAGATCATCGGGGATCCTCGTGTCGGCGTCAGAACTCGAAGAGGTACAACTAACGAAGTATTGCATCTAATCTTCCTGTCACAGGTAGAGCCAAAGAAGTTCGACGAGGCGAACAAGGATGCGGCATGGATTCTGGCCATGCAAGAAGAACTACATCAATTCGAACGGTGCAAAGTTTGGACGCTGGTTCCCAGACCATACAAGCAGAATGTGATCGGCACAAAGTGGATCTTCAGAAACAAGCTGGATGAACATGGTGTCATTGTAAAGAACAAAGCCAGGCTGGTGGCTCAAGGTTACCGACAGGAGGAAGGGATTGATTTCGACCAGACCTTTGCACCAGTAGCAAGGCTGGAGGCAATCAGGTTGTTCCTGGCGTATGCTGCAGTCAAAGGATTCACAGTCTATCAAATGGATGTGAAATCGGCATTCCTGAACGGCGACCTGAAAGAGGAAGTATACGTCGCTCAACCCCTAGGTTTTGTCGATCCTACGTTTCCCAACCATGTCTACTTTCTTAATAAAGCATTATATGGGTTGAAACAAGCTCCACGAGCTTGGTATGAGACTTTATCTAGGTTTCTTCTTGAGAACAAGTTCTCTAGAGGTAAAATAGATAGAACATTGTTTCTCAGGGAAGTCAAAGGCAAGATTTTGCTGGTGCAAATCTATGTCGATGACATAATATTCGGCTCAACGGACAACAATCTTTGCAAAAAGTTTTCTAAACTTATGCAAGGAAAGTTTGAAATGAGCAGTATGGGAGAGCTCAAGTATTTTTTAGGACTTCAAGTGAAACAGTCTGAGGATGGAATCTTCATCTCTCAGACGAAGTTCACAAATGAACTCCTTAAGAAATTCGGTATGGAGAGTGCAACCTCTATGAGGACTCCAATGGGATCCACCATGTCTCTGGATAAGGATGAGAAAGGTAAACCTTTCGATGAAACCAAATACAGAAGCATCATTGGATCCCTGCTCTACCTTACTGCCAGTAGACCGGATATTATGTTCTCCACATGTGTCTGTGCTAGATATCAGGTGAACACTAAGGAATCTCACCATGTCGCTGCAAAGCGAATTCTAAGATACCTTAAAGGTACTCCTGATCTTGGCTTGTGGTACCCGAGAAACAATGATGTCGAGCTAACAGGCTTTTCAGATGCTAATTTTGCAGGGAGTAGGGATGACAGGAAAAGCACTTCCGGGACGTATCAATTCCTCGGAAGAAGGCTTATCTCATGGAACAGCAAGAAGCAAAACTGTGTGGCTACCTCCACAGCAGAATCTGATTACATCTCAGCAGGCAGCTGCTGCGCGCAACTCCTTTGGATCAGAAATCAGTTGGCCGACTACAACCTTCAGTTCAAGGAAGTTCCAATGTACTGCGACTCCTCCAGTGCAATTGCCATTGCCAACAATCCTGTCTCGCACAGCAGAACGAAGCATATTGAAGTGCGCTACCACTTCATTCGGGAGCACGTGGAAAACAAGGACATCTCTCTCTACTATGTCCCCACGGACAAGCAGATTGCTGATATATTCACAAAACCCTTAGACGAGGCCAAGTTCAATCTTTTCAAGACCGAATTGGGGATGCTCAATTATGAAGCATAAAGACTACCGAAGCTCCCGACTTGTGCATGATCTGAGGGGGAGCAGGGAACTCCAGAGTGAGTACAGCTGCAAGAACTGAGGGGGAGCTACGGGCCAAAGGTTACAGACCCGGATTTGCCGAAGCCGAAAAGGGGGAGATTACCCTCTCGGGGTCAAGGCTAAGGTGGCTCCAGCTTGCTCCCAAGCAATCGGTATTGGTAAGGGATGACTCCACTCAATGTTAAGTTTATGGCTTTCATTTGCATTTGCTTTCCTTTCCATTTGCTTTATTCACCTTAGCTTGTAGGGTTTAGGCTTCTTCAAATAGGGGGAGATTGTTGGGTATTGTATCCACAATGTACCTGATTTGAAGAAGCCCCTGGACAAGCTAAGGTCAATAGACTATGTATTTGATAAACTTCTTCAAGTTGTACTTGCAGTTTCTCCACGCTAAGTGCACATCAATGTCAGGGTGCAGTAGGTCAATATACACGGGTCTGCACGACGTAATCCCTCGTTGAGCAGATCAGTGTGTTGGCCTATGTGTACTCTCTCTATTGGAGTGCACTTACTTTCAAGTACAGGGCCGGTCATATGCAAGAGAAGACAAGGAGCAAGGAGGATCAAGGAGCAGCTCCTGGGTGGAAGACGACAATTCGACCAAGGCAAATTCGACGAGAATCACCAAGTGATTCTCGCCGATTCGGCGAGAATCACTAGTGATTCTCCTCGAATCGACGAGAATCATCAGTGATTCTCGCCGACTCCTTCTGGCCACCTCAAAATGGGCCAAGTAAGATTCGGCGAGAATCACTAGTAATTCCCGCCGAACCAGTGGCCAAGCAGCCCATGTATACAAAGTAAAATTCGTTGAGAATCAACAAGTGATTCGACGAGAATCACAAACGATTCTCGACGAATCGTCGAGAATCACTTGGTGATTCTCGCCGATTCGTCGAGAATCGTCTGTGATTCTCGCCGATTTTCACTTGACGTTTTCTCAGTTAAATTCCTGAACCGGATTCTGTCTCAGTTAAATTCCTGAACCGGATTCTGCCTCAGTTAATTTCCTGGACCGGGATTTGGGGGATTCTTTTGTGGGTCCCACAAACGTTCATTTTGAGAATCCTACAGTATTTATACACAGGTATTTTTTGAACGAGACACACAGAAAAAGACGTCGAGCTTGCGGAAACCCTAAGATCGCGAAATCCCTCCGCCGCCTCCGTCGCCGCTCGCGCAAGTCCGTCGCCGCCACTGATCGATCTTCTTCCTGATCTCCGGCGACAGAAGCTTAGCAAGGCTTGAGTCTCACGCATCTATCCAGAGATCCTTTGTCTCTCGATTTGTTGATCGGGAAGACTTCCCATCCGAATCGATCGAGACGACCGATCCTCGTGTGACCGTTGGAAGACCGAGCTTGCTTCGCAACGAAGTTTGGATCTCCAAGTTCAGCAGCTGCTCTTCATCGTAGCCGCCGATCTCGAAGCTAGCCGCCGCTCGTGTGCCGCCGCCGGTTCCGGGGAAATCCTCTCCAAGAGAGACCAAGGTCGTAGAATCTTCATCGACTTCAAGAACACGTCGTCGAACAAAGAGGAGCACCGTAGTCTCCAAAAGAAGTTTGTATCACGTGTACATTCTACATTTAATTTCGTTGTAAAGGAACTTTTGTTCCGTGTTGTAAGGGTTGGGTGCAACCCGTTTTGTGGGAGTGTGGGCTCTCACGTGTGGAAGGGCTCCTTCCGTTAGTGCGGGGATTGGATTTCAATCCCGTTGGAGAAGTGACCGAGTCGTCCCTTGTTGGGGAGATAGGTCGAAGGGGGAAAGTGGATGTACCCAAGTCGGGGAACCACTATAAATTTGCTGTGTATTCTGTGTGCTGTGGTTTTTGTTTTTATTGTGCAGGTACATCCGTAAACTCCGCAAAAGAACCACACGTCACCTATCCCCCCCCCCCATAGGTGCACATAGTTGACACTAGGTGGACTTTCAAGTCCCGTCTTTCTTCTTGACGAAAAGTACAGGGGCTCCCCAGGGCAAGGAACTAGAACGGACGAATCCAACATCTATTAGTTCCTGTAGTTGGATTTTCAGTTCAGTCACCTCTCTGGGGGCCATCTGGTAGGGGGCTCATGATACTGGTCGTGCTCTGGACACGAGCTCGATTTGAAAGTCGACATCTCACTGGGGTGGCAATCCCGGGAGGGACTCGGGGAAAATATCTGGGAAGTCGCGGACTACTGGGACCTTTGCGAGCACCTGGGTTTTGTCTTCTATCTCAAAATAAATAAGGTATACTTCATCCTTCTGACAGACTGATTTCACCATCTGCGTAGAGTTCAAGATGATGCGCGAGATAGAGGGCACACCTGTCAACTTGACGCTCTGGCCATTTGGATTTTGTAGCCGGACTTCTCGCGTTGAACAGTTTATTTGTGCTTGGTGCTCGGCCAGCCAGTCCATCCCCAGAATGATGTCAAATCCAGTTATTTCTAAGATGGTTGTATCGATTTCAAATTCTACTCTCCCAGCGTAACTTGGAACGAACACTTTTCTGTAGATGTCATATCTGACCCGTCTGGTAAACGGATTCGTATAGACAGTCTGGTTGAACGGATAACATGTCCTTTTGTTACGATGCATTCGTGGGAGACGAAAGAATGAGTCGCTCCTATGTCGAAAAGGGTTTTGGCAGGGTGTCCTTCTGTAACACCCCAGAAATATTTTTGGGTTTCAGGTCGGTTGACACGGCCTGGGACACGGGCGTGTCCCAGGGCATGTCGTTTTTGGTTGAGCAGTTGGTCGAGTGGTCGACGAAATTCGGTCGACGAAGTTTTGTGAGGGAACACGCCCGGTGACACGGGCGTGTCAAGAGGGCATGTCCCCCCTCCCCGTTCCATGAAATGTGCTCGGCGATTGTCGAGTGTCGCGTGTCGAGTGTTGAGTGCAGAGAACACAGCATGTGACACGGGCGTGTCACAGGACGTGTCAGTTGCACGATTCAGGTGGGAATGCGTGTGCCTGAGGACACGGGTGTGTCCTGGTGAACACGGCTTGGGACACGGGCGTGTCCTTGGGTGACACGGCCAGCGACACGGGTGTGTCGGAAGGCATGTCACATGACACGGCCAGCGACACGGGTGTGTCGTAAGGTGTGTCAAGTGACACGGACAGCGACACGGCTGTGTCGCAAGGCATGTCAAGTGACACGGCTAGAGACATGGGCGTGTCAGATGGCCGTGTACTGGCTGGATTGAGTCAGTTGAGTGCCGCTTGCGGGACACGGCCTGTGACACGGGCGTGTCACCGGGCGTATCGGGCCATGTTCAGGCTTTTCCGGACAATTATGAGCCGTCCGATTCCCTTATCCTGGATCCAAAGACTGGGCTGCTTCCAGGTGGGTCAAGGCCGGGTAAATGGGGAGTAAAACCCTCTTCTTCATCTTCTCCTTCTTCTTCTCATTCCAAGAGAGAGAGAGAAAGAGAAAGGGAGAGCAAGGTAGGAAAGGAGGAGGAAAGCCCGCTGCTGCAGGAGCTGCGAAGTGTGGATTGAAGATCCGATTTCGGATTCATGGAGGCAAGGCTGAGACGGTGATTTCCATCCTGCTGATTCATGGCTCTGAAGCGATCTTCAAGGGTAACGATCTCCTTCTTGGACATCGAAGTCCTTTCTTTATGCATGTGCATGGAATCCTCCACCAAGAGGTGGATCTCGGAAGTGATTCCTTCGTTGAGTCTGCATCTAGAGCCGGAAGTGTGGAGTACGACATAGGCATGTTGTGTGAAGCCCATCTGGACGGGTAGTCTGGATTGGTGATGTTCATGGGTAAACTGGAGAAGACTCCGTGGATTTGATATATGAAAGAGATTATGCTGTGATTGTATGAATGTATGGATGGGATGATGGATGTGAGGAGGCTTTGAGAAAGCTCCTGGTTATGAAGAGAGATCAATTGGTAGTACGCCGGGAAGAGATTACCCGGCCAACTACACCACTAGGGTGGGTTGATCTAGTTAGAAGGGATCGATTGGTGGCATGACCCGGGAAGCGAGCACACGACTTGCTGCACCACAATGGTGGGTCGATCAGGAAATAGGTGAGGGGTCGATTGGTGGTATGCCTGGGGAGCAATGATAACCCAGCTTGCTACTCCACATGTTGTGGGTCGATCTGCTCTGGTTATTTGTGAATGCTGGGAGGTTGTACCTCTGAGTGGTATGGACGGGATGTCGCCAGCTTGCGAGACTGGTGGACTAGGCTTGAGCCGTCCAACCAACAAGTGAAGTACCTCGAATCGGCGGTGTACGACTGGGATGCCCGGTACGCCAAGAAGGTGCCCTGAGTGCATGGAGCGTCTGGTGGATACCAGCGTTTGTGATGTGATTGTGATTGTTAGATTGAGAAATAGAATGATAAATATGGTGTTTGATGATATGATGATGGTCATGCATATAGAAGAGGAACCACTGCCCCGGGTAGGGGGTAGGGTCGTTACAAGTGGTCTGCTAAAGCTGACCGTTACTTTATTTGCCGCTCTTTGGTGGATATGTGTTTGCAGGTGCTGCTGCTTGAAATGAAATGAGCGGAATGGATGGACTGCTGCTAAAGGCCCTTGAAGGCCATGCGAAGGAATGTGTTTGGATTTCATTTGTGGCCGGCCTGCGTGCTGATGTACGAAAATATAATTGTGTGGAAAAAGAAACTTTTAAGGCCTTAAGGCCAGTGTGTGTGTTTTATGCATTCCTATTGTTGATATATAAATGTGGAGTTTATATAGAAGTGGACATTCTCTGAGCTGAGTTCTTTAACTTAAAAATGCTGCGCTAGAATGGATTGAGTTATGGATGCGAATAGAATTTGATTGTCACACGTAATTCCACTGCTTGTCTATGACATATGGCGTGGGGCCCCGGCCGGAGCCATCGTTATATGTTATGTGATGAATGGGGGCGTTACAAAGTGGTATCAGAGACAATTTAGATTGTTTGGGAGGAGAGAACATAATTGAACTCACGAATGTCCTCTAGGAATGTAGTTCATGCACGTAAAGTGTGTGAGTGTGTAGTCAATGTATAATTACCATTATAAAATGGCTACGTAATGGTGTTTTGTACATTGATAGGTGTAGAGGAGTGGTGTTGGTCAGTCTGCTCCCCAACGGTCCGATGAGAGTACAACACCCGTTGAAGCGCCTACGCCTCCTTCGACGGATACTATACGGGTGGTGATGGAGACGGTATTTGCCGTGTTACAGGCATAGCCTACTGGACAGGCAAGGCCTGCAGGAGTTCCGGGACAGACTGGTGCAAGGCAAGAGCGTGTTGCAGTTGTGGTGGATGAGCAAGCCATGGGGGAGTCACTGCAACGGTTTATGGAGTTTCATCCACCTACGTTCGGTGGGGCGCTTTCCCCAACACAAGCGAAAGATTGGCTGGATAGAGTGAAGAGGATCTTGACAGCAATCCGGACGCCGGAGGAGCAGAAAGTGACCCTAGCCACTATTCTGTTGGAAGGTGATGCGAGATTATGGTGGGATGATATGGAGGTGCATCACTTGGTGGGTCGAGGATTAGCAGAGGTTTCAATGGATGAATTCTCTCGCTTGTTTCTCGCCAAGTATTTGCTGATGTCGCAATGGATTGCGATGGAGAACGAGTTTCAACGTCTGGTGCAGGGTGATACGGATATTGATACGTACCTGCATGAGTTCACTAGATTGGGGTGATATGCGGGATCTACCTTCGCGGAGGAAGCGCGAAAGACGAATCGCTTTTATGAGGGACTGCGGGATGAGTTGAGGTTGGTACTCCCGAGTTCGGTGAACCAAGGCTTCCAAGCATTGGTCGATAAAGCCCGTGCACTGGAGAAGGATTTGATACGGGTAAAAGAAAAGAAGAGACTGGACGTGGAGAAGCCAGAATTTAAAATGCCACAGTCAGAGCAATCCGAGTCGAGAAGACGAGAGAAGAAACGGTTCAGGCCTACTGAATCAACTCTGTCAACTGTTTCTTCGGGGGTGACTTATGGGCAAGGACGTGTTGATACACGTATCTGTTATAGGTGCGGAAAGCAAGGACACATAATGAGATTTTGTTGGAATGCCCCTGTAGGAAGTTAGCAAAAGACAGGTGCGTCGTATGAAGAAAAAGGTAAAGCAGTGGGCGAATCATCTGCAGCCCGGACGCAACCTCGATTGCACAATTTATAAGTACAAGAGCCGCAAAGCTCAATTGGTGAAATTCAGCCTCGCGTGTTTAATTTGGCTCTTTCGCGAGAAATGCAAAATTGAGAGGCTGAGCGGAAGTAAGGATCGTGACTTGTATCAGTTTGGGGATGTAGCTCGATGATGTGTTTGTTTCTCGATCACTTGATATATTTTGTGGCTGCATGTGCACAGATGGATGTTTGGGATGTATGTATGTGTTGTATGTTTGTTTAGTTTGTGCGGTGCCTTGGGGGTGAGACAAGCCAGGGCCTCTGAGATCTAACACAGCTCGCTTTCGTTGAGTGCGCGGTTGTGTATGGTGCAACGTGAGTGGTTATGTTGCTGGGTATAGTTGAGATAAATTTCGTGGACGAAATTTCTTTGAAGGAGGGGAGGATTGTAACACCGCAGAAATTGTTTTGTGTTTCAGTTCGGTTGACACGGCCTGGGACACGGGCGTGTCCCAGGGCGTGTCGTGTTTGGTTGAGCAGTTGGTCGAGTGGTCGACGAAACTCGGTCGACGACATTTTGGGAGGGAACACACCCGGCTACACGGGCATGTCAGAGGGCGTGTCCCCCCTCCCCGTTCGACGAAATGTGCTCGACGATTGTCGAGTGTCGCGTGTCGAGTGTCGAGTGTGGAGAACACGGCCTGTGACCCCGGCGTGTCACAGGGAGTGTCAGTTGCACGATTCAGTCGGGAATGCATGTGCCTGAGGACACGGGTGTGTCCTGGTGAACACGGCTTGGGACACGGCCGTGTCCCAAGGCCTTGTCCTGCTCGGGCGAAGTGGAGATTGGGCTGTATGGGTGACATGGCCAGTGACATGGGTGTGTCGGAAGGCGTGTTAAGGGACACGGCCAGTGATACAGGCGTGTTACATGGCCGTGTACTGGCTAGATTGAGTCGGTTGACTACCGCTTGCGGGACACGGCCTGTGATACGGGCATATCACAGGGCGTGTCGGGGCATGTTCAGGCTTTTCTGGACAATTATGAGCCGTTCGATTCCCTTATCCTGGATCGAAAGGCTGGGTTGCTTCCAGGTGGCTCAAGGCCGGGGAAATGGGGATTAAAACCCTCTTCTTCATCTTCTCCTTCTTCTCATTCCAAGAGAGAGAGAAAGAGAAAGGGAGAGCACGGGAGGAAAGGAGGAGGAAAGCCCGCTGCTGCAGGAGCTGCGAAGTATGGATTGAAGATCCGAGTTCTGATTCGTGGTGGCAAGGCTGAGACGGTGATTTCCATCCGGATGATTCATGGCTCCGAAGCGATCTTCAAGGGTAACGATCTCCTTCTTGGACATCGAAGTCCTTTCTTTATGCATGTGCATGGAATCCGCCACCAAGATGTGGATCTCGGAAGTGATTCCTACGTTGAGTCTGCATCTAGAGCCGGAAGTGTGGAGTACGGCATAAGGATGTTGTGTGAAGCCCATCTGGACGGGTAGTCTGGATTGGTGATGTTCATGGGTAAACCGGAGAAGACTCCGTGGATTTGATGTATGAAAGATATTATGCTGTGATTGTATGAATGTATGGATGAGATGATGACTGTGAGGAGGCTTTGAGAAAGCTGTTGGTTATGAAGAGAGATCAATTGGTAGTACGCCGGGAAGCGAGTATCCGGCCGACTACACCACTAGGGTGGGTTGATCTAGTTAGAAGGGATCGATTGGTGGCATGAACCGGGAAGCGAGAACCCTACTTGATGCACCACAATGGTGGGTCGATCAGGAAATAGGTGAGGGGTCGATTGATGGTATGCCTGGGGATCAACGATAACCCAGCTTGCTACTCCACATGTTGTGGGTCGATCTACTTTGGTTATTTATGAATGCTGGGAGGTTGTACCTCTGAGTGGTATGGACGGGATGTCGCCAGCTTGTGAGACTGGTGGACTAGGCTTGAGCCGTCCAACCAACAAGTGAAGTACCTCGAATCGGCAGTGTACGACTGGGATGCCCGGTACGCCAAGAAGGTGCCCTGAGTGCACGGAGCGTCTGGTGGATACCGGCGTTTGTGATGTGATTGTGATTGTTAGATTGAGAAAGAGAATGATAGATATGGTGTTTGATGATATGATGATGGCCATGCATACAGAAAAGGAACCACTGCCCCGGGTAGGGGGTAGGGTCGTTATAAGTGGTCAGCTAAAGCTGACCGTTACTTTGTTTGCCGCTCTTTGGTGGATATGTGTTTGCAGGTGCTGCTGCTTGAAATGAAATGATCGGAATGGATGGACTGCTGCTAAAGGCCCTTGAAGGCCATGCGAAGGAATGTGTTTGGATTTCATGTGTGGCCGGCCTGCGTGCCGATGTACGAAAATGTAATTGTGTGGAAAGAGAAACTTGTAAGGCCTTAAGGCTAGTGCGTGTGCGTTGTATATATTGCTGGCATTGATATATAAATGTGGAGTTTATATATAAGTGGACATTCTCTGAGCTGAGTTCTTTAACTTAAAAATGCTGCGCTAGAATGGATTGAGTTAAGCATGCGAATAGAATTTGATTGTTACACGTAATTCCACTGCTTGTCTATGACATATGACGTGGGGCCCCGGCCGGACCCATCGTTATATTCCATGTGACAAATGGGGCATTACAAAGTTGTTTCAGAGCCAGGTTTAGATTGTTTGGGAGGAGAAAACATAATTGAACTCACGAATGTCCACTAGGAATGTAGTTCATGCACGTAAAGTGTGTGAGTGTGTCTTCAATGTATAATTACCGTTATGAAATGGCTACTTAATGGTGTTTTGTACATTGATAGGTGGCGAGGAGTGTTGCTGGGCAGTCTGCGCCCCAACGGTCCGATGAGAGTACAACACCCGTTGAAGCGCCTATGCCTCCTTCGGCGGATACTATACGGGTGTTGATGGAGACGGTATTTGCCGTATTACAGGCACAGCCGACTGGACAGGCAAGGCCTGCAGGTGTACCGTGACAGACTGGTGCAAGGAAAGAGCGTGTTGCAATTGTGGTGGACGATCAAGCCATGGGGGAGTCACGGCAACGGTTTATGGAGTTTCATCCACCTACGTTTGGTGTGGCGCTTTCCCCAATGCAAGCGGAAGATTGGCTGGCTAGAGTGATGAGGATCCTGACGGCAATCCGGACGTCGGAGGAGCAGAAAGTGAGCCCAGCCACTTTTCTGTTGGAAGGAGATGCGAGATTATGGTGGGATGATATGGAGGTGCATCACTTGGTGGGTCGAGGATTAGCAGAGGTTTCAATGGATGAATTCTCCCGCTTGTTTCTCGCCAAGTATTTGTCGATGTCACAACGGATTGCGATTGAGAACGAGTTTCAACGTCTGGTGCAGGGTGATACGGATATTGATACGTACCTGCATGAGTTCACTAGATTGGTGCGATATGCGGGATCTACCTTCGCGGAGGAAGCGCGAAAGACGAATCACTTTTATGAGGGACTGCGGGATGAGTTGAGGTTGGTACTCCCGAGTTCGGTGAACCAAGGCTTCCAAGCGTTGGTCGATACAACCCGTGCACTGGAGAAGGATTTGAAGCGGGTACAAGAAAAGAAGAGACTGGCCGTGGAGAAACCAGAATTTAAAATGCCACAGTCGGAGCAATCCGAGTCGAGAAGACGAGAGAAGAAATGGTTCAAGCCTGCTGAATCAACTCCGTCAACTGTTTCTTTGGGGGTGACTTATGGGCAAGGACGTGTTGATACACGTATCTATTATAAGTGCGGAAAGCAAGGGCACATAGCGAGATTTTGTTGGAATGCCCCTGTAGGAAGTGAGCAAAAGACAGGTGCGTTGTATGAAGTAAAGGGTAAAGCAGTGGCCGAATCATCTGCAGCCCAGACGCAACCTCGATTGCACAATTTAGAAGTACAAGAGCCGCAAAGCTCAATTGGTGAAATTCAGCCTCGCGTGTTTAATTTGGCTCTTTCGTGAGAAATGCAAAATCGAGAGGCTGAGCGGAAGTAAGGATCATGACTTGTATCAGTTTGGGGATGTAAATAATGTTGTAGATGTTATATGTCGCATTATATGTTGAAATGTTGAAATGTTGGTGCACACTTGTGATATGGACGTGATCGCATGATTATGATATAGCTCGATGATGTGTTTGTTTCTCGATCACTTGATAATTTTGTGGCTGCATGTGCAAAGATGGAAGTTCGGGATGTATGTATGTGTTGTATGTTTGTTTAGTTTGTGTGGTGCCTTGGGGGTGAGACAAGCTAGGGCCTCTAAGCTCTAACCCGGCTCGCTTTCGTTGAGTGCGCGGTTTTGTATGGTGCAACGTGAGTGGTTATGTTGCTGGGTGTATTTGAGACAAATTTCGAGGACGAAATTTCTTTGAAGGAGGTGAGGATTGTAACACCCCAGAAATAGTTTTGGGTTTCAGGTCGGTTGACACGGCCTAGGACACGGGCGTGTCCCAGGGCGTATCATGTTTGGTTGAGTAGTTTGTCGAGTGATCGACGAAATTCGGTCGACGAAGTTTTGGGAGGGAACACGCCCGGCGACACGGGCGTGTCAGAAAGCGTGTCCCCCCTCCCCGTTCGACGAAATGTGCTTGGCAATTGTCGAGTGTCGTGTGTCAAGTGTCGAGTACAGAGAACACGGCCAGTTACACGGGCGTGTCACAGGGCGTGTCAGTTGCACGATTCAGCCGGGAATTTGTGTGCCTGAGGATACAGGTGTGTCCTGGTGAACACGGCTTGGGACATGGGCGTGTCCCATGGCCTTGTCCTGCTCTGGTGAAGTGGAGATTGGGCTGTATGGGTGACACGGCCAGTGACACGGGTGTGTCGGAAGGTGTGTCAAGTGACATGGCCAGTGACACGGGTGTGTCACATGGCCGTGTAATGGCTGGATTGAGTCGGTTGACTGCCGCTTGCCGGACACGGCCTGTGACACGGGCGTGTCATAGGGCGTATCGGGCCATGTTCAAGCTTCTTTGGACAATTATGAGCCATTCGATTCCCTTATCCTGGATCCAAAGGCTGGGATGCTTCCAGGTGGGTCAAGGCCGGGGAAATGGGGATTAAAACCCTCTTCTTCATCTTCTCCTTCTTCTTCTCATTCCAAGAGAGAGAGAAAGAGAACGGGAGAGCAAGGGAGGAAAGGAGGAGGAAAGCCCGCTGCTGCAGGAGCTGCGAAGTGTGGATTGAAGATCCGAGCTCGGATTCGTGGAGGCAAGGCTGAGACGGTGATTTCCATCTGGCTGATTTATGGCTCCAAAGCGATCTTCAAGGGTAACGATCTCCTTCTTGGACATCGAAGTCCTTTTTTTATGCATGTGCATGGAATCCTCCACCATGAGGTGGATCTCGGAAGTGATTCCTTGGTTGACTCTGCATCTAGAGCCGGAAGTGTGGAGTACGGCATAGGCATGTTGTGTGAAGCCCATCTGGACGGGTAGTCTGGATTGGTGATGTTCATGGGTAAACCGAGGAAGACTCTGTGGATTTGATGTATGAAAGAGATTATGCTGTGATTGTATGAATGTATGGATGGGATGATGGCTGTGAGGAGGCTTTGAGAAAGCTCCTGGTTATGAAGAGAGTTCAATTGGTAGTACGCCGGGAAGCGAGTACGGCGGGAAGCAAGTACGCCGGAAAGCTCGTGTTTGGTTGAGTAGTTGGTCGAGTGGTCAATGAAGTTTTGGTAGGGAACACGCCCGGCGACACGGGCGTGCCAGAGGGCTTGTCCCCCCTCCCCGTTCGACGAAATGTGCTCGGCAATTGTCGAGTGTCGCATGTCGAGTGTCGAGTGCAAAGAACACGGCCTGTGACACGACCGTGTCACAGGGCGTGTCAGTTGCACGATTCAGCCGGGAATGCGTGTGCTTGAGGACACGGGTTTGTCCTGGTGAACACGGATTGGGACACGGGCGTGTCCCAAGCCCTTGTCCTGCTCGGGTGAAGTGGATATTGAGCTGTATGGGTGACACGGTCAGCGACACGGGTGTGTCGGAAGGCGTGTCAAGTGACACGGCCAGCGACACGGGTGTGTCGGAAGGCGTGTTAAGTGACACGGCCAGTGACACTTGTGTGTCGAAAGGCGTGTCAAGTGACACGACCAGTGACACGGGCGTGTCATATGGCTGTGTACTGGCTGGATTGAGTCGGTTGACTGCCGCTTGAGGGACACGGTGTTGGGTACATTGGAAAATGTGTACCAGATTAGAAGAAGCCTCACCTACTCAATGATATACATCAAGGTGTAATTGTTGTGTTTTGAGTTTATATGTGCAGGTTAAGTAATTGCAGGAAATGCCGAAAATTTCTAAGTCCATATGTCGACACCTAGAGAAGCAGTGTCGACACTTATGAAGGCTTGTGTCGACACTGAAGAAAGGATGTGTCGACACTTGGCGTAAATTGTGTCGACACCAAGAAAGGCAGAGTCGACACCAGAAGAAATATGTCGACACATACAGGTAGTATCGACACACTGTGAAGAATTGTCAACATAAATTGTGTCGACACTTAGAGGCAGTATCGACACCCAGAGAAGCTTAGTCGACATCAAATGTGTCGACACCAAGAGGCAGTGTCGACACACAGAAGTATTTGTCAACATCAACTGTGTCGACACACAGGACTTGTGTCGACACACAGCAAAGCTTCAACAAAGTTAAAGTAAAGAAGTACTTGTGTCAACACAAAGGAGATGTGTCGACACTCAGCAAGTATCAACAATAAAATAAGTTGTGTCGACACAAAGGTAATGTGTCGACACACAACAAAATTCAACTAAGTATTAAAGAAGAAGTACTTGTGTCGACACACTCAATCAGTGTCGACACATTCAACAGAAGCAGTGTCGAGAAGCTGTTACAACAACACAAGGAGTTGTGTCGACACCATCAAGGCTAGTGTCGATACTTAGTCTATTTGTGTCGACACATAATGAAGATCAGTCTCGACACTTTCAGACAGAGATAGTGATTTCAAGAAGTGACTGGATGACTTGACAACTGCCATTTCAACCGGTCTACCACAACTGTCAAAGCTGTCAGAAGGTTGTTAGAAACCGGTTCAGCCGGTTATCATGGAGAAAGATTATATAAAGGATTTCTCCTTCAACAGACGGAGATGATCAAGAATAAGAGAAAAAGATCAATCACAACCAACTAACAACAACTAAGAGAGAAGTAATTATACATAAGATTTTCGACAGAAGATCTAGAAGAAGTTGGAGAGAGAGAGCTCCATCTAAGAAGAGCAGTTGTTGAACCATGCTGCAAAGAAAGATTTAGATTGATATCTGGATCTTAAGTCAGAAACTGATTGAAGAATCAATTTCTCAAGAGTTCAACCCTACTGAGTTCAGATTCAAGAAGCTTTGAATAAAGCTAAGGGAGGTTGATCTCTGCAAAGTTCTTTCAAGAACTCATCAAGAAGCCAGTCAACACTTCTCTCAATATCTGGGTTGTTGTTAAGTACTTGGAAACATTATTTTTTGTAGGATCCTAAGGGATCTGAGTTGTAAGCCTAAATTTATAAAAGCTGAGGTAGGGCTTTTGAGCCTGAGTGTAGGAGAATCTATTCTCTGAGTGTAGGTCTTGTTGAAGACTGAGTGGTAGGGCTTTGTGCCTGAGTTGTAGGAGACAGTGTTCTCTGAGTGTAGGCCTTGGTGAAGGTTGAGGTAGGGCAGTTTGCCTGAGTTGTAGGAGTGGGGACACTCTGAGTTGTAGGAACCTGGTTTGGGGTTCTGAGCTGTAGGATCTGAGGATTTGAGGAGAAGTGTAGAAGTTAGGCTGAATCTAGTACACTGCTAGATAGGCGAAGGGGGAAAGTGGATGTACCCAGACCTTGGGGAACCACTATAAATACTGTGTGCACTCTGTGAATGATTGTTTCTGTGATTGTTGTGCTGATAGCTGTAGAATTTGTCATTGCTGTTTAAAATTCAGAACTGATTGTCTGTCTTTAAAGTAAAAGAAAAATTACACCTATTCACCCCCCTCAGGTGGTTATGCACTATTTCTTTCAAGTGTTATCAGAGCCAGGTTGCTCAAAGAAGGACTTAACAGTCAGAGTAAGATCCTTAACGCAGATTTAAGAATCAAGAACAAATCAAGAAAATGGGTTCTAGTGAGAATCACAAAGAGCTGGGGTTAATGAAATTTCCAATATATAGAAAAAAGATATTTGGCATATGGAAAGAGAGGGTCAGACTCTTTATGGAAGCTTCTGACCCAAGGATATATATTACAGTCAAAGAAGGCCCATATGTGCCAATGAAGATATCCATTCTGGATGCAAATCAGAAAACTCCCAAGGACTCTTCTGAAATGACTAAAGATGAAATCATACTGGCTACGATGGACAAGAGAGCCAAGAATATAATTGTTAGTGCCATTGATGATTCAACATTTCAGAACTTGATTCATTGTAAAACCTCTAAAGAAATGTGAGACACATTAATAGTCTATATGGAGGGATCAGAGGAAGTAAGACAAGATAGGAATTCAATGTTAAATCAGGAATATGAAAGCTTCAGACAAGGAAAGTCTGATAGCATTACAGAATGTTACAAGAAGTTCTATAGGATAGTTAATGAGTTGATGTCCTATGGAAGAGACTTCAGTAACTATGAGCTGAATGACAAGTTCTTAAGATCCCTGACTGTGGAAACCACCCGTCACCACACATCTTCCCAAAACCACGAGGTGATGGTAAGGGGGGACGGGGGTACATGAACACAAAGGATTGTCTAATACAGGCGATGTGGGACTAACCCCAACCACAGGACCGCGGGGATATTCCGCCACACAAGGGGGGCCCACCGGGGTCAACACCCAGACCTGGAACGCGATGGGGAAAGCCCAAACATGCTGTCCCACACACACGTGTCCTGCTGGCTAATACAGTCTCAACACACCCCCGCAGCAGGACAACCTACCTCTGATACCATGTTAGAAATGAACAAAAACAAGCCGGAAGTGGAACTAAAACAAACCGGAAGTGGTTTTAACAGAAACTTTATTATCTGAAAAAGGTATCTATTACAAAGGTATGACCTCCCTTATATAGAATGGAGGAGAGGAGAGAGAATATAAATAAGAGATGTGGGACTAAACATTTACAGACACAAGCGGACTATATAAACACAAACCGCATAAGTCGCGCGGTTAGACAGACGGGCTAACCGCTCGGCTACTGCCAGAGAGAGAGAGAGAGATTGTCATGGGAGACCGCTAGACCGCCCGGTCTCCAAATCGCCAGAGTCAAACCGCCAGACCGCTTGGGCCTCAGACAGCAACACACAGCAACCAAACCGCTGAAGAGTAACTGGAAAACCGTGCGGTCATCAACCCGCCAAGCTAGACCGCCCGGTCACCAACTTCAACACTCCCCCTCAAGCTGGAGCATATATATCGATCATGACCAGCTTGTCACAAATATGAAGAAACGAGGCAGAAACTGGCTTGGTGAAGATGTCAGCCAGCTCTTTATCAGAAGTGACGAAGGGAGTGCAAATTTGTCCCTTCATAATCTCTTCACGAATGAAATGATAGTCGACCTCAATGTGCTTGGTTCTTTCATGGAAGACCGGATTTTTGGAGATGTATATGTCATCCCTGTTATCACAGAACATAGGTAGAGGATGGTTGTACACCTATCCTAAATCCAGCAGGAGAGCTCGTAGCCAATTTAACTCACAAGTGGTCGATGTCATACTATGATATTCTGCTTCAGCACTGGACCTGGAAACAACCAACTACTTCTTGCACTTCCAGCTCACCAGATTGCCCCCAACAAAGGTGCAGAAACCTGAGGTTGACTTACGATCCCCTTTGTCATCAGCGTAACTCGCATCTGAGTTTGCTTCAACCCTCAGATGACCATTCTTCTGAAAGAGTAATCCTTTCTCAGGCGCTGCTTTGACATATTCCAAGATCCGCAAGGCAGATTGAAGATGACACTCCCGAGGAGCTTGCATAAACTGGCTCACCTTGCCAACAGCATAGGAGATGTTGGGTCTGGTTACCGTGAGATAAATGAGTTTTCCCACCAGACGCCGGTACCTAAAAATATCTGATAGAAGAGGCAAGTCATCTGTCAAAGTTTTGTCTTCTCCAGTAGTCATAGGACAACGGGCAGGTTTAGCACCTGTCAATCCTGCCTCCTTTAAAAGATCAAGGGCATACTTCCTTTGGGAAAGAACCATGGAGTTGGGCTTCCTTGAGATTTCAATCCCCAGAAAGTACTTTGGAGATCCCATATCCTTTGTGACCAGGTGTTGACGGAGGTGTTTCTTTGTCAACTTTACCCCCTCCTGGTCATTGCCAGTAAGAAGAATGTTATCGACATAAACCGCAAGAACAACCATACCAGAGGCGGTTTTCCGAACAAATAAGGAGTGATCGGCCGAGCTTCGTGTAAAACCAATGGCCGCAACAATGCCGCTAAACTTGTCAAACCAGGCACGCGGACTTTGCTTGAGGCTATAAATAGCCTTCTTCAGTCGGCATACACGTATCTCCCCCTGATCCATATACCCCGGAGGTTGCTCCATATAAACATCTTCCTGTAGATCACCATAGAGGAAAGCATTCTTAACATCCAGTTGTGAAATTGGCCAGTCCCGGTTGACAGCCACAGAGAGAAGGACCTGTATGGTGCTGAGACGAGCAACATGAGAGAATGTATCGAAATAATCAACACCATAGGTCTGAGTGAATCCTTTAGCCACCAGGCGGGCTTTGTAGTGATCCACACTGCCATCGGGGAGGAATTTCACACAAAAACCCAGCGACAGCCAACAACATCTATGCCAACAGGAGGAGGAACAAGAGTCCAGGTACCCCGTTCAGTCAGAGTAGCGATTTCTTCATCCATGGAAGCTTTCCAATGCGGAAGGGTAAGAGCTTCCTGATAGGAACGAGCGGTGGAAGTAGAAGAAATAGCCAGAGTGTTGGGTACATTGGTTTAAATGTACCTGATTTGAAGAAGCCTCACCCTACTCAATGATATACATCAAAATGTATTTGATGTATTTTTGAGTTGTCTTGTGCAGGTTAAGTATTTGCAGGGAAAGCAGAAAAGATTCTAAGTCCATGTGTCGACACATAGAGGGAAAGTGTCGACACATAAGAAGACTCGTGTCGACACCCAGACAAGCAGTGTCGACAATTGGAGTAATTGTGTCGACACCAGGGATGCAGAGTCGACACCAGACAGAAAGTGTCGACACAAGGAGCTGTGTCGACACTCAATGAAGAAAAGTACAGTGAAGTAGTGTTGACACTTAAAAGCAGTGTCGACACCCAGAGGATTTGTGTCTACATCAGAAAGTGTCGACACTTGGAGGCTGTGTCGACACTCAGCAAAAGTCAGCAGAGTCTAAGTATAAGTGTCGACACCCAGAGGAATGTGTCAACACACAGCAGAAGACTCAGCACTTGAAGAAAGTGTCGACACAAGAAAGAATGTGTCGACACATAGCAGAAGACTCAACACTTGAAGAAAGTGTCGACACTTGGATGCTGTGTCGATACTTAGCCTAGTTCAACAAAATTCTAAGTACAAGTGTCGACACAAAGGAGATATGTCGACACTCAGCTAAAATTCTCAACAAAAGAAGATGTGTCGACACAAGGAGAAGTGTCGACACTCAGCAAGTATCAACACAGAAGTCAAGTGTCGACACCAAGAAGAAGTGTCGACACTGAACAAGTTCAACATATGAAGATGTGTCGACACAAAGGAGTTGTGTCGATACTTACAAGAATTCAACAAAGTACTGAAGTACAAGGACTTGTGTCGACACACATTATCAGTGTCGACACATGATGAAGAAGCTGTGTCGAGAAGTGAATTCTACAACACAAGGAGTTGTGTCGACACCTTGAAGGCTAGTGTCGACACTTAGTCATCTTGTGTCGACACTTAGTCATAAGTGTCGACACTTAAAGACATATTGTCTCGACACTTTCAGACAGATTCAGATATTTCAAGAACTGACTGGATGACTTGACAACTGCCATTCCAGCCGGTCTACTGCACCTGTCAGAGTTGTCAGAAATCAGTTAGGAACCGGACCAGCCGGACACCATGAAGAAGGCCTATAAATAGGCTTATTCTGTCAACAGAAGAAGGGGTTCAATAATCAGAGATCAAGGCTGTTGAAAAGCAATTCATTGAAGACTTTCAAGTAAAGTTCTAAGTAGTTGGAGAGAGAGAGCTCCATCCAAGAAGATAGCCATTGGAACCAGGCTGAGAAGAAGGGTTCAGACTTTATTCTGAATCTTAAGTTGCAGAGATCAAGGATCAGCTGTAGAGAAGATCAATCCTATTGTGTTCTACATTCAAGAAGCTTTGAAGAAAAGCCAAGTGAGGTTGATCTCAGCAGAGTTCTTCCAAGAACTCATCAAGAACCTATCAACTCATCTCTCTATTCAGAGTTGTAGGTATATACACTTTGTATTTTATATTTCTTGTAGGATCCTTAGGGATCTGAGTTGTAAGCCTGCAATTATAAAGGCTGAGTGGTAGGGCCTATGTGCCTGAGTGTAGGAGATCTATATCTCTGAGTGTAGGCCTGTTGTGGCTGAGTGTAGGCCTTGTGGATGAGTGTAGGCTTTGTGAAGAAGCTGAGTGTAGGTCTTTGAAGAAGACTGAGTTGTAGGGCCTTGGGCCTAAGCTGTAGGAACCATTTTGGGTTCTGAGTGTAAGATCTGAGGATCTGAGATAGTGGAGAAGTTTGGCCGAATCTAGTACACTACTAGATAGGCGAAGGGGGAAATTGGATGTACCCAAACCTTGGGGAACCACAATAAATTTGTGTGTTCACTGTGTGCTTGAATTGACTGCTATGATTGCTGTGATTGCTGCTTAGTTATAACTCTGAGATATAAACTGAAATTTGCCTAAAAAGTTTAAAAAAAGATTAAGTCACCTATTCACCCCCCCCCCCCTCTAGGTGATTAGGTACAATTTCTTTCAAGTGGTATCAGAGGGAGGTTCCTCAAAAAGTACTTAACTGTCTGAGTAGATCCTGTTGGCAGATTCAGTCTAAGTAAATTACAGAATCAAGAAAATCAAGAAACATGGGTTCAACTGAGAATCATATGGAACTTGGATCCATGAAGTTACCCATTTGCAGAAAAGAAATTTTTGGCATCTGGAAAGAAAGGGTGAGACTATTTATGGAAGCCTCAGACCCTAGAATTTATATCATAGTTAAAGAAGGGTCATATGTGCCCATGAAGGTTTCAGTCCTGGATGCAAATCAGAGAACACCTAAGGACTTCTCTGAAATGACAAAAGATGAGATAATTCTAGCCACAATGGACAAGAGGGCTCAGAATATCACTGTGAGTGCTATAGATGATGCTACCTTTCAGAATTTGATACACTGTAAGACATCTAAGGAGATGTGGGATACTCTTATTGTGTACATGGAGGGTTCTGAAGAAGTGAGGCAGGACAGAAAGTCCTTATTAAACCAAGAATATGAAATCTTCAGGCAAGGTAGATCTGATAGCATCACAGAATGCTATAAAACGTTCTATAGGATTGTCAATGAGCTAATGTCCTATGGAAGAGAGTTCAGTAATTATGAGCTAAATGATAAGTTTCTTAGGTCCCTAACAAAGGATTGGGACACCAAGATCTATGCCATAAGGGAAATGGCAAAGTTAGTAGATATCCCTCCACCAACACTGTTTGGAAAACTGCTATCCTATGAGATGCAGTTGATGGTGAGGAAAGAAGAGGAGAAGTCTACCAGAATTGAGAATAAAGAAAGGACAGTGGCATTCAAGACAGAAGCCACCAGAAAATACAGAAGTAAGTCACCAACTCCACCTCCAAAGGTTGCTGAGACTGAGTCAGATAATTCAGAAAGCAGAAATTCTGAAAGCAGTGAAAGTGATGAGGACTTTGCAGCTTTCACAAGACACTTTCAGAAGTTCTTAAAGAAGAAACAGTGGAGGACAAAGCCATCTACTTCACAGGGTAAAGAAGACTATTATCAGAATAAAAAGTCGTCAAAGAAAGACAGGAAAAAGACTAAGTCAAGCAAAGCAACTCTATCAAAAATTGTTTGTTATTGCTGTAACAAACAAGGACATGTTATTGCAGACTGTCCTGAGAAAAGGAAAGAGTCTAATGATAAGAAAAATACTCAATTCAAGGGCAAGAAGGAAAGGTCTTTTGTTGCCAAAAAGGATAAGAGCCTGTCAGACATATCTTCATCAGAAACTGAGTCAGATGTTGAAGCATACATAGGACTGTTTGTTGAGGAAGAAGAAGGGGAGTTCATCCAGATAATGAACTCTATATATGAACAAGAGGACAGTCAGTGCCAAGGACTGATGGCATTGACAGAAGGTGACAAAATCCAGGATCAGCCTGGACCTAGTAAGGTACAAAATTGTTCTTTAAGTTCAATTTCTTGTGCTAGTTCAGAATCAGATTCATCATCATTAAGTGATGAGAGTGCATCTGAGTCTGAAGAGGATATTCATCAATTGATTGATGAACATAGAGTTCTGTTGCAAGCATTTAAGAAAAGCAAATCCTTGGCCAAGAGTCAGGCCAAGGAGATTGCAAGTCTCAAAGTGGCTGCAACTGAATTTTAGAAGTTGTTTGATCAAAAACTTAATGAGATAGCTAGACTGAAAAACATAACTGTTATTCAGATGGGGACTATAGCATTCAAGAATGATCAAATCAAGAGTCTGAAGATTAGTCTTCAGAAGGAGAGAGATTTAGTTGCTAGGTTTTCTAAACCAAAGTCTGTTCTACCCTTAATAGATGAATTTGTTCATCAAAAAGGTAAAGCTGGACAAGGGTTTACTAAACCTGCTAGGACTGTTCAGTCCAAGTCTAAGGGCAAAGCCCCAACCCTCAACATGCCAGCTATAAATAAAATATCTAAGGATGTACCTAAGCAAAGGTACAATAGATTTGAGTGCTGGTGCTGTGGCAAGGTAGGCCACTTTGCCATAGACTGTTGGCATAATTCTAATGCCAAGTTGAGTAGCAAACTGCCTATTGGAAGACCTGCAGGTAGCTCTGTTAAGAGGCAAACTAACCAGCACCAAGGGCCCAAGAATTCTTTGGGTTCTAAGGTCAACTAATCTGTTTTGCAGGAGAGTCCAAGTGGCCATGCCCCAATATGGTACTTGGACAGTGGATGTTCCAGACACATGACTGGAACTAGGGGATTGCTAAAGGACTTCACACCAATCAGGGATGGTCCTAAAGTCACCTTTGGTGGTTCTGAAAAAGGAATCATCAAGGGTTTTGGTAACATTTCTAGCTCCCATATTACTATTACTCAAGTGGCTTATGTTGAAGGTTTGAAACATAACCTTTTTAGTATAAGTCAATTGAGTGATTTATGATATGACATCTCATTTATCAAAAATGGTTGTCATATCAGGAGATCAAATGATCAAGAGATCATTTTGATAGGTTATAGAAAAAGAAATGTCTATTGCCTAGACATTATGTGTGAGACCAATGGTTCTCCTGTGTGTCTTGTAGCTGATGAGAAAGTCTCTCATTGTGTCAAATGTCACAAGAGGCTAGCCCATCTCAACTACAAGACAATTGGCCAACTCTATAGCAAAGAGTTAGTGAGGAATGATCCTCAAATTAAGTGTATTAAAGATGGAATATGTTCAGCTTGTCAAAAGGGCAAGAAGACTAAATCCAGCTTTAATAGCATTGAAAACAAAGATGCTGTGAGGTGTTTATACCTCTTGCATATGGATCTCTTTGGTCCTATGCCAGTTCACAGCCTAGGTAGGAAGGTATATACCTTTGTAGTTGTAGATGACTACTCAAGGTTTTCCTGGGTGTTTTTCCTTAGACAGAAATCCGAAACACCTAGGATCTTCTATAGTTTTGTCAAACAAATTCAGAATGAACTAGACAGTACAGTGGTCAAGATAAGAAGTGACCATGGTACTGAATTTCAGTCTGATAGTATGGCAAAACTATGTGAAGAATTTGGGATATTTCAGGAGTTTTCTTCACCAAGGACACCTCAGCAAAATGACATTACTGAGAGGAAAAATAGACTTATTAACAAACCCCCTATGAGATTGTGAAAGGCAGAAAACCAAACCTATCCTACTTCAGGATCTTTGTTTGTAAGTGCTTTATACTTAAAAATGGAAAGTCTTACTTGACTAAGTTTGCTGCCAAGTCCCAAGAGGGGATTTTTGTTGGGTACAGCAACAATAGTAAGGCTTATAGAGTCTACAACTTGTCTACTCAAGTTGTAGAGGAGTCTGTACATGTAGTATTTGATGAAACTAGACTTATTAACAATGAGTTGTCTAGTAGTATTTGCAGCTCCACAGGTGTGACTGAGAAGATGGACAAGCTCACTATAGAAGAAAGACTTACTGCAAGACAGCAGGCAGAAGATAGTGGTTGTTGTCCAGGGGGAGTACTACATGTACCTAATGCAGAAGAAGTTCAAGGAGTGCAGCAAGATGAAGAAACTGAAGAAGTTCAACCTGAAGCCAGGATGTCTTCAGCTAATAGGCATCTTAGAGATCATCCAACAGGTAAAATCATTGCTGATCTAAGACAAGGTGTACAAATAAGGAGCAGAAATCTGAGTGCAGCACTCTTCTCCAGTTTTCTATCCCAAGTAGAGCCAAAGAAGTTTGAAGAAGCCATCCTAGACCCTCATTGGATTGAGGCAATGCAAGAAGAGTTGAATTAGTTTAAGAGGTTCAAAGTCTGGGAGCTTGTTCCTAAACCAAAAGACCACAACATAATTGGAACCAAGTGGATCTTCAGGAACAAGATGGATGAACATGGAGTGATTATCAAGAACAAAGCAAGACTGGTTGCTAAGGGATATAGGCAGGAAGAAGGTATTGACTTTGATCAAACCTTTGCTCCAGTATCCAGACTGGAAGCCATAAGGATGTTCCCGGCCTATGAAACCTTTCAAGAATTTAAAGTTTACCAAATGGATGTTAAGTCAGCCTTTCTTAATGGTAATCTAAAAGAAGAGGTCTATGTGGAACAGCCATCAGGTTTTGGTGATTCAACTCAACCTAATTATGTTTATAGACTTAGGAAAGCTTTGTATGGGTTAAAACAAGCCCCTAGGGCTTGGTATGAAACCCTGTCTAGTTTACTCATTGAGAATAAATTCACAAGGGGGAAAATAGACAAGACTCTATTCCTTAGGGAATCCAGAGGCAAGATAATACTAGTCCAAATATATGTAGATGACATCATATTTGGGTCTACTGAAAGTAGTCTTTGTAAAAAGTTTGCAAAACTTATGCAATAGCAATTTGAGATGAGTAGTATGGGGGAACTTAAGTTCTTCTTGGGTCTCCAAGTTAGACAGACTGAGAATGGTTTATCCATATGCCAGTCTAAGTTCAACCTAGAACTAATAAGGAAGTATGGTATGGATTCATCCAGTACCATGAAAACTCCTATGGGGTCAAGTATGTCTCTTAGCAAAGATGATGCAGGGAAACCTGTAGATGAGACTTTGTATAGATGGATAGTTGGCTCCCTACTCTATTTGACTGCAAGTAGACCAGATATCATATATGCTACATGTGTCTGTGCTAGGTACCAAGCATGCCCTAAAGAGTCTCATTTGACAGCAATCAAAAGGATATTGAGATATCTAAAGGGCACACCTTATCTAGGCCTTTGGTACCCTAGGAATGGAGATTTTGATTTAACAGGTTATTCAGATGCAGATTTTGCAGGCTGCAAGGAAGATAGAAAAAGTACAACTGGAACCTGTCAATTCCTAGGTGGAAGACTGATATCTTGGAGTAGCAAGAAGCAAACTAGTGTGGCTATCTCCACAACAGAATCAGAATATGTGGCTGCAGGAAGTTGTTGTGCTCAACTTCTATGGATACAACATCAGCTTGAGGATTATGGTATTCAAGTAAGTAGAACACCACTGTTTTGTGATTCTACAAGTGCTATATCAATTGCAAATAATCCTGTTTCCCATAGTAGAACTAAACACATTGAAATAAAATATCATTTTCAAAGGGAACATGTAGAAAAAGAAGATATTTCACTTGAATATGTTAATACAGATAATCAACTAGCTGATATGTATAATAAGCCCTAGAAGAAACCAAATTCAATAGGTTCAAAATTGAATTAGGTATGATAAACTTAGAATAAGTTTATAGAAATGGCCAAGTAAAATAGTGTCGACACACAGAGTTGTCTGTGTCGAGACAGAGAAATGGTGTCGACACTTCAGAGAAAAGGTGTCGACACATCTAGTAAGTTGGTGTCGACACTTCAGAAAATTAGTGTCGACACATACAGAGTCAGTGTCGACACAACCAAGGTGGTGTCAACACTTAGAATTTACTCATAATTATCTAAGTAAAGTCTCGACTAAGTGTTAAGTTAAGTGGTGTCGACACATAAACAAGTGTCGAAACATATAATCTGTCGTCTAAACTTGTGTCGACACAGTGTGTCGAGACATTATAAGTCTGTGTCGACACTTTTCAATAGTGTCGACACAATTTAAGTTAGCTGACCCGCCCTTTCATCTTCAAACCTAGAAAGGAATAAATAAGATTTCTCCATTGTCTGTCGACACGCTCACCAAAGGTTCGAGACCAATCTTGTGTGTCGATACCTCTCTTCTCTCAGTTCAAATTCTTCAAACCTTAATGGCGCCAAAGCTCGAGGAGAACGTAAATGAAGGCTATGAACTGGTGCGGCACGCGTTTGATGATGCAGACCCGGAGATCAAGAATGTGATAACCCTAGTCGCAAACTCAGGGTTAGATTTTCTTGTTTCAGAGCCAACGAAGATTTGGAAGAAAGAAGTTTTAGAGTTTCTGAATGGAGCTACCCTAGACGAATCTGGATTCAAGATCAAATCAAAGGTTCATGGAGAAAAGGTGAAGGTCTCACCAAAAAGTTTGAGAAAGGCATTAAACCTGCCAAGGACAAAAGAAGAGGATGAAGTAACTGCTTCTAAGACCAGAGAAGCATTGACATGATATGGTCTGGATTCAAAGATGAAAATTGGATCAGTTTTCAATAGGAAAGGCAGGAACAGCCAAGGCAAGTTTCTTTCAGAAATTGTTGGCAAAGTGATCTTAAGTAAGCCTGGAGGGCATGACAGGGTATCAGCCCATATGTTTAATCTTATGACAAGGATTATCTACACATTGAAAACTGATTGGTCTGTTGTTGTCTTTGATAAGATTAAAGAAAGTCTGAAGAAGCCCAATTTGGGTAGGATATTAAGTCTATACTTGGCTGGTAGTATACCAGAAATTATGAGTCAAGCTGCTGGATCAAAAATAAATCATATGAGGAAGATGGACATGAGACTCTTCTCCAGATGGGATAGGGTCTTGACAAAGGAAGTGCTAACTCCTGAGAAGAAAACTCCCAAAAGAAGAAGAAGATTGCCCCAGTGGCTCAGGATTCATCTAGCAACTCTGGTAGTGAAGAGCAAGTTGTCTTTACTCCTGATTAGGATGTAGAAGGAAATGCTGGGAAGTCTCCAGCTCAACAAGAAGTTTCAGAGAGGCAGGGGGAGCTACCTCAAGCTAGTCCCATTCACCAAGATTCTGTCCAGGGGGAACTTTTAGTAGTGGAAGACCCAACTCTACTAAAGAGTGAGCAAGCCACCCACACTATTCTTGAGGTAATCTCAGAAATCAATCAATTAGATTTCCTTATTGATAGTGAAGTCATAATTGAAAACTTATCTGATGTTAATCAGCCACCTCAAATTTATAGTCAACTCCCAGATGTTGTCATGAGAACACATCTGTTGTAGTTCAAGTAGTATCTGATCCAGTAGTAGATGAGCCAAGAGTTTCTCCAGCCCATTCTCCACAAGAATATACAATGGAAGATCTTTTCCTCAATATGGATCAAACAGAGTTTGACAAAGAAAGTGCTACTGCTGAAGGGGAGAAGTCACAAGTTGAGAGGGAGCAAGTAATACTTGATGAAGAACCTGTAAGGCAAGAGCCTGAGAAGCCCAAAGCTGTTGAGGAGCTACCTAGAGAGAGGGTAGATATTGCTAGCACATCAACATCTGAAGATGAGGAAGCTGCCAGAGCTAAGAAAAGGAAATTCCAAGTCTTCAAGAGAAGAAGCCAGACTTATAAGAAAGCTCTACAAACTATAGTAGCACAGCCAACCCACAATCTGCACCATCAATAGATTTCAGTTCTATGATGGTTGCTATGCAAATCAAGCTTGATGAGCAAAGGAAAGCTCTTGAAAAGTATGTAGATGAAGGGCAAAAATCACTACAATTTGATCTGGCCCAGGACAGTAAGTCTATTAGATTTGAAATGAATCAAAATAAGAAGGATATGACTGACTGCTTCCACAAGGGAGGGAATACAGTAGTTTACTTGGCTACACATCAAGAGAAAATCAAAGCTCAAGTAGATGACATTGCACTGAAGCAAGAATATGTTCTGGAGAATCAGATCAGGATGAATGATAATTTAACAGAATCCCACAATGCAATTGTCACTGAGATGAAGAATATAGCTGCCGAACTAACTATATCTAATGCTACTGCTAAGGCAGAGTTTGATAAAGCCTTGCAAAAGAGTTTAATTGATGTTACATCTGCTATTCAAGATTCTCAGAAGTTGATAACAGACAAGCTCCAAAGTTTGAAACCTTTCTTTAAAGATGGAGTCAACTATTTGGATGCCCAAATCAGATTTCAGAAGGATGATCTAGGACATCACATGGAAAGAGAAGTCATAAAGGGGGAGAGGGTGTTAGTCAAAGCTAGCTCTGATCATGCTAAGTGGATTTCTAATTCTATCAGAGCCACCCTTGGATATCCTCCATTGTGTGATGATGACAATGTAGCAGAATCTGGAATTAACCCTGCATATCTTGGAGGAGAGCCAGCTGAAGTAGCCCAAGTTATCTATCCTCCACTAGATTTTGATATGGTTCAAGCTGATATCCAGACTATGTATAGCCCAACTGAGGGAAAACAAAATGTCATCATAGCAAAGGTGGTTCAGGCAGTGCCTGAGGCTGTACTAAAGGAACAAGAAGCTTTGCTGCTCAAGGAACAAGAGACTCTGTTGTCTAAGAAGAGGTTTAGAGAGCAAGCTGAATAAAGACCAGATTTTGAACAGTGGAGTCCCACTTCAAGAAACATTATCTTAACTGCTTGGAAGGCTACCAAAGATAATATACAAGACAGAAACAAATGGTATTCTAAACTTGAATGGAGGAAGCATGAAAACGGGCAGGAAGCCATAGTGCAACATAGAAGAAAGGCCAAGATGGGAAAGCTACCTCCTACTGCCCAGGAGCCTAGCAAGTACTTTTCCAAGCCTTATCATTATTTTGAGAGGCAAAAGATTAAAGCTGAAGATCTAAAGAAGAAGGAGCTGAAAGGGAAAAAGCCTGCTGATACTGAAGATACTAAAGCCTCTGTACAAGCAAAGATACAATCAGGAAAAGGAATTGTGATTAAGGAGGCTGATCAGAATTAGAATAGATTTATCTTAAGTTTACAGTTGTAATATTTTGATTTTAAACACTTTGTAAACTTTTGGAAAATGAATATGACAAAGCTATTAGAACAATGTGCTGTGTGATAAATCTATTTCACAATTGTTTTGAGATGATATCTATGTATACATGTTTGTTTAATACATGTTTATGTTTGCCCTGTTATATAATCTTGCTTTACATCATGCTATGATTTTATTCTGTATGGTGTATATCATTGACTAAGGGTTATGACTTCTCCAAATAGGGGGAGATTGTTAGGTACATTGGTTTAAATGTATTTGATGTGAAGAAGCCTCACCCTACTCAATGATATACATCAAAATGTATTTGATGTATTTTTGAGTTGCCTTGTGCAGGTTAAGTATTTGCAGGGAAAGCAGAAAAGATTCTAAGTTCATGTGTCGACACCTAGAGGGAAAGTGTCGACACTTAAGAAGACTTGTGTCGACACCCAGACAAGCAGTGTCGACACTTGGAGTAATTGTGTCGACACCAGGGATGCAGAGTCGACACCAGACAGAAAGTGTCGACACAAGGAGCTGTGTCGACACTCAATGAAGAAAAGTACAGTGAAGTAGTGTCGACACTTAAAATCAGTGTCGACACCCAGAGGATTTGTGTCTACATCAAAAAGTGTCGACACTTGGAGGCTGTGTCGACACTCAGCAAAAGTCAGCAAATTCTAAGTATAAGTTTCGACACCCAGAGGAATGTGTCAACACACAGCAGAAGACTCAGCACTTGAAGAAAGTGTCGGCACAAGAAAGAATGTGTCGACACATAGCAGAAGACTCAACACTTGAAGAAAGTGTCGACACTTGGATGTTGTGTCGACACTTATCCTAGTTCAACAAAATTCTAAGTATAAGTGTCGACACAAAGGAGATGTGTCGACACTCAGATAAAAGTCTCAACAAAAGAAGATGTGTCGACACAAGGAGAAGTGTCGACACTCAGCAAGTATCAACACATGAAGATGTGTCGACACAAAGGAATTGTGTCGACACTTACAAGAATTCAACAAAGTACTGAAGTACAAGGACTTGTGTCGACAAACATTATCAGTGTCGACACATGATGAAGAAGCTGTGTCAAGAAGTGAATTCTACAACACAAGGAGTTGTGTCGACACCTTGAAGGCTAGTGTCGACACTTAGTCATCTTGTGTCGACACTTAGTCTAGAAGTGTCGACACTTAAAGACATATTGTCTCGACACTTTCATACAGATTCAGATATTTCAAGAACTGACTGGATGACTTGACAGCTGCCATTCCAGCTGGTCTACTGCACCTGTTAGAGTTGTCAGAAATTAGTTAGGAACCGGACCAGCCGGTCACCATGAATAAGGCCTATAAATAGGCTTATTCTATCAATAGAAGAAAGGGGTTCAATAATCAGAGATCAAGGTTGTTGAAAAGCAATTCATTGAAGACTTTCAAGTAAAGTTCTAAGTAGTTGGAGAGAGAGAGAGCTCCATCCAAGAAGACAGCCGTTGGAACCAGGCTGAGAAGAAGGGTTCAGACTTTGTTCTGAATCTTAAGTTGCAGAGATCAAGGATCAGCTGCAGAGAAGATCAACCCTATTGTGTTCTACATTCAAGAAGCTTTGAAGAAAAGCCAAGTGAGGTTGATATCGGCAGAGTTCTTCGAAGAACTCATCAAGAACCTATCAACTCATCTCTCTATTTAGAGTTGTAGGTATATACACTTTGTATTTTATATTTCTTGTAGGATCCTTAGGGATCTAAGTTGTAAGCCTGCAATTATAAAGGCTGAGTGGTAGGGCTTGGGTGCCTGAGTGTAGGAGATCTGTATCTCTGAGTGTAGGCCTGTTGTGGCTGAGTGTAGGCCTTGTGGCTGAGTGTAGGCTTTGTGAAGAAGCTGAGTGTAGGTCTTTGAAGAAGACTGAGTTGTAGGGCCTTGGGCCTGAGCTGTAGGAACCATTTTGGGTTTTGAGTGTAAGATCTGAGATAGTGGAGGAGTTTGGCCGAATCTAGTACACTACTAGATAGGCGAAGGGGGAAAGTGGATGTACCCAAACCTTGGGGAACCACTATAAATTTGTGTGTTCACTGTGTGCTTGAATTGACTGTTGTGATTGCTGCTTAGTTATAACTCTGAGATATAAACTGAAATCTGCCTAAAAAGTTTAAAAAAAGATTAAGTCACCTATTCCCCCCCCCCCTCTAGGTGATTCGGTACAATATCTTTCACAGAGTAAAGTCCCTGCGAGCAGGCGTCAGACGATCATAGGAAACAACAGCAGCAAGAGGATGCTGGGTACAAGCCCGAACCCCTTTGCGAAGGGCAATGGGAAGGTCCAGGTCAGCAGGTACCTCGGTATCCGGAGCATCCGTGGTGGAGAAAGCTGGCCCGGGAGAAGAGAGCAACGGCAGTGAAGAGGAGGAAGGTGGAGGAGGAGGAGCAGGGTAAGATGGTGGAGATAGTGGAGATGGTGGAGATGGGGGAGGTGGCGGAACAGTAGCAGGAGTGGAGGGAATAGTGGGGTTGGTGAGAGAAGGAGGAGTAACAGGAGCAGAGGAAGAAGAGGAAGAGACGTAAGATGCATTTTCAAAGAAGGTAACATCCGCAGAGACAAATTGTTTGCGGGTGATGGGATCAAAGCAACAATAACCTTTATGAGTGGGAGAGTAGCCCAGAAAGATACATTTGGTGGACCGAGGGGAGAGTTTGTCGCGGGTGGTAGAGGGAGCATGCACAAATGCGGTGCATCCAAAGATACGGAGAGGAAGAGGAAAGGGTTCTTTGCCCGGATAGAGAATGGAGAAAGGTGTTTGACCATGGAGAATGGTGGAGGGAATGCGATTGATGAGATAGCAAGCGATGAGAACAGCATAGCCCCAGTAGGAGCGATGGACATGCATTTGCATAAGCAGAGTGCGAGCGACATCAAGGAGGTGACGGTTTTTGCGTTCTGCCACGCCATTTTGTTGGGAGGAGTAAACATAACTGGTCTGATGAATAATCCCATGTTGCATACAAAAGGAGGAAAAGGCTTGACTAAGATACTCTTTTGCGTTATCCGAGCACAAGACTTTAATGGAAACGCCAAACTGAGTTTGAATTGAATGATAAAAGGATGTCCATATATCAAAAAGTTCATAATGGTCTCGTAAGAGATAGACCCAAGTACAGCGAGAAAAGTCATCAATGAACGTAACAAAGTAAGAACTACCCCGCCCAATGGTAAGGGTAGGAGAAGGACCCCAGACGTCAGAGTGGACAAGATCAAACGGACGGGTGGATCTACGAGCTTGCTTGGGAGGAAAGGAAGAGCGGTGATGCTTGCCAAGTTGACATGCGTCACAATTAAGAGGAGGATGTTGGGAAGGGAGGTGGGGTAGAAGTTGACGAAGAAGGCGAGGGGGGGCATGACCAAGGCGAAGATGCCATTGGAGAAGATCTGTAGAGGAGGAGGAAAAGGCAGATAGAGCAGAGACGTTGTCGAGGAAGTAGAGGCGGCCACTCTCAGTCCCAGTAGCAATCGTCCGTCGGGAGGCCGGATCCTGAAAAGAACAAGAGGTAGGAGTGAATGTGACGGAGCACTGTAGTTGCTTGCATAAAGAGGTAACCGATAATAAATTGCAAGGAAACTGGGGCACATAGAGGGTATCTGTAAGGCAGAGAGACGGAGTGACTTGAACCATGCCCGTCCCATTAATCGGGGAGGGAGAACCATCTGCAACGATGACAGGGGGCAACCGATCATGCGTGCCTAGATGAGAGAAACAGTGAGGATTGCTTGTCATATGATTGGTAGCACTAGAATCGATCAACTAGCATCCGCGAGTAACAGTGTGGGCACTAGTAGAAGAGATGACCACCGAGGCGGACTGCACGGAGGAAGTGGAATCCATTGAAGAGAGACGGCGAGAGAAAGCCGCGGCGGCTAAAACAAGTCACAAGTCGGGCAGACAGAAGCAGGTCGCTCGGCTAGGAAAGCCGCAGGCAAGAGAAACCAAGTCGGACGACAAAAGAGAGGCCTCAACGACTAGTTAGCACGAGCGGGTAGAAGGAAATAGGTCGAGGCGACTAGTAAACAGGCCGCAGCGACTAAGAGGAGCAGCGAGAAGAGAAGCAAGGAAAAACAAGCTGTGAAGACAGGTCGCAGGAACTAGAAATAAGACGAGAATCAAGCGGAGGGAAAGAAGTCGAGCGGCTAGAAGGTAGCCCGTGCGAACAGAATAAGAAGCGGAATCAGGAGGAAAAGATCGTTTCCTCTGATACCAAGATTTGTGCCATTAGGGAAGTGGCCAAACTTGCTGATATACCTCCTCCAACTTTGTTTGGAAAACTGCTATCTTCTGAGATACAGTTAATGGCTAGAAAGGAGGAAGAGAAGAATATTAGAGTGGAGCACAAGGAAAAGACTGTGGCCTTCAAGACTGAAGCCACTAAGAAGTATAGAAGCAAGTCTCCATCTCCACCTAAAATAATTGCTGAGGTTGTCACAGATAATTCAGATAGCAAGAGTTCTGATAGCAGTGAAAGTGATGAAGACTTTGTTGCTTTTACTAGGCACTTTCAAAGATTTATAAAGAAAAGGAAGTGGAAGTCTAAGCCTTCCACTTCTCAGCCAAAAGATGAATACTGTCAGAAGAGGAAGTCATCCAGTAATGACAAAAGTAGGTCCAAGCCAAGCAAAGCTACATCTTCAAAGATTGTGTGCTATTGCGGAAATAGACAGCGACATGTAGTGGCTGACTGTCCTGAAAAGAGGAAGGAGTCAGCTGACAAAAAGAAGACTCAGGTTAAGAGCAAAAAGAAAAAGTCCTTTGTTGCTAAGAAAGACAAGAGTCTGATAGACCAGTCATCTTCAGAAACAGAATCAGAAGCTGAAGCCTACATTGGATTATTTGCTGAAGAGGAAGAAGATGAGTTCATGCAGCTAATGAACTCAATTTATGAGCATGAAGACCATCAGTGTAAGGGACTGATGGCTATATCTGAAGGATACAAGATCCAGGATCAGCCTGGACAAGTAAGGTATAAAGTTGTTCTTCTAGTTCAATTTATAGTACTGAGTCAGAGTCAGATACATCTGCATCAAGTGATGTGAGTGGGTCTGAATCTGAAAGTGATATTCATCAACTAATTGATGAATATAAAGACTTGTTGCAGGCATTGAAGAAAAGCAAAACCTTGGCCAAAACTCAGGCAAAGGAGATTGCTAGTCTTAAGTTGGCTGCAACAGATTCAGAGAAATTACTGGATCAAAAACTGAATGACATTGCCAGATTGAAAAACATAATTGTTATTCAAATGGGCACAATCAATTTCAAGAATGATTAGATTAGAAAACTGGAGGTCAGACTTCAGAAGGATAAAGAGATTGTGGCTAGCTTTTCTAAACCTAAATTTATTTTACCCTTGATAGATGAGTTTGTACATCAAAAGGGTAAGGCTGGATTAGGGTTTAAAAAACCTGTCTGGACTGCTAGGTCCAAATCTAAGGGCAAAGCCCCAACACAAAACAAGAAGCCTGCTGTAAATAATTCAGCTAGGGATGTACCTAAACAAAGGTACAACGGGTTTGAGTGCTGGTGTTGTGGCAAGGTAGGCCACTTTGCCATAGATTGTTGGCACAATTATAGTGTCAAGAAGAATAACAGTCTGCATGTGAGAAGACCTACAGGCAGATTTGTTAGATTTCAGGCTAACATGAACCAAGGACCCAAAACTCATTAGGGTTTTAAGGTTAACTAGTCTTTATTGCAGGTGAGTCCAAGTGGCCATGCCCCAATATGGTACTTAGACAGTGGATGTTCCAGGCACATGACTGGAATAAGAGGGTTGCTGAAGGACTACACACCTATCATGGATGGCCCTAAAGTTACCTTTGATGGTTCAGAAAAAAGAATCATCAAAGCCTTTGGTAACATTTCTAGTAACCAGATTACTATCACTCAAGTGGCCTATATGAAGGGTTTGAAACATAACCTCATTAGCATAAGTCAGCTGAGTGATTTAGGATATGACATCTTATTTGTCAAGAATGGTTGTCACATCAAAAGGTCAAGTGATCAAAAGATTATTCTGATAGGATATAGGAAGAGGAATGTTTATTGTCTTGACTCTATGTATGAGAACAATGTTTCTCCTATTTGTCTTGTAGCTGATGAGAGAGTCTCACATTGTGTTAAATGGCACAAGAGGCTGGCCCATGTTAACTACAAGACTATTGGCCAACTCTTTAGCAAAGAGTTAGTAAGGAATGGTCCTCAAGTTAAGTTTATAAAGGATGGGATATGCTCAGCTTGTCAAAAAGGCAAGCAGACCAAATCCACCTTTCATAGCCTTGAAAACAAGGATTCAGTGAGATGTCTATACCTCTTGCATATGGATCTATTTGGTCCTATGCCAGTTCACAGTCTAGGTAGGAAGGTGTACACATTTATGGTAGTAGATGACTATTCTAGATATTCCTGTGTGTTCTTCCTAAGACAAAAATCTGAAATCCCAAGTATCTTATACAGTTTTGTTAAACAAATTCAGAATGAGTTAGACATTACAGTGGTCAAAATCAGAAGTGACCATGGGACTGAATTTCAGTCTGGAAGTATGACAAAACTGTGTGAAGAATTTGGGATTTTTCAGGAATTTTCCTCACCAAGAACACCTCAGCAAAATGGTATTGCTGAAAGGAAGAATAGAACATTGATAGAGGCTGGTAGAACCCTATTGAGTGACACTTCTCTCATAGAATATTTCTGAGCTGAGGTAGTAAATACTGCATGTCATGTGATCAATAGGGCTACTATCACCAAGTGGCACAAAAAGACTCCCTATGAGATTGTGAAGGGCAGAAAACCAAATTTATCCTATTTCAGGATCTTTGGTTGCAAGTGCTATATACTTAACAATGGCAAGTCTTATCTGACCAAGTTTGCTGCCAAATCCCAAGAGGGGATCTTTGTTGGGTACAACAACAATAGTAAGGCTTATAGGGTCTACAACTTGGTTACTCAAGTTGTAGAAGAGTCTGTACATGTAGTCTTTGATGAAACAAGACTCATTAATTGTGAATTGCCAAGTAGTGTTTGCAGCTCTACAGGTATAACTGAGAGGATGGACAAGCTTACCATTACAGAAGGTTCTAATGCAACTCAGCAAGTGGAAGATGGTGGCTGCTGTCCAGGGGGAGTACAAGACTCTCTAGATGCAGAAGAAGACCAAGAGGTGCAGCTAAATGAAGAGGTTGGAGGAGTATAACCTAAAGACAGACTACCTCCAGTAAATAGACACTTAAAGGATCATCCAGCTAATCAGATAATTGGTGATCCCAGACAAGGAGTGCAAATAAGAAGTAGGAATCTGAGTACAGTTCTTTACTCCAGTTTCCTATCACAAGTAGAACCAAAGAAATTTGAAGAAGCAGTTCTAGACTCTCATTGGATGGATGCCATGCAAGAGGAGCTGAATCAGTTCAAAAGATGCAAGATCTGGGTGCTAGTTCCTAAACTAAGAGACCACAACATCATTGGAACTAAGTGGATCTTTAGGAACAAGTTGGATGAGAATGGAATCATTATAAAGAATAAAGCTAGACTTGTTACAAAAGGATATAGGCAGGAAGAAGGTATTGATTTTGATCAAACCTTTGCCCCAGTAGCAAGACTGGAAGCAACCAGGATGTTCCTAGCTTATGCAACATATCAAGGTTTCAAGGTATTTCAAATGATTGTAAAGTCAACTTTCCTGAATGGAAATCTAAAGGAAGAAGTCTATGTAGAGCAGCCCTCAGGTTTTGTTGATTCTCTCAAACCTGAATATGTTTATAGACTTAGGAAAGCATTGTATGGGTTGAAACAAGCCCCAAGGGCTTGGTATGAAACCCTGTCTAGTTTCCTCGTTGAGAACAAATTCTCAAGGGGAAAAATAGACAAGACTCTATTCCTTAGGGAATCTAAACGAAAGATTATCCTAGTCCAAATATATGTAGATGACATAATATTTGGGTCTACTGAAAGTAATCTTTGCAGAAAGTTTGCAAAACTTATGCAAGGAAAATTTGAAATGAGCAGTATGGGGGAACTTAAGTTCTTCTTGGGTCTCCAAGTAAGACAGACTGATGATGGCCTGTCCATATATCAGTCTAAGTTCACCTTAGAGTTAATAAAGAAGTATGGTATGGAATCATCCACTACCATGAGAACTCCTATGGGGTCAAGTGTGTCTCTTAGCAAAGATGATGCAGGGAAACCTGTAGATGAAACTTTGTATAAAGGTATAGTTGGCTCTCTTCTATTTTTGACTGCTAGTAGACCAGATATCTGTATGCTACATGTGTCTGTGCTATGTACCAAGCATTCCCTAAAGAATCTCATCTGACTGCAGTCAAAAGGATTTTGAGATATCTTAAGGGCACACCTTATCTAGGCCTTTGGCACCCTAGGAATCGAGATTTTGTACTGACAGGTTATTCAGATGCAGATTTTGCAGGTTGTAAAGAAGATAGGAAGAGTACTACAGGAACCTGTCAATTTCTAGGTGGAAGACCGGTGTCTTGGAGCAGTAAGAAGCAGACCAGTGTGACAATCTCCACAGCTGAGTCAGAATATGTTGCTGCAGGAAGCTGTTGTGCACAACTTTTGTGGATTCAACATCAGCTAGTAGACTATGGTATTCAAGTAAGTAGAACACCTTTACTTTGTGATTCTACAAGTGCAATTTCTATAGCTAATAATCTTGTCTCACATAGTAGGACTAAGCACATAGAAATTAGATACCTTTTTCTTAGAGAACATGTAGAAAAAGAGGACATTTCCCTAGAGTATGTTAAAACAGACAATCAGATAGCTGATATGTTTACTAAGCCTCTTGATGAAACTAAATTCAATGAGTTTAAAGTTGAATTAGGAATATTGAACTTAGAATGGTTTAAAAAATTGGCTAAGTAAAATAGTGTCGACACAAGGAGTTGTCTGTGTGGACACATAGAAGTGGTGTCGACATTTCAGAGAAATGGTGTCGACACATCTAGAAAGTCTGTGTCGACACTTCAGAGAAGTTGTGTCGACGCATCCAGAGAAAGTGTCGACACATCCAGAAGTATTGTCGACACTTAGGATTAACACAGAATTCGTCGAGTGAAGTATCGACTAATCGTCGAGCGCAGATGTTTAAGTGTCGACACATATATTCTGTTGACTATATTAGTGTAGACACATAGAAGTCAACACTTATGTCGAGACATTAGAAGTATGTGTCGACACTTTTCAACAGTGTCGACACATTAAGAGTATTATGACGCGTCCTTTCACCTTCGTTTTTAGAAAGGTATAAATAGGTCTTCACCATTGTTTATCGACACGCTCTCAATAGTTTCGAGACCAAAACTTTGTGTCAACATCTCTCTCCTCTAAATTCAAGATTTCTCTAAACCCAAATGGCGCTTAAGCTCGAGGAGAACGTCAATGAAGGTTATGAGCTAGTACGACATGCCTTTGACGATGCGGAATCAGAAATTAAGGAGATAGTAACCCTAATTACAGAGAATGGGTTGGAGTATCTAGTTTCTGAGCAAACCAAGATTTGGAAGAAGGAAGTACTCGAATTCTTTGGTGCAGCTACACTTGATGAAACTAGACTCAAGATTAAATCCATAGTCCATGGAGCAAAAGTAAAACTCACCCAGAAGAGTCTAAGAAAAGTTCTACATCTACCAAGAACTAAAGAAGAGGAAGATGTACCTACATCTAAGACAAGGGAGGCACTGCAATAGTATGGATTAGATTCAACCTTGAAGATTGGTTCAGTTTTTAACAGGAAAGGCATGAACATGCAAGGCGAGTTCTTGTCTGAGGTAGTAGGAAAAGTGATTCTGAGCAAACCAGGTGGGCATGATAAAATATCAGCTCACATGTTCAGTTTAATGACAAGGATCATTTTCAACCTAAAAACTGATTGGTCAGCAGTGATGTTTGAAAAGATTAAGGAAAGTCTGAAAAAGCCCAATCTGGGTAGGATTATGAGTTTATACTTAGCTGGAACTATTCCAGAAGTGATGAACCAAGCTGCAGGTTCTAAGATAAATCACATTAGGAGAATGGATGTTAGGATTATCTCAAGGTGGGATAGGGTGTTAACAAAGGACATGCCTACTCCAGAGAAGGAAGTACCTCCACAGAAGAAGAAGAAAGCCATAGTGGCTCCTGAATCATCTAGTAGCTCAGAGGAGCAAGTAGTTTTTAGTTCTGATGATGGAGTGGCTGGAAATACTGGAAGGTCACCAGTAAGGAATGAAGATGCACTAAGGCAGGGGGAGCAACCATCTGCTAGCCCCATCCACCTGGATTCACTCCAGGGGGAGCCTCAACATGTGGAAAAGTCAACTCACTTGGATAGTGAATTGGCAACTCAAACAATCCTAGAGGCAATACATGAAGTTAATCAAACTATTTTCCATATTGAGGATGAAGTATTAACTGAGTTTTTAATTGATGTTGATCAGTAAACTCAGTTACAAAGTCAACTACAAGATGTTGTCATGGAAGACACATCAGTTGCTGATAATGCTCCAGAGATAAGACACTCTCCAATTCCTTCTCAACAGGAGTACACCCTAGAAGAGCTGTTCCCTGATTTGTTACAAACTGATTTTGAGGGAGATAAAGCAGCTTTTGAGGGGGGAGAAGGTAAATCTTGAGGGGGAGCATGTAAAGTTTCATGAGGAGACTGGAAGGACTGATGAGGAGCTGCCAAGGACTGAGAAGGAATTGCCTCCTAGTCCAAAGGATAGAGTTGACATAGCTAGTACCTCAGAATCTGAAGATGCTGCTGAGGTTCAAGCAAAGAAAAGGAAGCTCATGGTCTTTAAGAGAAGAAGCCAGAGTTACAAGAAAGTATTACAAACTGTGGCTCCACAACCTGCCCCTACAGCTGACTACAGCTCATTGTTGGTGGATTTGTAAATTAAGTTGGATGAACAAAGAGTAGCAATGGAGAAGTACATAGATGAGACACATAAAGATCTCCAATTCTCTTTGGCAACAGATATAAAGTCAATAAGATTTGAAGTGAATCAACATAAGAAAGAAATGACTGATTGATTCCACAAGGGTGGAAATGCAGTGGTTTACCTTGCCACTCACCAAGAAAAGATCATAACACAAGTGGATGATATGGCTGTAAAACAAGGATATGTTCTTGAGAATCAGATTAGAATGAATGAAAATCTAACTAAATCACATAATGTGATAGTAACTGAAATAAAAACTCTTACAGCTGCTCAGACTGAAGCAAGGACTGCTGCACAGGCTGAGTTTGACAAGCAATTACAAGAAGGAATAGCTGCTGTAAAAACTGCTATTACAGATTCCCAAAAGACAATTTCAAGACAGCTACTGAAGTTAAAAGCATTCTACAAAGATGGAGTCAATTTTATGGATGAACAAGTCAGATTCCAAAAGGATGATCTCAGAGATCATGTGGCTAGAGAAGTCATAAAGGGGGAGAGGGTTTTAGTTAAAGCTGGATCTGACTATGCTAAATGGATTTATAATAGCATCAGAGCCACACTTGGATATCCCCCCCTGTGTGATGATGATAATGTTGCTGAATCTGGAGTGCATCCTGCTGATTTTGGAGGTGCACAAGCTGAAGTAGCTCAAGTCATCTATCCTCCTGCAGATTTTGACATGATAGATCAAGAAGTCCAATCTATGTATATCCCTCCTAAAGGAAATAAAAATGTGATCATTGAGAAAGTAGACAAGCCTATGTTAGAGGCATCTTTGAAAGAGCAAGAGTCTTTATTGTCTAAGAAAAGGTTCAGAGAGTAGGCTGAATTAAGGCCAGATTTTGAGCAGTGGAGCCCTACTTCTAAAAATATCATTCTAACTGCTTGGAAAGATGCTAAGGACAATACTCTAGAAAGGGGTAAATGGTATTCTGAACAAGAGTGGAGAAAGCATGAAGCCAGACAAGAGGCTATTGTACAGTATAGAAGAAAGGCTAAACTTGGGAAGCTACCTCCTAATGCAGAGGAGCCTAGCAAGTGTTTCCCTAAGCCTTATCATTATTTTGAAAGACAAACGATAAGGGCTGAAGAGATGAAAAAGAAAGATCTTAAAGACAAGAAGCCAGTTGATGACATTGATGCTCCAATTCATGCCAAGATTCAATCAGGCAAGGGCATTGTCATCAAAGAGCCAGAGCAGCCATAGAATATAATTTTCTTAAGTTTACAACTTTGTAATCATCTGTGTTGAAATCCATGTAAACTTTTGATTAAAGAAACTTTTGATAGTTGAAATAAATCTTTTATGAATGCTCATTGTGTTAGCATTATAATTTTGTGATAAAATATTTTATATGCTTTGTTTCACTAATTACCCTATCATATAATGCTGTTATATATCATATTGTGTATTTGTTATGTATGGTGTATATCATTGACTAAGGGTTATGACTTCTCCAAATAGGGAGAGATTGTTGGGTACATTGGAAAATATGTACCAGATTTGAAGAAGCCTCACCCTACTCAATGATATACATCAAGGTGTATTTGATGTGTTTTGAGTTTATATGTGCAGGTTAAGTAATTGCAGGAAATGCAGAAAATTTCTAAGTCCATGTGTCAACACCTAGAGAAGCAGTGTCGACACTTATGAAGGCTTGTGTAGACACTGAAGAAAAGTTATGTCGACACCTGGCATAAATTGTGTCGACACCATGAAAGACAGAGTCGACACCAGAAGAAATGTGTCGACACATACAGGCAGTGTCGACACACTGTGAAGAATTGTCAACATAAATTGTGTCGACACTTAGAGGCAGTGTCGACACCCAGAGAAGCTTAGTTGACATCAAATATGTCGACACCAAGAGGCAGTGTCAACACACAGAAGTATTTGTCAACATCAACTGTGTCGACACACAGGACTTGTGTTGACACACAACAAAGCTTCAACAAAGTTAAAGTAAAGAAGTACTTGTGTCGACACAAAGGAGATGTGTCAACACTCAGCAAGTATCAACAATAAAAGAAGTTGTGTCGACACAAAGGAGACGTGTCGACACACAACAGAATTCAACTAAGTGTTAAAGAGGAAGTACTTGTGTCGACACACTCAATCAGTGTCGACACATTCAACAGAAGCAGTGTCGAGAAGCTTTTACAACAACACAAGAAGTTGTGTCGACACCGTCAAGGCTAGTGTCGACACTTAGTTCACCTATGTCGACACTTAGTCTATTTGTATCGACATATAATGAAGATCAGTCTCGACACTTTCAGACAGAGACAGTGATTTCAAGAAGTGACTGGATGACTTGATAGCTACCATTTCAACCGGTCTACCACAACTGTCAAAGCTGTCAGAAGGTTGTTAGAAACCGGTTCAGTCGGTTACCATGGAGAAAGATTATATAAAGGTTTTCTCCTTCAACAGACAGAGATGATCAAGAATAAGAGAAAAAGATCAATCACAACCAACTAACAACAACTAAGAGAGAAGTAATTATACAGAAGATTTTCGACAGAAGATCTAGAAGAAGATGGAGAGAGAGAGAGAGAGAGAGAGAGAGAGCTCCATCTAAGAAGAGCAGTTGTTGAACCAGGCTGCAAAGAAAGATTCAGATTGATATCTGGATCTTAAGTTAGAAGTTGATTGAAAAATCAATTTCTTAAGAGTTCAACACTACTGAGTTCAGATTCAAGAAGCTTTGAAGAAAGGTAAGGGAGGTTGATCTCTACAAAGTTTTTTCAAGAACTCATCAAGAAGCCAGTCAACCCTTCTCTCTCTATCTGGGTTGTGGTTAAGTACTTTGTAAACATTATTTTTTGTAGGATCCTAAGGGATCTGAGTTGTAAGCCTAAATTTATAAAGGCTGAGGTAGGGCTTTTGAGACTGAGTGTAGGAGAATCTATTCTCTGAGTGTAGGTCTTGTTGAAGGCTGAGTGGTAGGGATTTTTGTCTGAGTTGTAGGAGACAGTGTTCTCTGAGTGTAGGCCTTGGTGAAGGCTGAGGTAGGGTAGTTTTCCTGAGTTTTAGGAGTGGGGACACTCTGAGTTGTAGGAACCTGGTTTGGGATTCTGAGCTGTAGGATCTGAGGATCTGAGGAGAAGTGCAGAAGTTAGGCCGAATCTAGTACACTGCTAGATAGGCGAAGGGGGAAATTGGATGTACCCAGACCTTGGGGAACCACTATAAATACTATGTGCACTCTGTGAATGATTGTTTCTGTGATTGTTGTGCTGATAGTTGTAGAATTTGCCATTACTGTTTAAAATTCAGAACTGATTGTCTGCCTTTAAAGCAAAAGAAAAATTTACACCTATTCACCCCCCCCCCCTCTAGGTGGTTAGGCACTATTTCTTTCACACGGCCTATGACACGGGCGTGTCACAGGGCGTGTCAGGCCATGTTCAGGCTTTTCTAGACAATTATGAACCGTTCGATTCCCTTATCATGGATCCAAATGCTGGGTTTCTTCCAGGTGGCTCAAGGCCAGGGAAATGGGGATTAAAACCCTCTTCTTCATCTTCTCCTTCTTCTTCTCATTCCAAGAGAGAGAGAAAGAGAAAGTGAGAGCAATGGAGGAAAGGAGGAGGAAAGTCCACTGCTGCAGGAGCTACGAAGTGTGGATTGAAGATCTGAGTTCAGATTTGTGGAGGCAAGGCTGAGACGGTGATTTCCATCCAGCTAATTAATGGCTCTAAAACGATCTTCAAGGGTAACGATTTCCTTCTTGGACATCGAAGTCCTTTCTTTATGCATGTGCATGGAATCCTCCACCAAGAGGTGGATCTCGGAAGTGATTCCTTTGTTGATTCTGCATCTAGAGCCGGAAGTATGGAGTACGTCATAGGCATGTTGTGTGAAGCCCATCTGGACGGGTAGTCTAGATTTGTGATGTTCATGGGTAAACCGAAGAAGACTCCGTGGATTTGATGTATGAAAGAGATTATGCTGTGATTGTATGAATGTATGGATGGGATGATGGCTGTGAGGAGGCTTTGGGAAAGCTGCTGGTTATGAAGAGAGTTCAATTGGTAGTACGCGGGGAAGCGAGTACCCGGCCGACTACACCACTAGGGTGGGTTGATCTAGTAAAAGGGATCGATTGGTGGCATGACCCGGGAAGCGAGCACCCGACTTGCTGCACCACAATGGCGGTTCGATCAGGAAATAGGTGAGGGGTCGATTGGTGGTATGCCTGGGGAGCAACGATAACCCAGCATGCTACTCCACATGTTGTGGGTCGATCTGCTCTAGTTATTTGTGAATGCTGGGAGGTTGTACCTCTGAGTGGTATGGACGGGATGTTGTCAACTTGCGAGACTGGTGGACTAGGCTTGAGCTGTGCAACCAACAAGTGAAGTATCTCGAATCGGCGGTGTACGACTGGGATGCCCGCTACACCAAGAAGGTTCCCTGAGTGCACGGAGCGTCTGGTGGATACCAGCGTTTATGATGTGATTGTGATTGTTAGATTGAGAAAGAGAATGATAGATATGGTGTTTGATGATATGATCATGGCCATGCATACAAAAAAGGAACCACTGCCCCGGGTAGGGGGTAGGGTCGTTATAAGTGGTCAGCTAAAGCTGACCGTTACTTTGTTTGCCGCTCTTTTGTGGATATGTGTTTGCAGGTGCTGCTGCTTGAAATGAAATGAGTGGAATGGATGGACTGCTGCTAAATGCCCTTGAAGGACATGCAAAGGAATGTGTTTGGATTTCATGTGTGGCCAGCCTGCGTGCCGATGTACGAAAATTTAATTGTGTGGAAAGAGAAACTTGTAAGGCCTTAAGGCCAGTGTGTGCGTTGTATACATTCCTGGTGTTGATATATAAATGTGGAGTTTATATAGAAGTGGACATTCTCTAAGCTGAGTTCTTTAACTTAAAAATGCTGCGCTAAAATGGATTGAGTTAAGGATGCGAATAGAATTTGATTGTCACACGTAATTCCACTGCTTGTCTGTGACATATGGCGTGGGGCCCCGGCCGGACCCATCGTTATATGTCATGTGATGAATGGGGGCGTTACACCTTCTACCAACAATATTCCTGACGACATGGGAAATATATAGATATATATCATCCAACTAATATATAGAAGATGTAAGCATATATATATATATATATACATATATATATATACATAATATGCAACAATAGTGGAAGATCCGATATCTCCTATCGCCTAAGATATATACCTATGACTACGTTAGGGGCTGGTCCGTACTGCAGGTCCAGTGCGTAGGCCTCCAGGGACGCTGCTCGGCACTGCTGGCCCCTCCTGCCAGCTCTGTCTCTGCGACCTCTCTGACCCTGTCCCCGTGCCAGCTGTCCACCCTGAACTGCTCCTAACCATGCTCTCCCTGTCTCCTGTGGGCAAAAGGCCCTCATATGTCCTGGCTGCTGACACAAGAAGCAGTTCCCTGGGAAGGGAACATCTTGTCGGGCCACTAGTGGGGGATATGGTGCTGGAGCTGATCTACTGTCTAGCTGTGCAGCTGGGGGTGCTGGAGGTACTAGTGGGTTCCTATAAGGCTTCTTGCAGCATCGTTGTATGTGCTCTCTATCCTGTCTGTGGGGAGCGACTCCTCCTTCTTGCCTCTATTCTCGAGGAAGCTCTACCTGACCTCTTCGCCGCTGAGCCACTGTCTGCTAGTCCAAATCTAAAGCTGCCATATGGGTAGCTATGGTGTGAAAGGTGGCCTGAGAGAGCATGATCAGGGCCTGCCTCAGGTCGTATCGTAGTCTCGGTAGAACCGAGAAGTTCTATCCCTGGAAGAGGCAGACAGATTCCCGGCGAAGCTTGGCAGGTGTATAAACTCTCTCTCGTACTCTGCCATGGTACGGTTGCCCTATCGAATGAGCAGGAACCTCTCTTGCAGTGCGACTCGGTCTACATCTGTGATGAAGAACTCTAGTAGAGCCATAGAGAACTACCCCCAAAGGATCATGCTCAATGGCCGACCTCGAAAGGTAGAGCGACTAGATGCTCTCCACCAATCCCTCGCGTATTCCTCCAAAAGGGTCACCACCAAAGAGACTGCAGCCACAGCTGGGCAAATCATTCCTACTAACAGTTACGCCACTCTCTCCACCCACTCCTCTACATGTATGGTCGTCTATGTACCCCTGAAAGATGGAGGCCTCAGTCCTCAGAAAGTCGTCAGCAGATCGGTGGGTGCGGTCATCTCTCGCGGTGGCTGTGCTAGGGCATCCCGGAAAGTCGCTAGTATAGCCGTCAGTGTCTGCCCTATATCTGTCTCGACAAACGGTACGACCGCGGGAGAAACCGGGTCTGGTGGTGGGGTAGCTGGAACATATCCTCTGGACGAGGATCCACCGTTACTGTACTCCGGTATCTGGAGAAGTAATAGGAAAGAGAGTTAGTATTTTGCAAAAGTAGGGGAAAATTTGCAAAAACGACAACCCAGGCGGAAAACAACAGTGTATGAGTATACTATTGTACAGTCTAGAATCCTTAAGCCTCTACACTAGGGTCCACCAGGCTTCCACTGCAAGGTTCATCTCGAACATAGAACAAAGCGAGCGACGAAGGGATCCTGTGTCACAACCCGCATTTCCTCAACGAGTACATCGTATCAGAGTAAGAAGAACTACGGGTTATGATGCCACGTTGTGTAGGGGATAACTGCACACGCTCAGGCAAACCCTTGACGCTTACTTTATTAGTTGAAATCCATCAATTAAATGCAAGAAAACCGTTTAGTTTAATGGTCGTATCACTCGGCCGTAGGAATCAAAATGTGTGTTTGTACGCGGCAGAAATACTTTGTTTACTTATGACGATCTCCTATATGCAGTCTATATTTATAATAATATAAGAAATCATCTTTGTTTATGTTATTTGGAAAATACTTGTTCGGTGACCAAAACTTGTTATACATGTTATATAATAATAGGGTTTGTTTAGCTTAAAAATACCTAATGCAACCTACCATAACTCCTTCCCAAGAGCAAAGAGACATCATCTCAGCCAAATGAGTCACATTAGTAGTCTAGCATTCATATAGCACAAGTAAAGAATGCCACCAATGGGCGCCAACAAGCTGACACGAACCCATTGAGCACATACATGTCTGTACAAGCAAGTAAGAACTACCTCGCTAAGCAAGCTTGGCTAGCTCCCAGTAGCCTCCACCAACAAAACCTAGCCGCTCAACCGGCTACAACCTGCACCTGAGGCATTCAAGAATGATGTGATGCATACCCTAAGATGACTCACTGTCATCCCACTAACTTGTGCCTAAACCATGAATGCATGAATTTCTTTGACCCAAAACCATGAGTGTACAGGTGTCATCAAGTACATCTTTAGCTTGACACGTTGTTCTCATGCAATGTTATGTTATGCGTGCTGTGCTATGCATGCTAGAAAAGGCCTTAATGCATGCCATGAGCGGTCGTACTCATCACAATGCTATGCATCCCCTACTACATAGCATTGTATGCAACGAAGAAAAGAAAACGTGCTAGTCGCATCCATGTGGTAAGGTTATGCAACCCATACTACATAACCCGCACATGTTTCCCCTATGGTGGATCCATATACAACCACATATTATGCATCCCATACTACATAGTATGTCTCGTATACTTCTGTTCATGCCATGAGTGTAGTGTGTGTGCTTCGGCCAAGACATACTGATGGCACCTCGGTGTGTGTATGATATGATGCTTACGACAATGACAAAAATGAAAGTTTGCCCGACCAATTGTCAAGCAAACCTGGATCTGATACCAACTGTCACAACCCGCATTTCCTCAACGAGTACATCGTATCAGAGTAAGAAGAACTACGGGTTATGATTCCACGTCATGCAGGGGATAACTGCACACGCTCAGACAAACCCTTGACGCTTACTTTATTAGTTGAAATCTATCAATTAAATGCAAGAAAACCGTTTAGTTTAATGGTCGAATCCCTCGGCCGTAGGAATCAAAATGTGTGTTTGTACGTGGCGGAAATACTTTGTTTACTTATGACGATCTCCTATATGCAGTCTATATTTATAATAATAAAAGAAATCATGTTTGTTTACGTTATTTGGAAAATACTTGTTCAGTGACCAAAACTTATTATGCATGTTATACAATAATAGGTTTTGTTTAGCTTAAAAATACCTAATGCAACCTACCATAAATCCTTCCCAAGAGCAAAGAGACATCATCTCAGCCAAATGAGTCACATTAGCAGTCTAGCATTCATATAGCATAAGTAAAGAAAGCCACCAATGGGCGCCAACAAGCTGACACGAACCCATTGGGCACATACATGTCTGTACAAGCAAGTAAGAACTACCTTGCTAAGCAAGCTTGGCTAGCTCCCAGTAGCCTCCACCAACAAAACCTAGCTGCTCAACCGGCTACAACCTGCACCTGAGGCATTCAAGAAAGAACACCTCAGCAATCATGAAAGCTACACAATAGAATATGAAGTTCAAAAAATATGACGAAGGGGCTTACCGACCCCGTAGCAATGATTCATGTAAGTAAAATGAGTAAACAAAACCGGTGGAACACAATTGTTCAACACTATCAATCCAAAGTGTCAAACACACCAAGTGCGTGCACTTCTCACCAAGTCCTTCTCAAACCGCAGGAGCAAAAAGGCAAGACACATGCCCAAGCCATCATCTTGAGCACAAGAAACAACCATACTCGTGAAATATAAGCAAGAAGAACTACGTGAAACATAAGTCACATGAGTCTGATATAAACAAGAAAGAATCACATGAACAAGAAAGGCTACATGAATCAAACTAACTACATGAATCAAATTAGTTACATGCATCACATGAATAAGAAAAGCTACATGAAGCAACTTAGCATAAGCCTTAATTGAGCATAGGGAACTTCGATAATAAGGTGTTAATCATGTAAGACATGAGGATCAAGAGGATTCATGACTAAACAAAAACAAGAATAACAAGGCTAGTGAGGTACAACACAAAACAAGAAGAACAAGCTAGGAAAATTGAAAGAGGCAAACTAGCTAAATTTGCACAATCAAAGGACAAGAAAACAAGATTGGCAAGGGTGAAGAACACCGCTTGCCTGAACTGCGATGACACAGCGACGGCTGCTCCTCTCTTTCCTTCCCTTGCCTTAGCTTTTCTCCCTTGATGTCCTTTTGGAATGAGAAAGAAGATGAAGAAGAAGGTGAAATGAGGAGGAGAAATCTCTGTTTCGGCCTTATTTCCTCCAGAACAGTGCTGGACCATTAGATCTAGAATCAAAGAAATGAGCGGCACAAAAAAACTGCAAAAGTTGATTTTCGGCCCTATCACGCCCTGTGACATGCCCGTGTCACAGGGCGTGTACCTTAAGCGGCGCAGAATCCGACAATTTCCAGTTTATCCACAAGGTACACGGCCGGGTACACGCCCGTGACCGATAGGTCATGCCCGTGACCTAGGGCGTGTAACCCGTGTCTCGATCTCTCATCTACTCAAAGTGTCGACACTTCGACAAAGCTGGACACGCCCTATGACACGCCCGTGTCACAGGCCATGTCCCCTCTCTCGACACCCGACACTCGACACTCGACACTCGACACTCGATACAGCGGGACACGTCCCGTGACACGCCCGTGTCACGGGGCGTGTACCCCACTCGTCGAGCTCAACTCGACGCAATAAAATTCGTCGAGTCAAGGAGGTCACGACCCAGGTCAAGCCCTGGCTCACGCCCCGACACGCCCGTGTCGGGGGGGCATGTCACGCACAAAAACCACCATTTTTCCCTGTTTTGAAAAGTGTTTCTGTGTCGTCCTAGACCATTTTATCGTTAAGGACTTTTTACCCCCTTTTTGTTTTTTGTACCCATATTCCATACCATCAACCCGTTTTGAGCAACTTTACCCGGTCTCGAAAATGTTCACGCATTCCCTAAGAGGCCTCACCGAGTCCCCACATTGGACTCCGGTTTGATGGGGAATCGTGCAACTAGGCTACCAAAACAGCCACGCGAAAGCCCGCGGGAAAACCATGCTCGAACAACGGTCAAAGCCAACGTAACGCCCATCAAGCATATGCAATCATTCAACGAAAAATTACGGGGCATTACATCCTGAGACTGCTCCACAAGTACGAATCGTGATGGCTCTGATTCATTTGTAATGCCCCCCCCCCCAACCTTTTTGCCCTGGTCGGGCCGAAGGGGTACTACTGGCCAAAGACGTCCACCCAGTGCTCATAGGGGAAACGATCCACCCTATCCAAGCACTAAATGGCCGCCTTTATCGGCTCGAATCATAATATTCATAACTCATCAAAGAATAGATAAAGCATTAACAGGAAACCATTGCAGATAGATATATAACATATTATTATCACAGAGGTTCTATGGCTGAAGCCTAAGCATTTAAATTACCCCGAGGGCTATACATGTGCTACAAATAATCCTCATACACTCTCTCTCCACGCTGCTCGGTGGTACTCACATCTCTAAACTCTAAGGACGGTGGGGGTACATCTGCTCGAGTAGACCTAGCTGCTGACGTAATCTCCTGCGACAGCGGGTCACTACAGTGCTCCACCTCCGGTAAATGGTTAATCAAATAACCATTAGTCACAGAGCTAAGTGGAAACAAATATCCTCCCTGGATCCACATCCTGGGGACGAGCACACAGCCGCCCAACAGAAGTAAATAGCCAAAGTAAGAGAGGGTTAGCATAATATTTCATATATGAACGGCTAGGAGCAATTATAAACGAATGCAGTATAACCGGAAAAAGCAGCTGTAGTATAAATCGGTTATAACAAGGCTCTACTAGCTCATCAGCACATCAGGCATTCATATCCTGAACTCTATCGCAAGCATTCACAGCCACGCATACACCGCAAGCATTCATAGCCGCGCATACACCGCAGGTATTCATAGTCGCGCACACACCGCAGGCATTCATAGCCTTGCACACAAACCCTATGTCGACATAGTTTGGACCGCTTCAGTTCTAGTAGGGTAGCGAGCCCCGCGGGCCTCGCCGATGTGGCCGTCGGTGACAGTGGCCAGTCTTGCCACTTCTAGGGGTCATCGTACCGCACAACCCCAGGCCCTAACATACAACCATGTATACTCTTGGATATGAGCAACATCCGGCGAATCATTTTGGCCGACCAGCGGAGGAAACCTGACGGGGAATATAACGACCGGTCACCAGTGGCACTCATCTCTCTATCGCCTAGAGTCGTCGACCTTCCTGCACCGGTACGAACGGACTATGGAGATCAGTCTCGACACTGTCAAGGCTAGTGTCGACACTTAGTTCACCTGTGTCTACACTTAGTCTATTTGTATCGACATATAATGAAGATCAGTCTCGACACTTTCAGACAGAGACAGTGATTTCAAGAAGTGACTGGATGACTTGACAGCTACCATTTCAACCGGTCTACCACAACTGTCAAAGCTGTCAGAAGGTTGTTAGAAACTGGTTCAGTCGGTTACCATGGAGAAAGATTATATAAAGGTTTTCTCCTTCAACAGACAGAGATGATCAAGAATAAGAGAAAAGATCAATCACAACCAACTAACAACAACTAAGAGAGAAGTAATTATACAGAAGATTTTCGACAGAAGATCTAGAAGAAGTTGGAGAGAGAGAGAGAGAGCTCCATCTAAGAAGAGCAGTTGCTGAACCAGGCTGCAAAGAAAGATTCAGATTGATATCTGGATCTTAAGTTAGAAGTTGATTGAAAAATCAATTTCTTAAGAGTTCAACACTACTGAGTTCAGATTCAAGAAGCTTTGAAGAAAGGTAAGGGAGGTTGATCTCTGCAAAGTTCTTTCAAGAACTCATCAAGAAGCCAGTCAACCCTTCTCTCTCTATCTGGGTTGTGGTTAAGTACTTTGTAAACATTATTTTTTGTAGGATCCTAAGGGATCTGAGTTGTAAGCCTAAATTTATAAAGGCTGAGGTAGGGCTTTTGAGACTGAGTGTAGGAGAATCTATTCTCTGAGTGTAGGTCTTGTTGAAGACTGAGTGGTAGGGATTTTTGTCTGAGTTGTCGGAGACAGTGTTCTCTGAGTGTAGGCCTTGGTGAAGGCTGAGGTAGGGTAGTTTTCCTGAGTTGTAGGAGTGGGGACACTCTGAGTTGTAGGAACCTGGTTTGGGATTCTGAGCTGTAGGATCTGAGGATCTGAGGAGAAGTGCAGAAGTTAGGCCGAATCTTGTACACTGCTAGATAGGCGAAGGGGAAATTGGATGTACCCAGACCTTGGGGAACCACTATAAATACTATGTGCACTCTGTGAATGATTGTTTCTGTGATTGTTGTGCTGATAGTTGTAGAATTTGCCATTACTGTTTAAAATTCAGAACTGATTGTCTGCCTTTAAAGCAAAAGAAAACTTTACACCTATTCACACCCCCCCCCCTAGGTGGTTAGGCACTATTTCTTTCACACAGCCTGTGACACTGGCGTGTCACAGGGCGTGTCAGGCCATGTTCAGGCTTTTCTAGACAATTATGAACCGTTCGATTCCCTTATCGTGGATCCAAATGCTGGGTTGCTTCCAGGTGGCTCAAGGCCGGGGAAATGGGGATTAAAACCCTCTTCTTCATCTTCTCCTTCTTCTTCTCATTCCAAGAGAGAGAGAAAGAGAAAGTGAGAGCAATGGAGGAAAGGAGGAGGAAAGTCCACTGCTGCAGGAGCTACGAAGTGTGGATTGAAGATCTGAGTTCAGATTTGTGGAGGCAAGGCTGAGACGGTGATTTCCATCCAGCTAATTAATGGCTCTAAAACGATCTTCAAGGGTAACGATTTCCTTCTTGGACATCGAAGTCCTTTCTTTATGCATGTGCATGGAATCCTCCACCAAGAGGTGGATCTCGGAAGTGATTCCTTTGTTGAGTCTGCATCTAGAGCCGGAAGTATGGAGTACGTCATAGGCATGTTGTGTGAAGCCCATCTGGACGGGTAGTCTGGATTTGTGATGTTCATGGGTAAACCGAAGAAGACTCCGTGGATTTGATGTATGAAAGAGATTATGCTGTGATTGTATGAATGTATGGATGGGATGATGGCTGTGAGGAGGCTTTGAGAAAGCTCCTGGTTATGAAGAGAGTTCAATTGGTAGTACACCGGGAAGCGAGTACCCGACCGACTACACCACTAGGGTGGGTTGATCTAGTAAAAGGGATCGATTGGTGGCATGACCCGGGAAGCGAGCACCCGACTTGCTGCACCACAATGGCGGTTCGATCAGGAAATAGGTGAGGGGTCGATTGGTGGTATGCCTGGGGATCAACGATAACCCATCATGCTACTCCACATGTTGTGGGTCGATCTGCTCTAGTTATTTGTGAATGCTGGGAGGTTGTACCTCTGAGTGGTATGGACGGGATGTTGCCAGCTTGCGAGACTGGTGGACTAGGCTTGAGCTGTGCAACCAACAAGTGAAGTATCTCGAATCGGAGGTGTACGACTGGGATGCCCGCTACACCAAGAAGGTTCCCTGAGTGCACGGAGCGTCTGGTGGATACCAGCGTTTATGATGTGATTGTGATTGTTAGATTGAGAAAGAGAATGATAGATATGGTGTTTGATGATATGATCATGGCCATGCATACAAAAAAGGAACCACTGCCCCGGGTAGGAGGTAGGGTCGTTATAAGTGGTCAGCTAAAGCTGACCGTTACTTTGTTTGCCGCTCTTTTGTGGATATGTGTTTGCAGGTGCTGCTGCTTGAAATGAAATGAGTGGAATGGATGGACTGCTGCTAAAGGCCCTTGAAGGACATGCAAAGGAATGTGTTTGGATTTCATGTGTGGCCGGCCTGCGTACCGATGTACGAAAATTTAATTGTGTGGAAAGAGAAACTTGTAAGGCCTTAAGGCCAGTGTGTGCGTTGTATACATTCCTGGTGTTGATATATAAATGTGGAGTTTATATAGAAGTGGACATTCTCTGAGCTGAGTTCTTTAACTTAAAAATGCTGCGCTAAAATGGATTGAGTTAAGGATGCGAATAGAATTTGATTGTCACACGCAATTCCACTGCTTGTCTGTGACATATGGCGTGGGGCCCCGGCCAGACCCATCGTTATATGCCATGTGACGAATGGGGGCGTTACACCTTCTACCAACAATATTCCTGACGACATGGGAAATATATAGATATATATCATCCAACTAATATATAGAAGATGTAAGCATATATATATATATATATATATATATATATATATATATATATATATATATATATATATATATATATATATATATATATATATATATATATATATATATATATATACATAATATGCAACAATAGTGGAAGATCCGATATTTCCTATCGCCTAAGATATATACCTATGACTACGTCAGGGGCTGGTCCGTACTGCAGGTCCAGTGCGTAGGCCTCCAGGGACGCTGCTCGGCACTGCTGGCCCCTCCTGCCAGCTTTGTCTCTGCGACCTCTCTGACCCTGTCCCCGTGCCAGCTGTCCACCCTGAACTGCTCCTAACCATGCTCTCCCTGTCTCCTGTGGGCAAAAGGCCCTCATATGTCCTGGCTCCTGACACAAGAAGCAGTTCCGTGGGAAGGGAACATCTTGTCGGGCCACTAGTGGGGGATATGGTGCTGGAGCTGATCTACTGTCTAGCTGTGCAGCTGGGGGTGCTGGAGGTACTAGTGGGTTCCTATAAGGCTGCTTGCAGCATCGCTGTATGTGCTCTCTATCCTGTCTGTGGGGAGCGACTCCTCCTTCTTGCCTCTATTCTCGAGGAAGCTCCACCTGACCTCTTCGCCGCTGAGCCACTGTCTGCTGGTCCAAATCTAAAGCTGCCATATGGGTAGCTATGGTGTGAAAGGTGGCCTGAGAGAGCATGATCAGGGCCTGCCTCAGGTCGTCTCGTAGTCTCGGTAGAACCGAGAAGTTCTATCCCTGGAAGAGGCAGACAGATTCCCGGCGAAGCTTGGCAGGTGTATAAACTCTCTCTCGTACTCTGCCATGGTACAGTTGCCCTGTCGAATGAGCAGGAACCTCTCTTGCAGTGCGACTCGGTCTACATCTGTGATGAAGAACTCTAGTAGAGCCATAGAGAACAAGCCCCAAAGGATCATGCTCAATGGCCGACCTCGAAAGGTAGAGCGACTAGATGCTCTCCACCAATCCCTCGCGTATTCCTCCAGAAGGGTCACCACCAAAGAGACTGCAGCCACAGCTGGGCAAATCATTCCTACTAATAGTTACGCCACTCTCTCCACCCACTCCTCTACATGTATGGTCGTCTATGTACCCCTGAAAGAGGGAGGCCTCAGTCCTCAGAAAGTCGTCAGCAGATCGGTGGGTGCTGTCATCTCTCGCGGTGGCTGTGCTAGGGCATCCCGGAAAGTCGCTAGTATAGCCGTCAGTGTCCGCCCTATATCTGTCTCGACAAACGGTACGACCGCGGGAGAAACCGGGTCTGGTGGTGGGGTAGCTGGAACATATCCTCTGGACGAGGATCCACCGTTACTGTACTACGGTATCTGGAGAAGTAATAGGAAAGAGAGTTAGTATTTTGCAAAAGTAGGGGAAAATTTGCAAAAACGACAACCCAGTCGGAAAACAACAGTGTATGAGTGTACTATTGTACAGTCTAGAATCCCTAAGCCTCTACACTAGGGTCCACCAGGCTTCCACTGCAAGGTTCATCTCGAACATAGAACAAAGCGAGCGACGAAGGGATCCTGTGTCACAACCCGCATTTCCTCAACGAGTACATCGTATCAGAGTAAGAAGAACTACGGGTTATGATGCCACGTCGTGTAGGGGATAACTGCACACGCTTAGGCAAACCCTTGACGCTTACTTTATTAGTTGAAATCCATCAATTAAATGCAAGAAAACCGTTTAGTTTAATGGTCGTATCCCTCGGCCGTAGGAATCAAAATGTGTGTTTGTACGCGGCAGAAATACTTTGTTTACTTATGACGATCTCCTATATGCAGTCTATATTTATAATAATATAAGAAATCATCTTTGTTTATGTTATTTGGAAAATACTTGTTCGGTGACCAAAACTTGTTATGCATGTTATATAATAATAGGGTTTGTTTAGCTTAAAAATACCTAATGCAACCTACCATAAATCCTTCCCAAGAGCAAAGAGACATCATCTCAGCCAAATGAGTCACATTAGTAGTCTAGCATTCATATAGCACAAGTAAAGAATGCCACCAATGGGCGCCAACAAGCTGACACGAACCCATTGAGCACATACATGTCTGTACAAGCAAGTAAGAACTACCTCGCTAAGCAAGCTTGGCTAGCTCCCAGTAGCCTCCACCAACAAAACCTAGCCGCTCAACCGGCTACAACCTGCACCTGAGGCATTCAAGAATGATGTGATGCATACCCTAAGATGACACACTATCATCCCACTAACTTGTGCCTAAACCATGAATGCATGAATTTCTTTGACCCAAAACCATGAGTGTACAGGTGTCATCAAGTACATCTTTAGCTTGACACGTTGTTCTCATGCAATGTTATGTTATGCGTGCTGTGCTATGCATGCTAGAAAAGGCCTTAATGCATGCCATGAGCGGTCGTACGCATCACAATGCTATGCATCCCATACTACATAGCATTGTATGCAACGAAGAAAAGAAAACGTGCTAGTCGCATCCATGTGGTAAGGTTATGCATCCCATACTACATAACCCGCACATGTTGCCCCTATGGTGGATCCATATACAACCACATATTATGCATCCCATACTACATAATATGCCTCGTATACTTCTGTTCATGCCATGAGTGTAGTGTGCGTGCTTCGACCAAGACATACTGATGGCACCTCGGTGTGTGTATGATATGATGCTTACAACAATGACAAAAATGAAAGTTTGCCCGACCAATTGTCAAGCAAACCTGGCTCTGATACCAACTGTCACAACCCGCATTTCCTCAACGAGTACATCGTATTAGAGTAAGAAGAACTACGGGTTATGATTCCACGTCATGCAGGGGATAACTGCACACGCTCAGACAAACCCTTGACGCTTACTTTATTAGTTGAAATCCATCAATTAAATGCAAGAAAATCGTTTAGTTTAATGGTCGTATCCCTCGGCCGTAGGAATCAAAATGTGTGTTTGTACGTGGCGGAAATACTTTGTTTACTTATGACGATCTCCTATATGCAGTCTATATTTATAATAATAAAAGAAATCATCTTTGTTTACGTTATTTGGAAAATACTTGTTTGGTGACCAAAACTTATTATGCATGTTATACAATAATAGGTTTTGTTTAGCTTAAAAATACCTAATGCAACCTACCATAAATCCTTCCCAAGAGCAAAGAGACATCATCTCAGCCAAATGAGTCACATTAGCAGTCTAGCATTCATATAGCATAAGTAAAGAAAGCCACCAATGGGCGCCAACAAGCTGACACGAACCCATTGGGCACATACATGTCTGTACAAGCAAGTAAGAACTACCTCGCTAAGCAAGCTTGGCTAGCTCCCAGTAGCCTCCACCAACAAAACCTAGCTGCTCAACCGGCTACAACCTGCACCTGAGGCATTCAAGAAAGAACACCTCAGCAATCATGAAAGCTACACAATAGAATATGAAGTTCAGAAAATATGACGAAGGGGCTTACCGACCCCGTAGCAATGATTCATGTAAGTAAAATGAGTAAACAAAACCGGTGGAACACAAGTGTTCAACACTATCAATCCAAAGTGTCAAACACACCAAGTGCGTGCACTTCTCACCAAGTCCTTCTCAAACCGCAGGAGCAAAAAGGCAAGACACATGCCCAAGCCATCATCTTGAGCACAAGAAACAACCATACTCGTGAAATATAAGCAAGAAGAACTACGTGAAACATAAGTCACATGAGTCTGATATAAACAAGAAAGAATCACATGAACAAGAAAGGCTACATGAATCAAACTAACTACATGAATCAAATTAGTTACATGCATCACATGAACAAGAAAAGCTACATGAAGCAACTTAGCATAAGCCTTAATTGAGCATAGGGAACTTCGATAATAAGGTGGTAATCGTGTAAGACATGAGGATTAAGAGGATTCATGACTAAACAAAAACAAGAATAACAAGGCTAGTGAGGTACAACACAAAACAAGAAGAACAAGCTAGGAAAATTGAAAGAGGCAAACTAGCTAAATTTGCACAATCAAAGAACAAGAAAACAAGATTGGCAAGGGTGAAGAACACCGCTTGCCTGAACTGCGATGACACAGCGACGGCTGCTCCTCTCTTTCCTTCCCTTGCCTTAGCTTTTCTCCCTTGATGTCCTTTTGGAATGAGAAAGAAGATGAAGAAGAAGGTGAAATGAGGAGGAGAAATCTCTGTTTCGGCCTTATTTCCTTCAGAACAGAGCTGGACCATTAGATCCAGAATCAGAGAAATGAGCGGCACAAAAAAACTGCAAAAGTTGATTTTCGGCCCTATCACGCCCTGTGACATGCCCGTGTCACAGGGCGTGTACCTTAAGCGGCGCAGAATCCGACAATTTCCAGTTTATCCAGAAGGTACACGGTCGGGTACATGCCCGTGACCGATAGGTCATGCCCGTGACCTAGGGCGTGTAACCCGTGTCTCGATCTCTCATCTACTCAAAGTGTCGACACTTTGACAAAGCTGGACACGCCCTATGACACGCCCGTGTCACAGGCCGTGTCCCCTCTATCGACACCCGACACTCGACACTCGACACTCGACACTCGATACAGCGGGACACGTCCCGTGACACGCCCGTGTCACGGGGCGTGTACCCCACTCGTCGAGCTCAACTCGACGCAATAAAATTCGTCGAGTCAAGGAGGTCACGACCCAGGTCACGCCCTGGCTCACGCCCCGACACGCCCGTGTCGGGGGGGGGGGCATGTCACGCACAAAAACGACCATTTTTCCCTGTTTTGAAAAGTGTTTCTGTGTCGTCCTAGACCATTTTTTTCCTTAAGGACTTTTTACCCCCTTTTTGTTTTTTGTACCCATATTCCATACCATCAACCCGTTTTGAGCAAATTTACCCGGTCTCGAAAATGTGCACGCATTCCGTAAGAGGCCTCACCGAGTCCCCACATTGGACTCCGGTTTGATGGGGAATCGTGCAACTAGGCTACCAAAACAGCCACGCGAAATCCCGCGGGAAAACCATGCTCGAACAACGGTCAAAGCCAACGTAACGCCCATCAAGCATATGCAATCATTCAACGAAAAAATACGGGGCGTTACATCCTAAGACTGCTCCACAAGTACGAATCGTGATGGCTCTGATTCATTTGTAATGCCCCCCCCAACCTTTTTGCCCTGGTCGGGCCGAAGGGGTACTACTGGCCCAAGACGTCCACCCAGTGCTCATAGGGGAAACGATCCACCCTATCCAAGCACTAAATGGCAGCCTTTATCGACTCGAATCATAATATTCATAACTCATCAAAGAATAGACAAAGCATTAACAGGAAACCATTGCAGATAGATATATAACATATTATTATCACAGAGGTTCTATGGTTGAAGCCTAAGCATTTAAATTACCCCGAGGGCTATACATGTGCTACAAATAATCCTCATACTCTCTCTCCACGCTGCTCGGTGGTACTCACGTCTCTAAACTCTAGGGACGGTGGGGGTACATCTGCTCGAGTAGACCTAGCTGCTGACGTAATCTCCTGCGACAGCGGGTCACTACATTACTCCACCTCCGGTAAATGGTTAATCAAATAACCATTAGTCATAGAGCTAAGTGGAAACAAATATCCTCCCTGGATCCACATCCTGGGGACGAGCACACAGCCACCCAACAGAAGTAAATAGCCAAAGTAAGAGAGGGTTAGCACAATATTTCATATATGAACAGCTAGGAGCAATTATAAACGAATGCAGTATAACCGGAAAAAGCAGCTGTAGTATAAATCGGTTATAACAAGGCTCTACTAGCTCATCAGCACATCAGCCATTCATATCCTGAACTCTATCGCAAGTATTCACAGCCGCGCATACACCGCAAGCATTCATAGCCGCGCATACACCGCAGGTATTCATAGTCGCGCACATACCGCAGGCATTCATAGCCTTGCACACAAACCCTATGTCGACATAGTTTGGACCGCTTCAGTTCTAGTAGGGTAGCGAGCCCCGCGGGCCTCGCCGATGTGGCCGTCGGTGACAGTGGCCAGTCTTGCCACTTCTGGGGTTCATCGTACCGCACAACCCCAGGCCCTAACATACAACCATGTGTACTCTTGGATATGAGCAACATCTGACAAATCATTTTGGCCGACCAGCGGAGGAAACCCGTGTAAGACCCCCCCTCCCCGGATCCCAAAACACGGCACGAAGGGGGAGTCTTATGCCCGGAACAGCCGCCTTGCGGTAGCATTAGCACACGGGCTAACCTGTACCACAAGACTCCTATTCCGCCGGCTACAACAATATCAATACAACATGCCAACCCGACCAAATAAGTAAACCAAACAGAAGTCAAATCCACACTAAGTTATAATGTCCAAATACATCAATAATGAGAAGCTAAAACATGCTTCTACAATATATCAGAGTACAGCTAAACATTGCCCAAACGGGCTACAACAGAGTAAGCAAAACACTAACATCAGTAACAGACGGTATCGACGGCACCGTCACATCAGGCCCTGTCATCCTGGCCTGGCTGTCCTGCGGCGTAGTCTGCGGCTGCTCTACCTGCGGCGTGACCTCCTAAAAAGGAAGACGTAGCAACCGTTAGTCGAAACGACTAAGTGGTTTCACATCCGCTCCCCCGGCGACTCCTCGGCACCGGGCGGAGAAAGAGAACAAGGGTACAATATATATAAGTAAGCAAGTAAAGAAGTACAAGCAAGTGGCAGTAGTGTAAGAGTAACAGCATCATTGTCAGCATATATGAAAGAGCTACACTAAACTAGCAAGTATAAGTAAGAGCAGGAAGTAACTTAACTTATAAGAATGCCCATACAAACTTATAAGTTAAGGATCGGGTTACATAAAAGTAACTCATCGTATAAGAGTGCCCATACAAACTTATACGATGAGGATCTTGTTGTGCAATGTTATGAATGCTATGAATGCTATGCAATGACTCACCCATGCACACCCATGCAACTGCTATGTCGACACAGACTATAGTTCCCACTTTTCGAGCAGGTAGCTAACCTCTCAGGCATCAGCCGCCGTGGCCAGGCGGTGATAGTAGAACGCGCACTTCTACTACTAGGCGGGTATCACACTACTTCACCTAGGCCTCCGTACGCCTCAACGCTAAGAACACAACAGCGGAGCCCATGCGTACTATGGCCCAGCGGGGTCTTGGGTAGATGTGCACCAAGAACACAGCCCGAACTGGCCTTGCGTGACCCGGAAGGGGCCTCGGAAGAAAGCACGAGGACACAGACCAACCGTTCACATGGCCGGAGGGGCCTCGGGACGTGAACACCGAGGACACAGCCCAACCCGACCAAGTCTAACTGCCAACTCCCGTCGGTGTGACGACTGGCGAGCCCGTAGACCTGCCACACTATCCTTAACCCAGGATTACGACACCGCGTGTCAACTCACACCACATGCACATACCACATCAACATATCATGGAAGGGGCCTCGGAAGTAAACACGAGGACACAGCCCAACCATCCATCCATACCTTACCTCAACACAACCAAAACAAGTGGCGGTCAACCCCGCACTTACATCCCTTCACAATACTACCCGTAGGGAGACGACGCTCTAAGTATTGGACTAACGAATTTCATTTCACCAATCAACATACACATGGCCATAGTTTAATCTGCTATATGTCATTCCATATGAACTCTACATAAGACTTATATGATGCGCATATGTTATAATCTATCAACATCTTATCAATTCGATTCGATTAAACATAAAGGGAACCATCCAAACCTCAAGACATCTTGCAATAAGAAATCAGTTGTATGCGTTCCAAATAATAAACACCATCATTCACAGTTCTTCGGTGATTAGCACAAATTATTTAATCTTGACAGAATTCCACCGACTCTAATTGCACTTTATATAAAACCAGAATTCTAAGTGTATCACTAATCTGGACAGCAACTTCGACCGGAGGTTCCCGAAGTTACAGGAATCCGGTGGAGGCGTGTAACCCCTCGTTGGAAAGATCTTTTCATGATCTACAACTTTCATATTCAGGTCACAACCCATATCTGAAAATAACTTACTCGAAATCGGCTTCGAAGTTCGCTGCGCACAGAACACGATTTCTGTGTACAGGAAATTGCCGGACAGCAAACTCGATTAGGTTTTCCCGGGGCCACCGACATCACCTGAAGTCATGCAACCACTCGTTGGAAAGGTATTTCCAAGGGCTACAACTCTCGTGTTTAGCGAAAAGCCCAGATCTGCCCCTATCCTACATGAAAATGGCATAGAAGATCGCTGCGCGCAGAATACAGATTCTGCGCGCATCTTAAAGGAAAATGAACGGCATCGGTTCGTCTTCCTCCTCAAGGCGATCGTCCCTAAATTTTCCAGAAATATTCTCCTCCCTTATTCAACCTCAAAGGCCATAAACTCCTCACGAGACCATCCACCCATCGTCATATTGAAGAAAAGGGGAAGGGTTGAAGAGATCTAAAGTCTAGAACACAAGTTCTAACATGGCCTAACCTAGAGATCTTCTCCTCTCCATCAAGACTCTCTTGAGTCGATGTCTCACCTAAGGCATAACTATAGATCTAGCACCAAGGGAGAGGGTAGGAAACTCACATTGACTCCAGCGGTACCACCATTTCCGGCCATGGATCGCGTAGTTCTCCTTGGCGGCATCTTCTCTTTCGCGGCGATGGCGGAACTCCTCCGGTAGAACTTGCTCCAGCGGTTTTCCTCTCACCAGGAGTTCTCACAGGAAATAGGGGAAGGAAATGAGAATGAAAAACGGCTAGGGTTTCTCTGCCCCTTATATGCAAAATGTGACACGGGTAGGGACACGGCCGTGTCCTTACCCGTGTCCTGCCTGGCGAAACGGCAACGACAGTTTCCATGTCGGTTCAGTGTTTGACACGGGTCGGGACACGCCCGTGTCCCAACCCGTGTTCACATGACACGGCCGTGTGCCTGGCCGTGTCATTGGCCGTGTGCATCTTCAGTTACATCTCGACACTTCTCGTCGAGCTCAACTCGACGCACACGGGTAGGGACACGCCCGTGTCACTACCCGTGTCACTTAGTGTCGACCCCGCTCGACGATCTCGACACGGCTCGTCGAGATCATCTCGACGCACACGGGTAGGGACACGGCCGTGTCACTACCCGTGTCACTTGATCTCGACGACTCTCGACGATTCTCGACGATCTCGACACGGCTCGTCGAGATCATCTCGACGCACACGGGTAGGGACACGACCGTCTCTCTACCCGTGTCACTTCTCTCTGCACTGATTTCTCCCCTTCTCCACAAGTGCAGCCCAATTCCCTGCACTTCTCAGGACTCGAGTCAACCCTCCTGACTCAAAACACACACACTAGGGGCCTAGAGCGATTCGGGACGTTACAAATCCTATAAACAAAATAAAAGATTTCGTCCCCGAAATCGGGTTAGGCTGTGTGGAGAAAAACCTAACAAAAAGTTTATCATATGTTTTTTTAAATAAGATTACCTTGGGTAAACAACTCCGGGTAGCGTTGCTGCATCAAATCCATTGGCTCCCACGTGTACTCCTCTTTCCCATGATTCATCCATAGCACCTTCACTAAGGGGACACTTTTGCGGCATAATGTTCTTGTCTCGCTGTCAACGATTCGTACCGGCTCTAGTCGCACAGACCTATCTGACGCCACCGCACCATCAGTAGTGGGAATAAATTGGTCGGGCCGCAATAGTGCTTTTCGAAGCGACGATACGTGGAACACGTCGTGAAGATTTTCTAGTTCCGGTGGTAACTCCAACCGATAGGCCAACATGCCAATTCTTTCCAATATAGTATAAGGCCCAACATACCTTGGGCTGAGCTTTTTCACTCCACGCACCCGCGAAACTCCATGCATCGGCCGAATCTTAAGGAACACTTTTTCGCCCACTTGGAATTCCACCATCCGGTGCTTTTTATTGTAATATTTTGCCTGTCGACTTTGAGCCTCCAACATGCGATCCCGTATCAATCTGACCGCCGCATCAGTATCATCTATGTATTCGTTTCCCAATGCCTTCGGATCTTCATCTTGCACCCAAGACAAGGGAGTCCTACACCTTCTTCCGTAAAGGGCTTCATGGGGCTCCATACCGATGCTCGCTTGGTGACTATTATTGTAGGAGAATTCCACCAGGGGCAAGAGTCTTTCCCACGGCTCTCCTCTGTCCAACACACATAATCTCAACAAATCTTCCAGCGTTCTGATGGTCCGCTCTGACTGTCCGTCAGTCTGAGGATGAAATGCGGTACTAAAGGTTAGGCGTGAGCCCAAATACGCCTGTACCGCCTTCCACTCATTGGATGTAAACCGACCATCCCGATCCGAAACAATTGTCTTGGGCACGCCATGATACCGTACAAATTGTTCCACAAAAAGGCGCACCAAAACATCCACGTGTGCTTCCTTCTTCATTGGAATGAACCGGGCCACCTTTGTCAGTCGATCCACAATAACCCACACCGAATCATTCCCGGAGCGTGAGCGAGGTAGCCCATGGACAAAGTCCATGGAGATATCCTCAAACTTCCATTCGGGGATGGGCAGCGACTGCAACAAATCACCGGGACTCCTGCATTCAGCCTTCACTCTTTGGCAAGCTTCGCAATGTGTAACATAGTAGCGAACATCCTTCTTCATTCCCAGCCAACACATGGTCTTCCGCAGTCCGGCGTACATCTTAGCAATACCCGGGTGCACTGAATATTGAGAGGAATGCGCCTCTCTCAATATATCCTCCCGAATTTTGTCGCCCTTGGGAATATAAAGTCGGCCACGAAAATAAACGAGACCGTCTTTTAGTGTGTACTCATCGGTGGTCCCATCTTCAATTGCCTTGATTGCCGGGGCCAAGGCCGCATCCATACCTTGCTCCACCCGAATCCGATCTCGGATATCACAAACTATGCTCATGTTGGCCAAATACTCCGCATACTCTGCCGAAGGAGCCTTGAATACTAGAGTAATTTCCATCTCTTCGACCATCCGAGCCAACTCCATACTCATCAACCGAGACTCTGGGCTAGAGCCTGGCGTTTTCCTACTCAAGGCATCGGCTACAGAGTTTGCTTTCCCGGGGTGGTAGTTCATGGTGAACTCATAGTCGCATAGAAATTCCAACCACCGCCGTTGTCTCAGGTTCAACTCCTTCTGAGTGTGAACATACTTCAAGTTTTTGTGATCGGAAAAGATCTCGCAGTGGACGCCATATAAATAATGCCTCCAGACCTTCAAAGCGAACACCACTGCTCCCAACTCCAAATCATGAACCGGGTAATTGATTTCATGTTTCTTTAACTGCCTTGAAGCATAAGCGATCACATGCCCGTGCTGCATCAGCACCGCTCCCATCCCTTGATATGATGCGTCCGTGTAAACTTGGAATCCTTCCTTCCCCGACGGAAGTGCAAGGATGGGGGCGGAGGTAAGCCTATCCTTCAACTCTTGAAATGCTGCTTCACATTTAGGTGTCCACTCAAATGGCACACCCTTCTTCGTCAAGGAGGTAAGAGGAAGGGCAATCTTGGAAAATCCTTTCACGAACTTGCGGTAGTAGCCAGCAAGTCCAAGAAAGCTTCGTACATCGGCCGCCGACTTCAAGGGCGACCACTCCTTCACAGCCCGCACCTTGGCTGGATCCACAGCTAATCCTGCTCCACTAATCACATGCCCCAAGAAGGCTACCTCCTTAAGCCAGAATTCACACTTGCTAAACTTGGCATACAAGGCATGCTCCTTCAATTTCTTCAAAACCAAGGTCAGGTGCTCGACATGCTCCTCCTCCGTCTTTGAGTAGACCAAGATGTCGTCGATGAAAACAATGACGAAGATGTCCAAGTATTGTTCAAACACCTTGTTCATCAGGCTCATGAAGGCCGAAGGCGCATTCGTGAGCCCAAACGGCATTACCGTGAACTCATACAAACCATATCTCGAACTGAAGGCTGTTTTCTGAATATCCCCCTCTTGTATCCTCAACTGATAGTATCCAGAGCGCAGGTCTAGTTTAGAGAACCAATGTGCTCCCACTAATTGATCGAACAACTCGTCGATCCGAGGTAGCGGATAAGTGTTCCGCACCGTTAGTCGATTGAGTTCCCGATAATCTATGCACAATCGCAGGGTTCCATCCTTCTTCTTTACGAACAGCACAGGGGCACCCCATGGTGATGAACTGGGGCGAACGAACCCTGAATCTACTAGTTCCTGCAATTGAACTCTAAATTCTGCTAGTTCTTTCGGGGCCATTCTGTACGGGGCCTTGGATACAGGCTTGGCACCTGGTACTAGATTGATCTGGAAGTCAACCTCTCTATGTGGAGGTAATCCTGGTAGCTTCTCAGGAAAGACCTCAGGAAAATCCCGCACTACCCGTACATCCTTTCAACTCCAACGCTTCCTCCTTCAACTCGAACCAGATCATGAAGACCTCGTCCCCCTTCATATGAGCTTTTACAGCCTGAATAGAAGATAATATCATACGTGGCGCGAAGCCAATACCTTGGAAGATGACGTCAGAGTCTCCATGCCTCAAATAGATCCGCTTCTCCGCGCAATCGATCCTCGCGAAGTGCCAGTCCAGCCATGCCATGCCCAAAATGATGTCAAACTCCGGCATTCTCAGAACCGTGGCCGGCGTATCAAAGGCCTTCCCATCAATAAATAACTCCAACTCGCACTTGGCAGTTGCGATCATCTCCGAGCCATCCGGAAGGCGTACACGTCGGGCTATTCCCGTGAAGTACTGAACATCCCCCACGTCTTTTATGAAATCCTCGGACACAAAAGAGTGTGAGGCACCGGTATCGAACAGCGCATAGGCCGTCTTCCCGCCAATAATCACGGTTCCTAAGTGCCAACGACCAAAACTTATTGCTAGTGTCTAATAAGTTCTAAGCAATTCATGTTAAACCATGCAAGTATGTAAACTAATTAAATCATACCTGCAATCACATCTTGTGGGTTCCGTTCCTGTGCCATGTCAAGCGCGTACACCTGATCCCTAGCAGGGCCGGGGTTACCTCTTGGCGGTCCTCGTCCTCGACCACGCATGTATCCCCGCCCTCGTGGAGCTGCTGGAGGGAGAGCAGGAGGGAGAGCAAGAGGGGCGTTCCCATATAGCTGCGGGCAGAAACGCCGGATGTGGCCCGGCTGGTTGCATTCGAAGCACACCAGACCACGACGCCCTTCAGGTTGTTGAAATCGCTGAGGCTGTGGGGGTGGAGTCAACGCAGGCGGCTGTGGAACTGGATGCTCCACCCTATAGTTTTGGTGGACACGCCCTCCACCTCTTTGATAACCTCTTCCTCCTCTGAAGTCCCGTCTCATTCTATTACTTGGGCCGGCTTCCATTACGTCCTCCGCAGGCCTCTTACTACATCCCAGGTGGTCCGCCTCCAATCTTTTCGCCATATCAATGATCTCCGCCAAGCTACCATCTGCTATAAACAAAAGGGACTGCCTTAGGGGATCTCGCAGCCCTTTATAGAAGCGCTTGGCATAACCTCTGTCATCCAACTCATAAGAGTCCGCAAACCTTGCGAGATGCTGGAATTACCGCTGGTATTCCGTAACCGACTTTGATCCCTGCTTTAGTAGAAGGAACCTCTGCTCAAGCTCATCTCGGGCCGATGTAGGGATAAAGTGCTCCAAGAAAACCTCCGAGAATTCACTCCAACTTATCTCAGTGTATATCCGGCCTTGGAAGGTAGAGCCCATGAGGGACTTCCACCACCTCTTCGCATGTAAGTCCAAGACGGACACTGCCAATGTTACTGCCATGTTGGCCGGGCAACGGATACCAGCCAACAACTCTTGTATCGTGTCTAGCCATTCCTCTGTACGTACGACTGACTCCGTCCCAAGGTAGACGGGAGGGGAGAGAGCTCGGAAGGTGCTCAGCCAGTTGGAGCTCGGGGCCTGTTGTTGCACCGGAGCCTGCTGTGCCTTAAAAGCATCAAGAATGGCGGTGAGTGTTTGCCCCAACTCAGACTGTTGGAACTGAGTGGGTATGGGAGGGGTAGGAGTACCCCTCATCGGCTCAACATGCAGTGGAACCTACACGTACACGACAAATTTGTGGTCAGGTTGGCTAAACTTAAGGTCAACGTTGGACAAACTTAATGTGAATTACATATGGGCACACCACTGCTTCCGCTAAGTCAGTTTGTCCCCAAACTGACTAATCAAACGGGGGTGGCACCATTGTTGAATGACTTCTTAGTTGAGGATCGTGGCAAACTGATACCATTTGTAAGACCCCCCCTCCCCGGATCCCAAAACACGGCACGAAGGGGAGTCTTATGCCCGGAACAGCCGCCTTGCGGTAGCATTAGCACACGGGCTAACCTGTACCACAAGACTCCTATTCCGCCGGCTACAACAATATCAATACAACATGCCAACCCGACCAAATAAGTAAACCAAACAGAAGTCAAATCCACACTAAGTTATAATGTCCAAATACATCAATAATGAGAAGCTAAAACATGCTTCTACAATATATCAGAGTACAGCTAAACATTGCCCAAACGGGCTACAACAGAGTAAGCAAAACACTAACATCAGTAACAGACGGTATCGACGGCACCGTCACATCAGGCCCTGTCGTCCTGGCCTGGCTGTCCTGCGGCGCAGTCTGCGGCTGCTCTACCTGCGGCGTGACCTCCTAAAAAGGAAGACGTAGCAACCGTTAGTCGAAACGACTAAGTGGTTTCACATCCGCTCCCCCGGCGACTCCTCGGCACCGGGCGGAGAAAGAGAACAAGGGTACAATATATATAAGTAAGCAAGTAAAGGAAGTACAAGCAAGTGGCAGTAGTGTAAGAGTAACAGCATCATTGTCAGCATATATGAAAGAGCTACACTAAACTAGCAAGTATAAGTAAGAGCAGGAAGTAACTTAACTTATAAGAATGCCCATACAAACTTATAAGTTAAGGATCGGGTTACATAAAAGTAACTCATCGTATAAGAGTGCCCATACAAACTTATACGATGAGGATCTTGTTGTGCAATGTTATGAATGCTATGAATGCTATGCAATGACTCACCCATGCACACCCATGCAACTGCTATGTCGACACAGACTATAGTTCCCACTTTTCGAGCAGGTAGCTAACCTCTCAGGCATCAGCCGCCGTGGCCAGGCGGTGACAGTAGAACGGGCACTTCTACTACTAGGCGGGTATCACACTACTTCACCTAGGCCTCCGTACGCCTCAACGCTAAGAACACAACAGCGGAGCCCATGCGTACTATGGCCCAGCGGGGTCTTGGGTAGATGTGCACCAAGAACACAGCCCGAACTGGCCTTGCGTGACCCGGAAGGGGCCTCGGAAGAAAGCACGAGGACACAGCCCAACCGTTCACATGGCCGGAGGGGCCTCGGGACGTGAACACCGAGGACACAGCCCAACCCGACCAAGTCTAACTGCCAACTCCCGTCGGTGTGACGACTGGCGAGCCCGTAGACCTGCCACACTATCCTTAACCCAGGATTACGACACCGCGTGTCAACTCACACCACATGCACATACAACATCAACATATCATGGAAGGGGCCTCGGAAGTAAACACGAGGACACAGCCCAACCATCCATCCATACCTTACCTCAACACAACCAAAACAAGTGGCGGTCAACCCCGCACTTACATCCCTTCACAATACTACCCGTAGGGAGACGACGCTCTAAGTATTGGACTAACGAATTTCATTTCACCAATCAACATACACATGGCCATAGTTTAATCTGCTATATGTCATTCCATATGAACTCTACATAAGACTTATATGATGCGCATATGTTATAATCTATCAACATCTTATCAATTCGATTCGATTAAACATAAAGGGAACCATCCAAACTTCAAGACATCTTGCAATAAGAAATCAGTTGTATGCGTTCCAAATAATAAACACCATCATTCACAGTTCTTCGGTGATTAGCACAAATTATTTAATCTTGACAGAATTCCACCAACTCTAATTGCACTTTATATAAAACCAGAATTCTAAGTGTATCACTAATCTGGACAGCAACTTCGACCGGAGGTTCCCGAAGTTACAGGAATCCGGTGGAGGCGTGTAACCCCTCGTTGGAAAGATCTTTTCATGATCTACAACTTTCATATTCAGGTCACAACCCATATCTGAAATAACTTACTCGAAATCGGCTTCGAAGTTCGCTGCGCACAGAACACGATTTCTGTGTACAGGAAATTGCCGGACAGCAAACTCGATTAGGTTTTCCGGGGCCACCGACATCACCTGAAGTCGTGCAACCACTCGTTGGAAAGGTATTTCCAAGGGCTACAACTCTCGTGTTTAGCGAAAAGCCCAGATCTGCCCCTATCCTACATGAAAATGGCATAGAAGATCGCTGCGCGCAGAATACAGATTCTGCGCGCATCTTAAAGGAAAATGAACGGCATCGGTTCGTCTTCCTCCTCAAGGCGATCGTCCCTAAATTTTCCAGAAATATTCTCCTCCCTTATTCAACCTCAAAGGCCATAAACTCCTCACGAGACCATCCACCCATCGTCATATTGAAGAAAAGGGGAAGGGTTGAAGAGATCTAAAGTCTAGAACACAAGTTCTAACATGGCCTAACCTAGAGATCTTCTCCTCTCCATCAAGACTCTCTTGAGTCGATGTCTCTCCTAAGGCATAACTATAGATCTAGCACCAAGGGAGAGGGTAGGAAACTCACATTGACTCCAGCGGTACCACCATTTCCGGCCATGGATCGCGTAGTTCTCCTTGGCGGCATCTTCTCTTTCGCGGCGATGGCGGAACTCCTCCGGTAGAACTTGCTCCAGCGGTTTTCCTCTCACCAGGAGTTCTCACAGGAAATAGGGGAAGGAAATGAGAATGAAAAACGGCTAGGGTTTCTCTGCCCCTTATATGCAAAATGTGACACGGGTAGGGACACGGCCGTGTCCTTACCCGTGTCCTGCCTGGCGAAACGGCAACGACAGTTTCCATGTCGGTTCAGTGTTTGACACGGGTCGGGACACGCCCGTGTCCCAACCCGTGTTCACATGACACGGCCGTGTGCCTGGCCGTGTCATTGGCCGTGTGCATCTTCAGTTACATCTCGACACTTCTCGTCGAGCTCAACTCGACGCACACGGGTAGGGACACGCCCGTGTCACTACCCGTGTCACTTAGTGTCGACCCCGCTCGACGATCTCGACACGGCTCGTCGAGATCATCTCGACGCACACGGGTAGGGACACGGCCGTGTCACTACCCGTGTCACTTGATCTCGACGACTCTCGACGATTCTCGACGATCTCGACACGGCTCGTCGAGATCATCTCGACGCACACGGGTAGGGACACGGCCGTGTCTCTACCCGTGTCACTTCTCTCTGCACTGATTTCTCCCCTTCTCCACAAGTGCAGCCCAATTCCCTGCACTTCTCAGGACTCGAGTCAACCCTCCTGACTCAAAACACACACACTAGGGGCCTAGAGCGATTCGGGACGTTACAACCCGACGGGGAATATAACGACCGGTCACCAGTGGCACTCATCTCCCTATCGCCTAGAGTCGTCGACCTTCCTGCACCGGTACGAATGGACTATGGAAGGGACTGACCCACCAATATTTCACCGCAATCAATTTACAATCAATCAATCAAAAGCCAAACAATATAAACATCGGGGCTACGTCGGCCTGCCCTACTATTCTTAGACTTCGGGCGTTGGCACTCAACTCTATTTTTTATAAGGAGCGTGGGAGCACATTATTTAGGGCTAGACCTGGAGGACTACTTCAACTCCGTTTATCCCCAACTAAGGCTCGACGACTGCTCGTCTGAGTAGGATCCGGGATATTAAATTGCAACTAGGACAAGTGCGATGCTTACGCTGCTTATTTAACGTGCTGGAATGAAATGTGACCAGTACGAGACTGGAGTTGTACTGGATAGAAAGTACCAAATTAAGCTTGACCAGTGCGAGACTGGAGTAGTACTGAATAGAAAGTACTGAAATAAGCTTGACTAGTACGAGACTGGAGTGGTACTGAATAGAAAGTACTGAAATGAGCCTGACCATTACGAAACTGGAGTAGTACTGAATAGAAAGTACTGAAATGAGATTGACCAGTACGAGACTGGAGTAGTACTAAATTGAAGGTACTAAAATAAGCTTGATCAGTACGAGACTGGAGAAAACACAAAGAAAAAGGTCAGTAGTCCAATCACTCCTTTTCAGGAGGCTTCAAGATTTAAAGAGATTTGGTTGTGTTACAACTACCATTAAGATCGAATTAATTTGATTGCGCCATATTTATTATGTCTTAGTTGGCTAGGAGTTATATTCTTATTAGCAGTCAGGGACAACTCCAAGCCATCACTCGTACTCTCATCTTCCGAGCGTGCCCTATTCATCTGAGAGTTGAGGCACTCGACGGTTTAACGAAATCTGGGAAAACCCGGAGTTTATCCACTTTCCCTGACCGCACTCGTCAATAAAATAGTTTAAAGTACTTATTTAATTATAAGGAGTGGTCGCGCACTCCAATTTCCGTCTTTTAGGGAAAACGAGCGGATAAAGTACCCGTACGCGACCCTAAGCTTCAATATTTTAGGAAAAATATCAAAACTTATCCCCATGAACCCAAATTTTGATACAACCCTTGGAACAGCCTAAATTGAGTTTAGTAATTTTTTTATAGTTTTCCAAGGTGTTTTGTGTATTTAATTTAGCCAAACAAATTTTACTTTGCATTTTAAAATACTAAATTAATTTCAAAATTTCTCAAACTTTTTGAGGAGGTAGCCCTCATCATGGGGAACATTTTTTATTTTGGTCATTTTTCTCCTAGAGGCCTAGGTATGGCCTCAAAAATTTCCAAAATTCTAGCCTTTTGATTTGGTCTGCTAATAGCAGAAAATCGTGATCCTACGGCCGGGATTGAGCCGCAGGATGCTTTTTATCCTTCTGCCCCCACATCAAATCGGCAGCGGATCCGCTGTGGGGGGTGCTGATGCTGAGGTGGGGCGGGATTTAAGATAACGCCAGCCGCCCGATCTTCATCACCAGATCGGGCGGTTGCTGCTTCTCGCCGGCGGTGCAGAGGTTGAGCTGACTCCACCACCGCCGGCAGGTCACCGCAGACACCAGCGCTGGCCCCGATCGTCTCGACGGGGTTCGCCGGTTCTCTGGGCGGTGGTCCGGCGGCCTAACTCCGCCGGCCGCCGCCGGAAATAATCTTCCCGAGAGCTTGGGCTTGCGGTGGCCCTGCTCTCCGGTGCCACCGCGCCACCCCCGCTCATCGGGCAGCCTGCCACCCATCATTCCACCCCGGACTGACGCACGGGGGTCGGGCTTCATGCCAGCGGTGGTCCGGCGGCCCTGCGTCGCCGGCCTCCGCCGCCAGTTTAAAACAGATAGAACTCTATTTTTTGATGTGCCGTCGGAACTGCATTTTCCGGTGGCACCGACGCTCTCCGCTGCTGGGGGCTGCTGCCCCCAGTGGTATAACACTCCCCCGGCGCCACCAGCGACGTTGGCGGAGGTTTCCTCCTCCTTGGGCGCCACCCGGCCTGAAACAAGGCTCGAGTGGTGTCGGCGGCACTGCGGCTGCCGGGGAGTGCCATACATCATGACAAAAATGGGGTGGGGGATTGAGAGAAGGTTCCAACTGGGTCAGCTGGGCTCGGGAGGGGACGACCTAGTCAGCCATGGTTTGGTGGTGGTGGTGGAGGGGGAAAACTTGTCGGGCTGCCTTTTTTCCGGCCACCAGGGCTCTAGCAGGGGGGCAGGGGGAGGGAGATGGCTCAGAGACTTGGGGGAAGGAGAGGGGGTATGGTGGACTTTATAGGGTTGGGGAGGGGGTGCTCCCCTCCTTTGTCAAGGTGGGACTAATACCTCCTTAGGGAGGTATTAATACCCACCCTTCAGCTGTCCAAGGACAGCTGGAGGTGACATATTTTCCCCCATGTGGGGAAATATGGATGATGCCCTCATGGGCTTGGGCCTTTGGAAAGGAAAGGGCAAAAGAGAGGGGAGGAGGGGTAGGGTGGGCCTCCACTTGTAGTGGGATGGGGGATTGCCGGTGGGGGCCCAAGGAGAGTGTGGGGGGCATAGGCCATCCTCCTTTGGAGAGGAGGTGGGCCCCTACTTGGAGAAAAATCCAAAAAGTGGATTTTTAGGGGGGTTTGACCAAGTCAACCCTTAGGTGGGTCCCCCTTGCTAGTCAAAGTCAAAGTGGGTCCAAGTCATCTGGGTCGGGTTAAAGTTTGGGTGTTGTGTCATAATTGGTGTGCGCACGCTTTTCGGTGCATGACTACGCATGATTTGACCACGGGTAGACCAATTGTCGTCAAAATGGACTGGGACGACTTCTGTTGACTTCGTATTGACCACACGAGTCCAATGCCACAAACTGAATCGGAGTCCGTTTGGCGAAAGTCCAAAATTTGTTTGTCGCAGTGCGCTAAAATGGTCGAAGTGTGTAAAACTGTCGTTAGACCTCGGATCATGACGTGACGGGTTCCGATGCACTCGTATTGACTACACGAGGTCACAGGAACTGACAGAACTCAATTCAGAGTTCTCTAGCTTCATTTCTCGCCTAGGGTTATCTCCCACCGGGTCATTGGTAGGGTTCGAGCTACTTTTAGTTGGCCCACTAGGGTTCTGGCGGCCCAATAAAAGTCGGGATGTTATAGTCGACACTCAGGACTAGTGTTGACACAGGTTACACAAGTTGTGTCGAAATAAGAAGCTAGAAATGTCGATGCACTCGATTGATGTCGACATCCCTATAAGAGAAGTGTCAACACCCAGGATTGGTGTCGCCAGAATCTAAGTACAGAAGTGTCAACACTCAAAACTGGGTCAACACCTTCATGCAGAATCATTCAAGACAAAAATTCTTCTAACTCCAGAACTCGAAGCCTGAAGTTCTGACAATCGTCAAGACTGTCAGATGTCAGTGGAATAACCAGGACAGTCGGTCACTCTTGCCAAAGCCTATATAAGAAGACCAACACAACAGAAATAGAAGAGCGATCATTCTCATTCTTCTCATCCAAGTCTGTCAGAATAATTTAATAGAATTCGGAAGGTGGAGAGGAGGGAGATCCTGGATCAACTTCAATCTTCTCCAGTAAAGTTCAACTATACCTTCTCCTTCAAGAAGCTTTGAAAAAGCTAAGAAGGGTTGGACTTTTTTCTTCATAGCCAAGATTAATGGAGAAGATTTCACATCAAGATCTGATCAAGAAGAAGTCACCAGTCTCTTTCTTCCTAGGTGGCATTTCAAAACTCAAATTATGTTTGTTATAATAATTTTGTAAGATCTATTAGTAGATCTGAGGTATAGGAGATTGATTTCTCTAACTTGTAAGCTAAATTATAAATACTGAGGTAGGGTTGTGAGCCTGAGGTAGGAGAAGGGGCTATTTCTCTGAGTTGTAGGAACTAGAAGATTCTGAGGTTGCAAGGTAAGGGTTTGCCTAAGGAGTAGGAGTGAAAGTGCACTCTGAGGTAGGGTTCTTGAAGAGGTACCTGAGTTATAGGATCTTGAGGAGCTGAGGTAGGACATTGTTTTGACTGAGTTATAGGAGCCAGCTGGGCTCTAAGGTGTAAGATCTGAGGATCTGAGGAAAAGTAAGAATATTTTTGGCCGAATCTGGTTCATTGCTAGATATGCGAAGGGGGAATGTGGATGTACCCATAAATTGGGGAACCACTATAAAACTACTGTATGTTCTGTTATGATTTGTGTTGTGTTTGCTAAAATTAGATTTGTGTTGTATTTAGTAGATCAATTGTGTTCTTGAATTTTATGGTTATGTTAATAAAAATACTAAGAAAATTCTGTGACTAAAAGTAACCAAGATTTAAATTGGACCTATTCACTCCCCCCCTCTATGTCACTCTATATCCTAAACAAACAGTTTATGAGATCCTACAGAGGGAAAGGTTGGTTGGCATGGATTTGACTACAGAGAAAATCTCTCTGACCCTGCCTTCCTGAGCTGAGATGAACTCAGCCCTACCTTCACAGTAACAAGAAACTGATCTTCAGGTTGACTTGGCTTGTGCTGAGAAGTATCTTGCAGAGTAGTATCTTTGAACTTATTCTTCTCCTTCTTCCCTTCCTGGACTGAGTAGATTCTGTCCAGTCTTCTTCTTCATAACTTTCAGAAAATGTTCTTCGAAAATGTTCAGCTGAAACTGTGAAGTGGCTGCAGCTAGGGTTAGCCCTTGTTGCACCTTCTCTCTCAGAGATTCACTATATACTTGTTGTTAGTGGTGAAGATGACAACAACTATCTTTGTTGAGATTCCAGATGCTGCAGCTAGGGTAAAACCTTGCTGCTTCTTCTTTTACCTCATAAATTTCTTCTGAGCTTGTTGTAGCACGTGAAGATAGCTACAATAAACTTGTATCGGCTTTCAGATCAGCTGTAGCTAAGTTTTGCCTTGGCCGCTTCTTCTACCTCAGAGAAATCTCTGATGTTGTTTGTAGCAGATGGAAATCGCTACAGCTAACTTTTTGAACTCTCAGATCTGAAGTTAGAACTTCTCCTCCAGGCTCTACAACAATGGCGAGGAAGAAGATGAAGTTCAGGTGCCTTTCTAAAAGCTAATTTCTTTGATCTAATCTCTGCCTTTTATCTTCCGTCAATTAACGTCTCTTAGGGAAGTGGTACCCATAATAGTTGACAGTTGCAACCTTGCTTTAATAGCAAACGTCGTACAGTAGGCCTGCGACGTCATTTGTCATGTACTGTAGCCATCTCGCAACATTTTAAATTTTGCTGACGTCAGCATCTATGGACTTAGTCAAATTCAAACACTTTAGTATAGCAGTTGAGTTAACAAGCTTCACTATATGCCAAAATACTTAGACAGAGTTTTTGTCACTAGGCATTGAGTGAATAAGCTTGACTCAATGCCAAAATACTTAGACAAATTTTGTGTCACTTGGCATTGAGTGAATAAGCTTGACTCAATGCCAAAACACTTAAACAATTTTTTTGTCACTAGGCGTTGAGTGAATAAGCATTCCTGAATACCAAAACACTTGGATAGATTTTCTCTCACTAGGCATTGAGTGAATAGGCTTGACTCAACGCTAAAACACTTAGCCAATAATTTTGTTATGGAAGCGTTGATAGTGTTGAGTGTGCCTTTCTCACTCAACGCTTTTGTACTTCGATATTTTTGCCTTTCTTCTTTAAGCTTTGACTACGTGATCTTGTCTCAATGCTTTTTGTAGTATTGCATTGAGTGAACTGCTTTCACTCAATGCCTGTGGACTTGCCACTTTTCTACCTTACAAGCAGTCAGGCTTTGGCTGACCTGTCTTTTTTCTGCACTTTTTGTCATCGGGCATTGAGTGAGCTCGCTTCACTCAATGCTTGTGGACTTTAACAACATTTCTTTGCATATAGCATTGAGTGAACTTGCTTCACTCAATGCTTGTGGACTTAACCACATTTTTTTTGCATCTGGCATTGAGTGAGCTTGCTTTACTCAACACGTATAGACTTAACCACATTTCTTTGCATCTGGCATTGAGTGAGTTGTTCTCACTCAACGTCTGTGGACTTAGACAGATTTTTTGTCTCTCCACTTGTCTGCCTTGTAACCACCTGTCACCATCACTTAAACAAACTATCTAAACTTATTCCAAGGAATATCCTGCATTTGATGGGTTTAACCAACATTAAATACAACTATGCTCTTAATGTTGATGGTGATAAGTCTTCAAATCAGATCGAGGGAACATTGAGGGCAATATTCCCAACAGACCCCTCGAACACATTTTGAGTCAAGAGAACTGACTAAGGCTCGGGGTGTACTGGTAACAGGGATCAAGTTCATTGGCTATTAGGTTAGAGTCGAGTGGTACTCGACGTATGAAGGGAGTTGGAATTAGAATATTTTGGCCAGAACGATTCATCGAAAAGCGTTGAGTGATCCCGACGCCATTCGACGAAGCGTCTAGTGATCTTGATGCATACAATGCTTGGACTTAGACTATTGTTGATGTATGGTGACCGGGCGGTCTTGCGATCTGACCCTGGCGGCTTGAAGACCGCACGGTCTGGCAGTTTCTCTCCAGCGGTTTGGTAGCCGAGATGTTGTTGATTGGAGACCGGGCGGTCTGGCGGTTTGACCCAGGCGACATGAAGATCGGGCAGTCTAGCGGTATCCCCTAGCGACTTGTTTTCTCTTTATAGTTGTTGTCAGGCGGTAAGCCTATTCGTCTAACCGCGCGGCTTGTGCGGTCTGTTTTTGTATAGCCGTTTGTACCTGTAATTATTTGTCCCACGTTGCTTATTTGTAATCTCTCCCCTCTCCTCTATTCTATAAAAGGGAGGCTATACCTTTTTAATACTTACTTTTTTGGATAATAAAAATTCTGTTATCCCAAATTTCGGTCTACTCTTTCCTTTTCGCAAATGGTATCAGAGTACTCGATCTTTTCCGCTTTATTTTGTGAGCGCTTCTGTCTGCGCGGTTTGTCCCCTCCTTCTTGCACCCTGCCCACAGGGTTTTCTTCTCCTCCTTGTCATTGCCCTCTGTGTGCATGACCTCTCTATTTGTGCTCTCTCTCTCTCTCTTCGCAACCTCTTTTTCTCTCTGCTCTTTTACTTTCGCAAGGCCTCGTCTTTGTTCGTGTGACTTTTCACTTTCTGCTCGCGACCTATTTTTGTGGGCTCCCTTTCACTCCGCTATCTCTTCCTTTCGCGTGACCACTTTTTTGTTCGTGTGGTTTACTCTTTTACTGTTTGCGCGACTCCTTGTCTACATCTTTATATTTTCTGCTTGTGACTATTTTCACGACCTCCCAGTCGCCCACAAACTGCTGCTTTCATGCGGCCTCTTGTCTATCTGCGTGACTTCTTTTTCCCTATTGGTGCGGTTTCCTTTCTGTCAGCTCTGTTCTTCTCTATGGCTCTCCCCGACACCTATGCCCACCAATCCAACGGGCGTGGTCCTTCCCACTTTCTCTTCTCTCACTGTGGCCGCATCGGCCATACGGTTGATCATTGTTGGATGAAACATCCACATCTTTGCCCCTCTGGGGATGTTTCCACCTCCTCTTCGAAGTACTCCGCCTCTGTGGTCGCGTCTTCAGGTAGTGCTCACGTCATTACTCAATGTAAATGGCTAAAAGACTCTGGTTCTACCAATCATATGACCGACAATACTCAGTGTTTTTCTATCCTAGAAACACATGATCGGTTGCCCCCAGTCTTTATTGCTCACAGCTCTCCCTCACCGGTCAATTGAATAGGAGTGGTTCAAGTCACTCCGTCTCTTTGCTTGGCGGATACTCTCTACGTGCCCAAGTTTTCTTGCAATTTATTATCTGTTACTTCTCTGTGCAAGCAACAACAGTGCTCCCTCACATTCACTCATACTTCTTGTTCTTTTCAGAATCTGGGCTCCCAACATACGATTGCTAATGGGACTGAGAGCGGCGGCCTCTACATCCTCGATGATGTTTTTGCTTTGTCTACCTTCTCATCCTCTTCTACAGACCTTCTACAATGACATCTTAGCCTTGGTCATCCTCCTCTACGGCATCTTCGTCAGCTTCGGCCCCACCTCCCTCTGCATAATCCTGCTCTCAACTGTGATGCATGTCAGCTTGGCAAGCATCAATGCTCCTCCTTCACACCAAAGTATGGTTGTGGATCTTCCCGTCCATTTGATCTCATTCACTCTGATGTCTGGGGTCCTGTTCCTACCCTCACTATAGGTCGAGGTAGTTCATATTTTATAAAATTTATTGAAGATTTCTCTCGATGTATGTAGGTGTATCTCTTAAAAGATTGCTCCGCATTATTCTTTGCTGGACATCTTTTTATTGTATGATTAAAACTGATTTTGATGTCTCTATTAAAATCTTTTGCTCTGATAATGCTAAAGAATATCTTAGTCTTGATTTTTCTTCTTTCTGTATGCAAAATGGGATCGTTCATCAAACTAGCTATGTCTATACCTCACAGCAAAATGGCGTGGTGGAATGCAAAAACCATCACCTCCTTAATATCACTCACACTTTGATGACACAGATGCAGGTTCCTCACTCCTATTGGAGCTATGTCATTCTCATCTCCCGCTATCTCATCAATCACATTCCTTCTACGGTTCTCCACCGCCAAACCCCATTCTACATTCTCTATCCAGGCAAGGATCTGTTTCCTCTCCCTATACATATCTTTGGGTGCACGGTTTTTGTTCACGCTCCCTCCACAACCCGTGACAAACTCTCCCCATATGCCACCAAATGTGTCTTTTTGTGTTACTCTACCACTCAGAAAGGATATTGTTGTTTTGACCCTGTACTTCACAAGCAGTCCGTCTCTGCGGACATAACCTTCTTTGAAAATGCATCTTATTTCTCTCGCGACTCTTCTTTTCTTCCTGATGTTTCTGCTTCTCTACCATACCCTCCATCATGTCTATACCTACCGAGATTTCTCCTCCTCCGTCGTGTCCACCATCTCCTCCTCCTCTCTCTCCGCCTCCGCTATCTTCCTCTTCTCTACGGCCGTCTCTCTCTACTCCCAGGCCAGCTCTCTCTGCCACGGATGCACCAGATACTGAGGAACATGTCGACCTGGATCTTCCCATTGCTCTTCGTAAAGGGGTGCGGACATGTACCCAGCACTCGCTTGCTACTATTATTTCCTTTGCTCGTCTTACTCCTTCTCGCAGGACTTTTGCGTTGGCTATCTCTACCGCTGCCACTCCCCGCACCTACCAGGAAGCCCTTGATGTTTCTCATTGGAAGGCTATCATGAATGATGAAATTGCCACCTCATTGAGTGGGGTACATGGACCCTTGTTCCTCCTTCATTGGGCAACAATGGTGTTGGTTGTCGCTGGCTATTTGTTGTAAAGTTCAGTCCGGGCGGTAGTGTGGATCGTTACAAGGCACGCCTTATCACCAAAGGCTTCACTCAGACTTATGGTGTTGATTATTTTGACACCTCCTCTCTCATTGCTCGTCTTAGCACTATTTGGGTACTCCTATCAGTGGTCGTCAACAGGGATTGCCCCATTTCCCAACTAGATGTCAAGATTTTCTTTCTCTATGGTGATCTTCAGGAGGATGTCTACATGGAGCAACCTCATGGGCATGTTGCTAAGGAGGAGACACGGGTATGCAAGCTAAAGAAGGTCATCTATGGCCTAAAGCAAAGACCTTGGGCTTGTTTTGACAAGTTTAGCGGCATTATGACGGCCGTGGGTTTTACAAGAAGTTCTGTAGATCACTCATTGTTCATTCGCAAAACCTCCCTGGGTCTAGTGGTTCTTGTCGTATATGTGGATGATATTATTCTCACTGGAGATGACCAGGCTGGGGTAGCCTTGACAAAGAAACATCTCCCTCAACACCTGGTCACGAAAGATATGAGCTCCCCAAAATACTTTCTAGGGATAGAAATCTCTCGAAAGCCCAACTCTTTGGTCCTCTCCAAACTTAATTATTCTCTTGATCTTCTAAAAGTGATATGGTTGACTGGGGATAAACCTGCCTGATGCCCCATGGCTGCTGGAGAAGATAAAACCTGGACAGATGACTCGCCTTGTAACGCCCCCGGTTTTTCTTTGTTTCATTTGATATTGGATTGGCGTTACGATGACGCATTTCCGGCCCTTCGCCGTTGTAGAGTGCGGTCCTAGCTCTGTAGGTTCCTTGTGTAGCCTGATTATAGCCAGTTGGCAAGTTTCCCCAGCTAGCCGGGGTCTGTTTTGGTGACTCGGTTGGGCCTCTTAGGGAAATGCTTGTGTTTTGGCTTCGGGAGGTGTTAGCCTGAGTGTTCGGTCGTCGGAAGTTGTTTTCGACCTCGCCGTTGTTTTCGTGGCTTGGTTGTTTAGCTACGGTGCGAGTTTTGGTCGAAATCCGAGATCGTTTGCCTTCGCGCCGTTTCGGCGTTGTTTTATTAGCTGCATGTTTGTTATGTTTGCTGTGCTGTGCGTGGCCGTTGTGGCTGAGCTTGTAGGCAGGTGCCTTGTCTCTTGTTGGCTAGGTATTAGCAGGTTTCTTTTCTCTGTAAGTTTGGGAGACACGGCCTGGGTCACGCCCGTGACCCAGGGCGTGTCGTGCTCGGGTAGAGCTCCCGTTTCTCCGGTCGACAAATTTTTTGGTCGACGGGGTTTTTTGTAGGAACACGGCCATGACACGGGCGTGTCACGGGCGTGTCCCTCTTCGGTTCGTCGAGCTGCGCTCGACGGTCGTCAGGCGGTGTTTAGTGAGAACACGGCCCTGTCACGGGCGTGTCGTGTCGAACACGGGCGTGACATTGGGGCGTGTCTCTCTGTTCGACGATCGGCGCTCCACGATCGTCGGGCGGTGTTCGAGTTGGTACATGCCTGTGACACGGGTGTGTCACAGGGCGTGTCCCTTGCTTCGTCGAGCGGAGATCGACTTTCGTCGAGTGGGTAGGTGCGTGAGTACACGCCCCGTGACACAGGCGTGTCGGGCCGTTTCACGGGCCTGTCGGGGGGCGTGTCCCGTGTTTTCTCGAGTAGAGATCGACGTTCGTCGAGTGTGTGAGTACACGCCCCGTGACACGGGCGTGTCGGGCCGTGTCACGGGCGTGTCTTGGGCGTGTTCGTACTTTTCCTGTAGTGATCTTTTTCACATCATTCGAGTCTGGAGATGTTTCAGCGGAGTAGACTTTGTTGGCCGGCGTGAACGGCGTGTGACGGATTAGGCTTGTCTCGGTCGTAGATCTTGTCTGATTTAGGGCATTCCGAATCTGATTTCTTTGTTGCAGTTTGCTTCTTGTGGTCGATGCGAAGTGGTTGTTGAAGAGGTAGAGGCTGGCTTGCCCTTGTTCTAACCGATTGTCTGGCAGCTCTGATATTCCTTAGCGAAAGTTTTCCCAGAGTCGTGCAGTTGTCCCTCGGTTATGCTCACTAGGGGTCAGGTATTGGTGTTATTGGCGCGGTGCGATTTTTCAACATAACTGCATGTTCCCTAAATCTAAGGTCGGGAGTTTGCCTGAGCGCGTGCAGTTATCCCCTGCACGGCGTGGCATCACGGCACGTGTTTTCTCTTGCTCTGATACGATTTTATCGTTGAGAAAATGCGGGTTGTGACAGTTGGTATCAGAGGGAGGTTGCTTGACAAATGGTCGGGCAACCTTTCCCCTTGTTTGCATTAGTGGTTAGCGTCATACCATACACACACCGATATGTCATCAGCACGTCTTGGCTAAAGCACGAACACTACACTCATGAGCATAAAGAAGTATACGGGGCATATTATGTAGTATGGGATGCATAATATGTGTTTTTTATATGGATCCACCATAGGAGGCAACATGTGAGGGTTATGTAGTATGGGATGCATAACCTTACCACATGAATGCGGCTAGCACGTTTTCTTTTTTTCGTTGCATGGGAATGTTATGTAGTATGGGATGCATAACATTTTCATGTGTACGCGCCGCCCATGGCATGCATTAAGGCCTTTTTTTTAGAATGCATAGCACATCATGCATAGCATAACATTCATAAGCACAACGTGTTAAGCTAAAGATTTGCAAGATGATATATGTACACACATGGTTTGAGTCAAAAAGAATACAAATACATGCATTCATGGTTTAGGCACATGAGTTAGTATGATGGTGGTGAACCATCTTAGGTTAAGCATAACATCATCATGATAAAACAACTCCCAGAGCAAGTTTAGCAGTTGAAGTTCATATTTAAGTGTGTTTGTCTGTACCGGTAGTCTTGTTCTAGCTGTTGGCTAGGCTTTGTCTAAGTTGGGCTCGATTCTGTCTAAAGCTTGTGTGATTATAGGATGGCGAGACGCCCCACGACGAGATCGACCGCCCAATCCGAGGGTGAGGCGTCAGGAGCGCAGAGCGAGGCGTTGGTAGAAAACCTGCGGCAGAGTAATGAGACCTTATCGAGGCAGGTGGTGGCTATGCAGGCTCAGATTCAATCTCTTGTGACAGTGATGGCAGGATGCTCTTGGGAGTCATTTAAGTCGATGCTGTTGAGAAAGTTTCTGCCTTCAGTCGAGAGGGACCGGCTGATGAATGACTTCCTTCATTTGAAGCAGAGGGAACTTATAGGTGATGAGCATGAGATTGAGTCTAATAAGTTGAGTCAGTTTGCTCCTGGTTTGGGGAGTGTTGAAGCAGATCGAGTTAAGCAATTTCTGGGTTGACTAAGAAGCGACATTCAGCAGTTAGCAAATGCTTGCGGAGCAATCAGTTATGCCAGCGTGGTTGAAGCTGCCTTGAGAGTTGAGGCCTTTGAGAATGCCAAGAATAGAAGCCAGCGGTTGAGGAAGGATAAGCGGAAGTCCAGTAAAGGGAAGAGCCCTCAGGAACCTGATGTTGTCTCGAGAAAGAAGAACAAAGGGGTTGTAGTTTCTGTGGCCGTCCAGGCCACCCCTTGGAGAGGTGTTTCAAAAGGTCGGGAGCACAAAAAAGGAACAAGTGCACGCGATTCAGGGTGCCCCAAAGGAGACTTGGTGTGTGCCTTTTGTGGTAGGAAGGGGCATGAGGCTGCCCGTTGCTGGTTAAAATATAAGGTCTGTTTTCAGTGTGGGCAGAAGGGTCATCTCAAGGCAAAGTGCCCGCAGTCCCAGCCTATTATGCAGCCAGTACTCCTCCAGGCTTTGCCACCGCTCAGCAATTGGATAAAGGAAAGGGGAAGCTGAATGTGCTTTCGGCAGACGAAGCGCAGACTTCGACCTAGGTTATCTCAGGTTTGACTTCTCCTCAGTCGTTTCGTTATGATCCCTTTGTGGTTATAGTTTTCATTTTAGCATTTGTTACCTTATATGCGCGCGCTATTAGTAGGACGATTTAAGGTAAAGAACCGCTGGGCGCGCGTTCTCTTCGATTCAGGCGCTACCCACTCGCTTGTGGCTAGAGCCTTCGTGGAGCGGTTCGGTCTGGGCCTAGATCGTGTTGGTGGCGCCTTTTGCGTTAAGTTCCCCTCTGGTGACTCTGTGGTTACGGACCTGGGTGTCCTTGATTGTCCGATTTTGTTGGGGGATTTTCTAGCCAAGGCAGATCTGAAGGTGATTGACCTGGAGGACTTCGATGTTATCTTGGGCATTTTGAGTTTTTAATTATGTCATTTGGTTTGACTAATGCGCCCTCAGCCTTTATGGATCTGATGAACAGAGTTTTCAAGGACTTCCTGGATAAGTTTGTGATTGTATTTATAGACGACGTTTTGGTATATTCTAAGAATGCGGAGGAGCATGATCGGCATTTGCGTCTAGTCTTGGCGACTCTGAGAGACCATAAGCTATACGCCAAGCTGAGCAAATGCAAATTTGGGTCGCCTCAAGTCTCTTTTCTCGGCCACGTGGTGAATACGGAGGGAATATCGATGGACCCAGAAAAGATCGCTGCTGTTATGGAATGGGCGAGGCCTGTTACTCCCAAAGAGATCAGAAGCTTCTTGGGCTTGGCTGGATATTATAGGAGATTCGTAGAGGGATTCTCTACTTTGTCTGCGCCGTTGACCAGGTTGACGCAGAAGAATGCAGCCTTCATATGAGATAGCAAGTGTGAGGAGGCTTTTGAGGAATTAAAAAGAAGGTTATGTTCAGCTCCAGTTTTGTCTTTGCCTACTGAAGATAGTGAGTATGTTATATATGTGGACGCGTCGCACATCGGACTGAGCTGCGTATTGATGCAGGGCGGGAAGGTGATTGCGTACGGGTCAAGGCAGCTAAAGACTCATGAGAGGAATTACCCTACGCATGACCTGGAGTTTGCAGCTGTGATCTATGCGTTGAAATTATGGAGGCATTTGCTGTATGGCGCGCAGTGCAAGATTTCACGGATCATAAGAGTTTGAAGTATGTCTTCACTCAGAAAGAGTTGAATCTGCGCCAGCGGCGGTGGTTGGAGTACGTGGCCGACTATGATGTTGAAATCCAGTATCATCGGGTAAGACGAATGTGGTGGCCGATGCCCTAAGTCGGAAGTCAGGAAAGATTTTCAATCTCTCCGCCGAGCATCTTGTGGAAGAGTTTCTTTTGATGGACATTTCTGTGGGAAGCTGCGATTCGCAGAGTAGCTTGGCAGTGGCAGAACCTTCGTGGATTGCGCTTACGCGACTGCATCAGAAAGATGATCCCGATCTTTTGCATTTGTACCTTCGAGCTGAAAAAGGTGAATTACCAGATTTCTCTATGGATGACGCGGGTACCTTGAAGTATCGTGGCAGGTTTTGCATTCCGCAGTTGGAGATATCCGGAATATGGTGTGCAGAGAAGCCCACGGATCTAGTGTTGCCTACCATCCAGGGTTCTACCAAAATGTACCATGATTTAAAGCAGATTGTCTGGTGGTGTGGGATGAAGAAGGACATAGCCAGATTTGTTTCTGAGTGCTTCACTTGTAGGCGTGTGAAGGCCGACCATAGGAGGCCTGGTGGCAAGCTAACTCCCTTAGAGATTCCGATGTGGAAGTGGGAGAGTATCTCGATGGATTTCATTACAGGCTTACCGAGATCTCCTAAAGGACATGATTCAGTTTGGGTGATCGTAGACAGATTGACGAAGAGTGCTCACTTCGTACCATTTAAGATCGATTATCCGATGAGGAAGATAGCCGAGCTGTATTTGGATGAGGTTATTAGATTGCATGGTGTACCCGTGAGTATCATATCGGATCGAGACTCCAGGTTTACGTCTCGTTTTTGGAAGAGCCTTCAAGAAGGGTTGGGTACAGATTTGAGATATTCCACAGCCTATCATCCCCAGACCAATGGTCAGACGGAGCGAGTAAATCAGATTGTGGAAGATATGATCTGATGCTATGTTCTGGACCACGGAGGAGCGTGGGATGAGCGTTTGCGGCTTATGGAATTTGCATATAACAACAGTTACCAAGAAAGCTTGCAAATGGCTCCTTTCGAAGCTTTGTATGGGAGGCGCTGCAAGACTCCCTTGTTTTGGGCTGAGGTTGGCGAGAGACCTTTGTTGGGTCCAGATGTACTCGAGGAGATGGAAACTGCTGTGAAGCTTATTCGGGAAAAGCTTCGGATAGCCCAGGAGAGATATGAGAAAAATGCCAATCAGCGTAGATTGGATTTGGAGTTTTTGGTGGGGGACTCCGTGTTCTTAAAAGTCTCCCCGTTGATCGGAGTCAAGCGTTTTGGCAAGAGCAGGAAGTTGGACCCGAGGTTCATGGGGTCGTTTCCGATTGTGGAGCGGATTGGGATATCAGCTTATAGGCTGGCGTTGCCCGCAAATTTCCCTGCCGTGCTTAATGTCTTCCACGTCAGTCAGCTGTGGAAATGTGTAACGAATGGCAGACAGGTTTTGGATTCTGTACCACAGTTTGAGCCGAATCTTTCTTATGTGGAGGTGCCTGTCCGCATTTTGGATTCCCAGGTTCGTGCGCTGCGAAAGAAATCTATTCCGATGGTTAAAGTTTTATGGAGGAATCAGGATGTAAAAAGTGCGACTTGGGAGTTGGAGTCGGCTATGAGGGAGGCTCACCCTCATCTTTTTCCCTGATCTTGTGCCTGGTATGTTCTGTTTTATTTATATTTATGTAGCCTTTTCCTGGCTCTTTTTGTCTCCTTCTTTATGGGAGTGTGTGTGAGTAAAGTTTCGAGGCGAAACTTTCTTTTAGGGGAGTGGCTGTAACGCCCCCGGTTTTTCTTTGTTTCGTTTGATATTGGATTGGCGTTACGATGACGCATTTCCGCCCTTCGCCGTTGTAGAGTGCGGTCCTAGCTCTGTAGGTTCCTTGTGTAGCCTGATTATAGCCAGTTGGCAAGTTTCCCCAGCTAGCCGGGGTCTGTTTTGGTGACTCGGTTGGGCCTCTTAGGGAAATGCTTGTGTTTTGGCTTCGGGAGGTGTTAGCCCGAGTGTTCGGTTGTTGGAAGTTGTTTTCGACCTCGCCGTTGTTTTCGTGGCTTGGTTGTTTAGCTACGGTGCGAGTTTTGGTCGAAATCCGAGATCGTTTGCCTTCGCGCCGTTTCGGCGTTGTTTTGTTAGCTGCATGTTTGTTATGTTTGCTGTGCTTTGCGTGGCCGTTGTGGCTGAGCTTGTAGGCAGGTGCCTTGTCTCTTGTTGGCTAGGTATTAGCAGGTTTCTTTTCTCTGTAAGTTTGGGAGACACGGCCTGGGTCACGCCCGTGACCCAGGGCGTGTCGTGCTCGGGTAGAGCTCCCGTTTCTCCGGTCGACGAATTTTTTGGTTGACGGGGTTTTTTGTAGGAACACGGCGTGACACCGTGACACGGGCGTGTCCCCCTTCGGTTCGTCGAGCTGCGCTCGACGGTCGTCAGGCGGTGTTTAGTGAGAACACGGCCCTGTCACGGGCGTGTCATGTCGAACACGGGCGTGACATTGGGGCGTGTCTCTCTGTTCGACGATCGGCGCTCCACGATCGTCGGGCGGTGTTCGAGTTGGTACACGGCCTGTGACACGGGCGTGTCACAGGGCGTGTCCCTTGCTTCGTCGAGCGGAGATCGACTTTCGTCGAGTGGGTAGGTGCGTGAGTACACGCCCCGTGACACGGGCGTGTCGGGCCGTGTCACGGGCGTGTCTGGGGGGCGTGTCCCGTGTTTTCGTCGAGTAGAGATCGACGTTCGTCGAGTGTGTGAGTACACGCCCCGTGACACGGGCGTGTCGGGACGTGTCACGGGCGTGTCTTGGGCGTGTTCCGTACTTTTTTCCTGAAATCATCTTTTGTTGCCGTGAACTGCTTTTCCTCCTCATTTTTCTTTTTTTTTTTTTCATCATTCCCGAGTCTGGAGAGTTTCCAGCGGAAAGGGTTTTGAGAGGAGGCGGTGGTTGTTTTGGCCGGCGATTTCGGGAGGGTTAGAGCCCGTTTTTCTCGTGTGATAGCGGATTCGGCTTGCTCTCGGCTAGATCTTCCCTTCCATGTAAGTTTTTCTTGATTTAGGGTTCGATTCCAGGAATTTCTAAATATCTGATTTCTTTCTTCCCTCAAGTTTCAGCTTTGGTCTTCTTGGTGGTCGATCTTGCCGCTGGAGCCAAACCGTGGTGCTGCTGTTGTTTGTTTTTCGAAGAGGTAGAGGCAAGTGGCCCCTTGCCCTTGCCAAATTTATTTCTAACCCATGATCTGTTTTTATTACTTGTGCTTAAGCTCTGTTCTCCTTGTTTTTCCTCCCTAGGGCAGCAGGTTGAATTATTTCATCAAGCTTCTAATCAAGTGCTGATTCTTTATTTCTTTTTCTAGAATTTTTTAATCAATGTTCTCTTTTTGTCGGATGTTTAGTGTCCAGTGGGTAGCTAGAGTTAGGGTGAGGTTGCTGTTAGTTACAGTTTAGGGTTAGCTGCGGTAGCTCCGAGTAGTTAGGACGGAATGGAGGGTTGGGATTAAATCTCCAACTCTCTGTTTTCGCGCATGAGAGGGCTTAGACTGTGATTTTAGCAAGACTTACGTCTACCCTAAGTGGAAAGCGCTGACAGCGTCGAGTGAGCCGAGCTCACTCAACGCCGTCACCTAGCTTAGGACTTGCGGCTAAGTATTTAGGCGTCAGGTGAGTGGAGTTTACTCAACGCTGCATCGAGTGGGCTCGACATTTCTGTCTTGAGTTCATGTGTACCTTAGGATTGTTAGTGTGACTTTTCCCTTCCTTTAGGGTGTGGTATTGGGTGTTCGGCTAATTTTTGCTTGCCGACTCTTGGGTTGTGGCAGGTGGTGCAATGTTTAGTGGCCTCTAAGAGGGGTGGATATTGGTGTGGAGAGCTGTGGCCACGACCTGTTTGCCCTGGTTTGGGTTGGTGTGGGACCCTAAAGCTGCCACTGGCGACCCCTTAGCCCTTTTTGGATCTGATTCTGGTTATGAATTCAGATCCATGTTTTGACCATTGCCACTTACCCACGTATTAGGAATGTTAGACTCTCTCGTTGAGCATGTTGCATTTATTGCTCGCACCTGGTGTGCTTTGCTGTGCTTTAGACAGTGCTCTTTTCTTACTGTCATGCCCTTTCTTTTGCTTATAGCAGCTTGTTGTCGGGTTGGCAAACCCTTCTTTTTGCTCTTAACTCTAATGCCTTATTTACTCTCTTTGATTATTTCCTTGCTGAGGTGTTCTTTTCTTGAATGCCTCAGGTTCAGGTTGTAGCCGGTTCAGCGGCTAGTTCTTTTGGAGGGGCTGGTTTGTGGCCTCTTGGGTAGCTGAGACAGCTGATCCCGATTCTGTGAGGTAGTTCTTTACTTTTCTGTATAGACATACATACTCACCAGTGGGTTCGTGTCAGGTTGTTGGCGCCCACTGGTGGCTTCTTGCGATGCTGGGTATGAACTTAAACTGCTGTTTTTGCCTTTTAGTGGTTGTTTACTTGCTTCTGGGAAGGATTTTTGCTAGGTTGCATGTTAGATATTTTAAACCCTAAAAGCATTATTATATGTATATCATGCATAGCATAATTATAAAACAAAGTCACTATATTTCCTTAGCATAAAAAGATTACCTTTTTATATCTATTATATCCACCTTAGAGTCGTGCATAATATGAGTTGTCCCTCGGGGACACTTATGCTCACTAGGGTGTCAACTTAATTGAACCAAACTATTTTCTGCTGCGTATACTTATATTTTAATTGTGGACTAGCTGATCCACCGTGCCGAGGGATACGGCCTTTCAACATAACTGCTTTTCTTTCATAATTAATCAACGTTTTTCCCTAAATCTAAGGTCTGGAGTTTTGCCTGAGCGCGTGCAGTTATCCCCTGCACGGCGTGGCATCACGGCACGTGTTTTCTCTTGCTCTGATACGATTTTATCGTTGAGAAAATGCGGGTTGTGACACTCCTCCTCTATCAGATGTTACGAGGTACAGTCATCTGGTCAGCAAACTCATTTATCTTACGGTGACCAGACCCGACATCTTCTATGTGATAGGCAAGGTTAGCCAGTTTATGTAAGCTCCTAGGGAGTGTCATCTACAGTCTGCCCTTAGGATATTGGAATATATTAAAGCGGCGCCAGGTAAAGGACTACTGTTTCAGAAGAATGGTCATTTAAAGTTTGAAGCGTACTCAGATTCTAGCTATGCTGATGACAAAGGATATCGCAAGTCCACATCGGGGTATTGCACATTTGTGTGGGGAAATCATGTGAGTTGGAAGAGCAAGAAATAGTCTGTCATCTCCAGGTCTAGTGTAGAAGTGGAATATCGTAGTTTGGCGTCGACCACATGTGAATTAAAGTGGTTACGGGCTCTCATGCTTGACTTAGGAGAGGTCTGCAACCATCCTATACCTATATTCTGCGACAACAAAACTGTTATATATATCTCCAAAAATTTGGTCTTCCATGAGAGAACTAAGCACATTGAAGTTGACTGCCATTTTATTCGGGAAGAGATTTTGAAAAAATAGATTTGTACTTTGTTCGTTACCTTCGACAACAAGTTAGCAATTATCTTCACCAAGCCCATGTCTGTTTCCTTTTTTCCTATTTACGACAAGCTGGGCACGATTGATATATATGCTCTAGCTTGGGAGTGTTGTTGTATAATGATCGGGCGGTGTGGCAATCTGACCCTGGCGACTTGAAGACCGCGTAGTCTGGCGGTTTCTCTCCAGCGGTTTGGTAGCCTAGATGTTGTTGATTGGAGACCGGGTGGTCTGGCGGTTTGACGCAGGCAACTTGAAGACAGGGCGGTCTAGCGGTCTCCCCTAGCAGCTTGTCTTCTCCTTATCGTTATTGTCAGGCGGTTAGCCTATTCGTCTAACCGTACGGATTGTACGGTCTATTTTTGTATAGCCGCTTGTACCTTTAATTATTTGTCCCACATTATTTATTTGTAATATCTCCACTCTCCTCCATTCTATAAAAGGGAGGCTATACCTTTGTAATACTTACTTTTTTGGATAATAAAAATTCTGTTATTCCAAATTTTGGTCTATTCTTTCTTGTTCGCACAAATATTTTGGCCAGAAGGATTTGTCGAAAAGCGTTGAGTGATCTCGACGCTACTCGACAAAGCTTCGAGTGATCTCGACGCTTACAGCGCTTGGACTTAGAATATTTTGGCCAAAAGGATTCGTCGAAAAGAGTTGAGTGATCTCGACGCGTACATCGCTTGGACTTATAATATTTTGGCCAGAAGGATTCATCGAAAACCGTTGAGTGATCTCGACGCCATTCAACAAAGCATCAAGTGATCTCGACGCATACATCGCTTGGACTTGGAATATTATGGCCAGAAGGATTCGTCAAAAAGCGTTGAGTGGTCTCGATGCCACTTGACAAAGCGTCGAGTGATCTCGACGCTTACAACGCTTGGACATAGAATATTTTGTCCAGAAGGATTTGTCGAAAAGCATGGAGTGATCTCGACGCCACTCGACGAAGTGTCGAGTGATCTCGACGCATACAACACTTGGACTTAGAATATTTTTGCCAGAAGGATTCATCGAAAAGCGTTGAGGGATCTCGATCGCAATTCGACGAAGCGTTGAGTGATCTCGACGCCATTCGACGAAGCATCGAGTGACACTCGACTCTTCCGACGAATTTGACTTAGCATATTTTTTGCAGGCCGTGTTGCTGATTTATACTTATGGGCTGAACCGGGTTTTCGGGATAAGCATTAATGGCTCATTTGGACCCGGTCTTCTCAAACAAGACCTATTTAAAGTAATAATGGGCGGTCCAATGCGGAGGCGTTACGTGGCAGCATGAATCAAACCCTAATCTTTCTTATTAAAAGGAAGAAATAAGAAACCCTAGCCGTCACTTCAATCTTATTTGTCGAGCCGTTACTTGACGAACCCGACAAAATAAATTTTTGTCGCCAATTGTCAAACGGTCACGAGCTTCACGAGCATATGGCGGGACCTCATCTCCATCAATCCTCGTCCACTCAAAATCACTCATCACCGATGAGTGGCTTGGGAGAGAGCGGTGGAATAAGGCAGCCTCCAAATGTAGAATGACGAGCTCCCAAGTAACCATCGAGAGTAACATGTGAGGCATCGCCAAAACAACCAAGGTTTCCAAGAAAATTGACAAAAATGTGACAGGAAGAAAAATGATATTTTTCTTACCAACCAGTGCAAGTACCATGGAATCCCAGTGAAAGATAGATACGACAATAACCTCACTCCCCAACCAACGTGAACTTGTAGTGTGAGGAAGAAATGACAGAGAAAGTCACTCTAGAGGAGAAGCATACGACATAAAATCTGGGACGTTGAAAATCGGTGAAACACCCAAATCATTCAAAAAATCCAAAAAAATCATAATGTCTCCATTTTCAATATAAATCAGGTACGAATCAGCTTTCCTAAACGTTATGTTCAAGATGGTGCCGGTAAGCAACTCGTCGGGAGATGAACATACTAAAATTGTACCGTCAACTTGTAAGTTGGGTACTCTCGTGTATAATCGGGCATGCAAATGACAACTCACAGTGGGTAGCACTGGCCACAAGAGTGGGTGCATAGATATCGTGACATAGTTGAGAATAAGGTGATGTTAATTGGTTTAATCGCTTTAATTTATATTCAAATTTTAGCGGACTCAAACGACGAGGCACACCTGTCATGAAATCAGAAGTGGGCACAATCGACAACCACATCGTAGACGTATAATCAGAGAATTGATCAATCATACGAAATTTGGAAGATACATAACTATAAAGAGTTGTGACAAGACCGAACACGAATTCTAAAAACTCACTAATAGATATCTTACGGGACATGTCCAACGGAGGGGCTACTAACGTAAGCAACACCAAATGGCTCGTACTAGTTAAAACAAATTTGTGTCCTACAAAGTCATCTAGTCGAGTTACATGATCTGGAAGGATCGTCGGAAAAGTCAGATCCAGAGGAAGATCAAAGTCATATTGACTATCACACAATGGATATATCTTCAAAGAAAATTATTTCGGATTAATACCACTCAAATCTTCTAAGAATATCCTTCCCTCGCTAGGTAATTCTCCCAACGCACTAGATTTGTCATCTAACTCAGAATCATAGGGGGACTCCTCAACTACTATGGGTGTCGAACCTGAAATAGGGTCAAGGATGGGTCGGATAATCATATGGGGTGGATCTTCAGAGGAGAGCTCCTCTTCCATGTCACTGGGATAACTGAACTCCTCAACATCGCTAAGCTCGTCAATGATGCCGACATTGCCCTTAGTGGTGGTCTCAATCAAAAGCACCGGACCAGAATCATCAGAAGAGTCAGCAACGGGAAAATTAAGCTCGGGGAAGGACCCTAATAAGTCGAAGGTCGAAGGCTAAACTGGGCACTCGACAGTATAGCGGTCAGACATACCCTCTGCATCGTGTGCAATCATCTTGGGATAACCCTCACTGCTCGGAACATTCTCACCCCGCGGGCTCATGGCACTCCTAGCAGTAACAACCACGGAGTCTCAGACAATGGATCTAAAAGGCTCCTTTTCCCTAATGGTGGATGGAGGTACACAACGTGTAGCCCTACTAGTTTTGGTAAAGGATTTAACTTGAGGGCTAAGGTCACTCCTATCATTAGACGCGGGTCTAGTGCCCTGGCGTAATGTAGCCACTTCATCGAACATCCACGTAGGAGCGTACTGATAGGTGAGGAGGCTCTTCATGACAGGCTAACCTATAAGGGACCCATTACGTCTCTTCTCATTGAACCAGAAGGTCTGGGCTCGACCCACTAACTGCTTGCTCACCACTGGGACCTTGTGGAGGTCCCACAGACAAAGACACTAGAAATAGCTTTCTATCCCAACAATCCAATTAAGGAAGAACTGAGCACCACCCAACCAATCGTAGGTGCGTGCAACATTCCTAGACAACCTAGAAACGTCAACTTCTCGCTCCGGGCGACGGTCCAGATGATTGTGGGGTTGCCTAGGGGGGTGGTGGTGCCACTTGGTTTGCCTTTAGTTGCTCTAGCAAAACCTTAATCTCATCCATTATTGGTGAATGAACTGATTTCCAATCATTCGTCATGGAATCAGAAGATTTTAATCAGGAAACATTAACATCATAAGCCATACTCGGTGTGGACGGGAGAGTATAATGTTCCCGAGCCTAATGTCCATGCAAGTGGAAAAAACAGTTTTTTTTGTAGGCAAAATTGTCCTGACCAGAATAAAGTTTATAATTAACTATTTTTTTAAGTCTCAATATAGGACCAAGGTAAAATATTTTTTTAATTTCTTACTAATATAGGAAGATAAAACGTGCATAAATTTTCTTATTCTCATTTCGAAACCAATTGAGAATTTTAGGCTGCTATTGGCAGACCAGAAAAATAAAAATTGTGTTATTGCAAGAAATATTTTTTTATGCTTGCGGGAATATGTTTCTTCTGAAATATTTTGACAAAATATTTTTTTTTCTTTTGACAAAATTAGCCCCCCGAATGAATGAAGGATGATGCTGATTAAGAAATCAACAACAACCTCCCTCTGATACTAAATTGATGTAGGCTATCGATTTCATTACAATAGTTATAACTCTCTCAAGAGTTGGACGATAACACAAACACGCAGCGGGCGTATAATGTGTTCCAAACAAATGATTTAGATCTAGATTGGCGTTCTTTTAATACAAGGGATTAATTTAGCATGCATCAGCCTTGTTTAATCAATCAATACCACGACATTCATAACACCTAAAGTTATGACTCTTAGCCGCTCCAATATTTGTCATTCATTAGGCAACGTTCTCAACGACAATCCGAGAAGAACTTGACTACAAGTACGATTCAAAATTAGTTTTGTTCGCTCCCAAAAATCTGAATATAACATTAAGGATCATCAATCCTTTAGAGATCTAATAAGGGCTATTTGCCAATATTTAGATCAAGCGAAGAGGATCCACCCGATGAAGATTCGATTAAAGAAATTGAAGAACATAAACAGCAAAATCAGATTTTAAAAATGATGGATTCAAAAGCCGCGGATAAAAGTCGATGTCTCACAAACTCCAATTAATTAAGAAGGGAATCGCAGAAGAGTAGAGACTTTCGTTACCCAATCCCAAGCAATAGATCTTCAAATTCATCCACAATGATGAGTGGAGGAAACAAACAACGAAGGTGGAAGGATCCACTTCCATGAAATTCCATAGAGCCGCACCGAAAGGAGAAGACGCACGCCGCTTTGTTCGGAGACATCGGAGGAGATTCTTCGTTGCAAGGGAGATTGTACTTGGCCGAAATCGACAAAGAAGGAGGGATCTTGGTTGGCCAAAATCTCTAAGGGAGATCCTTGGTTTTCCTCAAGAGGGAAGGAAAGGGGTGGGAGAGAAAGGAGACCGAAGGGTTTCAAGGAGGAGAGAGGAGAAGTGGGGGCCGAATATTGCCAAGGAGAAGGGGAAGGGAGTAGGGGAGACCGAACTAGCCAAGAGGAGAGGGAGGAGTTGAGGTCGGCGGCCAAGGAGGAGAGGGGGAGGAGAATTCTCAAAGTAGAATTAGGGTTCTTTTTTTTCATCCAAATTTATCTTTTCAATAACCAAGCAAGACTATATATAGGATACACCACTACATCTCCACCATTCAATAATAAATAAAAACTAGATGGTTATAAGCAACCCATCTCAAACATAAAAATTGAAATAACAATAATACGAAATAAAATGCTATGAAATAAAAATGCTTAAAAATATAAATTTATAAATATATAATTTATAATCATATATTTTTATATGAGGGTAACGGTGGACGGCGTGCATAACATGTAGCAGAGATTTTGCATGGCATTATCGATGGATGTCGCGGTAAAATCTCATCGTCAAGCTTGCGACAACGATCGTCCCAATCAACAAACTCTTTGTGGCGGGGATCAACGGCCACATCAGCAACGTCATCATGAACAAGTGGCGGGACTTTGTCGCCAATAATCAGACAGTCACGACCATCACGTTCACATGGCGGGACCTCGTCGCCATCACCTTGAGTGTTGTTGAGCACTGGATTAGTAATGATGAGAAGGGACTCGGTTGTAGCCCTTGGATGGTTGTTGACAAGGCCATGTGAAATTGCATGTGGTGTTAGTTGACATGTGATGTCATAATCCTGGGTTAAGTATAGTGTGGCAGGTCTACGGGCTCGCCAGTCGTCACTCCAATGGGAGTTGACAAATAGACTTTGGATGGTTGGGCTTGGTCCTCGGTGCTCAGTCTCGGGGAACCTTCCGAGGCAAGTGGATGGTTCGTCTTGGTCCTTTGGAGATACGCTCTCATAGGCTCCTTCTGTGCCACAAGGATAGTCAAGTTTGGGTTGTGTTCTTATTGCACATCTACCCAAGAATCCTCTGAGCCGTAGTACGCATGGGCTCCGCTGTTGTGATCTTAGCGTTGAGGTGTACCAAGGCCTAGGTCGGGTAGTGTGGAGACCAGCCTAGTATTGGAGACACCCGCTCTATTGTCTCTATCTGCCCACAACAGATGACGCCTGAGAAGTTAGCTACCTGCTTGAAAAGTGGGAACTACAAGTCTGTGTCGACATAGCAGTGTGCATGTGTGTGAGCATACTTTGTTCTTTTATTTTAAATTTCATCATAAAATAAAATATTTGTTCTTTCTTTTTCTTTTTTTTCAAAACAAAGGCCATAAATAATTTTTCTTTTTGTTTGGAAAATGTGCAAACAAAAGTAAACACTTATTTTGAGCATACTTTTTCAAGACGTTCCCCAAATATATCACAAAACAACCCTATATTATCAAGAAAAAAATTTTAATGAAACTTAAAAGGTTGCTGTGATTAGATAGGTTGGAAAATTTTAGCCTTGGTGAAAATGAAATGATAAGTGAAGATATAAATTGAAATATGAAAAAGGCTCAAAAGTGGCTAACTAGGGATAAAAAAATTCAGGTTGGCATGAAGGCTCAAACAAAAACAAAAACGGACTAAATTATTTTCATGCTTCTAAATTTATCCAAAGCGTTAGCTTTGAAAAAATTCAAAAAGCAAATCCAAGATAATAAATGAAAACTAATGAAATTATCTTAAAAATAGAAACAATAAGCGACTTGGATCGTTCACATCTACTATACTATTCAGAAGTTGACATTGACAAAAAATATATCCAAAAACAAAAAAGAAAATAGTAGATGAACTATTTTTAAGAAAATAAAGAACGAAAACCATAATAAAATTGCGAGTTTTTAGAAAAACGTTTCACATAAACATGCTACCGTAAATTAGAAACACAGCATAGCCAACAATTTACTTGTGAAACATAATTATATAGAACGATTAGAACGATCATAATTAGCTAAGTTGTTATAGTGAATATTGAGAAAAATAGAATAAAAAAGCAAAGGGTACTATTGAAATATCAAAATTCGTTTAAACTATTAAAGTAAAAAAAATTATATATATAATATATAATATTCTCTATTTTTTTGGATTTTGAAGATGTATAAAATAAAATTTTCATTTTAATTTTTTTAAAGGAAACAAAATAAGGATAAGAGAAGGAGGAAATCCTCTCCCAAGCTTAAAATGGACATTGTCCTCAATGGAGAAAGGAGGGGAAGGAGAGAGATAAATTAAAACAGAAAAGAAAGTACAGAATTGAAAAACATGTACTTCCCTGGACTTATGCGTCGCAAATGTTGAGTGATGATGCTCCCCCATGCTGCGCTTTGGAACTTCTTGGCATGTCTTCTTTGGACTTCGTGATGGATTCAGCAGCATTGGAGCAGGTGATCGCAGAAGCTTCAGCTTGTCGAAGCTGTCCGAGGCAAAAAGTGTAAAATAAAGAAAATAGAAAAATAATTTGGGTTGCCTCCCAAGAGCGCCCTTTGTTTATAGAGGTCGTTTGAGCTCGACCAAAAAGAATATTGTTCAGCAATAAGAAGTCTTAAATTATTATTACAGTCCAAATAAAAAATAGTTCAAGAGTTTGATAACACCAATTATTCTGTTGCAGTGGGAATTAAATAATTTGGCAAATAGAGTTTTAATCGCTGACTGTTTACCTTGAATTCACCCTTATCCGGGTGTGAAATAAGAACCGTCCCATATGGCCAAGCCTCTTTAACAAAAAAGGGGTCGGACCATCGCGATTTAAATTTACCCGGAAAGAGGCGAAGTCGAGAGTTATAAAGAAGGACGAGATCGCACAGCGAAAAAGTTTTGGGAAATTTAATATTTTTGTCGTGGTAAAACTTTGTTCGCTCTTTATAAAACATATTACTCTAGTATGTGTTCACGCGCCATTCGCCGAGTTTATTTAGCTGAAATTTACGGTGTTTGGCGGTTAGTGTAGGATCTAAATTAAATGTTTTGAGGGCCCAAAACGCACGGTGCTCTAACTCAACCGGAAGGTGGCAAGCCTTACCATAAACCAATCGATACGGCGTGCAGCCGATGGCTGTCTTGTATGCCGTTTGATAGGCCCATAGGGCATCATCTAGTTTTAATGCCCAATCTTTCCTATTTAAAGATACAATTTTCTCTAAAATATGTTTCAATTCATGATTAACAACCTCAACTTGACCGCTCGTCTGGGGGTGGTAGGCGGTGGAAAGTTTGTGCGTTACACCATATTTTCCCAAAATTTTGGCAAACTGGCTATTGCAGAAATGGGTTCCCCAATCACTAACTATAGCGCGTGGCATGCCAAATCGAGAGAATGATTTTTTTAGAAATTTTACTACGACTCGTGCATCGTTTGTGGGGAGAGCTTGCGCTTCCGTCCACCTTGATACATAGTCGACAGCTACGAGAATGTATTTGTTTTGATAAGATGGAGGGAGGGGGCCAATGAAGTCGATGCCCCAAAGATCGAAGATTTCACATTCTAGGAAAATATTTTGAGGCATCTCTCCCCTTCGTGAGATATTTCCCGCCCGCTGGCAACTGTCGCAAGTACTCACCAAGGAGTGAGCATCTTTGAATAGCGTGGGCCAATAAAAGCCCGCATCCAGCACCTTCCTTGCAGTGTGGTTCGCTTGATAATGACCACCTGTTGGTCCTTTATGGCAATGCCACAATATTTGCACTCCTTCCTCACTCGATACGTAACGCTGCACTACCTGATCCGCACAGACTTTGAATAAGAAAGGGTCTTCCCAAAAGTAATTCTTTAAGTCAGAAAAGAATTTCTTCTTTTTCTGACTTGAGAACTCCTTTGCCAAGACCCGAGCTACTAAATAATTGGCAGAGTCGGCGAACTAGGGCGCAGGATAATCTTTTGAATTTTCGAGAGCGAGGAGGCGCTATTCAGGGAATTTATCATTAATGTCGACTTCCACTATTGTTTCGCTGGCAGGGTTTTCTAAACGCGATAATTGGTCGGCCGCCAAATGTTTGGCACCCCTTTTGTCGCAGATGTCTAAATCAAATTCCTGCAAGAGGAGGATCCATCGTAAAAGGCGGGACTTGGCTTCCGCTTTACTTAATAAAAAATGAAGGGTCGAGTGATCCGTGAAGATGATTACTTTGGAGAGAGTGATAAAAGACCTAAACTTATAGAAGGCAAAAACAATCTCTAGGAGCTCTTTCTCGGTGGTGGTGTAGTTGGCATGTGCAGACGTGAGTGTCTTGCTTGCATAATAAATTGGGTGGAAGAATTTATCCACCCGTTGCCCTAAGAATGCGCATATCGCAGTATCACTAGCATTGCACATGATTTCAACAGGAAGCGACCAATCCGAAGCAACTAGAATCGGGGAGTTTACTAATTTTTCTTTTATTAAATTGAAAGCAAGAAGACAATCGTTGTTAAAAATGAAAGGTGACTCTTTCTCTAGAAAATGGGTAATCAGTTTCATAATTTTGAAAAAATTATGGATAAAACGCCGATAAAACCCGCGTGCCCAAGAAAACTACGAATGGCTTTATATTCATTGGAGGGGACAGTTTTTCAATAACTTCGATCTTGGCCCGGTCAACCTCGATCCCCTTGCCTGAAATCTTATGGCCGAGGACCAATCCCTCTCGCACAATAAAGTGGCATTTCTCCCAGTTGAGGGCTAAGTTAGTTTCCTCACAACGAATCAACACGCGCTCGAGATTTTTTAAACAATTTTCAAAAGAACTACCAAATACCGAGAAGCCGTCCATGAATACCTCCATTACTTCTTCTACCAACTCGTCGAATATTGCCAGCATACATCGCTGAAATGTAGCCGTCGTGTTACATAAACCAAATGGCATCCTTCTGTAAGCGAAGGTGCTAAAGGGACAATTAAAGGTAGTCTTCTCTTGGTCCTCGGGCGAAATAGGGATTTGAAAGTACCCCGAGACACTGTCGAGAAAGCAATAGAAGGAGTGACCGGAAAGGTATTCTGAGATTTGGTCGATAAAGGGGAGCGAAAAGTGGTCTTTTCGGGTGGCATCATTGAGTTTGCGATAATCAATGCACATCCGCCAACCCGTAACACTACGGGTTTGAATTAATTCATTATTTTCGTTGGCCACTACCGTGACTCCGCCTTTCTTTGGCACGATTTGTACTGGGCTCATCCAAGTACTATCAGAGATGAGGTAGATAATTCCTGAGTCTAGAAGTTTAATAACCTTGGCCTTCACGACGTCCTTCATGTTTGGATTTAAACGTCATTGGGGCTGGATAGTACTACGGGAATTATTATCTAGGAAAATCTTGTGTGTGCAGAATGATGGGTTAATCCCCTTGATGTCGGATAACTTCCACGCAATTGTGTTGCGGTGATTTTATAAAACTAGAGTCAACTCAGAAATTTCTGCATTGCTCAGATCCGAGGAGATAATAATTGGTAGCTTAGGGTCATTTTCAAGGAAGAGATACTTCAGATGAGGGGGAGTTTCTTAAGCTCCAAGTTGGGTGGTTCCTCATAAGAGGTTTTGAATTTTAGAGTGTCAATGGGTAGCGATTCGGGGGGAGTAGTGCGAGAGACTTCTTCTAAGCAGAAGAGCTCAGTGATAAGAGATTCATCAACTGATGAAAAAACTAATTCAGAAGGTGCATAAAATTCATTTTTGAAGCATTCCTCTAGATAAAAGTAGGAATCATTGTGCTCTAGGGTGTTACACATTGAGGGATTAATGTTGAAAGTGATTTCATCATCTCCAACCGGAAGGAGGAGCTTTCCATCAGTAACATCAATAATAGCGCGAGAGGTGGCAAGGAAGGGCGGCCGAGTATCAGGGGTACATCAGAATCCTCTTCGATGTCTAGGATGACAAAATCCACCAGGATGATGAATTTGTCTACCATGACCAAGACATCCTCCACAATCCCTACCAAATACTTCACAAAACGATCAGCTAGCCGAATGCTCATATAAGTGGGGTTCGGAGATCCTAGACATAATTTCTTAAAGAACAAAAAAGACATGAGATTTATGCTTGCTCCTAAGTACGCCAAAGCATGTTTGACCAACGAATTACCGAATAGGCACGGGATGGAGATCCATCTCGGGTCATTCACTTTGCGGGGTAATTTGTTGAGCACAACCGCTGAGCATTCTTCATTTAATGAAATATGTGAAATATCCTCGAGCTTTTTCTTATTTGATAGTATCTCCTTGGGATATTTCGCGTATTTTGGCATTTGATAGATATCCTCACAGAACAGCACGTTTATATGAATTTGTTTTACAATTTCTAAAAAAATTTATAACTTTCTTCGGCACGTTCATTTTTAAGCTTAGATGGATACAGTAAATTCGAGCTAAAACCATGCGGCGCAAACGTAGTAGGCAAATTTGAAGCTAAAATAATAGGAGGAGGAGGAGGAGAGAGAGACCAAACGAGAGAGAGGTACCTTGGGTTCGTTTGGTAAAACAACTTCTTTTCCACTGCAGAGGGTAATGGAGTTTGCACTTTATCTTGGATTTTTCTCGGTATTGCCTGGAAGAGCTCCTTATTGCCGTTCGGAGATTATCTTTGCTAGCTGGACCACTTGGTTTTTCATGTTTTTGATGGATCCGGCAATATTCCTAATATTCATTTCATTTGTAGCAACGTATTTGGCAAAGACCTCTTCAAGTGAAGGGGGCTTTGCCGGTTGCAGTTGGAAACCGGGTGTATTTAAATTTAAGGAGGGAGCTAGATTGAATGTTGGGTTATGATTATGAGGAGGGTTATGGGGCGTTGAGCGTTTCCTTGGTTGCTCAATGAGAAATTCGGATGGCTCCTATAACCCGTATTGTAGGTGTTATTATACAGTGTGTTGTTTGGGTTATAGAAGGGCCGAGGAGCGTTTCCCATGAAGTCAACCTACTCTTCTATTATATCAGAATTATTATAATTATTATGCCAAGGAGGAGTGGCGGAGGAAGCAGTCATCTCCGCCACTTGCTTTGTTAAGCGCTCAACTTGGAGGGCAAGATTCGAGGTAGCGTCAATTTCAAAGACTCCCGCCAGTTTGTTACCCCGCACGCGGGGCGCATTCCATTGATATGAATTCATAGTCATTTCCTCAAAAAGCTCCTGAGCTGCCTCGGGGGTTTTGTTATTTAGTGTTCCCCCGGCGGCCGCGTCAATCATTTGCCTTATTAAGGAATTTAAGCAGTTATAAAATATTTGCACTTGTTGCCAATTGGTAAGCGTATTGTGTGGGCACCTTCGCAATAGCTCCTTTAAGCGCTCCCACGTATCGTAGAGAGTCTCTAAGTATATTTGCATGAAGGATTCAATATCTGTGCGCAATTTGGCGGTCTTCGCAGGCGGGAAGTACTTTGTAAGCAATTTCCCCGCCATCTCGGCCTACGTAGTGATGGACCCTCTAGGAAGAGAGCTCAACCACTGCTTGGCCTTTGATCGCCAAGAGAAATGGAAGAGACGTAATCGAATGGCATCATCTGAGACTCCATTGATTTTAAAGTATCACAGATTTCGATAAAATTCGCGATGTGGCAATTTGGATCCTCGTCCGGGAGACCATCGAAGGTCACCGACTACTACACCATTTGTATGATGCTGGACTTGATCTCAAAGTTATTATTCGCCACTATGGGGCGGACAATTCTTGATTGTGTGTCCTCCAGGTTTGGCTGCGCATAATATGACATAGTCCTTTGTTGGGCCTCATTTGGGTTGGGCGGATTAAGATCCATTTTTTCTATGGCAGTGTCCCCGATCGACTCTTCGATGCCTAAATTCAATTCCTGATCACGAGAACGGAGGCGGCGCAAAGCGGTGCACTCTATCTCAGGTTCAAAAGGTATAATCGAAGATCTTTTTCGGGTTATATACTTAAAAAGAAATAGAAGTGGGAGAGAGATAAAGAGAAAAACTATAAAGAGAGCGAGAAAAAAAAGGAAAATGATAAAATTAATAGTTATCCTCTTTTCAAAATATCGAAACAAAGCACTCTGGAAACGACGCCAAATAATTGATATAAAAATTACGTGCGGAGAAGGGGTTATGCGTGGAAAATAAAAAGTTAAGGAAAGGGAAGGTGAAGGTGTGGTTGTGAGATGTTCTCTGATTCTATATTCGATGAAGGCAGGTGTACCTCAACGCATACAATATAGGATATTAAGTTCAATATCAAGATCGTATTACCCGTGGAGATTTGATTACTTCTACTTCAAGGAGTTACTATTATCTTATCAAATAAAAGTTGTTTTGGGCTTGCTCACTAAATTAGAGAAGTTAGAAAATTACATGCAAATAAAATAAGGGCTAAACGATGCTTAAGCGGTAGTACCCGATCTTGAATTTATTCGGAATAAATTAATCAAGAATACAATAACAAACTTTAACTTAATAAAATAAAGAAACCTTGACCGTGGGAATTCCTGAAGCTTGAACATGCTCCTCTCGGAGAAGTGCCCAACTAAGGTTAGGAAGATCCAACTGAACACTCGTCCTGTATCTGAATACCTAACACTTGCTTTAAGTAGTGAACCTCACTATTGGATTTGAATCCAATCCAGGAGATTTATGTCAATCTCTCTCGAGAGGTGCGTGTAACTCTCTTTACACTTGAAAGCTCACTTCAAACAATTGGCCTCTTGGCTAGCTCAGAATGAAAGCGTAGATGAAAACTATATATCGATAATATAGTTTCATTCAAAATTAATCAAGAGTAAATCAAAGGTCTAAATTATAAAAAGGGAAAGAGAGCTAGAGCATCATAACTGATCAACTCATCCTTGGATCATCAACATCGAGTACGATGAGGATTTAGTTATTCATGAAGTAGTAGTGCACAAAACATATGTGAAGAAAATGCATAATGAGAAATAGAGAAAGAGAAAGTGAATATCGAACTATTTTATTTCTTATTGCACAACAGCAACAAAGAGGACATGGGGACATTATAAAAAGATTTTCCAAATAAATCACAAGTGTGATAAAAGTGATTGCAAGAAAGTTTAAAAACGAAAACATGAAACTAAAAATGTTCTGAACTAAACTCTCAATAGCTCCTTACAAGACTACCATCTGGAAAATGAAATTACAATACTATTTCAACACTTGCATTAAATGAAAAAACAAGAAGACTTGAAATAAGATAGAGAGAGAGAGAGAGAGAGAGAGAAAAAACAAAAAAGAACACTTAAAAAGAGCTCAAGAATCTGATTGGCAGCACCTCCCCTCTCAAAATCTGGATGATCAACCCTTTGAGATGAGCACAATTTATAGAAATTTTTTGGGCTGGGTCACGCCCCCTTACACGCCCGGGTTGGGCTTGTACCTGGGGCGTGACACATTCAACATGACTTTTTTGGCTGAGATTAAATGCTGGAAGTGACGGGAGTCATAGTTGAATTACACGCCCCTATGACACGCCCGTGTAAGATCAGCGTGTAAGCTTCGACGTGACAGTGGAGCGGGAAAAAGTCGTACCACGGTGATTCCTCGGAACTAGGGGACACTCCTCGGAGTCACGCCCGTGTCGGTGGTATACGGGCATGAACGAGGGCGTGTAAACTTAATTTTCCTGGAACCTGACTTCGGACTGATAGCTTCATTCCATCTGGGTTACACGCCCTAAGTACATGCCCGGATAGGGTGTGACCTTGGGGCGTGTAACTGAAAAAAATGTTTGAAAGCCGTGAAAACCTGTAAAAAGAATAAAACATATTAGTGACAATAATATATACAAAAGGAGGTCAACATATAAACTTAAAAGACATGATTTGTGCTTTAAAAATCTGAAAATACCCTAATATTTTTTACTACAAAACATACTATCAAATTCCGCCAAGCTTAAGCTCTGCTTGTCCCCAAGAAAAGATATAGAAACTAGCTAAGAGAAAAACTGACTAATCCAAAAAGTTTTAATCATGCTTACACAAGTACTATGCGAAATTCCAAGTAGGGATAAGGTGGAACGTAAACCTAAAGCAGTTACTTAGGCATGGTTTAACAATTTATAAACTTTACTAATCGAAAATAAATCATCCAAAATTTTAACAAAATTCTTTAAATAAATTTAGGTAAAACAACAAAATGAAAAAGCGCATTGAGTTGTTACTAGATCCAAGAGACGAATTGTAATTATATCAATCAAATAACAAAAATCTAAATTTAAATCCAAAACTTTACTAATCTACTTTTCTTTTTTACTTACCTAATAAATAAAATTCAAAAGTATGAATCAAAAAGGTTTATTAGGACCAAAACGTTTGGTTTAGTATTATGATTAGGAGTGGAATTCAAAGATAAACAAGGAGGCTTTAAAATCACACTAAACCAAAATAAAGAGTTTCCAAAATTTCATCATAAAATAAAATATTTGTTCTCTTTTTTTCCATTTTTTTCAAAACAAAGGCCATAAATAATTTTTTTTATTATTTTGAAATTGGCCAAACAAAAGTAAACACTTCTTTTGAGCATAGTTTTTCAAGACGTCCTCCAAATATATCACAAAGCAACCTTATCATAATCAAGAAAAAAAATTAATGATACTCAAAAGGTTAGTGTGATTAGAAGGTTGGAAAATTTTAGTTTTGGTGAAAATGAAATGATAAGTGGAGCTATCAATTGAAATCGGAAAAAAGGCTCAAAAGTGGCTAAGGCTCCGTTTGGGTGGACTTATTTTCACCGATCAAGCGGTCATGACCGCATGAACCGTACCTTAATTAAGTCCTGTTCATTTGGTCGCGACCGCTTGACCGTTGAAAATAAGTCCTCCCAAACGGAGCCTAAGTAAGGATATAAAAAAAATTCAGGTTGGCATGAAGGCTCAAACAAAAACTAAACGACCTAAATCATTTTCATGTTTCTAAATTTATCTAAAGCATTAGCTTTGAAAAATTTCAAAAAGAAAATCCTAAATAATAAATGAAGACTAATGAAATTATCTTGAAAATATAAATAATATGTGACTTGGATCGTTCACATCTACTACACTAATCAAAAGTTGACATTTACAAAAAATTATCCAAAAACAAAAAGGAAAATAGTGGATGAAATATTTTTAAGAAAGTAAAGAAAATAAAGAACGAAAACCATAATAAAAATGCGAGTTTTTAGAAAAATGTTTCACATTAACATGCTAACGTGAATTAGAAACACAGCATGACCAACATTTTACTTGTGAAACATAATTAAAACGAACGATTAGAAAGATCATAATTAGCTAAGTTGTTATAGGGAATTTTGAGAAAAATAAAACAAAACGCAAGGGGTACTATTGAAATACCAAAATTTATTTAAACTATTAAAGTAAAAAATAGTATATATAATATATAATATTCTCTATTTTTTGGGATTTTAAAGATATATAAAACAAAATTTTGAATTTGTTATTTTTTTAAGGAAACAAAATAAAGATAAGAGAAGGAGGAAATCCTCCCCCCAAGCTTAAAACAAATATTGTCCTCAATAGAGAAAGGAGGGGAAGGAGAGAGGAAATTAAAACAGAAAGGAAAGTACAGAATTGAAAAACAGGTACTTCCCCGGTTTTATGCGTCGCGAATGATGAGTGATGCCACCCCCCATGCTTGCGCTTTAGAACTTCTTGACATGTCTTTTTTGAACTTTGTGATGGATTCAGCAGCATTGGAGAAGGCGATCGCAGAAGCTTCAGCTTGTCGGAGCCGCCCGGGGCAAAAAGTGTAAAATAAAGAAAACAAAAAAATGATTTGGGTTTCCTCCCAAGAGCGTCGTTTGTTTATAAAGGTCGTTTGAGTTCGACCAAAAAGAATATTGTTCAGCAATAAGAAATCTTAAATTATTATTACAGTCCAAATAAAAAATAGTTCAAGAGTTTAATAACACCAATTGTTTTGTTGTAGTGGTAATTAAATCATTTGGCAAATAGAGTTTTAATCGGTGAGCGTTTACCTTGAATTCACCCTTATCCGCGTGCGAAATGAGAACCGTCCCATATGGCCAAGCCTCTTTAAAAATAAAGGGGCCGGACCATTGTAATTTTAATTTACTCGGAAAGAGGCGAAGTCGAGAGTTATTGTTGTTGTATGGAGACCGGGCAGTCTGGCGGTCTAATTCTGGCGGTTTTGGAGACCGAGCGGTTTGTCGGTTTTTCTCCTGCAGTTTGGTGGCTAGACTGTTGCTGTGGTTATCCGGGCGGTCTGACGGTTTGTCCCAGGAGGGTTAGGACCGGGTGGTTTGGCGGTCTCCTATGACGGCTTGGGCTCTCTTTCTTGTGGTGGCCGGGCGATTAGCCTATTCGTCTAATTGTGGGACATGTTGGGCTTGTTTTATGTTAAACCGCTTACACCTGTAATTATTTAGTCCCACATTATTTAATTGTAATCTCTCTCATCTCCTCCATTCTATAAAAGGGAGGTTATACCTTTGTAATTGATACCTTTTTGGATAATAAAAATTTGTGTTACTCCAATTTTTCGGTTTCTTGTTTTCTGTTCGCACATGGTATCAGAGGCAGCGATCTTTTCGTCCTGAATTTTTGAGACCTCTCTGTCTGCGCGACCTGTCCGCATAGCTTGTTCCTCTACTCGTGACCTGTTCTCGTGATCTATTTCTTCTCCTGTCGCGCCCTGTTTGCGCGGTTTCTTCTTCCCTTTGTGTGGGCGTCCTCTCTGCCCCTCCTTTCTAACCGCTCCCGCTCTCTCGTCTCCGCGACCTATTCCTAAGTCGATGTGACATGTTATTTTTTTTGTGGCCTCCTTTTCTATCCATTCCCGCTCTCTTGTCGCTGCGACCTGTTCCTAAGTTGTCGCGACCTGTTGTCCCTTGCGCGGCCTACCTCTTCTCTCCCTGCGATCTCCCTTAATCGCGCGGCCAGTTTCTTCTTGTGCGGTCTCTGCTCTGTTAGCACGACTTGTTTGCCTTTTTTGCGAACTCCTCCCAGTTCGCGTTGCCTTCTCTCTATCCTATTCACGCGGCCTTCTCTCTAGCTATACGACTTCTTTCCTTCTGCTTTGCTCTACTTCTTGGCTGCGGGATTCCTAGCCGCTCGTCCTACTTGCTGGTCACCCAGCTTGGTCTTTCTGCTCCGGCCGAAGGAGAGCTCTCCGTAGAGAGGAGACGTGGAAGACGTCGTGCAAGGTCCCCCAGCTCTGGCGGTAGCTCCAACCTGTAGGCCAAGGGGCTGATCCACTCCAGAATAAAATATAGTTCCATATATCGAGGGCTGAGCTTCTTGTACCTCCGCACCCGAGAAATACCATGCATCGGACGTATCTTCAAGAACACTCTATCCCCCACCTGAAACTCTACCTTCCGATGTCGTGCATCGTAGTACTTCGCCAGTCTACTCTGGTCCTCTAGCATCCGTTCCCTGATCAATTGTATCTGAGCGTCTGCATCCTCAATATATTCTGATCCAAGTACTCTGAGGTCCTCATCCTGAACCCAAGATAGCGGTGTCTGGCATTTCCTCCCGTAAAGAGTATCATTAGGTGTCATTCCAATGCTCTCCTGGTGACTGTTGTTGTAGGAGAACTCGACTAGAGGCAACAGTCTCTCCCAGGGCCTCCCCGTATCTAGTATACATAATCGCAGCAGATCCTCCATGCTCCTAATGGTCCGCTCTGTCTGACCGTCGGTCTGTGGATGGAAAGCAGTGCTAAAAGTAAGCTGAGAACCCAAGTACGCCAGCACCGCTCCCCACTCCCTAGAAGTGAATTGACCGTCATGATCTGAGATAATTGTCCTGGGGACCCCATGGTATCTGACGAACTGTTCCACAAACAACCTCACCAAAATAGTAACTGGGCTGTTCTTCCTGATATGTATAAACCGGGCCGCCTTGGTCCATCTATCGACAATGACCCAAATAGAATCGTTCCCCGAGTGTGAGCGAGGCAATCCGTGCACAAAATCCATAGCAATGTCCTCAAACTTCCACTCAGGGACCAGCAGCGACTGTAGCAACCCTCCGGGGCTCTTGCATTCTGCCTTTACTCGCTGGCAGGTCTCGCAGTGTGTCATATAAAAGATGATCTCCCTCTTCATCCCCGGCCAATACATGCTCTTCCACAGATCAACTATCATCTTGGTGATACCGAGGTGCACTGAGTACTGAGAACTGTGTGCCTCCCTAAGTATGTCCTCCCGGATGACACCTCCTGCGAGTATATAAACACGACCACGGAAATGGATGAGGTCATCAAGCAAAGAATAATCTCCTGGCCGACCCTCTTGCAGGGCCCTGAACACCGGCACCAAAGCTCCATCCAACCTCTGTTGTACCCTGATGTGCTCTCGTATATCACATTCCACGATCAGGGAGTTCAGGTACTCCTGGTAGACCTCTGGCTGGGACTCATAAATGACCGAAATGTGCATGTCCTCTTACATCCGCAACAGCTCCATAGACATCACTCGATTCTCCGGTACTGAGGTGTTGGCTCTCCTGCTCAAGACGACTGTCACGGTGTTTGCCTTTCCCGGATGATAATGCATGGTGTACTCATAATCGCATAAGAATTCAAGCAACCTCCTCTGGCGCCGGTTCAGGTCTTTCTGCGTGTCAATATACTTGATGTTCTTGTGATCCGAGAAGATATCAAAATGAACCCCATATAAGTAGTGTCTACAGATCTTTAATGTGAATACCATCGCCCCAAGCTCTAAGTCATGTACGGGGTAATTCTGTTCATGCTTCTTCAACTGCCTCGAAGCATAAGCGATGACATGCCCGTGATGCATCAATACTACACCCATCCCCTGATATGAGGCATCAGTATATATATGAACTCCTTCCTTCCCAGATGGAAGTACAAGGATGGGGGAAGAGGTGAGCCTGTCCTTCAGCTCCTGAAATGCCGCCTCTCACTTCTCCATCCATATAAAAGTTGATTCCTTCTTCATCAAGGACGTGAGGGGGAGTGCTATCCTCGAGAACCCCTCCACGAACTTGCGATAATATCATGCGAGTCCCAGAAAGCTGCGTATGTCTGATGCGGACTTTGCTGCGGCCAATCTCTAACTGCCTGCACCTTGGCTGGGTCCACGGCCAACCCTTCCCCACTGATAGTTTGCCCTAGGAATGCCACTTCCTGCAGCCAGAACTGGCATTTGGAGAACTTTTCATACAATTGGTGCTCTCTCAGCTTCCCCAAAACCAAGGCCAAATGCCGAATATGGTCTTCCTGTGTCTGGTAGTAGATCAGTATATCATCGATGAAAACTATAACGAATCTGTCCAAGTAGGGCTCAAAGACGCGGTTCATCAAACTCATGAATGCATAAGGCGCATTCGTGAGCCTGAATGGCATCACCGTGAACTTATATAACCCATAGAGGGAACTAAAAGCCGTCTTCAGAATGTCCTCCTCCTGGATCCGCAGCTGATAGTACCGCGATCTCAAATCTAACTTGGAGAACCAAAAGGCTCCCTGAAGCTGATCAAAAAGCTAGTCGATACGAGGTAGCGGGTATGTATTCTGGACCGTCAACCGGTTCAGCTCCCGGTAGTCGATGCAGAGATGCAGGGAGCCATCCTTCTTCTTGACAAATAACACCGGAGCTCCCCAAGGTGATGAGCTCGGTCGGACAAACCCTGACTCTACCAGCTCCTGTAGCTGAGTCCTAAACTTTGCTAGCTCCTTTGGGGCTATCCTGTACGGCTCCCGAGATACGGGCCTAGCTCCTGGCACCAACTGAATACGGAAGTCCGTGTCCCTGGACGGTGGTAATCCGGGCAATTTCTCCGGAAACATGTCAGAAAAATCCCGAACTACCGGAATATCCACAATAGAAGTCTCTGCTCCCGCCATCTCAAAGTAGATAATGTACACCTCCTCTCCTTGCATGTGGGCTTTGGCAGCCTGTACAGATGATAATAAGAGATGGGAGACGAGTCTAATACCTTCAACGATGATTTGGGAGTCCCCGTGCCTCAGTGTGATCCTCCTCGATGGGCAGTCGATCTGGGCATGGTTCCAATGTAACCATGTCATGCCCAAGATCAAGTCAAAATTTGGCATCTTCAGATTCGTCGCAGGTGCTTCAAAAGCCTTTTCGCCATTTTCTGCCTACATATTGCACTTGGCAGATGATAGTAGTACCGATCCATCAGGTAGCCTCACTCTCATCATCGTGCTCGTGAATCGTTCGACACCGTCCAATCCTTCAACAAAGGCTTCTGATATGAACGAGTGTGAAGCACCTGTATCGAATAGCATATGAGTGGCTTTGCCGCTGATGAAGACTATGCCTGAGGTTGATTGAGTTTTAAATGGGTTGTCATTCTTCATGGTCAAGATTATATAAAATAGTAATGATAAGAGAACATGTCTTAATTTCATAACATAAATTATATACCTGTGATGACTTCCTCCAGATTCCTCGGCTCAGCGAGGTCCAATGTATACATCTGCTCCTGTCCTCTGCCTCGGCCAAAAGGTCCTCGGCCTCGGCCCTGACCTCGGCCTCGACCTCGGCCTTGTTGTACCAGAGGGGCCACCAAAGGTGGAGGAGGTGGAGGAGGAAGTGGACGAAACCGATGTGAGCACTCAGATCTAATATGGCTCGGCTGATGGCACTCGAAACAAACTATCAGTCACTGGCCACGATAATCAGGTCTTATCTGGCCATGTGTTTGTGGTGGTGGAGGAGCTGGTGCTGCAGGGGGTCCCTGCTCCTGTTTGTAGTTGGGATGATAACGTCCTCCACCTCTCCTGTGCCTAATGACTCTGCCCCTCTGCGAGCCCCTGCTTCTTTCCCCAAAGAACTACCCATCCAGTGGTCTTTTTCCTCTATTCTGCACCATCAGCTAGTCTGCCTCCAGCTTCTTGTCCATCTCGATGATCTGAGCTGACGTGCCGTGAGAGATGAACAAGAGGGCCTTCCTCAGATCGTCTCTAAGGCCCTGATAGAATCTCTTGGCATACCTTTCGTCGTCTGTATCAAGTATCCCTGCAAACCTGGCAAGGTGGGAAAACTTCCTCTTGTACTCAATCACTGATCTGGTCTCTTGCTTGAGATTCAAGAACCTTTCTTCTAACTCATACCGATCCATGGTGGACACAAAATGGTCCAAGAATACCTCGCCGAACTCCTCCAAAGATATATCTATCAGATCCCTATCTACATAGGTGGAGTCCATCATGGACTTCCACCACCTCTTCGCATGGGCATCCAGTGCAGTAGTCGCCAAATGAACTGCCTCGCTGACAGGGCAGCTGATGCCTGCCAGCATCTCATGTATAGCCTCGAGCCATTCCTCCATTTTTACTGCATTCTCCATCCAGTAGTACATGGGCGGGGACAAACTCTTGAACGCACTCAGATAGTTTGATCCCGGATTCGACAGCGGCGCCGGAACCTGCTGGGACCTGAAGGCCTCAAGGATGGTCGTCAAGGTCTGGCCCATCTCTGTCTGTAGAAAAGGACTGGGATCCGGAGGGGAAGGAGCCACACTCTGCGGTACGGCAACCCTGGGAGGCTGCACAAAGGTAAGGTTTATATTAGAATTGGCCTAAATCATTGCTTATGTGGACTGTTTTATGTGACTTTTTACACATGGACACACCATTGCTTCCGCTGCATAGTTTGTCCGCAAACTAATGCTCTAGCGGGGTTGCCCAATGGTGTGGACTTCTTTTCTTATGATCGTTTGTTCAAGTGATACCAGTTTGTAAGACCCCTCCACCTTACCAAGGAGTTAACCCGGTCTTATGCCCAGAACCGCCGTCTTACGGTGGAACTAACACACAGGCTAGTCGACACCGCAACACGCCGATCCTGCCATCTAATACGATCATATAACCTGTTGGCCAAAAGAGAGAAAGAAGTAAAAGTAGTATGAAGTAACCACTAGTCCACAAGTCACAGCATAATAATATAATAAATACGAGTACATCAGTCCAGCATGAGTTATATAAATTAGGGAAAATGGGCTTATGACCAGTACATAATGACAAATATCTCTATCATAAATGGTATCAGCTCCTCACGTCCTGTCACCCCATCCTGCTGGTGCTCCATCTCCTCGAGCTCCTAAAATGATTGGTCACACCGAACGTTAGTCAAAAAGACTAAGTCGTTTCCTCCGCACCTCGCCCCGCAATACCTAGGCATGGGGCGGGAGGACGAAGCGGAGGACAACAAGGGGTAAAACAAATGGAAGCAGGTGACAGTGAAGCTATACTAAGAGTACATATATAACAAATATTTTTACTCTAGTAGCTATATATATATAGTGCAAGAAGAATAAAAAGAGCTGAACTGAAACAAGTAAAGTGCAGTAAATAAACAAGTACTGTAGGAAAGCAGAGTAAAGACAGCAAATGTAATAAGCTACTACTACCATCACAGAAGTACCTTAACTTATATGAATGCCCATACAAACTTATAAGTTAGAGTTTCCAGAAATATAACTTATCATATAAAAGAGCCCATATTAATTTATATGATAAGGATCCATAATGCGTATGACCTAGTTATGAATGTATGATTTGCATGCGTATTATGGTTCATGCAAGTGCAACTCACGCACATGACTATGTGATCACGGACCTTTAGTTCCCACTTAGGAGCTAGGATCACTCTCTGGTACAACCGTTGTGGCTACAACAGCAGTGGAGCGGGCGTCTCCACTCCTAGGCGGGTATTACACTACCAGGCCTAGACCTCCCATACGCCTCTGTACACGTCCTAGGTGCACTTTAGAGTCTCTGCGTACAATTTGCTGGCTACCCACTAGTTGTTTTGGTTGAGTGTGTATTTTCGGGGATCGTCCTCCAGACCACAGCGTAAAATAACTCACTGACCCCTCAAACCATCACACCTTGCCAGAGCCACCGTACAGCCATCGGTGTGACGATTGGCCCATTACCGCTTGACCCGCCACAAGTTTATACACATGTAAGATATTCTAACCCGAGCCTCCAGCTCGTAGGACCAAACTGTCCTGAAACCCTCCAACCCCTCGCGGGTGAGATTGCACATCAGTGCCTTAGTTCTGATTCCCTCCAACCCTCTATGGGTGAGAATACACATTTGTGTGTTTATTCAGATACCTCAAACCCATCACGGGTGAGAATGAACCACAATGCCTTAACCTATTAGACTACTCTTGTCTAGTGTTAGTTACACTTAGTAGTTTAGGGTTAATCCCAGAACTGCCCAGGGTATGCCCGGTAAAGGGCCCTCGAGGGCACTAGGAACTACGATGGGCTGAATCCCAAAGCTCCCTTTATCAAGGATATTTACTCTTATTAGTGTCTACCTCTTATCCATATTTTGCTCTCATTATCACTCTGGAGTGATCTTAGTGACTTAAGATGTTAATAGAAGGGTGACGGTCTTCCGCCAGCCTTTGTTATAATTACTATCCTAGGACTTGCGCTCCATCACTCATAACCAAGAAATGACTTATAGTAGACCAACTAGGGTTTATTCTCCCAAAATAATTACCATCTGAATGTTTATTCTTATCCCCCTGCGGTCCTAGTAATATATACTATCTGAGCTAGGCGCAACCCATGACCTACTATCACTCATAAAGTACGACATCCAATTTCTTGGCCAAAGTGACCATAACCATTTATCATGGGATGCTATGATATATGATATTAATTATGTGGGGTTTTCGCTATTTTTGTCTAAATCATATGACCCTAAATTAAATCCTTTAATTAAGTGTTCTATGTCACTTTATACAAGAAGTATTATATCAAATGATCCCCCTGGTCTAATAAATTTTCCTGATGATCATCTAGGCTAATTATGACTGGTTTGCAAGATTTGTAATTTTTCCATTTATATTTCCATTTAATTTTCATTTTAAGTTAAATCAATGAATTGGCCACTTTACAAATGAAGTACATTAAATATGTTTCTAAAAATTCTAGGAAAATAATTGCAGATGTAAATTGCTGAAATAATACAAAATACAAAAATTCATGGTCCTAAACAGTAATTTAGTTTACCAACACTCATATGAGAAATATTACAAAAACGGCATTATTTGGATTTTAAACCTATAGAAGCATCTAAAAATACCAAGAAAATTACACAAGGTCACAAACACATAATTAAGGCTTCGTTTGGGGGGACTTATTTTCACCGATCAAGCAGCTACGACCGCATGGACCAGACCTTAATTTAAGGTCGGGTTCATGTGGTCATAGCTGCTTGACCGTTGTAAATAAGTCCCCCCAAACAGAGCCTAAGTCACCAGGAATTTTTCCATAATATTCTTGCTAAAATTTCCATCATTTTTAAATAATTTTCATAAAGGGCAAAATTGTAAATTCTACATTATTCTAAAATATAGTCATCTAACAGACCCATAAAATTTTCCATGGGTTAAATGTGACTCACTTGAGTTCTTAACAAAATTTGAGAAATTTAACTCATCAATAACCCTATTTTCAAATTTTTATTCTAAAATGGCCTAATACTCAAAAATTCCAAATAATGGGATTTTTGATCCCAAAGATCTCATTACTTCTGTTAAAGGTATATTTCACCCTAATAATCCCCTGACCAAGATTTCATATACTTTTAATGTTCCAAATGGGCTAAATCACCATTATATAAATGTTTTATAAAGGCACCCCAAGCCTATATACATCATACTCATACAAGTGGGTTTACCTAACATGTAGAGGCCCAAAGAGGCTGAAATTTTTATCATGGTCTTATATTGACCCAATGGCCATGCCACCAAAATTTGGGGTCATTTAAAGCTATATTTCTCCCAATATTTCCTTAATTTAAATATATATATTTTCACAAACACTATAGGACAATTTCTTCCAAAAATTCTCATATTTTTACAGGGTCTAAGTTTGACGTATTCAAGCACATACCCAAAATTTTGGGTCATGTGGATTGTGGTTTGGCATGGGCATTCAATCAAATTTTTGCCCTAGCCTAGGACCAGTCCTAGTAGATTGGTCCTACAGGGAGATCTACTGTCCCAAATCTGGACTTTATGGTGGCAAATGAAAGATAAGACCTAGGCCTACAATTTTCATGTTGATGTCTGGTTCTGAAAGTACTTTAAGAGGCCTATTTTTTACATGCAAAAACTGTATAAAAGTGTGACATATAATGCACTGTTCATTATCAAATTATCTCATCAATTATATGAAATGAAACGGACGGCGTCCGTTCATCCACTACCTCCAGCCAACAGCTGGGATGAGCCCGACCTAGATCAACACGATTTCTCATTTCCGGCCACTTGGGCCGGCGCCACCACCGGCGATTATCGCCACCACCTTCATTGAGGTGGTGGTTGGCGTTTCCCGATGGTGAGGCTACCGGAGGAGGCTCCTCCGGCGATCCCGAGCAAGAAGAAAAAGCTCAAAATTTTGCTCTCTGCTCACATGGTATCAGTATCAATTGAGCCTGATGTCTCTCCTAGTTGATCTAGAATTCTAGTACGGTGAGAGGTGAAGTGAAACGGACTAGAATTGAGGCTTGGCAGCGAGTTTGGCGGCGGTGAGCCATGGCCGAGCTTGCTCCGGCGAGTCCTTCCCGTTTCTTGGTTTCTCCAGCAATTTCCTTGTTCCATATGTCGATTTCCACTCGCCTGCGCTCACTGAAGGTGATGGTGGGCTTGCTTTTAGCTGGGAGTGGTTGTATTTGGAGTTAACTCCAAGGTGAGGCTCAGCCAAGCTTAGGAACCTTCACCCATGGTGCCAAGTGACCATCCAGCAGCATATTCCCTGTGGAATGAGCTGGGGAAGCTTTCCAGGTGCCTTGGACAGAAGGAAGGAGGGCCACATGGCCCTCATTTTCATTTCTCCACCTTCTCTTTCCTAAAATTCCCATTTTACCCCCATGCATGCATTCTCTCTCCTAATTCAGAGGGGTAGGAGCTGTCTTCGACCACTTGGGCTGGTCATCGGCCATGGTTAGTGGGCATTGCCCATTGGGATTGGGCTTGCTTCACTCTTTCTTTCTTTATGCTTCATGTTGACTTTGTTGACTTTTAGGGTTGACTTGGTCAACATGATGAGTGGGCGGACCCCACCTGAAGGTCATGGACTCTATGACACCACCCAACTTGGGTTGGGCTATGGTGGTGTCCCACTTGGACTATTTGGGCCTTTAGGTGTGGAGATTGACCAAATTAAGATTAGGGTTGACTTGGGTCAACTCTATTCAATTGGTGACCTTGTGATATGGCTTATGATTCCCTTAGGTTGGTGTTAGGGATAGGGATGCAGTGGTGGAATCAATGTGTGGCTAGGACCCCAATTTGGGGCTAGTTTGACTTAGACTACTTTAGGCCCTATTGTGGGCCCCATGTGACTAAACCCTAATCCCATGGTTCAAACCTAGCCTAAACCCATGCCCCACCGCATGCCCTAACCCAACCTAAGTAGAGGGGTCTAATTGCAAGTGAGATGTTACAGTCTGGACCTCAAGTTGATCTGTGGTGGGATGCGATAAAAGACGAGATGGATTCTATGAAGCTGAATAAGGTCTGAGAATTGGTTGAGTTGCCCAAACGTTGTCCCATTGGTTCTAAATAGGTGTTTAAGACAAAAAAGACTTTAAAGGAAAGGTCGAGCGGTTTAAAGCTAGACTGATTGCCAAGGGGTTTACGCGGAGAGAAGGAATTGATTATCACGAGTCGTTTTCTTCCATTTCATCTAAATACTCTTTCAGAGTTATATTTAATGACATTAGTAGCTCATTATGATTTGGAGCTACACTAGATGGATGTTAATACCGCATTCCTGAATGACGATCTTGCCGAGGATGTCTATATGGTGCAGCCAGAGGGATTTAAGTCTGGTCATTCAGACCAACCTGTATGTAAGCTTAACAAATCCCCATATGATCTCAAGCAAACTTCTAGATAGTGGTATTTGAAATTTGATGAGGTAGTTAGTTCTTTTGGTTTTGTAGAAAATAAGATAAATCGTTGTATATATCTCAAGATCAGTGAGAGCAGATTCATCTTCTTAATTCTTTATGTAGATGATATCTTGCTTGCGAGCAGTGATTTGACATTATTGTATGAATCTAAGCAATTTTTGTCAAAACACTTCGATATGAAAGATCTTGGAGAAGAATCCTTCGTTCTAGGAATTGAGATCATTAGGGACCGATCTCAGCATACATTGGCACTCTCTTTGAAAGCCTACTTTGAGCGTAGTTGCTTGGTTGTAAGGCTGGGGACGTACCCGTGCTTAAGGGTGATAAGCTCAGCTTATCACAATGCCTCAGGAACTATATAGAGAGAGCGCATGAAGGATATACCTTACTCTAGTGTGGTAGGAAGTTTAATGTATGCCCAAGTCTGTACCAAATCGGACATTGCCTTCGCGGTAGGACTTTTAGGCAGATATCAGTCGAACCCAGGACCTGATCATTGTGTTGCTGTCAAGAAAGTCTTAAGGTATTTGAAGGGAACTAAGGATGTTAAGTTGGCCTACGATAGAATTCAAAACCTTGAGTTAGTGGGATATACAAATTCTGATTTTTTTGGGTGTGAGGATGATAGAAAGTCTACTTTAGGTTATATTTTTAAGTTTGCTGGTGGAGCCGTTTTGCAGAAGAGTGTCAAACAGACACTCATTGTAACATCCCTCAAACAAATAGACCCCTAAGGGTAGCTTTGTCATGACTAGGTCATGACAGAACCCTAGGAAGCCCCAGAGGGCCAAGTGAACCAAGGAATGTTGGTGAGACCACTATGGTCTGCAAATAGTAAATGTTTAAAACCTAGTTTAAGATGACCACGGGGCTTCACCAAGACTTCAATACCCCACCATGGTCTCATCAACCCATCGTAAGGTCCACTAGAGCCCTAAGGGTCCATTGAAGTTGACCCAAGGTGGCCAAGTTGACTTAGAACCACTCTAGGCCTAAATTGGGCAAGGTGCCCTAACTAAGGGCAGTGTGCCCTAGTAAAGTCCAACTAACCCTACCAGGGTCTTCCTAGACCTAAAGTGGGGTCAATGGGTCACTAAGTACCCATGGAGGGTAGTCAAAGTGGTTAAGTTGACCAAAGTCAACTCTAACCCTAAGTGGGTCAAACTGACCTACATACGGTCAACTGACCTTCCCTTAGCCATGTGGATCCCACTCAGGTCCTCCTAACCATAAAGTGGATCCAATGGGTCACTAAGGACCCATAGAGGGCAGTCAAAGTGGTTAAGTTGACCAAAGTCAACTCTAACCCTAAATGGGTCAAACTGACCTACAATGGGTCAAACTGACCTGCATAGGACCAATTGAAGTTCCCTTAGCCACGTGGACCCCACATATACCTTCCTAACCATAGTGAGATGCCAATGGGTCACCAAGGACCCATTGGGGTAAACCAAAAAGGCAAAGTTGACCCAAGTTAACTCTAGCCCTAAAGTGGTCAAAGTGCCCTGATTAAGGGTCAAGTGACCTCCAAAGGGCCAAGTCAACCCAACCTAGACCTTAGGGGAGGCCAATGGGTCACCAAGGACCCATTAGGGGAAACCTCAAAGACCAAATTGATCAAGGTCAACCCTAGTCAAGGTTTAGGTCAAGCTAGCCCAAATGGGCTAACTCAAGTTCAAGCCCAATTCACTTGGGCTAACCTTGTATTAGTGGATGAAATGAACATACGGTCTGCCATTTGGTTAGGTAGGAGTCAAATTTAAGGCTTGGTGAGTGGGAGAGAAAAAAGCTTCAAATGAAAGAGAGAGAAAGAGAAGGGCGTAATGGGGGAAGACTTTGGGGCTCATCCTTCCCCTTCCCCAACCCCCCATTCAATTCACTACGACAAGAGGAGTGTAGTTACATTTCAACCAGCCAGTACTTTACTGGTTTGAGCCATGCTTCATCCCCCACCCACCATGGCCTAACTTTGACTAAAGGGCCATTAATGGAAATGCATCCTACACCCACCTAACACCCCAACTCTCCTTCTTAAAAGCTTCACTGGACTCCAGGGATTCAGTTCCACATATTACCTAAAGGATCCAAGGGAGTTCACTGTGCTGTTGCAGAAATCTGACCACCACCACCACCATGACAATCCGGCGATCGGCAAGGCTACAACCACCTACACAGGTCCTCCTCTACTCCTCCTTCTATGGATAGATCTTAGGAATCTTTTAGGATGAGAATCAGGCTAAAATGAGCCAGATCGGGTGAGGAGTTTTCCTAGTTTTCCAAAAAAAATGTGTCAGGTTCGCTGGAAACCAACCCTCCGGCGGCCGTTCTGCCGCCCGGCGATATCCCCCACCTCAACGAAGATGGTGGCGGTGGTGGCCGGCCAGGGAGGTGGTCGGGGGGCCGGGAAATGGGCTTGGTATAGGCTCCAGGTCAGGCTGATCCCAGCCCTTGGCTGGAGGAAGAAGATGACCAGGAGCCCCACGATTTTGCTTTAAGATCCGTGCTGGATCTGATTTTTTTAAATCCTATTTTTTCAATTTCTGTCCTATTTACTGGTCAGTTTTATAATGAATATTAAAAATACCTAGGAGCCGTTTCAGAAAAAGTTGTAAACATCAAATTTGTAGTTATATGAGTCTAATTTAATTTAAAATTGGTTTCACCAATTTGGGTAAGTGGTTTGACCACAACACTCATTTTGGTGAGCACTATACCTAGGCTAGACCAGTGTCTATTTTGAGTGCCCCCAACACTCCATCCATCCAAATGACCTGAAATTTTGGATGGGGATCATTATTTCTTATACCTAGATCATATCCAAAATTGGGAATTTTTGAAAAATATTTTCCTAAAGTTTTTGTAGGAATTATTTAATGGATCAAATAAACTCCAAACTCACGCAAATTTTTGGTGAGTGGTGCTTGGGGTCATTATAAGGCTCTAGTTAAAATTTCATCTCATTTAGAGATGGTTTGAATTGAAATCATGCAAACCCTAGGCTTGCCATAAGGGCATTTTGGTCAAAAAGTGCACTTTGGGTTTTGAGTGGCCAAATCACCTCAACAGAGGTTGAAATTGTGGCCACCGGCTTGGTATGTCTTTTAGCACCACCCCATGGAAGATGGGGTAGATTGGAATAGATTTGCCCTAAGATCTAAGACCAAACCCTAAGGAAGGGCTTTTGTGCCTTGTGAAGGGCATGAGTCAAAAAGACCTTGAATGAACTTGAAATTTGGTGGGGATGGTACTAGGGTAACTAAAGCCCTCTGATTAAAATTTTAGGGGATTTTGGAGAGGGTAGGCCCCACAAAAACCCTAACCCTAGTTTAGGGCACAAACATTATAGTGGTAGAATAGGTTAGTAAAACTCCTTGAACAATAATGAAATTTGGGTAGTATGGTCATAAGGATAGATTGAACCTCTGGTAATTTAATTAGGAATTTTGGATCAATAATCTTAGCACTTCCTTTGTAACTCATGGGATTGCCCTAATTAATCATTTGGTCATTATGATCCCACTGAACATTGGAAGATCATGAAAATTAGGCAAAGGGAGTTTTGGACCTTATTGCTTATGTATGAATTTTATTAGCATTTTTGAATATATATTTGTAATGCCTACTTCACAAGCTCATCATCTTGAAAAATTGTTCAATATTTTGTTTAAAGCTCATTACTTGATGATAAATTATGAAACTTGACCTAGAGTATATATATGTCCTTACAATCACCCCTGAATTTTCTCAGAATTTATGAAATTATTTTTGCTGCACTTGCCTCTTAAAATTGATTAAAATAGGTTATATTCAAAATTATATTTAGAGGACTTAACCTTACTGGAAAATTTGGATACTTTGGATTCTGTGTTAAATACTCATCTTGAATTTATAATAAATTTTGTGGGGCATTTTCTTGTCTCAAATGAGCACTTCATGTTCAAACTTATGTTTCTGATTTGCTAGAATAATTAAATAAATTATCACATAATTGTGAAAATTATGAATTTCTGGATTTAAGCTACAAATGTCATGATAGCCATCCAGTAATTATTATAGGGTACTGGGTGAATATTTAGTGTACCACACATTTTACACATCATATAGCTTAACGTGCTCTGCATTTAGTAAAACTGCAGAAGTTATGTCGGAAAATAAATTTGGGCACATGAGTTGGGGTTAGATGTTTGCTGGTTTGGATAAAGAAAAATGAGTAAATCTTTGGAAGTTAGGATGAGTAGAGTGTTGGGTTGACTAGTGATAGGTGGTGCTCGGGATCGACGAAGGATCGTCTTTCCTGTGGAGAGGAAATGTCAAAGACACTAGGATTAGATACAGTACAACATTTAAGGGACTAGGAGATGGGTATTAACCAATAATAGTAAGTGTCTTGCGAAAGGGAGTTTTGGGCGTAATCCCATCATAATTCCTAGTGCCCTCGAGTGCCCTTCACGGGGAATACCTTGGGCAGTCTTGGGCTAAACCTAAACTGTAGGCAAAATTGGAATGCAAGAGTAACTAGTAAATCTAGTGTTTCACCTCACACACCTCGATGTCTCGTGGAGATAGGTTGGGTCATTCGGGCAGTAGGCCCAGTGGTTTTGGTGATGGGCAGGTTAGCCCGACGAGCTATGGCTCGGTAATGGTTTGTGATGGGCAGGTTGGCCCGGCGAGCTTTGGCTTGGTTGTTTTTATGACAGATGGGATGGTCCGGGGAGCTTTGGCTTGGTAGCTGATACATATGGTTGCATGTGCATAAGGTATAAGGTGGTGGGGCTTCGGTATTGGTGAGTCGATGCACCGACGCCAATACGTTGACTCGGCAAGTGTGGTTTAGCACTTGGCAAAATAAAGTCCGGTGCGCCAGCCGGAAATAGTACGCAGGAGCTCCGATTTGTGCACCAGCGTTGAGGCGTACGATAGGTCTGACTGGTAGTACAATTACCGGTTTAGAGGTGGGCGAGGCCCAACCCACAGATTCCATTTGCCACTACGGAGGTATCCTGGGAGGTTCGGCTCTAGAAAGGGGGAACTAAAGGTCCGTGTACACATAGTCGAGTGGGTGAGTTGCACTTGCATATTTGCATCATGGCATAATTGTATTTCATAGCATAATCATTGCACATAACCGACACCTATTGTATAAGTGGTATGGGACGCTATATACAATATGCCCTACAAAACGATCCCTTGGGTTATAGGTTCGTGCGAGCATTCTTATAAGTTAAGGTTTTCATTCAGTATTATAAATATATGCTTGCTAGAAAACCGACACCCTATCGTATAAATTGGTATGGGACTTTTATACGATAGGAGCCCTGCAAAAGATCCCTTGGCTTATGTGTTTTTCATATAAGTTAAGGTTACTTTCTTGTTCAGTTTTTCATACCTTTATTACTGCCATATATACCATAGAACTGCTAGATTAATTTCGCTCCCATATGCTTAATTGTTATTCTCCACCTTCATGTCCTCTCCTTTTCTTCTCCCCACTCAGTGCCTAGGAGCCATAAGGGAAGGTGCGGGGGATGATAGGACTAGTCTTTTAGACTAACAGTTTTCGAACTACATCATTTTAGGGGACCGTGGAGCCCAGCATGGAGGAGTAGCCCCAGAGGCCAGCACACATGGAGATGGAGCAGCCCCAGAGGTTAGCACACTTGGAGATGGGGCAGTCTAGTACCAGAGTTCAGACGGCAGGGACTGTGAGTACAATTCACTACTAGTTGTTTTAGTTTTGCTTCCGTGATGAGAGATTTTTAGTGAGGCATTGATGTACTGGGCATGAGCCCAAGATTTTAGTATTTCATTATATCTGTGGACACTCCCATCGTGGAGTTTATTTACTATTTATGTGATTTCTGTGGACTTGCCTTTATTATTTTGCTACAGCTGTGATCGATTAGGCCGGCAGGATCGACATTTTGCTATAATGACCTTCCCGGGTGCGAAGGTGTTACCGCAAAGCGGCGGTTCTGGGCCGAAGACCCCGGTGTTGTTAAAAGAAAAAGGGGGGAGTCTTACAAGTGGTATCAGAGCAAACCTCGATCGAAAAGTAGTAGTCCACAACCCCTGGGACACCCCCGCGTGAGTTTAGTTTGGGGACAAACTAAGCAGTGGAAGCAGTGGTGTGCCTATATGGGGGGATCACATGTAAATCGTCCACTTTTAATTAGGATTAAATCGACTACTTACAAATGGATTTTGTTACACAGCCCCCAGCACAGCCTACACCACAGGGCGGAGTCCAGCAGATTTCAGATGTTGCACCACCTCCCCAGGTCCCCACTCCATTCCTACAGTCAGAGATGGGACAGACTCTGACAACAATCCTGGAGGCTTTTAGGGCTCAACAGGTTCCGGCTCCGCAGCCAAACCCAGGGGCCAACTGGCTGTGTATTTTCCGAGGACTTTCTCCCCCATCCTACTTGGGGATAGAGTCAGCCGTTCGGACGGAAGATTGGTTGGCCATTATATATGAGATGCTGACTGGGATCTGGTGCTCGTGGGAAGAGAGGGTGCCCTTGGTAGTCTCTTACTCTGAGTCCCATGCCAAGAGATAGTGGAAGACATTGCTGGACACGACGGTTGTTGGCAGATAGGTTGCTAAGATAGCTTGGGTGGAATTCAGGTCCGTACTATTGGAGCATTTTGTTCTGTAGTTGGCTAGAGATGAGCTGGAAGATAGATTTTTACAATTGAGACATGGTAGCAAGATAGTGGTGGACTATCATCGGTAGTTCAACCATCTGGCTCGATTTGCGGATTCTTTCCAGTTGGATGAGGCATGTTACACCAAGAGATTCTATAAGGGCCTGCGAGAGGATCTGAGGGAGGCTCTGTTGTTTGTGTCTGACAGGCCTATTCCTCGGATATTGGAGATGGCGAAAAGGATCGAGGCAGATTGGCATACTACCCGAGGCCCGAAGCAGACAATTGAGGATCAGGGCCGGGGAATCAGGGATGATCAGCGGAGCGGTCGCGTCACAGATGGGAGAAGAGCAGAAGACCAGCCTCGGTAGGAGATGAGACAGGAGCAGAGGGAACCAGTAATGGTGGCCCCTCAGCCACCCCAGATGCGGGAGGTGCAGAGACCCAGGGGTATGACATATCCCCTACCAGAGTGCTTCAACTGTCATCAGGTGGGGCATATCTGAAGGAACTGCCCCATGAGGAGGGCACCACCAGCACCACCGGCTTCCCCGCCAGCTCAGTATTCTATAGGCTGAGGATGTGGCCGAGGTCGTGGATACCAGGGCAGAGACCACAGGCAAGAGAGGGAGCAAGTGTATGCATTGGATCTTACTCAATAACAGAATCCGGAGCAAGTGATCACAGGTACTCCAGTTAATTTTAAGTTTTCTCTTTCCTAGATAATTAGAGTTATGAATGTAGAATTGATAAACTAGGAAAGAAAACCATAATTTGATTTCTAAGACTTTAAACTACCCCAGGCATAGTCTTCATCAGCGGCAAGCCCGCCTATACAATGTTAGATACGGGTGCTTCCCACTCATTCGTGTCGGAAGCCTTTGTGGAAGGGCTGGAAGGCGTGGAGCAGTTCACTGGCTTGATGATGAGGATATGACTACCAGATGGATCGGAGCAATTCTCCACCTCCCGCTGTAACATGGAGGCGGAGATCGGCAGAAAGATATTTGAAGCAGCAGCTATGATCATGAAGATACCAGTCTTTGATTTGATCATGGGAATGACATGGTTGTACTGGAACCATGCTCAGATTGACTGCATGTCCAAGAGGATTACTGTGAGGCATGGGGATTCCAACATCATCATCAAAGGAATTAGATCTATTCCCCCTCTCTCAATGTCATCCATGCAGGCCGTCAAGGCCCACTTATAGTGGGAGGAAGTCTATGAAGTGCTGTTTGAAATGGCTGAGGCCAAGGGTTCCATCTCGGATATCCCGGTGGTGCGAGATTTTGCCAACGTATTCCTATAGAAGCTGCCAGGGCTACCCCCGCACCGGGAGCAGGATTTTGGGATACAGCTAGTGCTGGGGGCTAAGCTGGCATATAGAGCCCCTTACCGGAAGGCCCTGAAGGAGCTGACAGAGTTTCGGAGCCAGCTGCAGGAGCTAGTGGAGGCCGGATTTGTCCGGCCGAGCTCTTCACCATGGGGAGCCCTAGTGTTGTTCATCAAAAAGAAGGACAGGACACTTAGATTATGCATCGACTACCGGGCACTGAACCGACTAACAGTCCAGAATACCTATCCATTGTCAAGGATAGAATAGCTATTTGATCAGCTGGAGGGGGCACATTTCTTTTCAAAATTGGATTTGAGGTCGGGCTACTATTAGCTGCGGATCCAGGAGGAGGACATACTGAAGACTGCCTTCAGTAGCAGATATGGGTTGTTCGGGTTTACTGTGATGCCCTTCGGGATCACGAATGCACCATCAGCATTCATGAGCCTCATGAATCGGGTGTTCGAGGCATATCCGGATGTGTTCGTCATTGTATTTATTAACGATATCCTCATCTACTTGAGGACAGAGAAGGAGCACACACGACATCTGATGCTGACCTTGGAGAGACTGCGGGAGCACCAGCTTTATGCGAAGTTCAGCAAATGCCAGTTCTGGCTGAAGTAGGTGGCTTTCCTAGGCCATATCATCAGTGGTGCTGGGTTGGCAGTGGACCCGGCCAAGATTCAGGCAGTTTGGGATTGGCCGCAGCTGAAGTCGGCCACATATGTGCTAAGTTTTCTAGGACTTACCTGTTACTACTGGACGTTCGTTGAGGGATTTTCTCGTATTTCCCTTCCACTCACATCCCTAACGAGGAAGGATGTGGCCTTTGTTTGGACCACGAAGTGCGAGGTGGATTTTCAGGAGATGAAGGGTCGACTCACCTCGGCTCCTATACTTTCCCTTCCTTCGGGGAAAGAAGGATTTCAGGTCTATACTGATGCTTCCTACCAGGGCATGGGTGCGGTGCTGATGCAGAATGGTCATGTGATAGCATACGCTTCTCAGCAGCTGAAGAAGCATGAGCAGAACTACCCAGTTCATGACTTATAGATGGGAGCGGTCATATTTGCTCTGAAGGTCTGGCGATACTATCTGTACGGCGTCCACTACCATATTTACTATGATCACAAGAACTTGAGGTATGTGGATATGCAGAAAGAGCTGAACATTAGGCAGAGACGATGGGTGGAGTTTCTAGCAGATTACCAGTACGAGATGCACTACCACCCAGGGAAGGCGAATATGGAGGCAGATGCGCTAAGCCGGAAGGCCACAAACCCTGGAGCAGGAACGCAGTTGATGGCCTTGGAATTGGTCCAGATATTAGAAAAGATGCAGGTATCCTTGGTGTCTGAGGATCACACTGAGCTGTACCGGGAGTACCTAGCGTCGTTGATTGCCCCAGATGATATTCGAGACCGAGTTAGAAATGGGCAGAGGTAGGATGCCCAGCTAGAGCCGATATTCCGGGCCTTAGAAGCAGGCACTGCTGGGGATTACTCGCTGAGGGATGGTCTAGTGTGTTTCAGAGGATGGATTTACATACCAGAGGGAGGCCAGGTACAGGAAGCTATCATGACGGGGGCTCATTGCAGTCGGTATTCAGTACACCTGGGAGTTACGAAGATGACTGCAGACCTGAAGAAGACCATGTACTGGACAGGCATGAAGAAGGATCTCACCTACTTCGTGACCCATTGCGAGGCATGCCAGTTGGTGAAAGCAGAGTGCAGAAACCCCGTAGGATTATTGCAGCCACTCTCAGTGCCGGAGTGGAAGTTCGATGATATCGTGATGGACTTTATACATGGGCTTCCTCGATCGCGGACGGGGAACGATTCAATCTGGGTGATCGTCGACCGGCTGACGAAGGTGGCCAGATTTATCCCGATCAGAAAGGATGACTCAGTTGGTGTGCTGGTTCGGAAATTCGTGGAGCAGTTCATCCGTTATCATGACATACCCAAGACAATTGTATTGGATCGGGATGGAAGGTTTTCATCCAGGGAGTGGAGATCGGTGGCGACTTACTTGGGTACGCGGCTGACATTCAGTACAACTTTTCATCCCCAGACTGATGGGCAGACAAAACGCACCAATAGGACTCTGGAAGATCTGCTGCGACTTTGCATATTGGATCGCGGTGAGCGTTTAGAGAAGCTGTTGCCACTGATCGAGCTCTTATATAATAACAGCTACCAGTACAGCATAAGGATGGCTCCTTATGAGGCCCTATATAGACGGAGGTGTAGGACCCCACTGTCATGGATACAGGACGAGGATCTGAAGGCTTTGGGTTCGGAGTTTGTCGAGGATATAGAGGCTCGGGTGAGATTGATACGAGACAGGATGCTAGAGGCACAGAGCCGACAATCTAAGTATTACGACGCTCGGCATCGTCAGATGGAGTTCCCGGTGTGGGACCAGTTGTTCTTGAAGATCTGACCAATGCATGGGGTTTCATGGGTACACTGTCTGAAAGAATTAGTGTCTAACCACCTAGAGGGGGGGTGAATAGGTGTAATTCCTGCTTTTCTTTTAAGGTAGCAAATCAATTCTGTTATTTAAACAGAAATTGCAAATTCTACAACTACACAGCACAGCAATCACAAAAATATCACGACACAGATTGCACACAGATTTTTATAGTGGTTCCCCAAGGTCTGGGTACATCCACTTTCCCCTTCGCCTATCTAGCAGTGTACTAGATTCAGCATAACTTCTGCACTTCACCTCAGATCTTACAACTCAGAACCCCAAACAAGGTTCCTACAACTCAGGCAATCTGCCCTACCTCAGCCTTCAACAAGACCTACACTCAGAGATCACAATCTCCTACAACTCAGGCTCACAGCCCTACCTCAGCCTTCAACAAGGCCTACCACTCAGAGAATTTACTCTCCTACACTCAGCCTTTATAAAACAGGCTTATAATCTCAGATCTATAAAGATCCTACAAAAATTTGATTTAACAAAGTAAGTTACCACCACCCAGATAGAGAGAGAAGGGATGGATGGCTTCTTGATGTGTTCTTGGAAGAACTTGATAGCAGAGCACAACTTCTCTTCGCTTTCTTCAAAGCTTCTTGAGATCTGAACTCAAGGGTTGAACAGCTTGAGAAGTTGATCTGATTCTGAATCACTTATGACTTGAGATTCATATCTCAATCTGAATCTTTCTTGGCAGCCTGATTCAGTCGAACAACTTACACTTCTTAGAGTGTCGACTCTCTCTCCAACTTCTTAGATCTTCTGTCGGAGGTCTTCTTCTTTTTGTGTTGATAGATATCTGTGTAGATCTTCAATTGTAATTGTGATCAATCCACTTTCTGTTGAAGGAGAAAGCCTTTATATAAACTTCCTCCATGATAACCGGCTGATCCGGTTTCTAACAAACTTCTGACAGCTTTGATAGTTGCAGTAGACCGGTTAGAAATGGCAGCTGTCAAGTCATCCAGTCACTTCTTAAAATACTATCTCTGTCTGAAAGTGTCGAGTATGATCTTCATTCTGTGTCGAGACAAGTAGACTAAGTGTCGACACAAGTGGACTAAGTGTCGACACAAGTGGACTAAGTGTCGACGCAAGCCTTGGTGGTGTCGACACATCTCCTTTGTTGTTGTTCATACTTCTCGACACAGCCTTCTGTTGAATGTGTCGACACTGATTCTCTGTGTCGACACAAATACTTCTACTTTAACATAGTTGAAACTTTGCAGTGTGTCGACACAAGTCCTGTGTGTCGACACAGTTGATGTCGACAAAGTCTTCTGTGTGTCGACACTGCCTCTGTGTGTCGACACAGTTACTTATTTTCTTTAACTTTGTTGAAATTCTGCTATGTGTCGACACAAATCCTGTGTGTCGACACAGTTGATGTCGACTAGCTATTTCTGTATGTCGACACCGCCTCTGGGTGTCGACACAGTTGATGTCGACAATGCTTCACTGTGTGTCGACACTGTCTCCTGGTGTCGACACAATTTCTTCTGGTGTCGACAAAGCCTTTCCTGGTGTCGACACAACTAACTCCAAGTGTCGACACAGCTTTTCTCCAGTGTCGACACAAGTCTTCATAAGTGTCGACCCAGCTTCTCTAGGTGTCAACACATGGACTTAGAAATTTTCCTGCATTTCTGCATTTACTTAACCTGCACATATAAACTCAAAATACATCAAATACACCTTGATTCATATCATTGAGTAGGGTGAGGCTTCTTCAAATCTGGTACACATTTTCCAATGTACCCAACAATCTCCCCCTATTTGGAGAATTCATAACCCTTAGTCAATGATATACACCATACATAACAAATACACATTATGATGTATAACAACATTATATGACAGGGTAAATACTTAAAACAAAACATAAAAGATATTTCATCACAGAATAAGTATGCTAACACAATAAGCATTCATTATAATTTTGTTTCAACTTCCAATACTTTCTTTAACATGTTAGAAAGTAGAGAACAAGAAGCGAAAAGTAGAGAACAAGTGAACAAACTTTTGAATAATTGAAATTTTATTATCCAAAAAAAGATATCATTTACAAAGGTATGGCCTCCCTTATATAGAATGGAGGAGATAAGAAAGAGAGTATACAAACAATGTGGGACTAAACATTTACAGTACTGAGCGGCTAGAATAATGGAGACCGCATAGGCCGCGCGGTTAGACAGGTGGGCTAACCTCTCGGCAACTCCAGCAGGATAGAACAAACCGCAGAGGTAGACCGACAGACCGCCCGGTCTACAAACCGCTGGATCAGACCGCTAAGCCGCTCGGTCAACAAACCGCTGGATCAGACCGCCAAGCCGCCCGGTCTAATACTTTAACACTCCCCCTAAAGCTGGAGCATAGATATCAATCATGCCCAGCTTGTCACAAATGCGGAAGAAGGAAGTAGAAACCGGCTTGGTGAAGATATCTGCCAACTCCTTGTCAGAGGTGACAAAAGGAGTACAAATCTGATTCTTCAAAATCTCCTCCCGAATGAAGTGACAGTCAACCTCTATATGCTTCGTTCTCTCATGGAAGACCGGATTTCTGGATATGTGTATAGCGGCCTTGTTGTCACAGAACATAGGGAGAGGACAATCATATACCTCGCCCAGGTCAAGCATGAGAGCCCGCAACCACTTTAACTCACACGTAGTTGACGTCATACTCCGGTATTCTGCTTCGGCACTGGATCTGGAAACAACAGACTGTTTCTTGCTCTTCCAACTCACGAGATTACCTCCAACAAAGGTACAAAAACCTGACGTGGATTTACGATCGCCTTTGTCATCCGCGTAACTTGAGTCTGAGTAGGCCTCAACCCGCAGATGGCCATTTTTCTGGAAGAGTAACCCTCTGCCCGGTGTTGCTTTGATATACTCTAAAATCTTCAGGGCGGACTGAAGATGACACTCCCTGGGAGCTTGCATAAACTGACTGACCTTTCCTACAGCATAGGCGATGTCGGGTCTAGTCACCGTGAGATAGATGAGTTTACCTACCAAACGTCTGTACCGTGTGACATCAGATAGAGGAGGCGATTCATCCGTCCACGTTTTGTCTTCTCCAACAGCCATGGGAAGATGAGCTGGTTTGGCACCTGTCAAGCCTGCTTCTTGAAGAAGATCAAGGGCATACTTCCGTTGAGAGAGAACCAAGGAGTCAGGTTTCCGAGAGATTTCTATCCCCAAAAAGTATTTTGGGGAGCCCATATCCTTCGTGACCAAGTGCTGACGGAGGTGCTTCTTCGTCAAGTCCACCCCATCTCGGTCATCACCAGTAAGGAGAATATCATCCACATATACGGCCAAAACCACCAGTCCCGAGGCCGTTTTGCGAATGAATAAGGAGTGATCGGCCGAACTCCTTTGAAAGCCGATGGTTGCCACAATACCACTGAATTTTTCGAACCATGCCCGAGGGCTCTGCTTTAGGCCATAAATGGCCTTCTTCAAATGACAGACACGTGTCTCCCCCTAAGCAACATACCCAGGAGGTTGCTCCATATAGACGTCCTCCTGAAGATCGCCATAGAGAAAGGCATTCTTCACATCAAGCTGGGAAATATCCCAAGCCCGGTTAAAAGCCACAGAAAAGAGAACCCGGATGGTGCTGAGGCGAGCAACCGGAGAGAAGGTATCAAAGTAATCAACGCCATAAGTCTGAGTAAAGCCCTTGGCCACCAGCCGGGCTTTGTAGCGATCCACAGTGCCATCGGGGCGAAACTTCACAACAAAGACCCAGCGACAGCCAACCACATCAGTGCCCACGGGAGGAGGAACCAGGGTCCAGGTACCCCGTTCAGTAAGAGTAGCCATCTTCTCATCCATGGCAGGCTTCCAATGAGGGAGAGCGAGAGCCTCTTGGTAGGTACGAGGAGTAGAAGTAGCAGAGATAGCCAAGGCAAAACACCTGCGAGAAGGAGAAAGCTGATCATAAGAAACAACAGCCGTGAGCGGGTGTTGAGTACACGCCCGCACCCCTTTGCGAAGGGCAATGGGAACATCCAGATCATCGAGAGCGTCGGCGACGGGAGCGTCAGCGACCGGAGCGTCCGTGGCGGAGAAGGCTGGCCCGGGACTAGAGAGAGACGGCAGCGGAGAGGAGGGTGGAGGGGTGGGTGGGGAGACGGACTGGGAAGGAGTGGGTGGAGGAGGAGACGAAGGTGGGAAAACGTCGAGAGGTGTGGAAGGAACGGAGATATCAGAAGGAAGAGAAGGAAGAGAAGAGGAAGGAGAGAAATAGGAAGCATTTTCGAAAAAAGTCACATCTGCGGAGACAAACTGCTTGCGGAGAAGGGGGTCAAAGCAGCAATAGCCTTTTTGAGCGGTAGAGTACCCCAAAAAGACACATTTGGTGGAACGGGGGGAAAGCTTGTCGCGGATAGCGGAGGGAGCGTGAACAAAGGCCGTACAGCCAAAGACACGGAGAGGAAGAGGAAAAGGTTCCTGGTGGGGTAGAGAAGAGAGAAGGGAGTCCGGCCGTGGAGGACCGTGGAGGGAATGCGATTGATAAGATAGCAAGCGAGGAGCACAGCGTAGCCCCAGTAGGAGCGAGGGACGTGCATCTGCGCCATGAGAGTACGCGCAACATCAAGCAGGTGACGGTTTTTACGCTCCGCCACCCCATTCTGTTGGGAGGTGTAAACACAAGTCGTTTGATGAATGAGGCCGTGTTGGTGAAAGAACGCGGAGAACTCATGAGACAGATATTCCTTGGCATTATCAGAACGTAAGACTTTAATAGAGATAGCAAATTGAGTCTTAATCATAAAGTAAAAAGATTGCCAAACAGAAAACAGTTCAGAGCGATCCTTTAAGAGATACACCCAGGTACATCGAGTAAAATCATCGATAAAAGTGACAAAATAGGAACTGCCCCGACCAACTGTGAGGGTAGGAGCAGGACCCTATACATCAGAATGAATAAGATCAAAAATGCGAGAGGAGCCACGGCCTTGCTTTGGCGGGAAGGAGGAGCGATGATGTTTGCCAAGCTGACACGCATCACAGTTGAGCGGAGAACTGGTGGGAGGTAAGTGGGGCAGAAGCTGACGAATAAGCCGAGGAGGAGGATGTCCAAGACGAAGATGCCACTGAAGGAGATCGGTGGAGGAGGAGTAGGCAGAAAGAGCGGAAACATCGTCGAGGAAGTAGAGGCCGCCGCTCTCAGTCCCAGTAGCAATCGTCCGCTGGGTCCTCGGGTCCTGAAAAGAACAAGTAGTGGGAGTGAATAAAACGGAGCACTGAAGTTGCCGGCATAAAGTAGTAACAGATAACAAGTTGCATGGGAACTTCGGGACATAGAGGGTATCCTCCAAGCAAAGCGATGGAGTGAGTTGAACCATGCCCGTCCCATGAACCGGAGACGGGGAACCATCCGCCACACGAACTGGGGGTAAGCGGTCATGGGTCTCAAGACGGGAGAAGCAATGAGGGTTGCCCGTCATATGATTGGTGGCACCGGAGTCAATCAGCCATTTACCTTGGGTAACGACGTGGGCACTACCTGACGTCGTGGCCACCGAGGCAGACGACCTAGAAGAGGCGGAGGCCGAAGGAGCATCACCGGAAGGGCGAAGATGAGGATGTTTCTGCCAGCAGCGGTCAACAGTATGACCAGTACGATTACAGTGAGAGCAGAAGAACCGGGAGGAACCCCGTCCGCCAGAGGAGCTTCGGCCACTCGGGCCCCCCCGCTGAGCTTGGTGAGCAGAGGAGTCCTGGGAAGGGGGGGAGGCCAACAGAGGCCGCTGGAGGAGCGAAGTAACGGCGGTAATGCGAGCCGCAGTGGCATCCAAAGTAGGAGATTCCGCCTCACACAAGATCTGCTGGCGGATCATATCATAAGAGTCGGGAAGACGAAGAAGATAACAAACAACCAGGAGTTCCTGGAAGTGTTTGTGCTGGTCGGCCAAGTCCGCGGAGAAGGGGCGATTCTGGAGGATTTCAGCCCCAAGGGCCTGAACCTGCTGATAAGCCGCAGCTGGGGACATGGAAGGGCGGGCGAAGAGGTCCGCATAGAGAGTATAAATGCGGGACGTCTGGCCCCCCTTAGAATAGAGAGCAGCGAGGTGAAGCCATGCGGCCTTGACCGTCTCATCATGGCGAATGACGGGAAGGCACTCATCAGAAAGGCTGTTGGCCAGCCAGGTGCGAACAAGAGCATCACTCGCATCCCAGTCATCAAACTCAGGAGAGGTGCGAGGAGGAGGGTCATCGGTGAGGTGATGACGCTTGCGTTGAGAACGAAGGAGAAAGGTGAAAGAGACGCTACAATCGGGATAGTTGGAGCCCACAAGCTTGGAAAGGGTGCCAAGGTTGCCCGAAGGAGGAGGAGGAGAAGGAGCTGCAGGAGTAGTGGTGAGACCGGAGGTAGTCATAGAACCCGGAAGCAGAAGAAGCCGCACGAACAGGAGCGGTTAGAAAAACAGAGGAAGCCGCGCGAACAGTAGCGGCTAGAAAGAGACACTGCGGGGAAGAGGTCGCGCGGACTGAAAAGGCCGAGCGAACAGAAGAGAGGAGAAGAGCAGGTGACCGCGACCAAGATGCGGGTAAGAAAGAGACAACCCGCACGGTCAGGCAGATCACAGCAGCGGCTAGAAGGTGGTCAAAGGCTCGGTGGGAAGAAGTCGCACGAACTGAGAAGCCCGAGCGAACAGAAAAGAGGAGAAGAGCTGGCGACCGCGACCAAGATGCGGGTGAGAAAGGAACAACCCGCACGGTCAGGCAGATCACAGCAGCAATCCGCGAGTAGAGAGACAATACACACGCGGACAGGGACAGGCCGCAACGACTAGGAAGTCGGAGAGGCAAGAAAGAACAAGGAGCGCGGCGACAACGAAACAGGTCGCTGCGACAACAAGGAGAAGGAGAAGAGAACCAAGAAGGAGCAAGCCGCGCGAACAGATTGGCGGACAGAACCAAGCCGCGCGGATAGAAACAGGCCGGGCGGATAGAAGAGAGGGCAAGCCGCGAATCAAGTCGCAGCGCGGAAAAGCGCGGAAAAGTCGCGAACAACAGAGGGCGCACAGAATCAAGAGGAAATGACCGTGTCCTCTGATACCATGTTAGAAAGTAGAGAACAAGAAGCGAAAAGTAGAGAACAAGTGAACAAACTTTTGAATAATTGAAATTTTATTATCCAAAAAAAGATATCATTTACAAAGGTATGACCTCCCTTATATAGAATGGAGGAGATAAGAAAGAGAGTATACAAACAATGTGGGACTAAACATTTACAGTACTGAGCGGCTAGAATAATGGAGACCGCATAGGCCGCGCGGTTAGACAGGTGGGCTAACCGCTCGGCAACTCCAGCAGGATAGAACAAACCGCAGAGGTAGACCGACAGACCGCTCGGTCTACAAACCGCTGGATCAGACCGCTAAGCCGCTCGGTCAACAAACCGCTGGATCAGACCGCCAAGCCGCCCGGTCTAATACTTCAACATAACAAAAGTTTACATAGATTTTAACACAAAAGATTACAATGTTATAAAATCTAGTAAAACTAATCTAAGGCAGCTCTAGATCCTTGATAACAATTCTTTTGCCTGATTGGACTTTAGCTTGTACAAGAACATCAGTGTCATCAGCTGGTTTCTTGCCCTTTAGATCCTTCTTCTTCAGCTCTTCATCTCTTATTTTTTGCCTTTCAAAGTAATGAAAAGGCTTAGGGAAATATTTGCTAAGCTCCTGAGCATAAGGAGGTAGCTTCCCTAGTTTTGCCTTTCTTCTATACTGAACTATGACTTCTTGTCTAGCCTCATACTTTCTCCACTCTTGTTCAGAATACCATTTACCCCTATCTAGGGTATTGTCCTTCATAGCTTTCCAAGCAGTCAGGATGATATTCCTAGATGTTTGGCTCCACTGCTCAAAATCTGGCTTTAACTCTGCCTGTTCTCTGAATCTCTTCTTGGACAAAAGAGTTTCTTGCACTTTCAATACTGCCTCTGGCACAGGTTTATCTACTTTCTCAAAATAATATTTGTATTACCCTCAGGAAGGCTGTACATAGATTGTACCTCTTGATGAATCATCTCAAAATCTACTGGAGGATAGATAACTTGAGCAACTTCAGCTTGCTCGCCTCCAAAAATAGCAGGGTGTATTCCAGATTCAGCCACATTGTTATCATCACAACGGGTGGATATCCAAGTGTGGCTCTGATGCTATTGGAAATCTATTTAGCATGGTCAGATCCAGCTTTGACTAATACTCTCTCCCCCTTTATGACTTCTCTGGCCACATGATCCCTAAGATCATCCTTCTGAAATCTGATTTGTTCATCCAGAAAATTAACATCATCCTTATAAAATCCCTTTAACTTGAGCAGCAGGCTAGAAATAGTCTTTTGAGACAACTCAATAGCTGTTTTTACAGCAGTTATGCCTTCCTGGAAGCCTTTATCAAACTTCTCCTTATCAAACTCTGGCTTGGCTTTAGACTTATCAGCAGGCTGGGCTATTGTAACATTTTTCATTTCTGTAACAATTGCATTATGGGATGCAGTTAGATTATCATTCATTCTAATCTGATTTTCTAATACATAGCCTTGCTTAAGAGTTATATCATCAACTTGTGTCTTTATCTTTTCTTGATGGGTAGCTAGGAAAACCACTACATTACCTCCTTTGTTGAAACAATCAGTCATTTCCTTCTTATTTTGATTCACTTCAAATCTTATAGATTTGATATCCTGAGTCAAAGAGAATTGAAGATCTTTATGAGTCTCATCCATATACTTCTCCATGGCAATCCTTTGCTCATCCAACTTCACTTGTATGGATATTAACAAAGAACTATAATCAATTGTTGGGGCTGGCTGAGAAGCAGCAGTTTGTAATGTCTTCTTGTAGCTTTGGCTTCTTCTTTTGTAGACCATAAGCTTCCTCTTCTTGGCTTGAACCTCAGCTGCATCCTCAGAATCAGAGGTACTGGCTATATTTACTCTATCCTTTGGACTAGGAGGCAAGTCCTGTGCAGTCTTAGGTAGCTCCCCCTGTGTCCTTTGCTCCTCAGTCTCAGTTCTAATTTGCTCTTCCTTATTTCTTGCAGTCTCCTCAATAGACCTCACATGATCCCCCTCAAAGTTAGCCTGCTCTTCCTCAAGATTAACATGCTCCCCCTCAAAATCTGCATTCTCCCCCTGAGTCTCTTGCTCCATAGCAGTGAACAACTCATCTAGGGTAAATTCTTGTTGAGAAGGGACTGGTGATTCCCTTATCTCAGGAGTATCGGCAGCAATAGATGTATCTTCCAAGATAACATCTTGTGCTTGATTGTTTAACTGTGTTGGCTGGTCAACATCAATCAAATATTCAGTTAACATTTCATCCTCAACATTGAAAATTGATTGATTTACTTCACTGATTACCTCAAGAATTGTTTGTGTTGCCAACTCACTTGCCAGGTGGGTAGGCTATTCTTCAACATGGGGCTCCCCCTGCACTTATGCTTCATCTGCAGGGTCTTGTGCAGGAATTTCTTGTGCTGTAGATTTCTCAGGAACCTCTTGCCTTTCTTCATCAGGCATGTCCTTAGTTAATACTCTCTCCCACCTAGAGATGATCCTGATATCCATCCTTCTCATGTGATTAATTTTAGAACCAACAGCTTATTCCATGACTTCTGGAATAGTTCCAGATAAGTACAGACTCATTATTCTTCCTAGACTGGGCTTCTTAATACTTTCCTTAACCTTTTCAAAAATCACTGATGACCAATCAGTGTTGAGTCTAAAGATGATCCTTGTCATCAGGCTGAACATGTAGGCAGAAATCCTATCATGTCCCCCCGGCTTACAGAGGATGACTTTGCCAACTATTTCTGAAAGAAATTTGCCTTGCTGATTAATTCCTTTTTTGTTCATGGCAGCTCCAATCTTCAAGGTGGGATCCAATCCACACCATTGAAGTGCTTCCCTTGTCTTAGATGCAGGTACATCTTCCTCTTCTTGAGTTCTTGGTAGTTGAAGAGTTTTTCTCAAGCTTTTCAATGTAAGTTTGACTTTAGCCCCCTGAACTATTGATTTGATCTTTAATCCAGTTGAGTCTAAAGTTGCAGTGCCATAAAAGTCTAGAATTTCCTTCTTCCAAATCTTGGTTGGCTCAGAAACTAGATACTCCAACCCATTCTCAGTAATTAGGGTTACAACATCCTTAATTTCTGGTTTCGCATGGTCAAATGCATTGCGTACTAGCTCATATCCTTCATTGACATTCTCTTCAAGCTTGGGCGCCATTAGGGTTTAGAGAAATCTTGAATTTAGAAGAGAGAATTTGTCGACACAAAGGTTTGGTCTCGAAACTATGGATAGTGTGTAGACAGACAATGTTGTGAACCTATTTATACCTTTCTAAAAACGAAGGTGAAAAGTCACGTCAAAATCCTCTAAATGTGTCGACACTGTTGAAAAGTGTCGACACTGAATACTTAAGTCCCGATAACGGTGCTGACTACTATGTGTCGACACCAATATAGTCGATAGAACTTATGTGTCGACACTTATACATATGCGTTCGACGATTAGTCGATACTCCACTCGACAAAATCTGTGTTGAACCTAAGTGTCGACACCACTTCTGGATGTGTCGACACTACTTCTCTGAAGTGTCGACACTGACTTTCTAGATGTGTCGACATCATTTTTCTGGAAATGTCGACACTACTTCTATGTGTCGACACAGACAACTCCTTGTGTCGACACCATTTTACTTAGCCAATTTTATTAAACTATTATAAGTTCAACATTCCTAATTCAATTTTAAACTTATTGAATTCAGTTTCATCTAGAGGCTTAGTAAACATATCAGCAATTTGATAATCTGTTTTGACATATTTTAGTGAGATGTCCTCTTTCTCTACATGTTCTCTAAGAAAATGGTATCTAATTTCTATGTGCATAGTCCTACTATGTGAAATAGGATTATTAGCAATAGAAATTGCACTTGTAGAATCACAAAGCAAAGGTGTTCTACTTACTTGAATACCATAGTCTTCTAGCTGGTGCTGAATCCATAAAAGTTGTGCACAGCAGCTTCCTGCAGCAACATATTCTGACTCAGCTGTGGAGATTGCCATACTGGTCTGCTTCTTACTGCTCCAAGAAACTAGTCTTCCACCTAGAAATTGACAGGTTCCTGTAGTACTTTTTATATCTTCCTTGCAACCTGCAAAATCTGCATCTGAATAGCCTGTCAGTAGAAAATCTCTATTCCTAGGGTACCAAAGGCCTAGATAAGGTGTGCCCGTAAGATATCTCAAAATCCTTTTTATTGCAGTAAGATGAGATTCTTTAGGGAATGCTTGGTACCTAGCACAGACACATGTATCATACATGATATCTGGTCTACTAGCAGTCAGATATAGGAGGGAGCCAACTATCCCTCTATACAAAGTTTCATCTACAGGTTTCCCTGCATCATCTTTGCTAAGAGACACACTTGACCCCATAGGAGTTCTCATGGTAGTGGATGATTCCATACCATACTTCTTTATTAATTCCAGGGTGAACTTAGACTGGGATATGGACAAGCCATCTTCAGTCTGTCTTACTTGGAGACCCAAGAAGAACTTAAGTTCTCTCATACTGCTCATTTCAAATTTTCCTTGCATACGTTTTACAAACTTTCTGCAAAGATTACTTTCAGTAGACCCAAATATTATGTCATCAACATATATTTGGACAAGGATAATCTTTCCTTTAGATTCCCTTAGGAATAGAGTCTTGTCTATTTTCCCCCTTGAGAATTTGTTCTCAATGATGAAACTAGACAGGGTTTCATACCAAGCCCTTGGGGCTTGTTTCAACCCATACAATGTTTTCCTAAGTCTATAAACATAATCAGGTTTGAGAGGATCAACAAAGCCTGAGGGATGCTCTACATAGACTTCTTCCTTTAGATTTTCATTTAGGAAAGCTGACTTTACATCCATTTGAAATACCTTAAAGCCTTGATATGTTGCATAAGCAAGGAACATCCTAATTGCTTCCAGTCTTGCTACTGGGGCAAAGGTTTGATCAAATTAAATACCTTCTTCCTGCCTATATCCTTTTGCAATAAGTCTTGCTTTATTCTTCACAATGATCCCATTCTCATCCAATTTGTTCCTAAAGATCCACTTTGTTCCAATGATATTGTGGTCTTTTGGTTTAGGAACTAGCTTCCAGATCTTGCATCTTCTGAACTGATTCAGCTCCTCTTGCATGGCATCAATCCAATGTGGGTCTAGAACAGCTTCTTCAAATTTCTTTGGTTCCTCTTGTGATAGGAAGCAGGAGCAAAGAACTGTGCTCAGATTCCTGCTTCTTGTTTGCACTCCTTATCTTAGATCACCAATTATCTGATTTGCTGGATGATCCTTTAAGTGTCTATTAGCTGAAGGTAGTCTATCTTCAGGTTGTACACCTTCAGCCTCTTCATTATGCTGCACCTCTTGGTTTTCATCAGCATCTAGAGAGCCTTGTACTCCCCCTGGACAGCAGCCACCATTTTCCACTTCCTGATTTACAGTTGAATCCTCTGTAATGGTAAGCTTGTCCATCCTCTCATTTACACCTGTAGAACTGTAAGCATTACATGGCAACTCACAGTTAATCAGTCTTGTTTCATCAAAGACTACATGTATAGACTCTTCTACAACTTGAGTAACCAAGTTGTAGACCCTATAAGCCTTACTATTGTTGTTGTACCCAACAAATATCCCATCTTGGGATTTTGCAGCAAACTTGGTTAGATAAGACTTGCCATTGTTAAGTATATAACACTTGCAACCAAAGATCCTAAAATAGGATAAGTTTGGTTTTCTGCCCTTCAGAATCTCAGAGGGAGTCTTTTTGTGGCTCTTGGTGATAGTAGCCCTATTGATCACATGACATGAAGTGTTTACTGCCTCAGCCCAGAAATATTCTGGGAGAGAAGTGTCACTCAATAGAGTTCTACCAGCCTCAATCAGTGTTCTATTCTTCCTTTCAGCAATACCATTTTGCTGTGGTGTTCTAGGTGAGGAAAATTCTTGAAAAATCCCAAATTCTTCACACAGTCTTGTCATACTTTCAGACTGAAATTCAGTGTCATGGTCACTTCTGATTTTGAACATTATACTGTCCAACTCATTCTGAATTTGTTTAACAAAACTATATAAGATACTTGGGGTTTCAGATTTTTGTCTTAGAAAGAACACCCAGGAATATCTAGAATAGTCATCTACCACCACAAATGTGTAGACCTTCCTACCTAGACTGTGAACTGGCATAGGACCAAATAGATCCATATGTAAGAGGTATAGACACCTCACTGAATCATTGTTTTCAAGGCTATGAAAGGTGGATTTGGTCTGCTTGCCTTTTTGACAAGCTGAGCATATCTCATCCTTTATACACTTAACTTGAGGACCATTCCTCACTAACACTTTGCTAAAGAGTTGGCCAATAGTCTTATAGTTAAGATGGGTCAGCCTCTTGTGCCATTTAACACAATGAGAGGCTCTCTCATCAGCTACAAGACAAATAGGAGAAACATTATTCTCACACACAAAGTTAAGACAGTAAACATTTCTCTTCCTATATCCTGTCAATATGACCTTTTGATCACTTGACCTTTTGATATGACATTCATTCTTAATAAATAAAATGTCATATCCTAAATCACTTAACTGACTTATGCTTATAAGGTTATGTTTCAAACCTTTCACATAGGCCACTTGAGAGATAGTAATCTAGTTATTGGAAAACTTACCAAATCCTTTGATGATTCTTTTTTCTGAACCACCAAAGGTTACTTTAGATCCATCCATGATAGGTGTGTAGTCCTTCATCATCCCCCCTGTTCCAGTCATGTGCCTGGAACATCCACTGTCCAAGTACCATATTGGGGCATGACAACTTGGACTCACCTGCAACACAGATTACTTAACCATAAAACGCAAATAACGTTTGTGTCCTTGGTGCAAGTTAGTTTGAACTTTAACAAATCTACATGCAGCTCTTCTAGCAGGCAGATTGCTACTCTCCTTGACACTGTAATTGTGCCAACAATCTAAGGCAAAGTGGCCTACCTTGCTACAACACCAGCACTCAAACTTGTTGTAACTTTGTTTAGGTACAACCATAGCTGAATTATCTACATCAGGCTTCTTGTTTTGTGCTAGGGCTTTTCCTTTAGATTTGGACCTAGCAGTCCATGCAATTTTCTTAAACCCTAACCCAGTCTTACCCTTTTAAGGTACAAACTCATCAATCAAGGGTAATACAGATTTAGGTTTAGAAAAACTAGCTACAATCTCTTTCTCTTTCTGAAGTCTAACCTCCAGATTTCTAATCTGATCATTCTTGAATGTGATAGTGTAACACCCCAGATTTTGAGAGAGGGTCGATTTGCATTTCTGGCCAATTTTGGTTTCTAGCATGGGGCACACGGCCCGGGACACGGGCGTGTCCCCGGCCGTGTCAGGCTGGAGTCGACGACTTGGCCTCATAGTCGACACTTTGCGCTCGGCGAAGTGTCGAGACAGGGCACACGGCCTGCGATATAGGCGTGTCGCAGGGCGTGTCGAGCCCGTATCAACACTCGGCCCAGGGTGTCGACATTTTCGCTCGACAATGTGTCGAGACAAGGCACACGACTTAGGATACGGGTGTGTCCAAGTCCGTGTGGGTCGGTCGATGAACTTCAGTCGACGATGCTCACTCGACGAGTATCGAGTGTCGAGTGTCGAGTGTCGAGTGTCGAGACTAGGGCACACGGCATGTGACACGGGCGTGTCACAGGGCATGTCCCGCTTGGTCGACGATCTTCGCTTGACATTTTTCCGCGGTGTCGACACAAAGGCTATCGACGAGTGTCGAGACTTCGCACACGGCTTGGGACATGGGCGTGTCCCAGGCTGTGTCCTTCTCGGGTTATTTTCGGGGCTGTGTCGATGGAGGCACACGACCGACCACACGGCCGTGTCAGTTGGGACACGGGCGTGTCGGGTAGAACACGGGCATGTCGAATGCCCGTGTACTGTTCCAGGCGCGTCGATTTGTGACGGCGAATGGGGGACACGTCCCTGGACACGGGCGTGTGCCAGGCCGTGTTCGTACCAGGTATTTTATTTTTTTCAGTCGGATCGTGGTCATTCTTTCCCTTATTTTGGGATCTGATGGTCCAGAACTGCCCTTGGGGAGTTAAGTCCGAGAATAGGGTTGGAAACCCTCATTCTTCTTCAAGCTTTTCTCTTACTAAATTCTAGAGAGAAGGGAGAGCAAGGAAGAAGGTGAAGGAGGGTTTGGGTTGTAGGAGAAGCTTCGGTGCTCCAAATCGCGAGCCGAGTCCAGATCCGTGGAGGCTAGATCATTGCGAAGGTTTTCATCCGGCTATTTTGCCATGGCAAGGAAGAGGAGTCGGAAGGTAATGACACTTCTCCTCTCGGTCTTAGGATATATGTCTTTAGCATCATTTCTTTTCTAGTTTCGGGCACCAAACACTAAAATAAGAGGGGTTTTGGGTCGCCAAGGTTCAAGAGGAACCTCCGGGTCGATTGAGTCCATCCCCGACATGATTTGCATTAGAGATCCGCTCCGTTAGTGGATTAGGCATGGTGGGTGAAGCCGTAGTTACGACCGTTAGTCCGACTCGGTGATGTTGCATACAAACTTTAAGGATTCGTAGAGTTTCCATTGCGGCAAGATGTCGTTTGTGATGTGGTGATGTTTTCCCCCTTTTTCTCGAGTGAGTACGTGTAGTCGTAACCGGACAAGGTTAACTCCTCGTGGCGGTAGATGGTTTCCTTGGTGGACAAGGTTAGCTCCGCATGAGTTGTAGATGGTTTCCTTGGTACGCGGGAATGCTGCAGTACAAATGAGGGACTAGGGTGGAATTGTCTTGGTTTGTGATGTGTCAAGGCGTGGCTGTGTCTCCGTGGTCGGTTGGCTATCCTGTGACGTTCACGTCATGTGTGGAGAGTGTCCCGGCGAGACTAGTCCCCTTCTGTAAGACTGACGAGAATGCCAAGCATGGGGGAAAACCTAGGCAATGAGGCCATGAGCGGGTGGGTTCTAGCAAGGCTTCTTAGAATCAGTCAGTTTGTGTTTGTTGGAATCCTGACATGAGACGTCAGAGCTTGTAGGCAAGCCCAGTTCTAAGACCTTGAGCGGGTGGGGCCTTTGCAAGAGTTCCATGTGGCGGCCTATGTGCCGTTGGGGGAAATTGAGTTAGCCCCCCTTTGTTTGTGGCTTTATGCCAATGGGGAAACGATGAGTACCCATGTGATGTGATGATGTGCTAGATGCATACGAGATAGGGTGCCTTGGGTGAAGCCCGGGTTGTTGCATACATGTTGCATAAGTAGGCCCTTTTTATTATATGCTCAACCAGTAGAGAACATGTATGATGTGTGTGACATCCAAGCCTGTTTTTATATCTGCTTTTTCTTGCTTATGAATATTGCATACGAACTGCTAACTTGCAGGTCGGAGGAGTGCCTCGGGGTCCCTTAGGGGCGGCCGGGAGGAGATGTGTTTGTTACACAGTTTGAGGTCAGCCTTTGCTGACCCACGCTACCAATAAATTTTACAGGGCAAGGATCGCATGCAGGAGCTAGCTCGCCGGCCATAAAGGCCTAAGCTTCATGAAGTGCTTCTCTCTTTTGTAGCTCTAATTATATGATGTTGTATTTTTGAGACTCATGTTGTCCGGCTTGCATGCCGAGGTAGACTAGGAGTGCTATGCACTTTCATGAATGTTGTATTGTGTGAGTTTGGACTCTCTTATGTTGTAAGGCCATAAGGCCATCTTTTAGTACTCTTTTAGTGGTGGATAACTTCTAGTCTTGTTTTTGTTTCCGCTGTTTTGTGCAAAGAGTTTTGAGTATGGGTAGTTATATCATCTTATAATACTAAAGCTGTGGCGTCCATATGTTGTGGGGCCCCGGCCGGACCCATATTATATGGTTATTACATGGGAGGTGTTACAATTTGGTATCAGAGGGAGGTTAGATACAAGGTCAATGTGTAGAGAAGTTATCCATATAAGAGTAACGCGGGACCATGAGTGTACTTATGTTTAAGTCTTGAGTTTAGAGACTGATTCCTTGTTTCTTGTTTTCTCGGAAGAGTACAAGCAACGAGGCGGGTACATCGAGAGCAAGAGAAGAGCTTTCGGCGAGCAGTGCTACTGCTCCAGGTCTTTTGGGCATGGGTGTTAACCCAGCCGATTTCTGTCACATGCTTGCAGAAGTGATAGTGGCGGCCCAAGCTGCAGCGGCAGCTCAAGTAGCAACCCCTGCTACACCGGATACGGCGACGGCCGTGCCAGGCGGAGAAGCCAGGCGAGTGGAACCTTTGGCGGAAAGGGTAGTTGTCGGGCATGGAGACCGGCACTTGAAGTATTTCCTGAGCTTCCATCCCCCGTCATTCAAGGGAGTTGGTACGTCAATGGATGCGGAGGATTGGTGGGTACGAATTCAAGAGCTTTTGAGGGCGGCAGAGATACTAGAAGAAACGAAATCTGAATATGCAGCATTTATGTTAGAAGGAGACGACAAGTTGTGTTGGGTGAGCCATTGCGGCCGCCAGTTCCCTGGACGCACCCCGTCGGTGGAGGAGTTTGGGGATGCTTTTCTGAAGAGGTACATTCTCGTTTCTACACGGTTGGCACTTTAGAGCCAGTTCCTGCACTTAATGCAGCGGGACAAGACGGTGGATGAGTATGTGCAGGAATTCACCCATTTGGGTCATTATGCGGGAACAACGATGGCAGATGATGTAGAGAAGGATAACCTATTCTACCAGGGGCTGAGGGAGAACCTGAGACAACCCCTCATTTTCATGAAGAGGGCTGGTTTTAATGAACTAGTTGAGGCTTCCAGGATATTGGAAAGTGATCTGGAGCGAACCCAACGTCGTAAGAGTTTTACTCCCAAGCAATGGGAAGGGAAGCCTTCCCAATCCCATGGAAAGTCTGAAGGGAGTAGGTGGAGGAATAAGCCTCACACATCCAGGTCCGGTGAGAAGAGCAAGTGGACGCCTGGAGGTTCTCACTCTAGGGGACCACCGACGTGTTATAACTACGGTAAGGTGGGGCACATAGCTCTTGTTTGTCCCCAAGGAGGAGTGGGGCAAGAGGCAAGGCAGGAGCAGACTGTGCGCTCCGGCCCCAGTGCTGCGGAGAAAGGGTAGATGGCGGAGTTGAGCGCTTCTCGGTTCCAACCGGTACAACCAAGGGCTTACAACCTTGGACAGCAAGAAGCGATCCGCCAAACCGATGTGGTGACAGGTATGAAGAAAATTTAAGTTTAAATTTTGTGCTTCATACTTTTAGACCCTTTTTGTGTGATGTCTATGTTGTAGGCTTCGTATTAGTTTCCGGACACACCGCTAGGGTATTGTTCGATACGGGAGCATCGCACTCCTTTATTGCGGAGAGCTTCATCTGGAGAATATGAGTTGAGTCTTTCTTGGCGGACGCGGAGTTGAAAGTGCGCATGCCCAATGGGTCATCCATGACCACCGGGGCCAAAGGGCGCATCTGTTGGGAGCTGGACGGAGTTGACTTCATTTTGGTAGCAGTGATTTTGCCTTTGGTTGAGTTTGATGTCATTCTGGGCATGGACTGGCTTGCAGAGCAGCGCACCAGTATTGATTGCCTATCTAAGGTAGTGACCATAAAGAGCAAAGGGCAGACGGAGGTCAAATTTGAGGGCCTTTGTAGAGTGGACTATTCCCTGATTTCGGCCATGCAATTGATGCGAGCGGTTAACCAGGGTGGTGTAGCGCTTGTAGCATTATTGGAGGTTCGTCTCTCTCACCTATCTATTGAGGAAGTGCCCGTAGTAGCAGAGTTCAAGGACGTGTTTCTGGATGAACTTCCTGGAGCGTCTGCTCAGCGGGAGATCGACTTCACAATCGAGTTAGTGCCGGAGGCTAGGCCGGTGTCACGTCCTCCGTTAAGGATGGCACCAAAGGAGTTGGCCGAACTCAAAGTACAGCTACAGGAACTGTTGGAGCAAGGGTATATAAGACCCAGTTCTTCACCGTGGAGCGCGCCGGTGTTGTTTGTAAAGAAGAAAGACGGTACCATGCGGCTATGCATAGACTACCGAGAGCTGAATAAATTGACTGTCAGGAATAAGTATCTGATTCCTCGGATAGATGACTTGTTCGACCAATTGGTGGGGTCAGTGGTGTATTCAAAATTGGACTTGAAGTCAGGCTATTATCAGCGGCGAATTCAGGATGAGGACATACCCAAAACTGCCTTCGGTATAAGGTATGGACACTTTGAGTTTACGGTGATGCCGTTCGGACTGACGAACGCACCATCTGTGTTCATGGATCTTATGAATAGAGTATTTCGGGAATACTTGGATTCTTTTGTGGTTGTCTTCATCGATGACATCTTGGTGTATTCCAAATCTGAAGTGGAGCATAAGACCCACTTGAGAGTGGTCTTGCAAGTGTTGAGGGAGAATCAGTTGTATGCAAAGTTCTCCAAGTGCGAGTTCTGGTTAGAGAAGGTGGCATTTTGGGCCACGTGATTAGTGGGGATGGGGTGGCAGTGGATCCAACAAAAGTGGAGGCCATTAGAGATTGGCCGGTCTTGAGGACCGTGGCGGAAGTCCGAAGTTTTCTTGGACTAGCCGGGTACTATAGGAGATTCATGGAAAATTTCTCGCGGATAGCTCTACCCCTCACCTCACTCACTCGTAAAGATCATAAGTTTGTGTGGACTCAAGAGTACAGTCAAGCATTTGAGGCACTGAAGGAGAGACTGATGATGGCTCCAATCCTAAGTCTACCGCAAGGGACCGAGGGATTTCAAATCTTTAGTGATGCATCGGGATGCGGTTTGGGTTGCGTTTTGGTGCAACATGGCAAGGTGATAGCTTTTGGGTCTAGACAGCTGAAGCCTCATAAGAGGAATTACCCCGTCCATGACTTGGAGTTGGCGGCGGTAATTTTCGAATTGAAAATATGGCGGCATTATGTGTATGGTGCAAAGGTGGAGATCTTCACGGATCATAAAAGCCTGAAGTATATCTTGGATCAAAAGGACTTGAACATGCGGTGACGCAGGTGGGTTGAGTTTCTTGGAGACTACGAAGTGACGATTCAGTATACGCCAGGTAAAGCCAATGTGGTGGCGGATGCCTTTAGTAGAAAGTACTCGGGGCAAGGGAATTGGATCGAAGCTCATGATGAGAGGTTGGTACGGGAATGGGAGTCCCTTGGTTTGGAATGTGTTATGAGAGGCGAGTCCGGCGTGGCTCGGTTGAACTAGATTGAAGTGCAGAATGACTGGACCGATCGCATTCGGGAAGCGACTCGGTTGGATGTGGTGTTTCAACCATTTGTGTTGGAGGCTCAAACGGGCGAGAGCAGCGCCTGGGAGATGATTGATGGGATTCTGAGGAAGGACGGAAGGGTTTGTATACTGCAGTTCGGCAAACTCCTTGAGGAGTTGATGTTTGAGGCTCACTTCACAAAGTACTCCATTCACTCGGGCAGTACAAAGATGTACTTGGATATGAAGAAATCATTTTGGTGGCCGGGGCTGAAGCGGGACGTAGCTTTGTATGTGAATCGTTGCCAGACTTGCGCCTTGGTGAAGGCCGAATGCCAGAAGTCGGGCGGGTTCCTGAAGCCCCTTCCAATCCCTGAGTGGAAATTTGATGACATCTCTATGGATTTTGTGCATGGTCTGCCTAGATCGCAGCAGGGTAATGATGCTATTTGGATGATCATGGACCGCTTAACCAAGGTGGCCCAATTCATCCCAAATCAGAAAGAGGACAGCGTGGAGAAGCTGGTGGAGTTGTATGTTCGCAACATTGTGCGACTGCATGGGATTCCAAAGAGTATAGTCAGCGATCGAGATGGACGGTTTACGTCCAAGGACTGGAGACTGGTTCAGAGGAGCTTGGGCACGAAACTAAAGTTCAGTACGGCGTTCCATCCTCAAACTGACGGGCAAACCGAAAGAACGAACCGTACTATGGAGGATATGCTGAGAATGTGCATTCTTGACTTCAGCAAGAGGTAGGAAGATCACCTCTTCATGGTGGAATTCGCGTACAATAATAGTAATCAAACAAGCATAAAAATGGCGCCATATGAAGCTTTGTATGGGAGACGCTGTCGAACACCGATGTCTTGGGCAGAGGCGGGAGACACCAAAATTTTGGGAAAGGAGGCAGTGGTTGACGCTTGTGAGTTGGTACGGACCATTCAAGAGCATATGAAGGTGGCACAAGACCGGCAAGCAAAATACTTTAATGCTCGTCATAGGAAGTTGTAGTTTGCGGTAGGTGATTGGGTCTATTTGAAGATCAAGCCGTTCAAGGGCATCTCACGGATTCGCCGACTCAAGAAGTTGAGTCCAAGGTTTTTGGGGCCTTTTGAAGTTGTTGAACGGGTGGGAGAAGCAGCCTATCGGTTGGCGTTGTCCGCGGAGCTGAGTGGATTGCATGACATCTTCCATGTCTCCACCTTGAGGAAAGCCTTGGTGGAGGCCAGTGTGTTGATCGAGCCGGCATCGGTGCCAATTGAGGAAGAGTTGAGGATGCGAGTCTGTCCAATCGCTATTGAGGATTCGGAGACTCGGTAGTTGCGGAATAAAGTGGTTAAACTCGTGACAGTCCGATGGGACAACTGCGGTCGTGAGGAGCAATCTTGGGACCGAGAGCAAGCCATGCTAGAAGAGTATCCAGAACTCTTCATTTCAGGTACCATTTAATTGTGTTCCCTTTTGTTTTGTAATTTCCAGACAAAATTCTGTTAAGGGGGGAGAGTTGTAATACCCCAGATTTTGAGAGAGGGTCGATTTACGTTTCTGGACAATTTTGGTTTCTGGCAGGGGGCACACGGCCCGGGACATGGGCGTGTCCCAGGCCATGTCAGGCTGGAGTCGATTACTTGGCCGTGTAGTCGACACTTTGCGCTCGGCGAAGTATCGAGACAGGGCACACGGCCTGCGACACGGCCGTGTCGTAGGGTGTGCCGAGCCCGTGTCGACACTCGGCTCGGGGTGTCGACATTTTCGCTCGACAATGTGCCGATACAAGGCACACGGCCTAGGACATGGGCGTGTCCAAGGCCGTGTGGGTCGGTCGACGAATTTCAGTCGACGATGCTCACTCGACGGGTGTCGAGTGTCGAGTGTCGAGTGTCGAGACTGGGGCACACGGCCTATGACACGGGCGTGTCACAGGGCGTGTCTCGCTTGGTCGACGATCTTTGGTGGACATTTTTCCGCGATGTTGACACAAAGGCTGTCGACGAGTGTCGAGACTTCGCACACGGCATGTGACACGACAGTGTCCCAGGCCGTGTCCTTCTCGGGTTGTTTTCGGGACTGTGTCGATGGAGGCACACGGCCGACCACACGGCCGTATCAGTTGGGACACGGGCGTGTCGGGTCGAACACGGGCATGTCGAATGCCCGTGTGCTGTTCCAGGTGCGTCGATTTGTGACGGCGAATGGGGGACACGGCCCTGGACACGGGCGTGTGCCAGGCCGTGTTCGTCCCAGGTATTTTATTTTTTCAGTCGGATCGTGGCCATTCTTTCCCTTATTTTGGGATCTGATGGTCCAGAACTGCCCTTAGGGAGTTAAGTCCGAGAATAGGGTGGGAAACCCTCATTCTTCTTTAAGCTTTTCTCTTACTAAATTCTAGAGAGAAGGGAGAGCAAGGAAGAAGGTGAAGGATGGTTTGGGTTGTAGGAGAAGCTTCGGTGCTCCAAATCGCGAGCCGAGTCCAGATCCGTGGAGGCTAGATCGTTGCGAAGGTTTTCATCCGGCTATTTTGCCATGACAAGGAAGAGGAGTCGGAAGGTAATGACACTTCTCCTCTCGGTCTTAGGATACATGTCTTTAGCATCATTTATTTTCTATTTTTGGGCACCAAACACTCAAATAAGAGGGGTTTTGGGTCGCCAAGGTTCAAGAGGAACCTCCGGGTCGATTGAGTCCGTCCCCGGCATGATTTGCATTAGAGATTCGCTCTGTTAGTGGATTAGGCATGGTGGGTGAAGCCGTAGTCGTGACCGTTAGTCCGACTCGGTGATGTTGCATACGAACTTTAAGGATTCGTAGAGTTTCCATTGTGGCAAGATGTCGTTTGTGATGTGGTGATGTTTTCCCCCTTTTTCTCGAGTGAGTACGTGTAGTCGTAACCAGACAAGGTTAGCTCCTCGTGACGGTAGATAGTTTCCTTGGTGGACAAGGTTAGCTCCGCATGACTTGTAGATGGTTTCCTTGGTGCGCAGGAATGTTGCAGTACAAATGAGGGACTAGAGTGGAATTGTCTTAGTTTGTGATGTGCCAAGGCGTGGTTGTGTCTCCGTGGTCGGTTGTCTATCCTATGACGTTCACGTCATGTGTGGAGAGTGTCCCGGCGAGACTAGTCCCCTTCTGTAAGACTGACGAGAATGCCAAGCATGGGGGCAAACCTAGGCAATGAGGCCATGAGCGGGTGGGGTCCGGCAAGGCTTCTTAGAATCGGTCAGTTTGTGTTTGTTGGAATCCTGACATGAGACGTCAGAGCTTGTAGGCAAGCCCGGTTCTAAGACCTTGAGCGGGTGGGGCCTTTGCAAGAGTTCCATGTGGCGGCCTCTGCGCCGTTGGGGGAAATTGAGTTAGCCCCCCTTTATTTGTGGCTTTATGCCAATGGGGAAACGATGAGTACCCATGTGATGTGATGATGTGCTAGATGCATACGAGATAGGGTGCCTTGGGTGAAGCCCGGGTTGTTGCATACATGTTGCATAAGTAGGCCCTTTTTATTATATGCTCAACCAGTAGAGAACATGTATGATGTGTGTGACATCCAAGCCTGTTTCTGTATCTGCTTTTTCTTGCTTATGAATATTGCATACGAAGTGCTAACTTGCAGGTCAGAGGAGTACCTCGGGGTGCCTTAGGGGCGGCCGGGAGGAGATGTGTTTGTTACATAGTTTGAGGTCAGCCTTTGCTGACCCACGCTACCAATAAATTTTATAGGGCAAGGATCGCATGCAGGAGCTAGCTCGCCGGCCAGAAAGGCCTAAGCTTCATGAAGTGCTTCTCTCTTTTGTAGCTCTAATTATATGATGTTGTATTTTTGAGACTCATGTTGTCCGGCTTGCATGCCGAGGTAGACTAGGATTGCTATGCACTTTCATGAATGTTCTATTGTGTGAGTTTGGACTCTCTTATGTTGTAAGGCCATAAGGCCATCTTTTAGTACTCTTTTAGTGGTGGATAACTTCTAGTCTTGTTTGTGTTTCCGCTGTTTTGTGCAAAGTGTTTTGAGTATGGGTAGTTATATCATCTTATAATACTAAAGCTGTGGCGTCCATATGTTGTGGGGCCCCGGCCGGACCCATATTATACGGTCATTACAGGGGAGGTGTTAAAATTTGGTATCACAGGGAGGTTAGATTCAAGGTCAATGCGTAGAGAAGTTATCCACATAAGAGTAATGCGGGACCATGAGTGTACTTATGTTTAAGTCTTGAGTTTAGAGACTGATTCCTTGTTTTCTCGGAAGAATGCAAGCAACGAGGCGGGTATGACGAGAGCAAGAGAAGAGCTTTCGGCGAGCACTGCTACTGCTCTAGGTCTTTTGGGCACGGGTGTTAACCCGGCCGATTTCTACCGCATGCTTACAGAAGCGATAGTGGCGGCCCAAGCTGTAGCGGCAGCTCAAGTAGCAACCCCTGCTACACCGGATACGACGACGGCCGTGCCAGGCGGAGAAGCCAGGCGAGCGGAGCCTTTGGCGAAAAGGGTAGTTGTCGAACATGGAGACCGGCACTTGAAGTATTTCCTGAGCTTCCATCCCCCGTCATTCAAGGGAGTTGGTACGCCAATGGATGTGGAGGATTGGTGGGTTCGAATTCAAGATCTTTTGAGGGCGGCAGAGACACCAGAAGAAAAGAAATCTGAATATGCGGCATTCATGTTACAAGGAGACGCCAAGTTGTGGTGGGTGAGCCATTGCGGCCGCCAGTTCCCTGGACGCACCCCGTCGGTGGAGGAGTTTGGGGATGCTTTTCTGAAGAGGTACATTCCCGTTTCTACACGGTTGGCACTTCAGAGGCAGTTCCTGCACTTAATGCAGCGGGACAAGACGGTGGATGAGTATGTGCAGGAATTCACCCATTTGGGTCGTTATGCGGAAACAATGATGGCAGATGATGTAGAGAAGGATAACCTCTTCTACCAGGGGCTGAGGGAGAACCTGAGACAACCCCTCATTTCCATGAAGAGGGATGGTTTTAATGAACTAGTTGAGGCTTCCAGGATATTGGAAAGTGATAAGGAGCGAACCCAACGTCGTAAGGGTTTTACTCCCAAGCAAGGGGAAGGGAAGCCTTCCCAATCCCATGGAAAGTCTGAACGGAGTAGGTGGAGGAATAAGCCTCACACATCCAGGTCCGGTGAGAAGAGCAAGTGGACGCATGGAGGCTCTCACTCTAGGGGACCGCCGACGTGTTATAACTGCGGTAAGGTGGGGCACATAGCTCTTGTTTGTCCCCAAGGAGGAGCGGGGCAAGAGGCAAGGCAGGAGCAGACTGTGCGCTCCGGCCCCAGTACTGCGGAGAAAGGGAAGATGGCGGAGTCGAGCGCTCCTCGATTCCAACCGATGCAACCAAGGGCTTACAACCTTGGACAGCAAGAAGAGATCCGCCAAACCGATGTGGTGACAGGTATGAAGAACATTTAAGTTGAAATTTTGTGCTTCATACTTTTAGACCCTTTTTGTGTGATGTCTATGTTGTAGGCTTCATATTAGTTTCCGGATACACCGCTAGGGTATTGTTCGATACGGGAGCATCGCACTCCTTTCTTGCGGAGAGCTTCATCCGGAGAATATGAGTTGAGTCTTTCTCGGCGGACGCGGAGTTGAAAGTGCGCATGCCCAATGGGTCATCATTGACCACCGGGGCCAAAGGGCGCATCTGTTGGGAGCTGTACGGTGTTGACTTCATTTTAATAGCAGCGATTTTGCCTTTGGTTGAGTTTGATGTCATTCTGGGCATGGATTGGCTTGCAGAGCAGCGCGCTAGTATTGATTGCCTATCTAAGATAGTGACCCTAAAGAGCAAAGGGCAGACGGAGATCAAATTTGAGGGCCTTTGTAGAGTGGCCTATTCCCTGATTTCGGCCATGCAATTGATGCGAGCTGTTAACCAGGGTGGTGTAGTGCTTGTAGCATTATTGGAGGTTCGTCTCTCTCACGTATCTATTGAGGAAGTGCCCGTAGTGGCAGAGTTCATGGACGTGTTTTTGGATGAACTTCCTGGAGCGCCTCCTCAGCTGGAGATCGACTTCACGATCGAGTTGGTGCCGGAGGCTATGCTGGTGTCACGTCCGACTCGGTGATGTTGCATACGAACTTTAAGGATTCGTAGAGTTTCCGTTGCGGCAAGATGTCGTTTGTGATGTGGTGATGTTTTCCCCCTTTTTCTCGAGTGAGTACGTGTAGTCGTAACCGGACAAGGTTAGCTCCTCGTGGCGGTAGATGGTTTCCTTGGTGGACAAGGTTAGCTCCGCATGAGTTGTAGATGGTTTCCTTGGTGCGCGGGAACGCTGCAGTACAAATGAGGGACTAGGGTGGAATTGTCTTGGTTTGTGATGTGCCAAGGCGTGGCTGTGTCTCCATGGCCGGCTGGCTATCCTGTGACGTTCACGTCAAGTGTGGAGAGTGTCCCGGCGAGACTAGTCCCCTTCTGTAAGACTGACGAGAATGCCAAGCATGGGGGCAAACCTAGGCAATGAGGCCATGAGCGGGTGGGGTCCGGCAAGGCTTCTTAGAATCGGTCAGTTTGTGTTTGTTGGAATCCTGACATGAGACGTCAGAGCTTGTAGGCAAGCCCGGTTCTAAGACCTTGAGCGGGTGGGGCCTTTGCAAGAGTTCCATGTGGCAGTCTGTGTGCCGTTGGGGGAAATTGAGTTAGCCCCCCTTTGTTTGTGGCTTTATGTCAATGGGGAAACGATGAGTACCCATGTGATGTGATGATGTGCTAGATGCATACGAGATAGGGTGCCTTGGGTGAAGCCCGGGTTGTTGCATACATGTTGCATAAGTAGGCCCTTTTTATTATATGCTCAACCAGTAGAGAACATGTATGATATGTGTGACATTCAAGCCTGTTTCTGTATCTGCTTTTTCTTGCTTATGAATATTGCATACGAAGTGCTAACTTGCGGGTAGGAGGAGTACCTCCGGGTGCCTTAGGGGCGGCCGGGAGGAGATGTGTTTGTTACATTGTTTGAGGTCAGCCTTTGCTGACCCACGCTACCAATAAATTTTACAGGGCAAGGATCGCATGCAGGAGCTAGCTCGCCGGCCAGAAAGGCCTAAGCTTCATGAAGTGCTTCTCTCTTTTGTAGCTCGAATTATATGATGTTCTATTTTTGAGACTCATGTTGTCCGACTTGCATGCCGAGGTAGACTAGGAGTGCTATGCACTTTCATGAATGTTGTATTGTGTGAGTTTGGACTCTCTTATGTTGTAAGGCCATAAGGCAATCTTTTAGTACTCTTTTAGTGGTGGATAACTTCTAGTCTTGTTTGTGTTTCCGCTATTTTGTGCAAAGTGTTTTGAGTATGGGTAGTTATATCATCTTATAATACTAAAGCTGTGGCGTCCATATGTTGTGGGGCCCCGGCCGGACCCATATTATACGGTCATTACAGGGGAGTTGTTACAATTTGGTATCAGAGGGAGGTTAGATTCAAGGTCAATGCGTAGAGAAGTTATCCACATAAGAGTAACGCGGGACCATGAGTGTACTTATGTTTAAGTCTTGAGTTTAGAGACTGATTCCTTGTTTCTTGTTTTCTCGGAATAGTGCAAGCAACGAGGCGGGTACGTCGAGAGCAAGAAAAGAGCTTTCGGCGAGCAGTGCTACTGCTCCAGGTCTTTTGGGCACGGGTGTTAACCTGGCCGATTTCTGACGCATGCTTGCAGAAGCGATAGTGGCGGCCCAAGCTGCAGCGGCAGCTCAAGTAGCAACCCCTGCTACACCGGATATGGCGACGGCATGCCAGGCGGAGAAGCCAGGCGAGTGGAGCCTTTGGCGGAAAGGGTAGTTGTCGGACATGGAGACGGCACTTGAAGTATTTCCTGAGCTTCCATCCCCCGTCATTCAAGGGAGTTGGTACGCCAACGGATGCAGAGGATTGGTGGGTTCGAATTCAAGAGCTTTTGAGGGCGGCAGAGACACCAGAAGAAAAGAAATCTGAATATGCGGCATTCATGTTAGAAGGAGACGCCAAATTCTGGTGGGTGAGCCATTGCGGCCGCCAGTTCCCTGGACGCACCCCGTCGGTGGAGGAGTTTGGGGATGCTTTTCTGAAGAGGTACATTCCCGTTTCTACACGGTTGGCACTTCAGAGGCAGTTCCTGCACTTAATGCAGCGGGACAAGACGGTGGATGAGTATGTGCAGGAATGCACCCATTTGGGTCGTTATGCGGGAACAATGATGGCAGATGATGTAGAGAAGGATATCCTCTTCTACCAGGGGCTGAGGGAGAACCTGAGACAACCCCTCATTTCCATGAAGAGGGATGGTTTTAATGAACTAGTTGAGGCTTCCAGGATATTGGAAAGTGATATGGAGCGAACCCAACGTCGTAAGGGTTTTACTCCCAAGCAAGGGGAAGGGAAGCCTTCCCAATCCCATGGAAAGTCTGAAGGGAGTAGGTGGAGGAATAAGCCTCACACATCCAGGTCCGGTGAGAAGAGCAAGTGGACGCATGGAGGCTCTCACTCTAGGGGACCGCCGACGTGTTATAACTGCGGTAAGGTGGGGCACATAGCTCTTGTTTGTCCCCAAGGAGGAGCGGGGCAAGAGGCAAGGCAGGAGCAGACTGTGCGCTCCGGCCCCAGTACTGCGGAGAAAGGGAAGATGGCGGAGTCGAGCGCTTCTCGGTTCCAACCGATGCAACCAAGGGCTTACAACCTTGCACAGCAAGAAGAGATCCGCCAAACCGATGTGGTGACAGGTATGAAGAACATTTAAGTTGAAATTTTGTGCTTCATACTTTTAGACCCTTTTTGTGTGATGTCTATGTTGTAGGCTTCGTATTAGTTTCCGGATACACCGCTAGGGTATTGTTCGATACGGGAGCATCGCACTCCTTTCTTGCGGAGAGCTTCATCCGGAGAATATGAGTTGAGTCTTTCTCGGCGGACGCGGAGTTGAAAGTGCGCATGCCCAATGGGTCATCCATGACCACCGGGGCCAAAGGGCGCATCTGTTGGGAGCTGTACGGAGTTGACTTCATTTTGATAGCAGCGATTTTGCCTTTGGTTGAGTTTGATGTCATTCTGGGCATGGACTGGCTTGCAGAGCAGCGCGCTAGTATTGATTGCCTATCTAAGATAGTGACCCTAAAGAGCAAAGGGCAGACGGAGGTCAAATTTGAGGGCCTTTGTAGAGTGGCCTATTCCCTGATTTCGGCCATGCAATTGATGCGAGCGGTTAACTAGGGTGGTGTAGTGCTTGTAGCATTATTGGAGGTTCGTCTCTCTCACGTATCTATTGAGGAAGTGCCCGTAGTGGCAGAGTTCATGGACGTGTTTTTGGATGAACTTCCTGGAGCGCCTCCTCAGTGGGAGATCGACTTCACGATCGAGTTGGTGTCGGAGGCTAGGCCGGTGTCACGTCTGACTCAGTGATGTTTCATACGAACTTTAAGGATTCGTAGAGTTTCCGTTGCGGCAAGATGTTGTTTGTGATGTGGTGATGTTTTTCCCCTTTTTCTCGAGTGAGTACGTGTAGTCGTAACCGGACAAGGTTAGCTCCTCGTGGCGGTAGATGGTTTCCTTGGTGGACAAGGTTAGCTCCGCATGAGTTGTAGATGGTTTCCTTGGTGCGCGGGAATGCTGCAGTACAAATGAGGGACTAGGGTGGAATTGTCTTGGTTTGTGATGTGCCAAGGCATGGCTGTGTCTCCGTGGTCGGCTGGCTATCCCGTGACGTTCACGTCATGTGTGGAGACTGTCCCGACGAGACTAGTCCCCTTCTGTGAGACTGAGGAGAATGCCAAGCATGGGGGCAAGCCCGAGCAATGAGGCCATGAGCAGGTAGGGTCCGGCAAGGCTTCTTAGAATCGGTCAGTTTGTGTTTGTTGGAATCCTGATATGAGACGTCAGAGCTTGTAGGTAAGCCCGGGTCTAAGACCTTGAGCGGGTGGGGCCTTTGCAAGAGTTCCATGTGGCGGCCTGTGTGCCGTTGGGGGAAATTGAGTTAGCCCCCCTTTGTTTGTGGCTTTATGCCAATGGGGAAACGATGAGTACCCATGTGATGTGATGATGTGCTAGATGCATACGAGATAGGGTGCCTTGGGTGAAGCCCGGGTGGTTGCATACATGTTGCATAAGTAGGCCCTTTTTATTATATGCTCAACCAGTAGAGAACATGTATGATGTGTGTGACATCCAAGCCTGTTTCTGTAGTTGCTTTTTCTTGCTTATGAATATTGCATATGAAGTGCTAACTTGCAGGTTGGAGGAGTACCCCGGGGTCCGTTAGGGGCGGCCGGGAGGAGATGTGTTTGTTACACAGTTTGAGGTCATCCTTTGCTGACCCACGTTACCAATAAATTTTACATGGCAAGGATCGCATGCAGGAGCTATCTCGCCGACCAGAAAGGCCAAAGCTTCATGAAGTGCTTCTCTCTTTTGTAGCTCTAATTATATGATGTTGTTTGTTTGAGACTCATGTTGTCCGGCTTGCATGTTGAGGTAGACTAGGAGTGCTATGCACTTTCATGAATGTTGTATTGTGTGAGTTTGGACTCTCTTATGTTGTAAGGCCATAAGGCCATCTTTTAGTACTCTTTTAGTGGTGGATAACTTCTAGTCTTGTTTGTGTTTCCGCTGTTTTGTGCAAAGAGTTTTGAGTATGAGTAGTTATATCATCTTATAATACTAAAGCTGTGACGTCTATATGTTGTGGGGCCCTAGCCGGACCCATATTATACGGTCATTACAGGGGAGGTGTTATAGATAGTACCCATCTGAATAACAGTAATGTTTTTCAGTCTGGCTATCTCATTCCACTTCTGATCCAGCAATTTCTCTGAATCAGATGCAGCCATCTTAAGATCTGCAATTTCCTTAGCCAGATTTTTGGCCAGGTCTTTGCTCTTCTTAAGTACCTGCAGCAAGTCTCCATATTCATCTATCAGCTGATGAATATCACCTTTAGACTCAGACCCATCCACATAACTTGATGCAAATGTTGCTAACTCTAACTCAGTACTGCAATCTGAATTTATAGAAATACATTGTACCTTACTAGGACCAGGCTGATCCTGGCACTTGTCTTCTTCTGACACAGCCATCAGTCTCTTACACTGATGGTCTTCTTGTTCATATATGGAGTTCAGCACCTGGAGAAACTCTTCTTCTTCATCTGCTGCATATAGACCAATGTAGGCCTCAGCTTTAGATTCTGACTCTGAAGTAGATTGTTCTGTCAAGCTCTTCTCCTTCTTAGCAACAAAGGATTTCTCTTTCTTGCTTTAGTGTTGACTCTTTTTCTTATATGCAGTCTCTTTTCTTTTATCTGGACACTCTTCCACAATATGTCCAGGCCTATTACAGCAATAACAAACTATTTTTGATGTTGTAGATTTGCTTGGCTTAGACCTGCTCCTTTCCTTCCTGGATGACTTCCTCTTTTAATAATACTCATCCTTAGGCTGAGATGTGGAAGGCTTAGACTTCCACTACTTCTTCTTCAGGAATCTCTGAAACTGTCTTGTAAAAGATGCAAAATCTTCATCTGAGTCACTGCTGTCTGAATTCTGGTTGTCTGAATTATCTGAAGTAGTTTCAGCAACAATCTTAGGAGGTGATGGATACATCCTCCTATTTTTTATAGTGGCTTCAACCTTGAAGGCCACAGAATTTTCTCTATGCTCACCTTTTGCACTTTTCTCTTCCTCTTTCCTTGTCATTAGCTGCATCTCATATGACAGCAGTTTTCCAAACAAGGTTGGTGGAGAGATATCTGTAAGTTTGGTCACTTCCCTAATGGCACAAATCTTAGTGTCTCAATCCTTTGTCAAGGATCTTAGGAATTTATCATTCAGTTCATATGTACTGAATATTCTAGCATAGGACATCAGCTCATTTACAATCCTATAGAACTTTTTATAGCACTCAGTTATACTGTCAGACTTTCCTTGTCTGAAACTCTCATATTCCTGGTTTAGCATAGATTTTCTATCTTGTCTTACTTCTTCAGAACCCTCCATGTAGACTATTAAAGTATCCCACATTTCTTTGGAGGTCTTGCAGTGAATCAAATTTTGAAAGGTTGCATCATTTATGGCACTAACTATGATATTCTGGGCTCTCTTATCCATATTTGCCAGGATGATCTCATCCTTAGTCATTTCTGAGAAATCCTTGGGAATTCTTTGGTTTGCATCCAGAATTGAAATCTTCATTGGGATATAAGGACCTTCCTTGACTGTAATATATATCCTTGGATCAGAAGCCTCCATAAACATCCTGACCCTTTTTTTTCAGATCCCAAATATCTCCTTTCTGCATATGGGTAGTTTCATAGAACCTATCTCCTTATGATTTTCACCTGAACCCATTTTCTTGATTCTTAAATCTGCCTTAAGGATCTCACTCAGACTATTAAGTCCTTCTTTGAGTAACCTCCCTCTGATAGCACTTGAAAGAATTAGTGTCTAACCACCTAGAGGGGGGTGAATACGTGTAATTCCTGTTTTTCTTTCAAGGCAGGAAATCAATTCTGTTATTTAAGCAGAAATTGCAAATTCTACAACTACACAGCACAGCAATCACAAAAATATCACAACACAGATTGCACACAGATTTTTATAGTGGTTCCCCAAGGTTTGGGTACATCCACTTTCCCCCTTCACCTATCTAGCAGTGTACTAGATTCGGCCTAACTTCTGCACTTCACCTCAGATCCTCAGATCTTACAAACAACTCAAAACCCCAAACAAGGTTCATACAACTCAGGCACTCTGCCCTACCTCAGCCTTCAACAAGGCCTACACTCAGAGATCACAATCTCCCACAACTCAGGCTCACTGCCCTACCTTAGCCTTCAACAAGGCCTACCACTCAGAGAATTTACTCTACTACACTCAGCCTTTATAAAACAGCCTTACAATCTCAGATCTATAAAGATCCTACAAAAATTTGATTTATTAAAGTATGTTACCACCACCCAGATAGAGAGAGAAGGGATGGATGGCTTCTTGATGAGTTCTTGGAAGAACTTGATGGCAGAGCACAACCTCTCTTAGCTTTCTTCGAAGCCTCTTGAATCTGAACTCAGTAGGGTTGAACTCTTGAGAAGTTGATCTTCAATCAGCTTTTGACTTGAGATTCAGATCTCAATCTGAATCTTTCTTGGCAGCCTTGTTCAGCAACTACACTTCTTAGATGGAGCTCTCTCTCTCCAACTTCTTAGATCTTCTGTCGAATGTCTTCTTCTTTTTGTGTTGATAGATATCTGTGTAGATCTTCAATTATAATTATGATCAATCCACTTTTTGTTGAAGGATAAAGCCTTTATATACTCTTCCTCCATGGTAACCGGCTGATCCGATTTCTAACAAACTTCTGAAAACTTTGACAGTTGCAGTAGACCGGTTAGTAATGGCAGCTGTCAAGTCATCCAGTCACTTCTTGAAATACTGTCTCTGTCTAAAAGTGTCGAGTATGATCTTCATTCTGTATCGACACAAGTAGACTAAGTATCGACACAAGTGGACTAAGTGTCAACACAAGCCTTGGTGGTGTCAACACATCTCCTTTGTTGTTGTTCATACTTCTCGACACAGCCTTCTGTTGAATTTGTCGACACTGATTCTGTGTGTCGACACAAATACTTCTCCTTTAACATAGTTGAAACTTTGCTGTGTGTCGACACAAGTCCTGTGTGTCGACACAGTTGATGTCGACAAAGTCTTTTGTGTGTCAACACTGCCTTTGTGTGTCGACACAGTTACTTCTTTTCTTTAACTTTGTTGATATTGTGCTGTGTGTCGACACAAATCCTGTGTGTCGACACAGTTGATGTCGACTAGCTATTTCTGTGTGTCGACACTGCCTCTAGGTGTCGACACAGTTGATGTCGACAATGCTTCACTATGTGTCGACACTGCCTCCTGGTGTCGACACAATTTCTTCTGGTGTCGACAAAGACTTTCCTGGTGTCGACATAACTAACTCCAAGTGTCGATACAACTTTTCTCCAGTGTTGACACAAGCCTTCATAAGTGTCGACACAGCTTCTCTAGGTGTCGACACATGGACTTAGAAATTTTCCTTCATTTTTGCATTTACTTAACCTGCACATATAAACTCAAAATACATCAAATACACCTTGATGCATATCATTAAGTAGGGTGAGGCTTATTCAAATCTGGTACACATTTTCCAATGTACCCAACACTGTCGGAAGAAGAAGCTCAGCACAAGATATATGGGGCCTTATAGGATCCGGGAGCGGATCGGTCCCTTAGCATACAGGCTGGAGCTGCCTCCGGAGCTGGCGAGTCTGCACAACTTGTTCCATGTATCCTCTCTTAGGTGGGCTCAACTATGCACGGAGCAGTAGATTACGGCCACAGATGGGCCGGTAGCATCTGATCGGTCAGTTCACCTGGAACCGGTCTGGATTGAAGACAAGAGGATACGAGTCTTGCGCCGCAAGAAGGTACCATTGGTCAAGGTTCTGTGGAGGAATCATGAGGAGAGGAGCACACATGGGAGCCGCGGGACCTGATGCAATGAAAGTACCTATAGCTTTTCAGTCAGGTACTACTCACAACCTTTCGGGATGTTACAATTTACCTTTCATATTTGAAACCCTGTAGGGCGTAACTAGAATTTCGAGGACAAAATTTTTGTGTGTATATATTGGGATTTGTAACATCCCTCAAACAACTAGACCCCTAAGGGTAGCTTTGTCATGACTAGGTCATGACAGAATCCTCTGAATCCCCAGAGGGCCATGGGGCTTCACCAAGACTTCAATACCCCACCATGGTCTCATCAATTAATTGTAAGGTCCATTAGAGCCCTAAGGGTCCATTGAAGTCGACCCAGGGTGGTCAGGTTGACCTAAAACCACTCTAGGCCTAAATTAGGCAAGGTGCCCTAACTAAGGGTAGTGTGCCCTAGTAAAGTCCAACAAACCCTACTAGGGCCTTCCTAGACCTAAAGTGGGGTCAATGGGTCACTAAGCACCCATGGAGGGCAGTCAAAGTGGTTAAGTTGACCAAAGTCAAATCTATCCCAAAATGTGTCAAACTGACCTACATAGGGTCAACTGACCTTCCCTTAGCCATGTGGATCCCACTTAGGTCCTCCTAACCCTAAAGTGGTTCCAATGGGTCACTAAGGACCCATGGAGGGCAGTCAAAGTGGTTAAGTTGACTAAAGTCAACTCTAACCCTAAATGGGTCAAACTGACCTACAATGGGTCAAACTGACCTGCACAGGACCAATTGAAGTTCCCTTAATCAAGTGTACCCAAGATATACCTTCCTAACCCTAGTGAGAGGCCAATGGGTCACCAAGGACCCATTGGGGTCAACCAAAAAGGCTAAGTTGACCCAAGTCAACTCTAGCCCTAAAGTGGTCAAAGTGCCCTGATTAAGGGTCAAGTGACCTCCAAAGGGCCAAGTCAACCCCACCTAGACCTTACGGGAGGCCAATAGGTCACCAAGGACCCATTAGGGGCAACCTCAAAGACCAAATTGACCAAGGTCAACCCTAGTCAAGGTTTAGGTCAAGCTAGCCCAAATGGGCTAACTCAAGCTCAAGCCCAATTCACTTGGGCTAACCTTGTATTAATGGATGAAATGAACATGTGGGCTGCCATTGGGTTAGGTAGGAGTCAAATTTCAGGCTTGGTGAGTGGGAGAGAGAAAAAGCTTCAAATGAAAGCGAGAGAAAGAGAAGGGAGTAATGGGGGAAGACTTTGGGGATCATCCTTCCCCTTCCCCAACCCCTCATTCAATTCACTAGGACAAGGGGAGTGTAGTCCCATTTCAACTAGTTATTCTTTGACTGGTTTGAGCCATGCCTCATCCCCCACCCACCATGGCCGAAATTTGACTAAAGGGCCATTAATGGCAATACATCCTACACCCACCTAACACCCCAATTCTCCTTAAAAACTTCATTGGACTCCAGGGATTCAGTTCAACACATTACCTGTAGTAGCCAACGAAGTTCACTGTGTTGTTGCAGAAATCTGACCACCACCACCATGACAATCCATCGATCGGCAAGGCTACAGCCACCCACACATGTCCTCCTCTACTCCTTCTATGGATAGATCGTAGGAATCTTTTATGATGAGAATCGTGCACAAATGAGCCAGATCGGGTGAGGATTTTTCCTACTTTTCCAAAATAAAATGGGTCGGGTTCGCCGGAAACCACACCTCCAGCGGCCGTATCGCCGCCCGACGGTAGCCCCCACCTCAACGAAGGTGGTGGCAGTGGTAGCTGGCTAGGGAGGTGGTCGGGTGGCCGGGAAAAGGGCTTGGAATAAGCTCCAGGTCGGTCTGATCCCAGCCCTTAGCTGGAGGAAGAAGATGATAAACTAGGAAAGAATGTAGAATTGATAAACTAGGAAATAAAACCATAATTTGATTTCTAAGACTTTAAACTACCCCAGGCATAGTCTTCATCAGCGGCAAGCCCGCCTATACAATGTTCGATACGGGTTCTTCCCACTCATTCGTGTCAGAAGCCTTCGTGGAAGGGCTGGAAGGCGTGGAGCGGTTCACTTGCTTTATGATGAGGATATGACTACCAGACGGATCGGAGCAATTCTCCACCGCCCGCTGCAACATGGAGGCGGAGATCGGCGGAAAGATATTTGAAGCAGCAGTGATGATCATGAAGATGCCAGTCTTTGATTTGATCCTGTGAATGACTTGGTTGCACTGGAACCATGCTCAGATTGATTGCATGTCCAAGTGGATTACTGTGAGGCATGGGGATTCCAATATCATCATCGAAGGTATTAGATCTATTCCCCCTCTCTTGATGTCATCTGTGCATGTCGTCAAGGCCCACTTGCAGGGGGGAGGAAGTTTATGAAGTGTTATTTGAAATGGCTGAGGCCAAGGGTTCCATCTCGGATATCCCGGTGGTGCGAGATTTTGCCAACGTATTCCCAGAGAAGCTGCCAGGGCTACCCCCGCACCGGGAGCAGGATTTTTGGATACAACTAGTGTTGGGGGCTAAGCCACCATCTAGATCCCCTTACCGGATGGCCCCGAAGGAGCTGACAGAGTTTCGGAGCCAGCTACAGGAGCTAGTGGAGGCCAGATTTGTCCGGCCGAGCTCTTCACCATGGGGAGCCCCAATGTTGTTCGTCAAAAATAAAGACAGGACACTTAGATTGTGCATCGACTACCGGGCACTGAACCGACTGACAGTCCAGAATACTTATCCATTGCCAAGGATAGATGAGCTGTTTGATCAGCTGGAGGGGGCACATTTCTTTTCAAAATTGGATTTGAGGTCGGGCTACTATCAGCTGCGGATCCAGGAGGAGGACATACTGAAGACAGCCTTCAGTAGCAGATATGGGTTGTTCGAGTTTACTGTGATGCCCTTCGGGATCACGAATGCACCGTCGGCATTCATGAGCCTCAAGAATAGGGTGTTCGAGGTATATCTGGATGTGTTCGTCATTGTATTTATTGACGATATCCTTATCTACTCGAGGACAGAGGAGGAGCACACACGACATCTGATGCTGACCTTAGAGACACTGCGGGAGCACTAGCTTTATGCAAAGTTCAGCAAATTCTAGTTCTGGCTGAAGGAGGTGGCTTTCCTAAGCCATATCATTAGTGGTGCTGGGTTGGCAGTGGACCCTGCCAAGATTCAAGCATTTCGAGATTGGCCGCAGCTGAAGTCGGCCACATATGTGCGGAGTTTTCTAGGACTTGCCTATTACTACTGGTAGTTCATTGAGGGATTTTCTCATATTGCCCTTCCACTCACATCCCTGATGAGGAAGGATGTGCCCTTTGTCTGGACCACGCAGTGCGAGGTGGCTTTTCAGGAGCTGAAGGGTCGACTCACCTCGGCTCATATACTTGCCCTTCCTTCGGGGAAAGAAGGATTTCAGGTCTACACCGATGCTTACTACCAGGGCATGGGTGCGGTGCTGTTGCAGAATGGTTATGTGATAGCATACACTTCTCGGTGTTAAAAAGTAGAGAAAAGAAGCGAAAAGTAGAGAACAAGCGAATAAACTTTTGAATAATTGAAATTTTATTATCCAAAAAAGATATCTATTACAAAGGTATGCCCTCCTTTATATAGAATGGAGGAGAGAAGAGAGAATACAAATAAGAGATGTGGGACTATAATTTACAGGACAAGCGGACTATACAAAACAAACCGCACAAGCCGCGCGGTTAGACAGCAGGGATAACTGCACGGCTACCACCAGAGAGGAAGAGAGACTGCCAGGGAAGACCGCCAGACTGCCCGGTCTCCAAGCCGACTGAGACAAACCGCCAGACCACGCGGTCTTCAACCCGCCAAGACAAACCGCCAGACCGCCCGGTCACCAACTTCAACACTCCCCCTCAAGCTGGAGCATATATATCGATCATGCCCAGCTTGTCACAGATGTGGAAAAAGGAAGCGGACACTGGCTTGGTGAAGACGTCTGCCAACTCGTTGTCGGACGTGACAAATGGAGTGCAAATCTGTTTCTTCAATATTTCTTCTCGAATAAAATGACAGTCGACTTCTATGTGTTTTGTTCTCTCATGAAAGACCGGATTTTTGGAAATGTGTATCGCGGCCTTATTGTCACAGAACATAGGAAGAGGATAGTTGTAAACCTCTCCTAAGTCAAGCATGAGAGCCCGCAACCACTTCAACTCACATGTAGTCGATGCCATGCTACGATATTCAGTTCTGCACTAGACCTGGAAACGACAGACTGTTTCTTGCTCTTCCAACTCACAAGATTGCCTCCAACAAATGTGCAGAAACCTGAAGTCGATTTGCGGTCCCCTTTGTCATCTGCATAGCTTGAATCAGAGTAAGCTTCAACCCTTAGGTGACCATTCTTCTGAAATAGGAGTCCTTTCCCTGGAGCAGCTTTAATATACTCTAATATCCTCAGAGCAGATTGTAGATGACACTCCCTCGGAGCTTGCATGAACTGGCTCACCTTGCCAACAGCATAGGAGATGTCGGGTCTGGTTACCGTGAGATATATGAGCTTGCCCACCAGACTCCGGTATCTCGTAAGATCAGAGAGAAGAGGTGAGTCATCTGTCCAAGTTTTGTCTTCTCCAGCAGCCATAGGACAACGTGCAGGTTTAGCACCAGTGAGTCCTGCATCCTTTAAAAGATCAAGAGCATACTTCTGTTGTGAAAGGATCATGGAGTTGGGCTTTCTAGAGATTTCAATCCCCAGAAAGTATTTCGGGGAGCCTATATCTTTTGTAACCAGATGTTGACGAAGGTGTTTCTTGGTCATCAGTATCCCATCCTGGTCATCACCAGTAAGAAGAATGTCATCAACATAAACCGCAAGAACAACAAGACCAGAGGCGGTTTTCCGAACAAACAAGGAGTGATCTGCTGAGCTTCGTGTAAAACCAATGGCCGCAACAATGCCACTGAACTTGTCAAACCAGGCACGAGGACTCTGCTTGAGGCCATAGATAGCCTTCTTTAGTCGGCATACCCGTGTCTCCCCCTGAGCAACATACCCAGGAGGTTGCTCCATGTAAATAGCTTCCTGCAGATCGCCATAGAGGAAGGCATTCTTAACATCTAGCTGCGAGATAGGCCAATCCCTGTTGACAGCTACAGAGAGAAGAACCCGGATAGTGCTGAGGCGAGCCACGGGCGAGAAAGTGTCAAAGTAATCAACCCCATAAGTTTGGGTAAAACCCTTGGCAACCAGGCGTGCCTTATAACGATCCACACTGCCATCTGGGAGAAACTTCACTACGAAGACCCAGCGACAACCAACAACATCGGTGCCGAAAGGAGGCGGAACAAGGGTCCAGGTACCCCGTTCAGTGAGAGTAGCAATCTCCTCATCCATGGCAACTTTCCAGTGAGGAATAGTAAGGGCCTCCTGGTAGGAACGGGGGGTGGTAGTGGTCGAGATAGCCAGGGCAAAGGCTCGGCGAGCAGGGGTAAGGCGATCGTAGGAAACAACCGCAGCAAGAGGATGGTGGGTACAAGCCCGAACCCCTTTGCGAAGAGCAATCGGGAGATCCAGGTCAGCAGGTGCCTCAGTATCCGGAGAATCCGTGGTGGAGAGAGCTGGCCCGGGAGTAGAGAGAGATGGCAGCGGAGTGGAGGGAGAAAGCGGAGTAGAGGGTGGAGATGAGGAGGATGGGGAAGGCGGTGGAGTGGGTGGAGAGGACGGAACCTCAGTGGGAGCAGAGGGATGGGATGAGTTGGTATGAGAAGGAGGAGCAGGAGGAGGAGAAGAGGAAGCGGGAGAGAAGTAAGGGGCATTGGCAAAGAAGGTGACATCCGCAGAGACAAATTGCTTGCGGGTAACAGGGTCAAAGCAACAATAGCCTTTCTGAGTGGGAGAATAGCCCAGAAAGACACATTTGGTGGCACGGGGTGAGAGTTTATCACGGGTGGCAGCGGGAGAGTGCACAAAAGCGGTGCACCCAAAGATGTGTAGAGGAAGAGGAAAGGGATCCTTGTCCAGATAAAGAAGGGAGAAGGGGGTAGCACCGTGGAGAACGGTGGAGGGAAGGCGATTGATGAGATAGCAGGAGAGAAGGACAGCATAGCCCCAATAGGAGCGAGGAACATGCATTTGATTCATCATAGTGCGAGCGACATCAAGGAGGTGACGGTTTTTGCGTTCCGCCACCCCATTTTGTTGGGAAGTGTAGACACAGCTGGTTTGACGAATAACGCCATGGTGAGTGCAAAAGGAGGAGAAGTCGTGGCTGAGATACTCCTGAGCATTGTCAGAATGAAGGATTTTAATAGACATAGCGAACTGAGTTTTAACCATCGAATAAAAGGAGGTCCAAACAGAGAATAACTCGGAGCGATCTTTAAGAAGATATACCCACGTAGATCGAGAGAAATCATCAATGAAGGTGACAAAATAGGAACTGCCCCGACCGATGGTGAGGGTAGGAGCGGGACCCCATATGTCAGAGTGAACGAGGTCGAACGGATGGGAGGAGCCCCGACTCTGCGTTGGTGGGAAGGAGGAGCGGTGAAGTTTGCCAAGTTGACAGGCATCACAGTTTAGAGGAGGATGATGAGGAGGGAGGTGCGGTAGGAGTTGTCGTAGAATGCGGGGAGGAGCATGACCAAGGCGAAGATGCCATTGGAGAAGATCTGTAGAGGAGGAGGAGAAGACGGATAGAGCAGAAACGTTGTCAAGGAAGTAGAGGCCACCACTCTCAGTCCCGGTAGCAATCGTCCGTTGGGAGTCCGGATCCTGAAAAGCACAAGAGGTAGGGGTGAATGTGACAGAACACTGTAGTTGCTTGCATAAAGAAGTAACCGATAATAAATTGCACGGAAACTTGGGCACATAGAGGGTATCAGCCAAGCAGAGAGACGGAGTGACTTGAACCATGCCCGTCCCATGGACCGGGGAGGGTGATCCATCAGCGACAATGACTGGGGGCAACTGAGCCTGTGTGTCAAGAAGAGAGAAAAATTGAGGGTTGCCTGTCATATGACTTGTTGCACCAGAGTCGATGAGCCATCGTCCGCGAGTCACAACATGAGCACTACCAGAAGAGGTGACCACGGAGGCTGACGGGCTGGAGGAGAGGAAAGCCATGGAAGCAAGAGAGTAGTAAACCTCTACGAGAAGAACAAGCCGCGAGAAGAGAATAGAGCACCAAGCCGGGCGACCAAAAAATAGGTCGGGCGGCTAGCAAGGCCGCTTCCAAGAAGCCGAGCAAAGCAGAGGGAAAGAAGTCGCACGACCTAAAAAAGTCGGGCGAACAGAGGAGAACAAGTCGCGCGGCCAAAGATGAGACCGAGGCGACTAGCAAGCAGGAGCGGGTAGAAGGCAACAAGAAGAAAGCGGCGAAAAAGTAGGCAAAGATCCAGCGGGGAAGAGGTCGCGCGGACTGAGAAGACCGAGCGAACAGAAGAGAAGAGAAGAGCAGGTGACCGCGACCAAGATGCGGGTAAGAAAGGAATAACCCGCACGGTCAGGCAGAACATAGCAGCTGAAAGAAGGCGGTCAAAGGCACAGCGGGGAAGAGGTCGCGCGGACTAAAAAGGCCGAGCGAACAGAAGAGAGGAGAAGAGCTGGTGACAGCGACCAAGATGCGGGTGAGAAAGGAACAACCCGCACGGTCAGGCAGATCACAGCAGCAAGCCGCGACTAGAGAGACAACACACGCGGATAGGGACAGACCGCAACGACTAGGAAGTCAGAGCGGGAGGAAAGAGCAAGGAGCGCGGCGACAAGGAAACAGGTCGCCGCGACAAAGATCAGTAGGAGAAGAGAAGGAGAAGCAAGCCGCGCGAACAGGGCAGCGGACAGAAACAAGCCGCGCGGATAGAAACAAGTCGCGCGGACAGAGAGAAGCCAAGTCGCAGAATGCTGAAAACAAGCCGCGAACAACAGAGGGCGTACAGAATCAGGAGGAGATGACCGTGTCCTCTGATACCATGTTAAAAAGTAGAGAAAAGAAGCGAAAAGTAGAGAACAAGCGAATAAACTTTTGAATAATTGAAATTTTATTATCCAAAAAAGATATCGATTACAAAGGTATGCCCTCCTTTATATAGAATGGAGGAGAGAAGAGAGAATACAAATAAGAGATGTGGGACTATAATTTACAGTACAAGCGGACTATACAAAACAAACCGCACAAGCCGCGCGGTTAGACAGCAGGGCTAACCGCACGGCTACCACCAGAGAGGAAGAGAGACTGCCAGGGAAGACCGCCAGACCGCCCGGTCTCCAAGCCGACTGAGACAAACCGCCAGACCGCGCGGTCTTCAACCCGCCAAGACAAACCGCCAGACCGCCCGGTCACCAACTTCAACACTCGGCAGCTGAAGAAGCATGAGCAGAACTGCCCAGTTCATGACTTAGAGATGGGAGCGGTCATATTTGCTCTGAAAGTCTGGTGACACTATCTGTACGGCATCCACTACGACATTTACTCCTATCACAAGAACTTGAGGTATATGGACATGCAAAAAGAGCTGAACATCAGGCAGAGACGATGGTTGGAGTTTCTAGCAGATTACCAGTACGAGATGCACTACCACCTAGGGAAGGCGAATGTGCTGGCAGATGCGCTAAGCCGGAAGGCCACAAACCCTGGATCAGGAACGCAGTTGATTGACTTGGAGTTGGTCCAGATGTTAGAAAAGATGCAGGTATCCTTGGTGTCCGAGGATCACCCTGAGCTGTACCGGGAGTACCTAGCGTCGTTGATTGCCCCAGATGATATTCGAGACCGAGTCAGAGATGGGAAGAGGCAGGTTGCCAGCTAGAGCCAATATTCCGGGCCTTAGAAGCAGGCACTGCTAGGGATTACTCGCTGAGGGATGGTCTAGTGTGTTTCAGAGGACGGATTTACATACCAGAGGGAGGCCAGTTCGGGAAGATATCATTATGGAGGCTCATTGCAGTCGGTATTCAGTACACCTGGGAGTTACGAAGCTGACTGCAGACCTGAAGAAGACCAAGTACTAGACAGGCAGGAATAAGGATATCACCTACTTCATGTCTCATTGCGAGGCATGCCAGTTGGTGAAAGCAGACTGCAGAAATGCCGTAGGATTATTACAGCCACTCCCAGTGCTGGAGTGGAAGTTCGATGATATCGCGATGGACTTTATATATGGGCTTCCCCGATCGCGAACAGGGAATGATTCGATCTGGGTGATCATCGACCGGCTGACGAAGGTGGCCAGATTTATCCCGATCAGAAAGGATGACTCGGTTGGTGTGCTGGTTCGGAAATTCGTGGAGCAGTTCGTCCATTATCATGGCGTACCCAAGACAATTGTATCGGATCGGGATGGACGATTTACGTCCAAGGAGTGGAGATCGGTGCAGACTTACTTGGGCACACGGCTGACATTCAATACAGCTTTTAATCCCCAGACTGATGGGCAGACGGAACACACCAATCGGACTCTAGAAGATCTGCTGCGACTTTGTATATTGGATCGCAGTGAGCGTTGGGAGAAGTTGTTGCCACTGATCGAGTTCTCATATAGTAACAGCTACTAGTCAAGCATAAGGATGGCTCCTTATGAGGCCCTATATGGACGGAGGTGCAGGACTCCACTGTCATGGATACAGGATGAGGATCCGAAGGCTTTGGGTTCGGAGTTTGTCCAGGACATAGAGGCTCAGGTGAGATTGATACGGGACATGATGCTAGAGGCACAGAGCTGACAGGCTAAGTATTACGACGCTCGACATCGTCAGGTGGAGTTCTGGGTGGGGGACCAGGTGTTCTTGAAGATCCGACCAATGTATGGGGTGTCACGGTTACGCGGTCGGATGAAGAAGCTCAGCCCAAGATATATGGGGCCTTATAGGATCCGGGAGCGGATCGGTCCCTTGGCATACAGGCTGGAGCTGCCGCAGGAGCTGGCGAGTCTACACGACGTGTTCTATGTATCCTCTCTTAGGAGGGCTCAACTATGTACGGAGCAGCAGATTACGGCCACAGATGGGCCGGTAGCATCTGATCGGTCAGTTCAACTAGAACCAGTCCGGATTGAAGATAAGGGGATACGAGTCTTGCGCCGCAAGAAGGTACCATTGGTAAAGGTTCTGTGGAGGAATCATGGGCAAGAGGAGCATATATGGGAGTTGCAGGACCTGATGCAACAGAAGTACCCGGAGCTTTTCAGTCAGGTACTACCCACAACCTCTCGGGATGTTACAATTTACCTTTCATATTTGAAACCTCGTAGGGCGTAACTAGAATTTCGAGGACGAAATGTTTTTGTTTATATATTGGGATATGTAACATCCCTCAAACAACTAGACCCCCAAGGGTAGCTTTGTCAATACTAGGCCATGATAGAACCCTATGAATCCCCAGAGGGCCAAGTGAACCTAGTGTTGGGTACATTGGAATAAATGTACCTGATTTGAAGAAGCCTCACCCTACTCAATGATATACATCAAGATCTATTTGATGTACTTTGAGTTTAGTTGTGCAGGTTAAGTAATTGCAGGGAAAGCATGAAAAGTTTCTAAGTACATGTGTCGACACCCAGATGAAAAGTGTCGACACAGAAGAAGGCTTGTGTTGACACCTAGAGAAGCAGTATCGACACTTGGAGTAATTGTGTCGACACTAGGAATGCAGAGTCGACACCAGAAGGAAAGTGTTGACACATACAAGATGTGTCGACACACAATGAAGAAGTTTCTACATAATCAGTGTCGACACCCAGAGAAGCTTTGTCGACATCAAAAGTGTCGACACTAGGAGGCTGTGTCGACACTCAACAAACTTCAACAAAGTTCAAGTACAAGTGTCGACACTAGGAGGCTGTGTCGACACTCAGCAAATTTCAACAAAGTCTAAGTACAAGTGTAGAAACAAAGGAGATGTGTCGACACTCAGCCAAAGTCTCAACACATGAAGAATGTGTCAACACAAAGGAGATGTGTCGACACTCAGTAAAAAGTATCAACACAGAAGGCATGTGTCAACACAAAGGAGATGTGTCGACACTTAGCAAGTATCAACACAAGAAGATGTGTCGACACAAAGGAGTTGTGTCAACACTTTGTAGAAATCAACAAAGTATCAAAGAAGAAGGACTTGTGTCGACACACAGGATCAGTGTCGACACATTCTGGAGAAGCAGTGTCGAGAAGCAGATTCTACAACACAAGGAGTTGTGTCGACACCATGAAGGCTAGTGTCGACACTTAGTCTACTTGTGTCGACACTTAGTCTATTTGTGTCGACACATGAAGACTGTCTGTCTCGACACTTTCAGACACTAACAGTGAAAGATATTGTACCTAATCACCTAGAGGGGGTGAATAGGTAACTTAAATCTTTTTAACTTTTTAGGCAGAATTCAGATTAATTCTCAGAGTTATTTCTACTTGTACATAGCAAACACACATCAATCACAGATTATCACAGGTACACAGTAGACACACAGTTTTATAGTGGTTCCCCAAGCTTTGGGTACATCCACTTTTCCCCTTCACCTATCTAGCAGTGTACTAGATTCGGTCAAACTTCTCCACTATCTCAAATCCTCAGATCTTACACTCAGAACCCCAAACCAGGTTCCTACACCTCAGGCCCAAGGCCCTACAACTCAGCTTTTCCACAAAGCCTACACTCAGCCACAAAGGCCTACACTCAGCCACCAAGGCCTACACTCAGCCACCAAGGCCTACACTTAGAGATTCAACTCTCCTACACTCAGGCACACAGGCCCTACACTCAGCCTTTATAATTACAGGTTTACAAACTCAGATCCCTAAGGATCCTACAAGTTATAATGAATACACAAATATATACTCAATAACTCAGATGAAAGAGAGGTAAGTTGTGAGTTTCTTGATGAGTTCTTAGAAGAACTCAGCTGAAATCAATCTGACTTGGCTTTCTTCAAAGCTTCTTGAATGTAGAACTCAATAAGATTGATCTCCTCTACAGTTGATCCTTGATATCTGCTACTTAAGATTCAGATCAAATCTGAACCCTTCTTTTCAGCCTGGTTTCAGCGGCTGACTTCTTGGATGGAGCTCTCTCTCTCCAACTTCTTAGATCTTCACTTGAAAGCTAGATCTTCTTTGTATATTGATCACTTCAATCTAATCAATCCTTCATCTTCTGTAGACAGTATAAGCCTATTTATAGGCCTTCTTCATGGTAACCGGCTGGTCCGGTTCATAACTGATTTCTGACAACTCTGACAGGTGCAGTAGACCGGCTGGAAAGGCAGCTGTCAAGTCATCCAGTCAGTTCTTGAAAATTCTCTAACTGTCTGAAAGTGTCGAGACTATCTGTCTTTAAGTGTCGACACTTATAGACCAAGTTTCGACACAAGTTTACTAAGTGTCGGCACTAGCCTACAAGGTGTCGACACAACTCCTTGTGTTGTAGACTTTATATCTCGACACTGCTTCTTCTTTATGTGTCGACACTGATAATGTGTGTCGACACAAGTCCTTGTACTTCAGTATTTGCTGAATACTTGTAAGTGTCGACACATCTCCTTGTGTCGACACATCTTCATGTGTTGAACTTGTTAAGTGTCGACACTTCTTCTTGGTGTCAACACATATCTTCAGTGTTTCTACTTGCTGAGTGTCGACACAGCTCCTTGTGTCGACATATTCTTCTTCTGTTGAGACTTCAGCTGAGTGTTGACACATCCCTTTGGTGTCGACACTTGTACTTAGAATATTTTGTTGAACTTTGCTGATCTTTGCTAAGTGTCGACAAAGCTCCTTGTGTCGACACTTTCTTCAAGTGTTGAGTTTTCAGCTGAGTGTCGACACATTCTTCCTTGTGTCGACACTTTCTTCAAGTGTTGACTCTTCTGCTGAGTGTCGACACATTGCTCTGAGTGTCGACACATTCTTAGCTTTTGCTGACTTTTGCTGAGTGTCGACACAGCCTCCAAGTGTCGACACTTTCTAATGTAGACACAGCTTCACTGGGTGTCGACACAACTGCTAAGTGTCGACACTTCTTCACTGTACTTTCTTCATTGAGTGTCGACACAGCTCCTTGTGTCGACACTTACTGCCTGGTGTTGACTCTGCATCCCAGGTGTCGACACAATGACTCCAAGTGTCGACACTGCTTGTCTGGGTGTCGACACAAGTCTTGTTAAGTGTCGACACTTTCCTCCTGGGTGTCGACACATGGACTTAGAAACTTTTTCAACTTTCCTACAAATACTTAACCTGCACAAGGTAACTCAAAAATACATCAAATACATTTTGATGTATATCATTGAGTAGGGTGAGGCTTCTTCAAATCAGGTACATTTAAACCAATATACCCAACAATCTCCCCCTATTTGGAGAAGTCATAACCCTTAGTCAATAATATACACCATTCATAATAAAATTATAACATGATGTAAAGCAGGAATATATAGCAGGGCAAACATAAACATGTATCAATCAAACATGTATACACAGATGTATACACAGATATAATCTCAGAACAACAATGAAATAAATTTATCACAAAGCAAATTTATCACACAACACATTGTTCTAATACTTGTCATATTCATATTTCAAAAGTTTACATAATGTTTTACATCAAAAGATTACATAGTAAACTTAAGAAAATTCAATTCTATTTCTTTTCAGCCTCCTTAATTACTATGCCCTTCCCAGATTGTACTCTGGCTTGTACTGAGGCTTCAGTGTCTTCAGCAGCAGCAGTCTTTTTGCCTTTCAGATCCTTTTTCTTTAGCTCTTCAGCTTTGATCTTTTGCCTTTCAAAATAATGATAAGGCTTGGGAAAGTACTTGCTAGGCTCCTGGGCAGTAGGAGGTAGCTTTCCCATCTTGGCCTTTCTTCTATATTGGACTATAGCCTCCTGCCTTATCTCATGCTTTCTCCATTCAGACTCAGAAAACCACTTGTTCATGTCTTGCACATTATCTTTTGCAGCTTTCCAGGCAGTCAAAATAATGTTCCTAGAGGTGGGGCTCCACTGCTCAAAGTCAGGTCTTTGTTCAGCTTGCTCCCTGAACCTCTTCTTAGACAATCTAGCTTCTTGTTCAGCTTGCTCTTTCAAAATAGCTTCTTGTAAGGCCTCAGATACTGGTTGAACCACTTTGTCAAGAATGACCTTCTGAGTTCCATCAGGTGGACTATACATTGAATGTATATCAGCATGAACCATATCAAAATCTGGTGGAGGATAGATCACTTGAGCTACTTCTGGTTGCTCACCTCCAAGATATGTAGGGTTAACTCCAGATTCTGCAACATCATTATCATCACATAGAGGAGGATAACCAAGAGTGGCTATGATGGAATTAGAAATCCATTTTGCATGCTCAGATCCAGCTTTGACTATGACCCTCTCCCCCTTTATGACTTCTCTTTCTATCTGATCCCTTAAATCATCTTTTTGAAATCGGATTTGGGCATTCAAATAATTAACTCCATCCCTGTAGAAAGGTTTTAGCCTTTGGAGTTTGTCAGTTATGATCTTCTTAGAGTCTTGTATGGCAGTGCTTTATCAAAATCTGCCTTAGCAGCAGCAGTAGAAGTTGTTAGTCCAGCAGCTATGGTTTTCATTTCTGTGATAATTGCATTATGAGATTCTATCAGATTATCATTCATCCTTATTTGATTCTCAAGAACATAGCTCTTCTTTAGTGCAATGTCATCTACTTGTTCCTTGATCTTTTCTTGATGAGTGGCTAAATAGACTACTGCATTCCGTCACTTGTGCAAGCAGTCAGTCATCTCTTTCTTATTTTGATTCATCTCAAATCTAATAGACTTGATTTCTTGGGCTAAATCAAATTGAAGTGATTTATTCCCCTCATCCACATAAGTCTCTATAGCTTTTCTGTGCTCATCCAGCTTGATTTGCATGGCAACCATCAGTGCACTGTAATCAACAGATGGTGCTGACTGTGAGAGAGGTTGTGGTGCAATAGTCTGTAATGCCTTCTTATAAGTTTGGCTTCTTCTTTTGAATACTTGAAACTTCTTCTTCTTAGCCCTTGCTGCTTCTTCATCTTCTGATGCTGATGTACTTGCTATCTCTATCCTCTCCTTAGGGCTTGGAGGGAATTCCTTCTGCACTTCTGGTGCCTTCTCAGGTTCTTGCCTTGCAGGTTCTTCCAGAATTTGCACTTGCTCCCCCTCAACTGGAACATTCCCCTCCTCAGCAACAGTATCTTTGTCATTCTCAAGGTCTGCCTGATCTAGATTTAAAAATAAATCTTCCATTATAAATTCTTGTGGAGAATGAGTTGGAGAAATTCTTGGCTCTTCAACCACTGGATCAGATACAACTTGAACTTCAACAGATGTGTCCTTCATGACAACATCTGGGACTTGACTATCTAGCTGAGTTTGCTGATTAACATTACTTAATGGATCAGATAAAACAGTATCCTCTATATAGAAATCTAAAGCATTAAGCTCAGTGATTACCTCAAGGATGATGTTTGTAGCTTTCTCACTCTCTAGAGTAGTTGGCTCTTCTACAGCTAGAGGCTCCCCCTGAACTGAATCCTAGTGTATGGGGCTAGCTTGAGGTAGCTCGCCCTGCCTTTCAGCAACTACTTGTTGTGCTGGAGACTTCACAGCAGTTCCTGTGTCTTCTTCATCAGGTGTGAAGACCACTTGCTCTTCACTACCAGAGCTGCTAGTGGAAACTTGAGCCACTGGAGCAGTTTTCCTCTTCTTCTTTTGAGGTGATACTTTTTTCAGGTGCTATCTTCTCAGGGGTTGGCATCTCCTTAGACAAAACCCTGTCCCATCTGGAGAAGATCCTCATGTCCATTTTTCTCATATGGTTGATTTTTGTTCCAGCAGATTGACTCATTACCTCTGGAATACTACCAGCAAGGTATAAACTTATGATCCTACCCAAATTCGGTTTCTTCAAGCTTTCCTTTATCTTCTCAAAGATCACTAGAGACCAGTCAGTTTTCAGGCTGAAGATTATCCTGGTCATTATGCTGAACATATGGGCAGATACCCTGTCATGCCCTCCAGGTTTGCTCAATATCACTTTGCCAACAATTTCAGACAGGAATTTCCCTTGGCTGTTCATGCCTTTTCTATTGAATACAGATCCAATTTTCATTTTAGAATCTAGTCCACACCAAGTTAGAGCTTCTCTGGTCTTTGAAGCAGTAACTTCATCCTCTTCCTTAGTTCTTGGTAACTGTAGTACTTTCCTCAAACTTTTAGGTGAGACTTTAACCTTTTCACCATGTACCCTGGACTTGATCTTGAATCCAGTGTCGTCTAGGGTTGCTCCATGAAGGAATTCCAGTACTTCCTTCTTCTAGATCTTTGTTGGCTCAGAAACAAGAAATTCTAACCCTGAGTCTGCAACTAGGGTTATCACGGTCTTGATTTCTGGGTCTGCTTCATCAAATGCATTCCGCACCAGTTCATATCCCTCATTGACGTTCTCCTCGAGCTTTGGAGCCATTAGGGTTTGAAGAATTTGAATGAAGAGAAGAGAGGTGTTGACACACAAGTTTGGTCTCGAAACTTTTGAAAGCGTGTCGACATACTAAGGCAAAATCCTATTTATACCTTTCTAAGTTTGAAGATGAAAGGGCGGGTCAGCTAACTTAAATTGTGTCGACACTGTGGATAAGTGTCGACACTGACTTATAATGTCTCGACACCTAAGTGTCGACACAAGTTTAGTCAACATATATATGTGTCGACACTTGATTATGTGTCGACACCACTCAACTCGACATTTAGTCGAGACTTTACTTAGATAATTCTGAGTAAATACTAAGTGTCGACACCACTTTGGATGTGTCGACACCTACTTGTCATGTGTCGACACTAATATTCTGAAGTGTCGACTCTAACTTCCTAGATGTGTCGACACCTTTTCCCTGAAGTGTCGACACCACTTTTCTGTCTCGACACAGACCACTCTGTGTGTCGACACTATTTTACTTAGCCAATTCTATAAACTTATTCTAAGTTTATCATACCTAGTTCAATTTTAAATCTATTGAACTTTGATTCTTCTAAGGGCTTAGTATACATATCAGCTAGTTGATTATCTGTTCTAACATATTCCAGTAAAATATCTTCTCTTTCTACATGCTCCCTAAGAAAATGATATTTTATTTCAATATGTTTTGTTCTACTAAGGGATACAAGATTATTAGCAATTGATATAGCACTTGTAGAATCACAAAAGAGTGGAGTTCTACTTACCTGAATTCCATAGTCCTCAAGCTGATGTTGTATCCATAGAAGTTGAGCACATCAACTTCTAGTAGCCACATATTCTGACTCTGCAGTGGAGATAGCCATACTAGTTTGCTTTTTGCTACTCCATGAAATTAGTCTTCCACCTAGGAATTGACAGGTTCCAGTTGTGTTTTTTCTGTCTTCTTTGCATCCTGCAAAGTCTGCATCTGAATAACCTATTAGTTCAAAATCCCCATTCCTAGGGTACCAGAGGCCTAGATAGGGAGTGCCCTTTAGATATCTCAATATCCTTTTGACTACTCTCAAATGAGACTCCTTAGGGCATTCTTGATACCTTGCACAGACACATGTAGCATAAATGATATCTGGTCTACTTGCAGTCAAATAGAGTAGGGAGCCAACTATCCCTCTACACAAAGTTTCATCTACAGGTTTCCCTGCATCATCTTTGCTAAGAGACATACTTTACCTCATAGGAGTCTTCATGGTACTGGATGAATCCATACCATACTTTCTTATGAGTTCTAGGGTGAACTTAGACTGGCATATGGATAAACCATTCTCAGTCTGTCTAACTTGGAGTCCCAAGAAGAACTTAAGCTCTCCCATACTACTCATCTCAAATTGTCCTTGCATTAGTTTTGCAAACTTTTTGCAAAGACTACTTTCAGTAGACCCAAATACTATGTCATCTACATATATTTGGACTAGTATTACTTTGCCACTGGATTCCCTAAAGAATAGAGTCTTGTCTATTTCCACCTTGTGAACTTGTTCTCAATGAGGAAACTAGACAGGGTTTCATACCAAGCCCTAGGGGCTTGCTTTAACCCATATAATGCTTTCCTAAGTTTATAGACATAATTAGGTTGAGTTGAATAAACAAAACCTGATGGATGTTCCACATAGACTTCCTCTTTTAGATTACCATTCAAAAATGCTGACTTAACATCCATCTGGTAAACTTTAAATCCTTGAAAAGTTGCATAGGCCAGGAACAACCTTATCGCTTCTAGTCTGGCTACTGGAGTAAAGGTTTGATCAAAGTCAATACCTTCTTCCTGCCTATATCCTTTAGCAACCAATCTTGCTTTATTCTTAATGATGACTCCATGTGCATCCATCTTATTCCTGTAGATCCACTTGGTCCCAATTATGTTGTAGTCTTTAGGTTTAGGAACAAGTTCCCAGACCTTGCACCTCTTGAACTGATTCAGCTCTTCTTGCATTGCTTCAATCCAATGTGGATCTAGGATGGCTTCTTCAAACTTTTTTGGCTCAACTTGGGATAGAAAACTGGAGAAGAGCACTGCATTCAGATTTCTGCTCCTTGTTTGTACCCCTTGTCTTGGATCACCAATGATTTACTCTACTGGATGATCTCTAAGATGCCTATTGGCTGGAGGCATCCTGACTTCAGGTTAAACCTCTTCAGTTTCTTCATCTTGCTGTACTCCTTGAACTTCTTCTGCATTAGGTACATGTAGTACTCCCCCTGGACAACAACCACTTTCTTCTACCTGCTGTCTTGCTGTAGGTCCTTCTTCTATAGTGATCTTGTCCATCTTTTTAGTTATACCTGAGGAGATGCAAATACTACTAGACAACTCATTGTTAATAAGTCTAGATTCATCAAAGACTACATGTACTGATTCTTCTACAACTTGAGTAGACAAGTTGTAGACTCTATAAGCCTTACTGTTGTTGCTGTACCCAACAAAAATTCCCTCTTGGGACTTGGCAGCAAACTTAGTCAAGTAAGACTTTCCATTGTTAAGTATGAAGCACTTACAACCAAAGATCCTGAAATAGGATAGGTTTGGTTTTCTACCTTTCACAACCTTATAGGGGGTCTTGTTGAGGCCTTTTGTAATGGTAGCCCTGTTAATAACATGGCATACAGTATTAACTGCTTCAGCCCAGAAATATTCTGGTAGTGATGTATCACTTAATAGGGTCCTACCAGCCTCAATCAAGGTTCTATTCTTCCTCTCAGTAATGCCATTTTGCTGAGGTGTTCTTGGTGAAGAAAACTCTTGAAATATCCCGAAGTCTTCACATAGTCTTGTCATACTATCAGACTGAAATTCAGTACCATGGTCACTCCTTATTTTGACCACTGTACTGTTTAGTTCATTCTGAATCTGTTTGACAAAGCTATAGAAGACACTAGGTGTTTCAGATTTCTGTCTAAGAAAGAACACCCAGGAAAACCTTGAGTAGTCATCTACAACTACAAAGGTATAGACCTTCCTACCTAGGTTGTGTACTGGCATAGTACCAAAGAGATCCATATGCAAGAGATATAAACACCTCACAGCATCTTTGTTGTTAATGCTACTAAAGGTGGATCTTGTATGCTTGCCCTTTTGACAAGCTGAGCATATTCCATCTCTAACACACTTAACTTGAGGACCATTCCTCACTAACTCTTTGCTAAAGAGTTTGCCAATTATCTTGTAGTTTAGATGGGCTAGCCTCTTGTGCCATTTGACACAATGAGAGACTTTCTCATCAGCTACAAGACACACTTGAGAACCATTGGTCTCACACATAATGTCTAGGCAGTAGACATTCCTCTTTCTATAACCTGTCAAAATGATCTCTTAATCATTTGACCTCCTGATATGACAACTATTTTTGACAAATGAGATGTCATATCCTACATCACTTAATTGACTTATACTTATTAGGTTGTGTTTCAACCCTTTAACATAAGCCACTTGAGTAATGGTAACCAAGTTACTAGAAATGTTACCAAACCCTTTGATGATCCCTTTTTTAGAACCACCAAAGGTGACTTTTGGACCATCTTTGATAGGTGTGTAGTCCCTTAGTAATCCCCTAGTTCCAGTCATATGTCTGGAACATCCACTGTCCAAGTACCATATTGGGGCATGGCCACTTGGACTCACCTGCAAAACAGATTAGTGAACCTTAGAACCCAAAGAATTCTTGGGTCCTTGGTACTTGTTAGTTTGCATCCTGATAAAGCTACCTGGAGGTTTTCCAACAGGCAGTTTGCTACTCACTTTGGCACTAGCATTGTGCCAACAGTCCATGGCAAAGTGGCCTACCTTGCCACAACACCAACACTCAAACCTATTGTGCCTTTGCTTAGGTACAGTCTTAGCTGTATTATCTACAGCTGACTTGTTGAGTGTTGGGGCTTTGCCCTTGGACTTGGACTTGACAGTCCTTGCAGGTTTAGTAAATCCCAGTCCGGCTTTACCTTTGTGATGAACAAATTCATCAATTAAAGGTAGAACTGACTTAGGTTTAGAAAACCTAGCAACTAGATCTCTCTCCTTATGAAGACTAATCTCCAAACTCTTGATTTGATCATTCTTATATGTTATAGTCCCCATCTGAATCACAGTTATGTACTTTAGTCTGGCTATCTCATTTAGTTTTTGATCAAATAACTTCTCATAATCAGTTGCAGCCATTTTGAGACTTGCAATCTCCTTAGCTTGACACTTGGCCAAGGATTTGCATTTCTTAAATGATTGCAACAGAACTTTATATTCATATATCAATTGATGAATATCCTCTTCAGACTCAGATGCACTCTCATTATTTGATGATGATGAATCTGATTCTGAACTTGCACAAGAAATTGAACTGGAAGAACAACTTTGTACCTTACTAGGTCCTGGCTGTTCCAGGATTTTGTCACTTTCTGTCAATGCCATTAGCCCTTGGCATTGACTGTCTTCTTGATCATATATGGAGTTCATGATCTGGATGAACTCTTCTTCTTCTTCTTCAGCAAACAGTCATATATATGCCTCAGCATCTGACTCAGTTTCTGATGAAGAAATATCTGACAGGCTCTTATCCTTTTTGGCAACAAAAGACTTTTCCTTCTTGCCTTTGAAATGAGTCTTTTTCTTCTCATTAGCCTCCTTCCTTTTCTCAGGATAATCTACAATCACATGTCCTTGTCTATTACAGCAATAACAAACTATTTTTGAAAGATTTGCTTTGCTGGACTTAGTCTTTTTCCTGTCTTTCTTTGAAGACTTCTTATTCTGATAGTAGTCTTCTTTACCCTGTGAAGTAGATGGCTTTGCCCTCCACTGTTTCTTCTTTAAGAACTTCTGAAAATGTCTTGTGAATGCAGCAAAGTCTTCATCACTTTCACTGCTTTCATATTTTCTGCTTGCTGAATTATCTGACTCAGTTTCAACATCCTTTGGAGGTGAAGATGGTAACTTACTTCTGTACTTTCTGGGGGCTTCTGCTTTAAAGGCCACTGTCCTTTCTTTATGTTCACTTCTTGTAGATTTCTCCTCTTCTTTTCTCACTGTCAACTGCATTTCATAGGACAGCAGTTTGCCAAACAGCGTTGGTGGAGGAATTTCTGCTAACTTTGTCATTTCCCTAATGGCACAGATCTTGGTGTCCCAATCTTTTGTAAGGGACCTTAGAAACTTATCATTAAGTTCATAATTACTGAACTCTCTTCCATAGGACATAAGCTCATTCACAATCCTATAGAACTTCTTATAGCATTCAGTTATGATATCTGATCTACCTTGTCTAAAACTTTCATATTCTTGATTTAACAAGGATTTTCTGTCTTGCCTCACTTCTTCAGAACCATCCATATACACAATTAAGGTATCCCACATCTCCTTGGATGTCTTGCAGTGTATCAAATTCTGAAAGGTAGAATCATCTATAGCACTTACTATGATGTTCTGAGCCCTCTTGTCCATTGTGGATAGAACTATTTCATCCTTTGTCATCTCAGAGAAATCCTTAGGTGTTCCCTGATTGGCATCCAACACTGAAACCTTCATGGGCACATATGACCCTTCTTTCACTATGATATAAATCCTAGGGTCTGAGGCTTCCATAAAAAGTCTCACCCTTTCCTTCCATATACCAAAGATCTTTTTTCTGCATATAGGTAACTTCATGGATCCCAATTCCTTATGATTCTCAGTGGAACCCATGGTTCTTGAATTTCTTGATTCTCTAATTTTACTTAGACTGAATCTGCCAACAGGATCTACTCAGACTGTTAATTCCCTTTTTGAGTAACCTGCCTCTAATACCACTTGAAAGATATTGTACCTAATCACCTAGAGGGGGGGTGAATAGGTGACTTAAATCTTTTTAACTTTTTAGGCAGAATTCAGATTAATTCTCAGAGTTATTTCTACTTGTACACAGCAAACACACAGCAATCACAGATTATCACAGGCACACAGTAGACACACAGTTTTATAGTGGTTCCCCAAGCTTTGGGTACATCCACTTTCCCCCTTCGCCTATCTAGCAGTGTACTAGATTCGGCCAAACTTCTCCACTATCTCACATCCTCAGATCTTACACTCAGAACCCCAAACCAAGTTCCTACACCTCAGGCCCAAGGCCCTACAACTCAGCTTTTCCACAAAGCCTACACTCAGCCACAAAGGCCTACACTCAGCCACCAAGGCCTACACTCAGCCACCAAGGCCTACACTCAGAGTTTCAACTCTCCTACACTCAGGCACACAGGCCCTACACTCAGCCTTTATAATTACAGGCTTACAAACTCAGATCCCTAAGGATCCTACAAGTTATAATGAATACAAAAATATATACTCAACAACTCAGATGAAGGAGAGGTAAGTTGTGAGTTTCTTGATGAGTTCTTGGAAGAACTCAGCTGAAATCAATCTGACTTGGCTTTCTTTAAAACTTCTTGAATGTAGAACTCAATAAGATTGATCTCCTCTACAGTTGATCCTTGATCTCTGCTACTTAAGATTCAGATCAAATCTGAACCCTTCTTCTCAGCCTGGTTCCAGCGGCTGACTTCTTGGATGGAGCTCTATCTCTCCAACTTCTTAGATCTTCACTTGAAAGCTAGATCTTCTTTATATATTGATCACTTCAATCTAATCAATCCTTCATCTTCTGTAGATAGTATAAGCCTATTTATAGGCCTTCTTCATGGTAACCGGCTGGTCCGGTTCATAACTGATTTCTGACAACTCTGATAGGTGCAGTAGACCGGCTGGAAAGGCAGCTGTCAAGTCATCCAGTCAGTTCTTGAAAATTCTCTAACTGTCTGAAAGTGTCGAGACTATCTGTCTTTAAGTGTCGACACTTATAGACCAAGTGTCGACACAAGTTGACTAAGTGTCGACACTAGCCTACAAGGTGTCGACACAACTTCTTGTGTTGTAGACTTTACATCTCGACACTGCTTCTTCTTTATGTGTCGACACTGATAATGTGTGTCGACACAAGTCCCTGTACTTCAGTATTTGCTGAATACTTGTAAGTGTCGACACATCTCCTTGTGTCGACACATCTTCATGTGTTGAACTTGTTAAGTGTCGACACTTCTTCTTGGTGTCGACACATGTCTTCAGTGTTGATACTTGCTGAGTGTCGATACAGCTCCTTGTGTCGACACATTCTTCTTCTGTTGAGACTTCAGCTGAGTGTCGACACATCCCCTTGGTGTCGACACTTATACTTAGAATATTTTGTTGAACTTTGCTGATCTTTGCTAAGTGTCGATACAGCTCCTTGTGTCGACACTTTTTTCAAGTGTTGAGTCTTCAGCTGAGTGTCGACACATTCTTCCTTGTGTCGACACTTTCTTCAAGTATTGACTCTTCTGCTGAGTGTCGACACATTGCTCTGAGTGTCGACACATTCTTAGCTTTTGCTAACTTTTGCTGAGTGTCGACACAGCCTCCAAGTGTCGACACTTTCTGATGTAGACACAGCTTCACTGGGTGTCGACACAACTGCTAAGTGTCGACACTGCTTCACTGTACTTTCTTCATTGAGTGTCGATACAGCTCCTTGTGTCGACACTTACTGCCTGGTGTCGACTCTGCATCCCAGGTGTCGACACAATGACTCCAAGTGTCGACACTGCTTGTCTGGGTGTTGACACAAGTCTTCTTAAATGTCGACACTTTCCTCCTGGGTGTCGACACATGGACTTAGAAACTTTTTCAACTTTCCTGCAAATACTTAACCTGCACAAGGTAACTCAAAAATACATCAAATACATTTTGATGTATATCATTGAGTAGGGTGAGGCTTCTTCAAATCAGGTACATTTAAACCAATGTACCCAACAGACAGAGTTTTCAAGAAGTGACTGGATGACATGACAGCTGCCATTTCATCCGGTCAACTGCTACTGTCAGAGCTGTCAGAAGTTTGTGAGGAACCGGATCGGCCGGTCACCATGAAGAAATCCTATATAAAGGCTTATTCCTTCAATAGAAGAGAATTGGATAATTCATTGAAGTGAAAAACAACACAACCAGAAGAAGACCTTCAAGTGAAGATCTAAGAAGTTGGAGAGAGAAAGCTCCTTCTAAGAAGACAGCTATTGAACCAGGATGTTAAAGAAAGTTTCAGATTAAGATCTGATACATAAGTAAGCAGTTGATTGAAGATCATCTGCCTAAAGATTCAACTCTACTGTGTTCTAATTCAAAAAGCTTTAAAGAAATCCAAGGGGGGTTGATCTCAGCAAAATTCTTCCAAGAACTCATCAAGAAGCCAGTCAACTCAACTTTATCAATCAGAGTTATCGTTATTAATCTTGTACTCTTTATTTTCGGTAGGATCCTTAGGGATTTGAGTTGTAAGCCTATAATTATAAAGGCTGAGTGGTAGGGCTTGTGTTCCTGAGTGTAGGAGATACATTTCTCTGAGTGTAGGCCTTGTTGAAGGCTGAGTGTATGCCTTGTTGAAGGCTGAGTGTAGGTCTTGGTGAAGACTGAGTGGTAGGGTTTTGAGCCTGTGTTGTAGGAGTGGGATCACTCTGAGCTGTAGGAACCTATTTGGGGTTCTGAGTTGTAAGATCTGAGGATCTGAGGAATAGTGGAGAAGTTTGGCCGAATCTAGTACACTACTAGATAGGCAAAGGGGGAAAGTAGATGTACCCAGACCTTAGGGAACCACTATAAATCCTGTGTGCTCTCTGTGATTGTATGCTTGTGTGAATGTTGTGTTAACTGTGCTGAATTGCTGTGAAGAAGTGCATATAATTCTGTGTTTCTGCCATAAAAATTAAAAAAGATTAAGTGTACCTATTCACCCCCCCCCCCTCTAGGTGTTTAGGCACTAGTTCTTTCAAGTGGTATCAAAGCCAGGTTTCTCAAAAAGGACATAACAGTCTGAGTAAAGATCCTGTAGGCAGAATCAAGAATCAAGAAAATGGGTTCAACTGAGAATCACAAAGAGCTAGGATCAATGAAGTTGCCAATCTGCAGAAAGGAGATCTTTGGCATTTGGAAAGAAAGGATTAGACTTCTTATGGAAGCCTCGGACCCAAGAATATATATTACTACTAAAGAAAGGCCATATGTGCCAATGAAAGTATCAGTTCTGGATGCAAACCAGAGAACTCCAAAAGACTATTCAGAAATGACAAAGGATGAAATTATTCTGGCCACTATGGACAAGAGGGCCCAAAATATTATTGTAAGTGCAATTGATGACGCCACATTTCAGAATCTGATTCATTGTAAAACATCAAAAGAGATGTGGGACACACTGATAGTCTATATGGATGGTTCTGAAGAAGTTAGACAAGACAGGAAGTCTTTATTAAATCAAGAGTATGAAAGCTTCAGACAAGGAATGTTTGATAGCATTACTGAGTGTTATAATAAATTCTATAGGATTGTTAATGAGTTAATGTCCTATGGAAGAGAATTCAGCAATTATGAGCTGAATGATAAGTTCTTGAGGTCCCTGACAAAGGACTGGGACACCAAGATTTGTGTCATAAGGGAAATGGTCAAATTAGCAGACATTCTTCCTCCAACATTGTTTGGCAAACTGTTATCCTATGAGATGCAGTTAATGGTAAGGAAGGAGGAAGAGAAGACTACTAGAGTTGAGCACAAAGAAAGAGCTGTGGCTTTCAATATAGAAGCCGCTAGGAAATATAAAAGTAAGTCTCCATCTACACATTAAAAAGTTGCTGAGACTGAGACAGATGAGTCAGAAAGCAAGAATTCTGAAAGCAGTGAGAGTGATGAAGACTTTGCAGCTTTCACCAGACATTTTCAGAAGTTTCTAAGGAAGAAACAGTGGAGGTCTAAGCCATCCACTTCATAGAAGTCATCAAAGAATGTCAGAAGAAAGTCCAAGCCAAGTAAAACTACATCCTCAAAGATAGTTTGCTATTGTTGCAATAGATAAGGACATGTAGTTGCTGATTGTCTAGAAAAGAGGAAAGAGTCAACAGACAAGAAGAAGACTCAGTTCAAGGGCAAAAAGGAAAGATCCTTTGTTGCTAAGAAGGACAAAAGTCTGTCTGATATGTCATCTTCAGAAACTGATTCAGAAACTGAAGCTTATATAGGACTGTTTGCTGAAGAAGAGGAAGATGAGTTCATACAATTAATGAACTCAATATATGAGCATGAGGACAATCAGTGCTAGGGACTGATGGCCTTATCAGAAGGAGACAAAATCCAGGATCAGCCTGGACCAAGCCAGGTACAAAATTGTTCTGCTAGTTCAATTTCTAGTACTGAGTCAGATTCAGATACATCAGCATCAAGTGATGTTAGTGGATCTAAATCTGAAGGAGACATTCATCAGTTGATTGATGAATATAGAGTAGTGTTGCAGGCTTTGAAGGAAAGCAAACTCTTGGCAAAAACTCAGGCTAAGGAGATTGCCAGTCTTAAAGTTGCTGCAACAGATTTTGACAAGTTGCTTGATCAGAAATTAAATGAAATAGCCAGACTGAAGCACATTACTGTTATTCAGATGGGGACTATTACATTTAAAAATGATCAAATTAGAAATCTGGAGATTAGACTTCAGAAGGAAAGAGAGATTGTTGCAAGTTTTTCTAAACCAAAGTCTGTTTTACCTTTGATAGATGAATTTGTACATCAAAAGGGTAAAACTGGATTGGGGTTTACAAAACCTGCCAGGACAGTATAGTCCAAGTCTAAGGGCAAAGCCCCAGTACTCAACAAGAAGCCTGCTGAAGATAAAACATCCGGGATTGTACCTAAACAAAGGTACAACAGATTTGAGTACTAGTGTTGTGGCAAGGTAGGCCACTTTGCCATAGACTGTTGGCAAAATTCAAGTGCCAAGATGAGTAGCAATCTGCCTGCTAGAAAAGCTACAAGTAGTTTTGTTAAGAGTCAGACTAACTTGCACCAAGGACCCAAGAAGCTTTTGGGTTCTAAGGTTAAGTAATCTGTTTTGCAGGTGAGTCCAAGTGACCATGCCCCAATATGGTACTTGGACAGTGGATGTTTCAGGCACATGACTGGAACTAGGGGATTGCTAAAGGACTATACACCAATCAAGGATGGTCTTAAGGTCACCTTTGGTGGTTCTGAAAAAGGAATCATCAAAGGCTTTGGTAACATTTCAAGCAACATTCTTACAATTACTCAAGTGGCTTATGTTAAAGGTTTGAAACACAACCTAAGTAGTATAAGTCAACTGAGTGATGTAGGATATGACATCTCATTTGTCAAGGATGGTTGTCATATCAGTAGGTCAAGTGATCAAAAGATCATTTTGACAGGCTATAGGAAGAGAAATGTCTATTTTCTAGACATGATGTGTGAGAACATTGCTTCTCCTATTTGTCTTATAGTTGATTAGAAAGTCTCACATTGTGTTAAATGGCACAAGAGGCTGGCTCATCTTAACTATAAGACAATTGGTCAACTCTTTAGCAAAGCGTTAGTGAGGAATGGTCCTCAAGTTAAGTGTAAAAAGGTTGGGATATGCTCAGCTTGTCAAAAGGGCAAGCAGACCAAATCCACCTTTAATATCATTGAGAACAAAGATGCTGTGAGGTGCCTATACCTTTTGCATATGGATCTTTTTGGTCCTATGCCAGTTCACAGCCTAGGTAGGAAGGTCTACACATTTGTGGTTGTAGATGATTATTCAAGGTTTTCCTAGGTATTCTTCCTAAGGCAAAAATCTGAAACACCTAGTATCTTTTATAGTTTTGTCAAACAAATTCAGAATGAGTTAGACAGTACAGTGGTCAAAATAAGAAGTGACCATGGTACTGAATTCCAGTCTGATAGTATGACAAAGCTATGTGAAGAGTTTGGGATATTTCAGGAATTTTCCACACCAAGAACACCTCAGCAAAATGGTATTGCTGAAAGGAAAAATAGAACCTTGATAGAGGCTGGTAGAACCCTTTGAGTGACACATCTCTCCCAGAATATTTCTGGGCTGGGGAAGTTAATACTGCATGTCATGTAATTAATAGGGCTTCTATCACCAAGAGCCATAATAAGACCCCCTATGAGATTGTGAAGGGTAGAAAACCAAATCTATCCTATTTCAGGATCTTTGGTTGTAAATGCTATATACTTAACAATGGTAAGTCTTATTTAACCAAGTTTGCTGCCAAATCCCAAGAGGGGATCTTTGTTGGGTACAGCAACAACAGTAAGGCTTATAAGGTCTACAACTTGATTACTCAAGTTGTAGAAGAGTCAGTACATGTAGTGTTTGATGAAGCTAGACTCATTAACAATGAATTGTCTAGAAGTGTTTGCAGCTCTACAGGTGTTACTGAGAAGATGGACAAGCTTACTATTGAAGAAGGTTCTACTGCAAGTCAGCAAGTGGATGATAGTGGCTGCTGTCCAGGGGAGTACAAGTTACTCTTGTTGCTGAAGAAGACCAAGAGGAGCTGTTGAATGAAGAAGCTGAAGGAGTACAACCAGTAAAAAGGCTGCCTCCAGTAAATAGGCATTTAAAAGATCATCCAGCAAATCAAATTATTGGAGATCTCAGACAAGGGGTACAAACAAGGAGCAGGAATCTAAGTTCAATTCTCTACTCCAGCTTTCTATCCCAAGTAGAGCCAAAGAAATTTGAAGAAGCCATCCTAGACCCTCATTGGATTGAGGCAATGCAAAAGGAGCTAAACCAGTTCAAAAGATGCAAAGTCTAGGAGATAGTTCCTAAACCAAAAGACTACAACATAATTGGAACTAAGTGGATCTTTAGGAACAAGTTGGATGAAATGGAGTAATTATAAAGAACAAAGCTAGACTAGTTGCTAAAGGATATAGGAAGGAAGAAGGTATTGACTTTGATCAAACCTTTTCTCCAGTAGCAAGACTGGAAGCAATAAGGATGTTCCTTGCCTATGCAACTTTTCAAGGGTTCAAGGTATACCAAATGGATGTTAAGTCAGCTTTTCTGAATGGAAATCTGAATGAAGAAGTCTATGTGGAACAACCATCAGGTTTTGTTGATTCAACTAAATCTAATTATGTTTATAGACTTAGGAAGGCTTTATATGGGTTAAAACAAGCCCCTAGGGCTTGGTATGAGACCATGTCTAGTTTCCTTATTGAGAATAAATTCACAAGGGAGAAAATAGACAAGACTCTATTCCTTAGGGAATCCAGAGGCAAAATAATCCTAGTCCAAATATATGTAGATGACAACATATTTGGGTCTACAGAAAGTAGTCTTTGCAAAAAGTTTGCAAAACTTATGCAAGGAAAATTTGAAATAAGCAGTATGGGGAAACTTAAGTTCTTCTTGGTTCTCCAAGTTAGACAGACTGGGGATGGTTTATCCATATGCCAGTCTAAGTTCACCCTAGAATTGATAAGGAAGTATGGTATGGAATCATCCAATACCATGAAAACTCCTATGGGGTCAACAATGTCTTTATGCAAAGATGATGCAGGAAAACCTGTAGATGAAACTTTATATAGAGGGATAGTTGGCTCCCTATTGTATTTGACTGCAAGTAGACCAGATATCATGTATGCTACATGTATCTGTGCTAGGTACCAAGCTTGCCCTAAAGAATCTCATTTAACAGCAGTCAAAAGAATTCTGAGATATCTTAAGGGCACACCTTATCAGGCCTTTGGTACCCTAGGAATGGAGACTTTGAACTGACAGGTTATTCAGATGCAGATTTTGCAGGCTGCAAGGAAGATAGGAAAAGTACAACAGGTACCTGTCAATTCCTAGATGGAAGGCTGATATCATGGAGTAGCAAGAAACAAACAAGTGTGGCTATCTCCACAGCTGAGTCAGAGTATGTTGCTGCAGGGAGCTGTTGTGCACAACTACTATGGATACAACACCAGCTAGAAGATTATGGTACTCAAGTAAGTAGAACACCTTTATTTTGTGATTCTACTAGTGTCATTTCTATTGCAAATAATCCTATCTCTCATAGTAGAACTAAGCACATAGAAATAAAGTATCATTTTCTAAGAGAACATGTGGAAAAAGAAGATATTTCCCTAGAGTATATAAATACAGATAATCAGCTAGCTGACATGTATACTAAGACCTTAGATGAAACCAAATTCAATAAATTTAAAATTTAATTAGTGATGATAAACTTAGAATAGTTTACAAAAAAAAATTGGCTAAGTAAAATGTTATCGACACACAGAGTTGTCTGTGTTGACACATAGTAGTGGTGTCGACACTTCAGAGAAAAGGTGTCGACACATCTAAGAAATCTGTGTCGACACTTCAGAGAATTTGTGTCGACACATGCAGTGTAAGTGTCGACACATCCAAGGCGGTGTCGACACTTAAGATTTACACAGAATTAGTCTAGTAATTTCTCGACTAAGTGTCGAGCTAAGTGGTGTCGACACATATACAAGTGTCGACACATATATTCTGTCGACTATACTTGTGTCGACACATAGTTGTCGAGACATTATAAGTAAGTGTCAGCACTTTTCAACAGTGTCGACACAATTTAAGTATTTTGACGCGCCCTTTCATCTTCGATTCTAGAAAGGTATAAATAGGTTTTCGCCATTGTTTGTCGACATGCTCACTAAAGTTTCGAGACCAAACTTGTGTGTCGACATCTCTCTTCTCTAAATTCAAATTTCTTCAAACCCTAGAGGCGCCCAAGCTAGAGGAGAATGTTAATGAAGGATATGAACTCGTGCGACACGCCTTTGATGACGCGGAACCTGAAATCAAAGGCGTGGTTACCCTAATAGAAGAGACTGGGTTAGAATTTCTTGTATCAGAACCGATCAAGATATGGAAGAAGGAAGTCCTCGAATTTCTGAATGGAGCAACTCTAGATGAATCAGGACTCAAGATTAAGTCCAGAGTTCATGGGGCAAAGGTGAAGGTCTCTCCTAAAAGTCTAAGAAAAGTCCTTCAACTACCAAGGACAAAGGAAGAGGAAGATGTGTCTGCTTCTAAGACAAGGGAGGCACTAACATGGTGTGGACTGGACTCCAACATGAAAATTGGATCTGTTTTTAACAGAAAAGGAATGAACATGCAAGGCAAGTTCTTATCTGAGATAGTGGGCAAGGTAATACTGAGCAAGCCTGGAGGGCATGACAGAATTTCAGCTCATATGTTTAGTCTAATGACAAGGATAATATTCAAATTGAATACTGATTGGTCTGCAGTTATGTTTGATAAGATAAAAGAAAGCAAGAAGAAACCTAATTTGGGTAGAATTCTAAGTGTTTACCTAGCTGGAAGTATTCCAGAAGTGATGAATCAAGCAACTGGTTCAAAGATTAACCACATGAGGAAGATGGATATGAGAATATTCTCTAGGTGGGATAGAGTATTGACTAAAGAAATGCCAACTCCAGTAAAGGACACACCTCAGAAAAAGAAGAAGAAAACAACCACTGTGACTCAAGAATCCTCCAGCAGCTCTGAAGAGCAAGTAGTGTTTAGTTCTGATGATGAACAAGGAAGGAATGCTGGACAGTCTCCAGCTAGACAAGAAGATACAGAAAGGCAGGGGGAGCTACCACAAGCTAGCTCAATTCACCTGGATCCACTCCAGGGGGAGCCTTTACTTGTGGAAGAGCCAACTCCACTAGAGAGTGAACAAGCAACCCAAACCATACTTGATGTAATCACTGAAATTAGTCAATTATATTTCACTATTGAAGATGAAGTTTTGACTGATTCATTACTGATTCATTACGTAATGTTCATCAGCAAACACAGATACAACCTCAACCACAAGATGTTGTCATGGAGGACACATCTGTTACTGATAAAGTGGTTGATGAGATTAGAGATTCTCCAGCCCATTATCAACAAGAATATACATTAGAAGAGTTATTCCCTGATCTTGTACAGACTGATCTTGAGAAAGAAATAGCTGCTACTGAGGGGGAGGAGATCACTATTGAGGGGGAGCATATAGAGATTATAGAGGAAACTGCTCCACAAGATACAGAGAAGCCAAAGGATGCTGAAGAACAACAAAGGACTGAGAAGGAGTTACATCCTAGTCCTAAGGATAGAGTGGATATAGCTAGCACATCTGCTTCAGAGGATGAAGAGGCTGCTAGAGCCAAGAAGAGGAAGTTCCAGGTCTTCAAAAGAAGGAGCCAGAACTATAAGAAAGCCCTACATACCATTGCACCACAGCCTTCCCCATCTACTGATTACAGTTCACTGATGGTGGCATTGCAGATAAAGATGGATGAGCAAAGAAAAGCTATAGAAAAGTATATAGATGAAGGCCATAAGTCACTGCAATTTGATCTGGCACAAGACATAAAGTCTATCAGATTTGAAGTAAATCAAAGTAAAAAGGAAATGACTGACTGCTTCCATAAAGGAGGAAATGCAGTAGTCTATTTGGCCACTCATCAAGAAAAGATCAAAACTCAAGTGGATGACATGGCAGTAAAACAAGGATTTGTACTGGAGAACCAGATAAGGATGAATGATAATCTTACAGCTTCACATAATGCCATAGTCACTGAAATGAAGAATATGTCTACTACTCAGACTACAACAAGTGCTACTGCGAAGGCTGATTTTGACAAGCAATTGCAAGAGAGTCTCACTGCTGTTAAAACTGTTATAGAAGACTCTCAAAAAGCTATCACTGACAAGCTCCAAAGGTTAAAACCTTTCTATAAAGATGGAGTAAACTATCTAAATGCACAGATAAGGTTTCAGAAAGATGATCTGAGGGATCACATTGAGAGAGAAGTCATAAAGGGGGAGAGTGTATTAGTCAAGGCAGGCTCTGATCATGCAAAGTGGATTTCAAATTCCATCAGAGCCACCCTTGGATATCTACCCTTATATGATGATGACAATGTTGCAGAGTCTGGAATTAATCCTTCATACCTTAGAGGAGAGCAAGCTGAAGTAGCTCAGGTGATATACCCTACACCAGACTTTGACATGATCCATCAAGAGATACAGACTATGTACAGTCCTCCTGAGGGAAATCAAAATGTCATCATAGAGAAAGTAGTTCAGCCTGTGCCAGAGGCAATACTAAAAGAACAAGAGGCTTTGCTAAAAGAACAAGAAGTATAATTGTTTATGAAAAGATTTAGAGAGCAAGCTTAATTGAGACTAGACTTTGAACAATGGACCCCACATCCAGGAATATAATTTTGACTGCTTGGAAGGTTGCTAAGGACAATATTCTGGATAGAGGCAAATGGTACTCTGAACAGGAGTGGAGGAAACATGAGAACATGCAAGAGGCCATTGTTCAATACAGAAGAAAGGCTAAGTTGGGAAAGCTACCTCCTAATGCACAGGAGCCTAGCAAGTACTTTACTAAGCCTTATCATTATTTTGAAAGGCAAAAGATTAAGGCTGAAGAATTGAAAAAGAAAGATCTTAAAGGGAAGAAGCCTGCTGCTGCTGATGACACTGAAGCTCAAGTTCAAGCAAAGATTCAATCTGGAAAGGGGATTGTAATCAAGGAACCAGAGCAGTAATAGGATAGCATTTTCTTTAGTTTACAATTGTAATCATTTGTATTAAAATACTATGTAAACTTTTGACTAATGAAAATATTGGAATTTGTAAGAACATTATGTCATGGTTTAAATCTATTACATCAATTGTTCTGAGCTATTTGTATATACATGTTTTGTTCATGCATGTTTAAGTTTTTACCCTGTCTTATATTACTGTTTTACATCATACTGAGAATTTGTTATGTATGGTGTATATCATTGACTAAGGGTTATGACTTCTCCAAATAGGGGGAGATTATTAGACACATTGGAATAAATGTACCTGATTTGAAGAAGCCTCACCCTACTCAATGATATACATCAAGATGTATTTGATGTAATTTGAGTTTAGTTGTGCAGGTTAAGTAATTGCAGGGAAAGCATGAAAAGTTTCTAAGTCCATGTGTCGACACCCAGAAGAAAAATGTCGACACTTAAGAAGACTTGTGTCGACACCTAGAGAAGCAGTGTCGACACTTGGAGTAATTGTGTCGACACAAGGAATGCAGAGTCGACACCAGAAGGAAAGTGTCGACACATACAAGATGTGTCGACACACAATGAAGAAGTGTCTACATAATCAGTGTCGACACTTAGAAGTTGTGTCGACACCCAGAGAAGCTTTGTCGACATCAAAAGTGTCGACACTAGGAGGCTGTGTCGACACTCAGCAAACTTCAACAAAGTTCAAGTACAAGTGTCGACACTAGGAGGCTGTGTCGACACTCAGCAAATTTCAACAAAGTCTAAGTACAAGTGTCGACACAAAGGAGATGTGTCGACACTCAGCCAAAGTCTCAACATATGAAGAATGTGTCAACACAAAGGAGATGTGTCGACACTCAATAAAAAGTATCAACACAGAAGGCATGTGTCGACACAAAGGAGATGTGTCGACACTTAGCAAGTATCAACACAAGAAGATGTGTCGACACAAAGGAGTTGTGTCGACACTTAGTAGAAATCAACAAAGTATCAAATAAGAAGGACTTGTGTCGACACACATGATCAGTGTCGACACATTCTGGAGAAGCAGTGTCGAGAAGCAGATTCTACAACACAAGGAGTTGTGTCGACACCATGAAGGCTAGTGTCGACACTTAGTCTACTTGTGTCGACACTTAGTCTATTTGTGTCGACACATGAAGACTGTCTGTCTCGACAATTTCAGACAGTGACAGAGTTTTCAAGAAGTGACTGGATGACATGACAGCTGCCATTTCAACCGGTCAACTGCTACTGTCAGAGCTATCAGAAGTTTGTGAGGAACCGGATCAGCCGGTCACCATGAAGAAAGCCTATATAAAGGCTTATTCCTTCAATAGAAGAGAATTGGATAATTCATTGAAGTGAAAAACAACACAACTAGAAGAAGACCTTCAAGTGAAGATCTAAGAAGTTGGAGAGAGAAAGCTCCTTCTAAGAAGACAGCTATTGAACCAGGCTATTAAAGAACGTTTCAGATTAAGATCTGATACACAAGTCAGCAGTTGATTGAAGATCATCTACCTAGAGATTCAACCCTACTATATTCTAATTCAAGAAGCTTTGAAGAAAGCCAAGGGAGGTTGATCTCAGCAAAGTTCTTCCAAGAACTCATCAAGAAGCCAATCAACTCAACTTTCTCAATCAAAGTTGAGGTTATTAATCATGTACTCTTTATTTTCTGTAGGATCCTTAGGGATCTGAGTTGTAATCCTATAATTATAAAGGCTGAGTGGTAGGGCTTGTGTGCCTGAGTGTAGGAGATACATTTCTCTGAGTGTATGCCTTGTTGAAGGCTGAGTGTAGGCCTTGTTGAAGGCTGAGTGTAGATCTTGGTGAAGACTGAGTGGTAGGGCTTTGAGCCTGAGTTGTAGGAGTGGGATCACTCTGAGCTATAGGAACCTATTTGGGGTTCTGAGTTGTAAGATCTGAGGATCTGAGAAATAGTGGAGAAGTTTGGTCGAATCTAGTACACTACTAGATAGGCGAATGGGGAAAGTGGATGCACCCAGACCTTGGGGAACCACTATAAATCCTGTGTGCTCTCTGTGATTGTATGCTTGTGTGAATGTTGTGTTAACTGTGCTGAATTGCTGTGAAGAAGTGCATATAATTCTGTGTTTTTGCCATAAAAATTAAAAAAGATTAAGTGCACCTATTCACCCCCCCCCCATCTAGGTGTTTAGGAACTAGTTCTTTCACCTAGGAATGTAGGTGAGACCACTATGGTCTACAAATAGTTAATTTTTAAACCCTAGTTTAAGATGACTGTGGGGCTTCACCAAGATTTCAAGACCCCACCATGGTCTCATCAACCTATTGTAAGGTCCAATAGAGCCCTAAGGGTCCACTGAAGTCGACCAACGGTGTCCAAGTTGACTTAGAACCACTATAGGCCTAAATTGGGCAAGGTGCCCTAACTAAGGTCAGTGTGCCCTAGTAAAGTCCAACTAACCCTACCAGGGCCTTCCTAGATATAAAGAGGGGTCAATGGGTCACTAAGGACCCATGGAGGGCAGTCAAAGTGGTTAAGTTGACCAAAGTCAACTATAACCCTAAATGGGTCAAACTGACCTACATAGGGTCAACTTACCTTCCCTTAGCCATGTGGATCCCACTCAGGTACTCCTAACCCTAAAGTGGTTCCAATGGGTCACTAAGGACCCATGGAGGGCAGTCAAAGTAGTTAAGTTGACCAAAGTCAACTCTAACCCTTAATGGGTCAAACTGACCTACACAGGACCAATTGAAGTTCTCTTAGCCAAGTGGACCCCACATAAACCTTCCTAACCCTATTGAGAGGCCAATGTGTCACCAAGGACCCATTAGGGTCAACCAAAAAGGCTAAGTTGACCCAAGTCAACTCTAGCCCTAAAGTAGTCAAAGTGCCCTGATTAAGGGTCAAGTGACCTCCAAAGGGCCAAGTCAACCCAAACTAGACCTTAGGGGAGGCAAATGAGTCACCAAGGACCCATTAGGGTCAACCTCAAAGACCAAATTGACCAAGGTCAACCCTAGTCAAGGTTTAGGTCAAGCTAGCCCAAATGGGCTAACTCAAGCTCAAGCCCAATTCACTTGGGCTAACCTTGTATTAGTGGAAGAAATGAACATGTGGGTTGCCATTGGGTTAGGTAGGAGTCAAATTTCAGGCTTGGTGAGTAGGAGAGATAAAAAGCTTCAAATGAAAGAGAGAAAGAGAAGGGAGTATGTTGGGTCCGACGTTCCTTCACTTGACCCGTGGCACTTTGCTACTTATTTAAGAAATTAAGTAGCGCCCCCTCCAACAGTCTGGGCTTTTGGTGCAGTTGGGTATGCGCTTGATCCATCAATTGGTATCAAAGTAGGTCACAGGTTCAAGACCGGGGGAGCGCTATTAAATCCTGATTTTTCCCTTCTAGTTGTATGGGTCCGGCGGGTCAGGCAACCGTGGACATGTGGTAACCCCACCTCTGAGCCGTGCAACCGTGGACATGTGGTAACCCCACCTCTGAGCCATGTGGGCCATGTGGTAACCCCACCTCTGAGCCATGTGGGCCATGTGGTAACTCCACCACTGAGCCGACGGGTTGTGCTGGACGCCGGGGGGGGGGGGGGGGGAGATTGTTGGGTCCGGCGTTCCTTCACTTCACCCATGGCGCTTTGCTACTTATTTAAGAAATTAAGTAGCGCCCTCTCCAATAGTCCGGGCTTTTGGTGCAGTTGGGTATGCGCTTTGATACCAATTATTGGGTCCGGCGTTCCTTCACTTGACCCGTGGCGCTTTGCTACTTATTTAAGAAATTAAGTAGCGCCCTCTCCAACAGTCCCGGCTTTTGGTGCAGTTGGGTATGCGCTTGATCCATCAATTGGTATCAGAGCAGGTCACGGGTTCAAGACCGGGGGAGCGCTATTAAATCCTGATTTTTCCCTTCTAGCTGTGTGGGTCTGGCGGGTCAGGCAACCGTGGACATGTGGTAACCCCACATCTGAGCCGTGTGGGCCATGTGGTAACCCCACCTCTAAGCCATGTGGGTCATGTGGTAACTCCACCTCTGAGCCGACGGGTTGTGCTGGATGCTGGGGGGGGGATTGTTGGGTCCCTCCTTCACTTAACCCGTGACGCTTTGCTACTTATTTAAGAAATTAAGTAGCGCCCTCTCCAACAGTCCGGGCTTTTGGTGCAGTTGGGTATGCGCTTGATCCATCAGAGTAATGGGGGAAGGATTTGGGGCTCATCCTTCCCCTTCCACAACCCCCCATTCAATTCACTAGGACAGGGGGAGTGTAGTCTCATTTCAACCAGCTGGTCTTTGACTGGTTTGAGCCATGCTTCATCCCCTGCCCACCATGGCCAAAATTTGACTAAAGGGCCATTAATGGCAATGCAACCTACACCCACCTAACACCCCAACTCTCCTTCTTAAAAGCTTCACTGGACTCCAGGGATTCAGTTCCACACATTACCTAAAGGAGACAAGGGAGTTCACTTTGCTGTTACAGAAATCCGACCACCACCACCATGACAATCCGGCGATCGGCAAGGCTACCACCACCCACACAGGTCCTCCTCTACTCCTTCTTTTATGGATAGATCTTAGGAATCTTTTAGGATGAGAATCGGGCTCAAATGAGCCAGATAGGGTGAGGATGTTTCTTGGTTTTCCAAAACCAAAAATGGGTCGGGTTCACCGGAAACCACCCCTCCGGTGGTCGTGCCGCCGCCCGGCGATAGCCCCCGCCTCAATGAAGGTGGTGGCATTGGTGGCTAGCCAGGGAGGTGGTCGGGTGGCCGGGAAATGAGCTTGGAATAAGATCTAGGTCGTGGTTATCCCAGTCCTTGGCTGGAGGAAGAAGATGACCCGGAGCCCCACGATTTTGCTTTAAGATCCGTGCTGGATCTGATTTTTTAAATCCTATTATTTCAATTTCTATCTTGTTTACTGGTTAGTTTTATAATAAATATTTAAAATATTTAGGTGTAGTTTCAGAAAAAGTTGTTAACATCAAATTTGTAGATATATGAGTCTAATTTAATTTAAAATTAGTTTCAACCAATTTGGGTAAGTGGTTTGATCACAACACTCATTTTGGTGAGCACTATATCTAGGCTAGACCAGAGACTATTTTGAATGCCCCCGACAATCCATCCATCCAAATGACCTGAAATTTTTGATGGGGATCATTATTACCTATACCTAGATCATATCCAAAATTGGGAATTTTTGGAAAAACGTTTCCTAAAGTTTTTGTAGGAATTTAATAATCCATGTAGGAATTATTTAATGGACCAAATGAACTCCAAACTCACCCAACATTTTGGTGAGTGATGCTTGGTAATTATAAGGCTCTGGTTAAAATTTCATCTCATTTGGAGATGGTTTGAATTGAAACCATGCAAACCCTAGCCTTGTCATAAGGGTATTTTGGTCAAAAAGTGCACTTTGGGTTTTGAGTGGCCAAATCACCTCAACAGAGGTTGAAATTGGGGTCACTGGCTTGGCATGGCTTTTAGCACCACCCCATGGAAGATGGAGTAGATTGGAATAGATTTGCCCTAAGATCTAAGACCAAACCCTAAGGAAGGGCTTTTGTGCCTTGTGAAGGGCATGAGTCCAATAGACCTTGAATGAACTTGAAATTTGGTGGGGATGGTACTAGGGTAACTAAATCCCTCTGATAAAAATCTTTGGGTATTTTGGAGAGGGTAGGCACCACAAAAACCCTAACCCTAGTTTAGGGCACAAACATTGTAGTGCCCTAATTAATCATTTGGTCATTATGATCCCACTACCCATTGGAAGGTCATGAAAATTAGCCAGAGGGAGTTTTGGACCTTATTTCTTATGTATGAATTTTATTAGCATTTTTGAATGCATATTTGTATTACCTACTTCACAAGCTCATCATCTTGGAAAATTGTTCAATATTTTGTTTAGAGCTCATTACTTGATGATAAATTATGAAACTTGACTTAGAGCATATATATGTCCTTACAATCACCCCTGAATTTTCTCAGAATTTATGGAAGTATTTGTGCTGCACTTGCCTCTTAAAATTGATTAAAATAGGTTATATTCAAAATTATATTTAGAGGCTTTAACCTTTCTGGAAAATTAGGATACTTTGGATTCTGTGTTAATTAATCATTTTGAAGCTATCATAAATTTTGTGGGGCATTTGCTTATCTCAAATGGGCACTTCATGTTCAAACTCAGGTTTCTGATTTGCTAAAATAATTAAATAAATTATCAGATAATTGTGAAAATTATGAATTTCTGGGTTTAAGCTACAAATGTCATGATAGCCCTCTAGTAATTATTCTAGGTGTACTGGGTGAATATTTAGTGTACCTCCCATTTTACACGTCATATAGCTTAACATGGTCTACATTTACTAAAACTGCAGAAGTTATGCCGGAAAATAAATTTGGGCTCATGTGTTGGGGTTAGATATTTGCTGGTTTGAATAAATAAAAATGAGTTCATCTTTGGAAGTTAGGATGAGTAGAGTGTTGGGTTGACTAGTGATAGGTGGTGCTCGGGATCGACGAAGGATCGTCTTTCCCGTGGAGAGGAAATGTCAAATACACTAGGATTAGATATAGTACAACATTTAAGGTACTAGGAGATGGTTATTAACCAACAATAGTAAGTGTCTTGCAAAAGGGAGCTTTGGGCATAATCTCATCATAGTTCCTAGTGCCCTCAAGAGCCCTTCACGGGGCATACCTTAGGTAGTCTTGCGCTAAACCTAAACTGTAGGCAAAATTGGAATGTAAGAGTAACTAGTAAATCTAGGGTTTCACCTTCACACACCTCGATGTCTCGGGGAGATAGGTTACGTCATTCGGGCAGTAGGCCCAGTGGTTTTGGTGATGGACAGGTTAGCTCGGTGAACTTTGGCTCGGTAATGGTTTGTGATGGGCAGGTTGGCCCATCGAGCTTTGGCTCAGTTGTTGTTTATGACGGACGGGATGGTCCGGGGAGCTTTGGATCGGTAGCTGATACATAAGGTTGCATGTGCATAAGGTATAATGTGGTGGGTCTTCGGTATTGGTGAGTCGATGCACCGACGCCAATACGTTGACTCGTCAAGTGTGGTTTAGCACTTGGCCAAATAAAGTCCGATGCGCCAGCCGGCAAGAGTACGCAGGAGCTCCGCATTGTGCACCAGCATAGAGGAGTACGATAGGTCTGACTGGTAGTGCAATTACCAGTTTAGAGGTGGGCGAGTCCCAACCGACCGCTTCCGTTTGCCACTACGGAGGTATCCTGGGAGGTTTTGGTCCAGAAAGGGGGAACTAAAGGTCTGTGTACACAGAGTCGAGTGGGTGAGTTGAACTTGCATGTTCACATCATGGCATAATTGTATTTCATAGCATAATCATAGAACATAACCGACACTTATTGTATAAGTTGTATGGGACGCTTTATACAATAGGCCCTGCAAAACGACCCCTTGGGTTATAGGTTCGTGCGAGCGTTCTTATAAGTTAAGGTTTTCATTCAGTATTATAAATATATGCTTGCTAGAAAACCGACACCCTATCGTATAAATTGGTATGGGACTTTTTATACGATAGGAGCCCTACAAAAGATCCATTGGCTTATGTGTTTTTCATATAAGTTAAGGTTACTTTCTTGTTCAGTTTTTCATACCTTTATTACTGCCATATATACCATAGAACTACTAGATTAATTCTGTCGCCATCTGCTTAATTATTATTCTCCACCTTCATGTCCTCTCCTTTCCTTCTCCCCGCTCGGTGCCTAGGAGCCATGGGGGAAGGGGAGGGGGATGATAGGACTTAGTCTTTTAGACTAACGGTTTTCGAACCACATCATTTTGGGGGACCGTGGAGCCCAACATGGAGGAGCAGCCCCGAAGGTCGGCATGCTTAGAGATGGGACAGTCTAGTACCGGAGTTCAGACGACAGGGACTGTGAGTCCTATTCGCTACTAGTTGTTTTATTTTTACTTCCGCGATGAGAGATTTGTAGTGAGGTATTGAAGTACTGGGCATGAGCCCGAGATTTTAGTATTTCATTATATCTGTGGACACTCCCATCGTGAAGTTTATTTACTATTTATGTGATTTTTGTGGACTTGCCTTTATTATTTTGTTATAGCTGTGATCGATTAGGCCGGCAGGATCGGCGTTTTGTAGTGATGACCTTCCAAGGTGCGAAGATGTCACCATAAAGCGGCGGTTTTGGGTCGAAGACCCCGGTGTTTTTAAAAGAAAAAAGGGGGGTCTTACACTCATCACTTCATCCACAATGCATGCGGAGTTCGTAGCTCTTTTTGGAGCTTCTACTCATGCAGTGTGGCTTAAGAAATTCATTACGAAGTTGAAGGTCGTTGATTCTATATTTAGACCCATCTAGATGTAATGTGATAATATCTCTGCAGTTATGTTCTCGATGAACAATAAACTTATCACAGGGTCAAAATATATAGAAATTAAATTCTTGACCGTTAAGAAATTGGTCAAAAAGGGTGACATTTTAGTGGAGCATTTAGGGACAGATGACATGTTGGCCGATCCACTTACTAAAGGACTTCGCCCTAACGTGCTTCAAAAACACGTTATTAATATGGGGCTTAAAGAGTCGATCAATATACTAGATTAGTGGGAGGCTGCATGAATCTCCAATTCAGTTATCTGTCATTTATATTGCACTTTATCTAATTCGTTAATAATTAAAAAATATTCATTCAGGAATATCATTAAGTTTCGATATTCGTTGAATTTATATGACACGTCACACTTCATACAAAATATTATGACTTGTGTTAGTCGGACATAAGGCTTAGGACACTTCATTTGTATTATATCTTGGGGTATGTCTTTTGACACGTGATTTTCAAAACCTTAAGGTTAGACATACTTGCTCTTTCGAACACTTAAGAAATTCTCACAGCATGGTCTATTGCATTCATTTGAGAAGTTTGGTTGACCACCAAATGAGAACAACCTCCACGCATAATATTTAATGTGTTGTTCTATTTTTATGTTACCGCACTTTGTTCATGTCGATTAGATCTGTTGTAACGTCGCGATTCGCGGTAGGCCCCTTGTGCGCACTTTTAAGTCAGGAGAGCTGACTTGGGCTCAGGGTGTACTGACAGATAGGCTTGCACTTAAGTGGGGGAGGAGGTATAGATTCCTCCCGAGAAGGACAAGGGTAGTGATACGGGCGTGTCGCTACCCGTGTGGTGCCTTTGTAAATTTTGCGCCATCTTTGTGATCTTTTCAGAAAAGGACATGAGTAGTGACATGGGCATGTCCCAACCCGTGTGTGCCCCATCTAAGACTACCTGTGACATGGGTAGTGACCAGAGCTCGGCGAGAATCATCGAGCAGAGCTCGACGAAAATCGTCGAGCAGAGGTCAACGAAATGTCGAGCAGAGCTCGACGAACATCGTCGAGAAGAGCTCGACGAAATGTCGAGCAAAATTCGTCGAGCACAGAATTCTCCCTTGGCGAATTTTCAGGCAGCGTCCTTTCAAAATGACTCATTTAATGTGATATTAGGCAGTCCAGTGTCAGGCCGACACATGGCAAGACAGTTACCCTAATTCCTCGTAATAAAAGGAACATGAAGAAAACCCTAGCCGTCTCTTATCTTTCTTATCAATTCGTCGCTGTGAGAAATCGTCGGAGAGGAAGAGATTGCTGGAGCCGATCTTCTTTCCCGTGAAGAACGAACACCAACCAAGGAGAAGAAGATGCCTCCAAGAAGGGTGATAAGCTCCATGGTTGGAAATAGTGGAAATGTCGGAAATGAGGTGAGCTTCCTACCCACTCCCTTGGTACTAGATCTCTAGTTATTCATAGGAAAGATATCGACTCAAAAAAGTCTTGATTTGTGAGAAGAAGGTTTCTAGGAAGAGGTCATGCTAGGAGTTGTGTCCTAGGAACTAGAGTCCTCAACCTTTCCTCACTTCAAATGAAGTTTGTGGACGGGTTTCATGAAGAGATGTGGCCATATGAGGGTGAATAAGGGAGGAGAAATTCTGGATATTATTTGGATAGTTTGGCTGGAGGAAGAAGACGAACCAATGGCGTTCGTTCTGATTTAAGATGCGTGTAGAAATCTATATTTTGTGCACAGCAACATTATAGGCCGTTTTCAGACATGATTCACTCAGATTTGGGCTTTCGACTAAACACAAAAGTCGTAACCCTTGGAAATATCTTTCCAACGAGGGGTTACACGCCTTCACCAGATTCTTGTAGCCATGGGAATCCCCGATTGAAGTTACTGTATAGTAATTATTCCTGCATATATAGTTGTCATGTTTGTTTTATATCGACTTTGGGTTTGGTAGAGAGATTGTAGTACAATAACGTTAATGTTTTATTGAATTTAGTCTATAAGTAATTGTGATAAAATATGTTAATGACATTTGTTGGATAGATCCCTTATGAACAAATGTTGTAGTAAAGTGTACTTGATTGAGGTGATTTGGTGGAGGTTAGTGAGCGAATGGATTGAGGAGTTAGGATGGTAGGAATGATTAAAATACGTGAATCGATAGAGATGTACTTGATAATGGTAATACATTGAATAATGATGAGGTTGACTAGAAGTTTGTTGTACACAATTTGTAGTAATTGCAATAAATAAATGGTTAATGGCGTTTAGTTGGTAGATCCATATATACACGAATAGTTCGAACTTGGTAAAAGAATTGTAACCAGTGATGTTAAAGTCATATGATCATAGTATACATATAATTATGATAAACAAATGGTTGGTGAATATGTATGGACTACCATTATGTTGATGGTGAACCCTTGGTATGCTTGGATGCACGAAAATGTGGAAGGGTTGAAAGTGTGTGTGTGTTGCCGCACTGGAATTATGTATTGGTAAGAGACTCGGTGTGGAGCTCTTGTGTGTTGTTGAGCACGAAATGTGAATAATGAAAAGGGGCTCAATGTGGAGCCCTGCATGTGAAATGCATGTGGTGTGAGTCGACATGCGGTGTCGTAATCCTGGGTTAAGGATAGTGTGGCAGGTCTACGGGCTCGCCAGTCGTCACAGCGACGGGAGTTAGCAGTTAGACATGGATTGTTTGGTCTTGGTCCTCGGTGCTTACTTTCTGAGGAACCCTGCGTGCTAGTGGGAGGATGGCCTTGGTACTTTGGTGATACACTCACAGAGGCACCTTTCGCGCCACAAGATAGTCCAGGAGGGTTGGGCTCTTGGTGCACATCTACCCGAGACCCCTTCTGATCCGTAGTATGCATGTGAGCTCCGTTGTTGTGTTCTTAGCGTTGAGGCGTACAGAGGCCTAAACTTAGTAGTGTGTATGCCCGCCTAGTAGTGAAGAATCCCGCTCTACTGTCACTGCCTGACCATGATGGTTGACGCCTGAGAGGTTAGCTACCTGCTCGAAAAGTGGGAACTACAAGTTTGTGTCGACATAGCAGTTGCATGTGTGTGATCATGTGTGAGTCATTGTATTGCATTCATGTCATTACATTACATTACATACACAAGATCCTCATCATATATGTTTGTATGAGCACTCTTATATGATAAGTTACTTTACTGTTGAGTCGATCCTCAACTTATATGTCTGTATGAGCATTCATATAAGTTGAGTTACTTTTTGTTGTAGCTTTACATTTTTCATATACTGCTGTAGATGAAATAACTGCTAGAGTAGATTGTTTACTCATTTATTATACTACTGATATACTTGATATTGCTCACTCTATACCACATGTTTGTACTACTGTTTTATTTATATATATTGTGTAATGCCTCCATTCGTCATATGGAATATAACAGTGAGTCCTGTCGGGGCCCCATGCCATCTTTCACAAACAAATGGCGGAATTACGTATGAATATCAAAAGCACGTTCTACTCGCATCCTAGCTCAGAGAATTCTAGCGAAAGCATTTTAAGATTTACGAACTCAACAGAATGAATGTTCACTAAATATATAAACCACACAATTATATATGTCACCAGGAATGTATACAAATACACAACGCTCATGGTCTTAAGGCCTTACAAGTTACTCTTTACAAATATACAACTTCATACATCGGCACGCAGGACGGCCACACATGAAATCCAAGAATTCTTCGCATGGCCTTCAAGGGCCTTTAAGCAGCAAGGTCTTCAATCCGCTCAACCCAATTCAACCCGTCAACACTTGCAGTTAGACATCCACCCCAAGAGCAGTAAACAAAGCAACGATCAGCATTAACTGACCAATTATAACGACCCTACCCCTTACCCGGGGTAGTGATTCCTTCCATATATGCATTACATCATAGCATCTATCTATCACAACAAGTATCACAACAGTATCACATGCGCCCGCCTCTGTCAGACGCTCTGTGCACTCAGGGCACATTACGATGGGTCGGACTCCTTGGCACCACCACCGAGCAGAGGTTTTTAACATGTTAGTTGGCCGGTCCTAGTCCAACACGCATGCTGGCGAAATTCCGCCCATCCCACTCAGAGGTGTTAACCTCACGGCAAACTTGAGCATTTAAATCGCACTGAGATCGACCCACCATTATGATGCAGCAAGCCAGGTCGGGGCCGCATCCGCCCATGCATTGCCACCAATCGATCTCTCACAACACAGGTATAAGTCAGCAATTTCTCGTTGCTCAATTCGTCAATAGGGCAGATCTTGATGCGGGTCGGCCTTCCCTTTCCTGCTCCGCACACAGCTCTTGCAGAGCCGCTTTCCAATTCATTCCAGTTCAACACACCTAATACAAGGGCTCATACCAAGCTTTTAAAGGATTCACAATTCACAAGCATCCATACAATACACGGAGTCTTCTCCGTTCACAATATCAACATCACCAATCCAGACTAACCGTCCGGATGGGTTTCACACAACATGCCTATGTCGTACTACCTATTTCCAGCTCTAAATGCAAACTCAACCTGGAATCACTTATGCTTTCCACCACTTGGTGGAGGATTCTGTGCTAATGCATAAAGCAAGGACTTTGCTTGTCCAAGAAGGAGATCGTTACCCTTGATGATCGCTTTGGAGCCATGAACTAGCCAGATGGAAATCACCGCCACGGACTTGCCTCCACGAACTTGAACTCGGATCTCGATTCGAAATTCTAAAGCTCCTCTGACAACCAGCTTCCTTCTCCCCTTCCTTCCTTGCTCTCTCTTCTCCCCACTTCTTTGAGAAAGAGAATGGTCAAAAGTGAATGAAGATTATCTATCCCCTCTGAGCCTTATACCAGCAGGGAAGGGCCTGGACCCTTGGATCCAAGATGAGGAAATGAACGGCCACGATTTACCAGAAATATCCATTTTTGGGCTGACATGCCCGTGTCACAGGCCGTATCTGTTAAGCGGCGCACGAGCCGCCTTAACTACGAATAGGACACGGCCATGTGACACGCCAGTGTTACATGGATGACATGCCCATGTCACACAGTACACACCTATTGTAACACCCCCATCCGTTGCATGGCATATAACAGAAGGTCCAGCTGGAACCCGACGCCATATACCACAGACAGTCGGAAGGGTTACCAAATGAATATTCAAACCATCCAATTAAGACTACTCGTCCTACATAGAGCATTCTAGCGGAAGCTTTTAAAGTTGAAAGAACCCAAATCTTAAATCCAATACATATGAATGTCCACGACTACAACCACAGGAATGAAACCCAAATACACTGAAAAGGTACATGGCTTTATGGCCTTACAAATGTTCACTTAATAAAATATGTCTTACATACATCGGCTCGCAGGCCGGCCACACATGATAAAAGTAAAAAACAACTATTCTACGTCCTTCTAGGGCCAGCACGGCAACATGGGCTCCAGCCTGCTATTTGGTACTCTGCTCTGCAGCACCTGCAAGCACATTCCAACGCACGGTGGAAAACAAAGCAACGGTCGGCCAAAAGCCGACCAAATTATAACGACCCCGCCCCTTAATCGGAACGACAGTGCTCATTCCTTGCATAACATTAGCCCAGCTAAAAAATAAAGTGCAACTATATATTTCGCCACAGGTATAGGCTCGCACGGCCAAACACCCCGTGCACTCAGGGCACATTAACGGTGAATCCTGACATATCAGTGTCTTCACCACCATCCCAAAGATGGCAACCAAGTGAGCATTTTAGCCTTTCTGACCCTGTCTAGTCTAAGGCTCCCGACTATGCCAACGGCCAGTGCCCTTTTCGGATTTCTCGCACCGTTCCACATAGCCTAGGTCCAATTCAACTTGCCCGTTGCTCACGCCGCATATACACTTTAAGTTCTACACGCGGGCCAAGCTTCTCTCGGATCCAAAAATTTTCCAAACAATCTCATAACCCAATTATGATCAAGGCCGGTCCCAGACCGCCAAGTTAGCAGAACACGTTTCCGCTTAATTTTTCGGGTGCGCCTTGAAGCTAACCTCCAAGGATCCCTGCTGCAATCTACCGCGTAGAAACCCGAAAAACCCAAAGAACGGAGTTTTCTCCGACAAATCATATCAAATACAACATCATTGATCCAAATAATACACGTCTGGGTAGGCTTCACACACAATGCCTATGCCCGTGCTTACGATTCCGGACTCTATATGCAACACAAGGGGGATTATTCACATCAACCCCAAGGAACACCACGCACTCACCGCACACTCGCGGTAGAGGGATTCCCTATGCAGAAAGAAAGAGCTTCACATGCTCAAGTAGAGAATCGTTACCCTTATAGTCCGTTTTGGCGCCATGGAAAACTATGCGGACAGAACTCTTCACAACGACCTTTCCTCCACGGATTCGCTCTCAGATTTCGAAACGGTGCTCCGATGCTCCGCCGGCGGCCGGAAACCTCCTTCTTCTTCCTCTTCTCTCTAACACCTTGGAAAGAGAAAGCCTTGGAGAGAAATGAGGGATTAACTCCCCTATTGCCGACCTTAACAGAGCAGGAAATCATTTGGGCCATTGGATCTTAATTAAAGAAAACGAACGGCTCAGATCCGTTCAAAAATCTTCAGACCTGGGCCGCACACGGCTTGGCACACGGCCGTGTCCCAGGCCGTGTGCCTCGATCAAGGCACGATTGTCAAACACAGAAAAGACACACGGGCTCAGACACGCTCGTGTCCAACCTGACACGCCCGTGACGGGTCTCTCGACACGCCCGTGTTCGGGGGCATGTCACGCATAACCGCCACGGCAACGGACCCGACCTAACTGCACACGTGTACTGACACGGGTAGGCACACGCCCGTGTCCAATGACACGCCTGTGTCATCTAGCTGTGTTCCTGGCCGTGTTCTTCTCGGGATGAAAACGGCCAAAAATCACCAGCCAGGCACGGCCTTGGACACGCTCGTGTCCTAGGCCGTGTACCCCTATACAGGCACCAAAAACCCCGTTTTACGCGACGGACTCCAATACAATTTTCGGGGCGTTACAAATCTCCCCCACTTAAGGAATTTCGTCCCGAAATTAAGTAAAGGTACACAAATCTAAATAATACCTGAGTGGAATAACTCAGGGTATTCCTCCAACATAGCTTGCTCTCTTTCCCAAGAAAGCTCCTCACATCCGCAATTATCCCAACGGACTTTAACCATACAGATATCCTTGTTGCGGAGTCGCTTGACTGCAACATCTTCAATACGTACTGGATTGACCCTTGTGGTCAACTCATAATCAACTGGTACTTGATTATCTGCAATGATCTGCGAAGGATCTTGCACCGCCTTCCGCAACACCGATACGTGGAACACGTCATGCAGTCCACTCAATTCCGCCGATAGCTTCAATCTATACACCACCTTGCCAACACGCTCCAGGATTTCAAATGATCCAAGGTATCTCGGACTCAGCTTCTTCAAGCGTCAAACCCGCGATACACTCTTGAACGGCTTGATTTTTAGATACATCATGTCGCCAACATTGAACTCCACATTCCTATGCTTGGCGTTGTAATACTTTGCCTGCCTGTCTTGAGCGATCTTCAATCTTTCATGAATTGTCTGTATCATTGAAGTGGCATCTTCCACCGCTTGACGATTATACAACTTCGATTCGCCTGCCACCAACCAAGACAACGGCGTACGACACTTCCTCCCGTACAAGGCCTCGAAAGGCGCCATTCTAATACTCGCCTGAAAGCTATTGTTGTACGCAAACTCCACCATGTACAGGTGATCCTCCCAATGCTTTCCGAAATTTAGGACGCACATGCGAAGCATATCCTCCATATTCCTGTTGACCCTCTCGGTTTGACCATCTGTCTGTGGATGAATGGCTGTGCTGAAACTCAGCTTAGTTCCCAACATACTATGCACCAACCTCCAATCCTTCGACGTAAAGCGTCCATCTCGGTCACTAACAATATTGCGGGGCACACCATGCAATCGTACAATATTCTCCATGTAGAGTTTGTCTAACTTTTCCACCAGATCTTCCTTCCTGTTCAGAATAAAGTGCGACACCTTTGTCAACCTATCGACGACCACCTAAATGGCATCGTTTCCATTCTGTGACCTCGACAAACCATGCACAAAATGTAACGCCCCCACCTGTCACATGACATATAACGGTGGGTCCGGCCGGGGCCCCACGCCATATCTCACAGACAAAGCGAAGGAATCACGTGTGGAAATCAAACTCGATGTGTATCCTTAACTCATTCCATTCTAGCGCAGCATATTTTCTTGTTAACATGAACTCAAACTAGAATGTCCACAATATATAAAGATCACATTTATATATACCAACACCATGAATGTATACAACTCGCACACCCTGGCCTTATGGCCTTACAAGTTCCTCTTTTACACAACAATCATTTCATACATCGGCACGCAGGCCGGCCACACATGAAATCCAAACACAACTCTTCGCATGACCATCAAGGGCCAACAGCAGCAAGCTAGCCATTCCACTTAGTCATTTCAATTCAAGCCGCGGCACTTGCAATGAGACATCCACCAAAAAGCGGCAAAACAAAGTAACGGTCAGCATTTGGCTGACCCATTATAACGACTCTACCCCCTACCCGGGGTAGTGGTTCCTTCCCTGTATACAGTGCTCATCAAACATCATCAAACATCATATGTAACATCCCATTTCCAACTAGACCCCTAAGAATGGTTTTGGCCATGACTAGGTCATGACAAACCCTAGGAAGCCAGAAATGGGCCAGGAGATAGGGGACAAACAAGTGGGAGATCATCATGGTCTGCAAATAGAAGAACTCTAAACAATGGTTTAGGATGACCATGGGCTACACCTTAACCCCAAGACCCAACCACAACACCCTTAATACTTTGGGAGGCCCATTAGAGCCAAAAGGACCCATTAGGGTCAACCCCAGAGGCTCAGTTGACCAAGGTCAACCCTATCCCTAAATGGGTCAAACTAGCCTACTTAGGGTCAATTGACCTACTCCTAGCCTAGAGGACCCCACCTATGCCCTCCTAACCCTAAAGTGAGGTCAATGGGTCACTAAGGACACATTGGGGTCAGCCCTAGAGGCCAGGTTGACCCAAGTCAACTCAAGCCCTAACCTGGTCAAAGTACCCTTACTAAGGGTATGTGACCTCCAAAGTACAGGGTAACCCTACATAACCCTACCTAGACCCTAAGGGGAGCCAATGGGTCACCCAGGACCCATAGGGGTCAACCCAATTGGCCATGTTGACCCAAGTCAACTCTAGCCCTAGATGGTCAAGTGCCCTTGCCAAGGGACATGAGACCACCAAGAGGCCCAACCAACCCTACTCAAGTAACCCTAGACCTTAAAGGAGACCAATGGGCCACTAAAAACCCAATGGGGTCAACCTAGATGGTCAAATTGACCAGGTCAACCCTCATTTGGGTCAAGTCAAACTTAGCCCAAAAAGGGTTAACCCAAGCTCAAGCCACTTCTCCCTTAGGCTAAACCCATTCCCATGACCATCATAATCAAGTGGGCTGCATTTAGCTTGTGAGGTTGACTAGTCAACCAGAGGTGACTAGGAGAGAGAAAGGAGCTCCTCTCCATGATAATGGAGGAGAGAGAAAATGAGGCCGACCAAGAAAGGCTAACAGCCACCAATTATGGCAGCAATCAACTCCTCTAGGAGAGAGGAGTTGATTCCAGCCGTTTCCCGACCACCAAGGGGTGGGTTCAGCCCCCCTCCACACAACCCGAGCCACACCTTTAATGGTGTTAATGGCCATTGAAGAACCAGCTTCCCCTCTCCCCCATTTTCCATTAAAACACCTTCAGGGAGCCAGGGGGATCATTTTAGAGCTTTTACCTGGAGGAGACGAGCCATTCCACTGTGCAGTTGCAGAAGCCGAGCGCCGCCGCCTTCGTCAATGGCATCCCGCCGCTCCTCACGCATCCAGGCCGCCAGGAAGGTCCTCCTCCTCTCCTTAACTCGCGGGTAGATCTTAGGACTCTTAAGGTTTAAGTTTCGGGCTCAATTGAGCCCGATCGAATCCAGGATTCCTCAATATTTCGGCAAGAAATCTTCTTGCTATAACCGCCGGAAAACGCCTCTCCGGCGGCAGAGCCGCCGCCTGGCGATAGCCACCACCTCAACGGAGGTGTTGGTGGCGGTGGCCGGCCGGGGAAGGGGCTGGATCACCGGCGGCAGGGCTTGGAAGTGGCTCCAGGCGGGATGAATCCTGGCCGTCGGCTCAAGGAAGAAGATGAAGGGATTCCGTCCCTTTTGCTTCAAGATTCGTGCGGGCCTGAGATTAAACTATAGGAAATATTTTATATTAATGAAATTTTGTCATAGTTTTTAATATTATTGGTTTTAAACTTTAAAAATATTTAGGTTCATCTGGTGGAAAATACTTCAACATGAAAGTTGTACTCCTTTGAGTCTACTTTATTTTAAAATTAGTTTGAACCCGTTTGGGTGTAAGATCTGACCAGGGCACCCATTTTGGTTGGACATACCCTTAGGGCTAGGCAGTCATTAAATTGAGTGCCCACTCTTCACCCCTAGCCCAAATTAGCTGAAATTTTGGCAGAGAGTCTATCCTAGATATACCTAGGGCTTGCCCAAAAATGGGAATTTTTGGAGAAAATATTTCTATAGTTTTTGTAAATATTTAATATTTATTAGATAAATTAAATAGGTACCCTAAACAACTCCAAACCCTCCCAAATTTTGGTGAGTAGTCCCTGGGTTCACATTAGGTATCTGTATAAAATCTCATTTAATTTGGATGTGTTTTGAATAGGTTTTGACCCAACCCTAACTATACCTTTATAAGGGCATTTTGGCCAAAAGTTGCACTTTTGGTTTTGAGTGACCAAATCACCTCAACAGAGGCTGAAATTTGGGCCACTGGCTTGTTATAGCACTTATCACCTCCCCATGGAATATGGGGTAGGGAGGAATAGATTTGCCCTAAAGTTCCTAGGTCAAACCCTAAGGAGGGACCTTTAGGCCTTGTGAAGGGTATGAGTCCTAAACACCTTGGATGAACTCCAAATTTTGCAAGGAGGTTCCTAGGATATATAGAACCCTCTGTTAAAAATATTAGCTAATTTTGAAAAGGATAGGGGCCCCAAAACCCTAACCCTAGCTTAGGACCTAAAACTTGTAGTGTAAGATTAGGTTAGCTAAACATCTTGAAACTTAACCAAATTTGGGTAGTGAGGGGATTAGGGTATGTTGAGCCTCTGATAATTTACTTGAGGAATTTTGGACAATGTTTATAGCACTTCATTTGTAATCAATAGTAATGCCCTAATTAATATTTTGGCTATTGTGGTCCCACTGCCCATAGAGAGGATATGAAACATGGGCAGAATTAGTTTTAGGTTATAATAATCTTGTATGAATTTTTTTAGAATTTTTGGATATCTATTTAGGGCATCTACTTCACAAGTGCTTTATTTTGATTACATATTAAATAATTCTTGTCAGAGGCCATTACTTACTGAGAAATCATGAAAATTGCTGCATAGTGTTTCTAGCTCAATGTTATCATATGGGAATTTTTGTGGAATTATTTGATGAATGATTAGCATACTTTGTTCATTAACCCTTAAATTAGAAAGTTCATAAGAAAATCAAATATAGCCTTATTTCCAAATGATAAATTATGAAACTTTTTCTAGGGTACTTGTGGTCCATCACAATCATCCCTGAATTTTCTCTGAATTTTGGGAGGTATATTTTCTCTAGGATCTTTTAAAATGACTTATTATGGGGCATCTTTGAAATTAAATTTAAAGACCTAAACCTTGCCGAAAAATTGGAAGACTTAGGATTTAGAGTTGATTAGTCATTTTGTAATTATCATAAATTTAGTGGATTATTATCTTGTCTGAAAATGATACTTCATGTTCAAACCTGGGCCTTTTGGGACACTAGAATTAATAAATTAATTATCAGACAAATTAGGAAAATTATGGATTTCTGGATTTATGCTTAAAATGTCTTTTTAGCCCTCTAATAATTATCATAAGGGTATTGGATGAGTATTTCTTGTACTTCCCTTTTTACGGGTCATGTAGCTTAAGTGGTCTGCATATAGCAAGACTGCGGGATTAAATTTGGATGTGAATTAGGGCACGTATGATGGGTCTTGATGGGTTGCTGTAGGGACAAGTGGAATGGGCTGCATCTATGGAAGATGAGTGAGTAGGGTGTGGTTGTGTCTAGGTTTATAGGCGTTCGGGTCCGACGAAAGATCGTCCTACCCGAGGAGAGTTGGAGTCAAATTACCCTAGGAATAGCATATCGAAATATGAGAGATAATGGGTAAGGGAATCAACCAATAATAAAATAAGTACCTTGCGAAAGGGAACGCTGGGCGTAATCCCAACACAGTTCCTAGTGCCCCTTGAGAGCCCTTCACAGGGAATACCGGGGGCAGTCCTGGGTTAACGTAAACTGTTTTAACAAGCTGAAAAGAGTAACTTAGTAATTAGGGTGGCACATTCCACAGCACTGATGGCACCAGATGTTGGTTAGGAGCTTTGGCTCGGATGGTTAAAAGGCGGACTCTGGGTCCGGGGAGCTTCGGCTCGATTGTTTGAGTCGGACGTGTTGGTCCGGGGAGCTTCGGCTCGATTCTTGATTACGCTAATTTGCATGTGCATAACAGGAAGGGAAATTAAGGTGGTGGGTCTTCGGTATTGGAGGGTCGATGCACCGACGCCAATACGTTGACTCGGCAAGTGTGGTTAGCACTTCGCCAACAGAAGTCCGGTGCGCCAGCCGGCAAGAGTACGCAGGAGTCCGCTTAGTGCACCAAGCGTTGAGGCGTACGATAGGTCTGATCGGTAGTGCTTTACCGATTTAGAGGTGGGTGAGGCCCAACCCACCGCTTCCGTCTGCCACTACGGAGGTATCCTGGGAGGTTACGGCTCCAGAAAGGGGGAACTAAAGGTCTGTGTGCACAGAGTCGGGTGTGTGTGTTGCACTTGCATGTCCATCATACCCACTTGCATGTCATAGCATAATCGTTTCCTTTGACCTTGACACCTAAAGTATAAGTGGAATGGGACGCTTATACTCTAGGACCTGCAGAACGACCCCTTGGTCTATAAGCTTGTGTGGGCAAGTTTATAAATTAAGGTTAATTTTTGATATATATATATATCCACTGTTGTTGATAACCGATACCTCAACGTATAAATTGGTATGGGACTTTTTATACGATGGGAGCCTTGCAGAAGACCCCTTGGCTTATGTGTTTTCACATAAGTAAAGGTTACTTTTCATATTTCAGCTTATTGTCTTATTATGCTATAGAATTTGCTAGAATAGGACCGCTGCCATCTGCTTTTGATATTCTCCACCTTCAAGTCCTCCCCTTTCTTCCTTTCCACTCGGTGCCTAGGAGCCGTGGGGGAAGGGGCGGGGGATGATAGGACTTAGTCTTTTAGACTAACGGTTTTCGAACCGCATCATTTAGGGGATCGTGGAGACCAGCATGGAGGAGCAGCCCCAGAGACCGGTGCGCTTGGAGGTGGGGCAGTCTAGCTCCGGAGTTCACACAGCCGGGACCGTGAGTCTCGACCTTGAGTAGTCTTTCTGCTTCCGCATGAGTGATCTCTTGTAGTGAGGATTTGATGTACCGGGCATAAGCCCGTTTTTGGCTACTCTGATGTTTGTTTTTGTGGACACTCCCTTCGTGGAGTTATATTACTTATGACATGTGATTCTCTGTGGACTGATGGTTTACTGTTACTTCATTATTTTGCTACTTTTCTGTGATCGAATTGGCCGGCAGAATCGGCGCTTTGTGGTGATGACTCTTCAGGGCGTGAAGGAGTCACCGCAAAACGGCGGTTCTGGGCCTAAGACCCCGGTGTCGAAAAAGAAAAAAAAGGGGGGGGGTCTTACAAGTGGTATCAGAGGACCTCGATCGAAAAGTAGCCGTCCACAACCCTGGGTCACCCCCGCGCGGGTTTAGTTTGGGGACAAACTAAGCAGCGGAAGCGTGGTGTGCCCATATAGGGGGAATCACATGTAAATTGTCCACTTTCATTAGGCATTGAGTCGATTACCTACTAATGTAGTTCGTTTTGCAGCCCCCAGCTCAGCCCACCCCACAAGGTGGAGCTCAGCAGACCCCAAATATTGCACCACCTCCCATGGTCCCCACACCTTTCCTCCAATCGGACATGGGGCAGACCCTTACAGCTATCCTTGAGGCCTTCCGGGCTCAGCAGGCTCCAGCCCAGCAGCCAAACCCAGGGGCCAACTGGATGAGCACCTTCCGAGGACTCTCTCCCCCATCATACTTAGGGACAGAGTCGGCAGTACGGACAGAGGAGTGGCTGGATGTTATGTACGAGATGTTGACTGGGATACGATGCCCTTGGGAGGAGAGGGTGGCCCTAGTGGTATCTTGCTTGGAGTCCCATGCTAAGAGGTGGTGGAAGACGCTGTTGGACACGACTTTTGCTGATAGGGAGATTGCAGAAATCACTTGGGAAGAATTCAGGGCCACGCTGCTGGAGCACTTTGTTCCTCAGTCGGCCAGGGACGAGTTGGAGGAGCAGTTCTTGCAGCTGAGGCAGGGCACCAGGACGGTGGTGGAGTACCACCGAGAGTTCGATCATTTGGCCTGATATGCGGGCTCCTATCAGCTGGACGAAGCAGGTTACGTCAAGAGGTTTTATAAGGGCCTAAAAGAGGAGTTGAGGGAGGCCTTACTTTTTGTCTCTGACGGGCCCATCTCCCGGATTTTGGAGATGGCAAAGAGGATTGAGGCTGACTGGCACACCACTCGGGGCTGGAAACGACAAGCGGAGGACCAGGGCCGGAGGGCCCGAAATGATCAGCGGCGAGACACCATACCAGATGGGAGGAGGACAGAGGAGCAGCCTCGTCAGGAGGTGAGGCAGGAGCCGAGAGAGCAGGTGGTTTTGGCCCCTCAACCTCTCCGGATCCAGGAGATGCAGAGACTCTGGGGTATGGCGTATCCCCCGCCGGAGTGCTTCCATTGTCACCAGGTGGGACATCTCCGGAGAGACTGCCCTATGAGGGGGGCACCACCTCCAGCACCACGGGGTGGCCCACCGGCCCAGCATTTTGGAGGCCGAGGACGCGGCCGAGGACGTGGTTACCAGGGAGGCGACCTCAGGCAGAATGGGGAGCAGATTTACGCTTTGGACTTAGCAAAGCCCCGGAACCCGGACAGAGTTATTGCAGGTATGAGAGTAATTTTAGTTTTGGATTTATTCCCTGCTCATATTAAGTATTGATAGAACTACTACACAACCTAGGTTAGAAAACCTTACACCAAAGTTTCTTTTAAAACTGATTTAGGAAGGGTGATGGTGTGCGGCAAGCCTGCCCATACCCTGTTCGACACGGGGGCATCGCACAACTTTGTGTCGGAGGATTTCGTCAAGGACCTGGATCAGATTCGATGTTATACGGGACTACCCAGGACGGTGCGTCTCCCCAATGGGATGGAGATCCAGTCCACAGAAAAGTGCCTCCTGGAGGTTACCATAGACGGGTTGACACTCGAGGCCCCGGCGACGATCCTGAGGATGCCGGACTTCGACCTTGTCTTGGGCATGACATGGCTTGTCTAGAACCATGCCCAGATTGACTGCCCGGCAAGGAGGGTCGTGCTAAGCCACGGCGATACATATGCAACATTCGAAGGTACTACACCGATTTCCCGCTGCCTGCTTTCATCTATTCAGGCCGTTAAGGCTCACATGCAAGGAGACGAGGTATATCAGGTATTATTCGAGATGACTGAGGAGAAGGACCTGATTGCTAGCATTCCGGTGGTTCGTGACTACGTCGATATTTTTCCGGATAAGCTGCCAGGACTGCCTCCGCATAGGGAGAAGGACTTTCAGATTCAGTTGGTACCAGGGGCTAAGCCGGTATCCAAGGCCCCTTATCGGATGGCCCCGAAGGAGTTGGCGGAGTTTCGGACACAGTTGCAGGAGCTGGTGGAAGCAGGATTTGTTAGGCCGAGCTCCTCATCATGGGGAGCTCCTGTCCTATTCGTGAAGAAGAAGGATGGCACTCTTCGCCTGTGCATTGACTATCGAGCACTAAACAGGCTGACCGTCCGAAATACCTATCCGCTCCACAGGATAGACGAGTTGTTCGATCAGCTGGAGGGAGCCCATTATTTTTCGAAGCTGGACTTGAGGTCAGGCTACTACCAGCTGCGGATCCAGGAGGAGGATATTCCTGAAGACGGCCTTTAGTAGCCGATATGGATTGTATGAGTTCATCGTGATGCCCTTCGGGCTCACGAATGCTCCGTCGGCGTTTATGAGCCTCATGAACCGGGTCTTCGAGGCTTATTTGGATGTATTCGTCATAGTATTCATAGACGACATCCTTATCTATTCTAAGACGGAGGAGGAGCACACACGACATCTGGCACTGACCTTGGAGAGACTGCGGGAGCGTCGCCTTTATGCGAAGTTCAGCAAGTGTCAGTTCTGGTTGAAGGAGGTGGCTTTCTTAGGCCACATTATCAGCGGAGCCGAGCTGGCGGTGGACCCGGCAAAGATTCAGGCAGTCAGGGATTGGCCGCCGCTGAAGACGGCCACGGACGTGCGGAGTTTCCTGGGACTTGTCGGTTATTACCGGAAGTTCGTAGAGGGATTCTCTCGAATCGCCCTCCAGCTCACATCCTTGACGAAGAAGGAGGTACCGTTCGTATGGACCCCGCAGTGCCAGACAGCTTTCCTAGGAGCTGAAGGATCGGCTAACCTCGGCTCCCATTCTTACACTCCCCTCGGGGAGGGAGGGATTTCAGGTCTACACCGACGCATCATATCAGGGGATGGGAGCGGTGCTGATGCAGAACGGACACGTCATTGCTTATGCCTCCCGCCAGCTGAAGACCCATGAGAAGAACTACCCAGTGCACGACCTTGAGATGGGAGCAGTTATATTCGCACTGAAGATATGGCGGCACTACCTTTATGGAGTCCACTGTGATATATACTCCGATCATAAGAACCTTAAGTACGTGGACACGCAGAAGGAACTGAACATCAGGCAGAGGCGGTGGGTGGAGTTTCTATCTGACTATCAGTATGAGATGCACTATCACCCGGGGAAGGCGAACGTGGTAGCAGATGCACTGAGTCGGAGAGCCGCCACAGCGGGAGCAGAGCCCCAGTTGATGTCTATGGAGCTGCTGCAGAGACTAGAGGACATGCACATTACTCTGGTGTTGTCTGATGACCCTGAGCTCTATGAGGAGTACTTGGCCGCGATGGGCGTTACCGATGACATCAGAGACCGAGTCAGAGAAGGGCAGAGGCAGGATGCCAAGTTAGAGCCCATCTTCCAAGCTCTGGAGGCAGGCACTGCAGGAGATTACACACTAAGGGACGACCTGGTGTGCTTCAGAGGACGGGTGTATATACCGGAGGGAGGCCAGATCCGGGAGGATATTATGACGGAGGCGCACTGCAGCCGGTATTCTGTACACCCGGGGATCACAAAGATGACGGTCGATTTGAAGAAGACAATGTTCTGGCCGGGCATGAAGAAGGATGTCTCTTACTTCGTGACCCATTGTGAGGCATGTCAGCTAGTGAAGGCAGAGTGCAGGAACCCCGCAGGATTATTGTAGCCACTCCCGGTGCCGGAGTGGAAGTTTGATGACATAGCCATGGACTTCATACATGGGCTTCCCCGGTCTCGGACGGGGAATGACTCGATCTGGGTAATCGTTGATCGGTTGACCAAGGTGGCTCGATTTATACCGATCAGGAAGGACGATTCAGTAGGAGTACTGGTGCGGAAGTTCGTGGAGCAGTTCATTCGTTATCATGGCGTGCCCAGGACGATAGTGTCGGATCGGGATGGCCGGTTCACCTCCAGGGAGTGGAGATCCGTGCAAGCTTACTTAGGCACGTGATTGACCTTCAGCACTGCATTTCATCCCCAGACAGACGGGCAGACAGAACGCACCAACCGGACGCTGGAGGACCTTTTGAGGCTATGCATCTTGGACCGCGGGGAACCGTGGGAGAAACTCTTACCACTGGTCGAGTTCTCCTGTAACAACAGCCACCAGTCCAGCATCAGGATGGCGCCTTACGAAGCCTTGTACGGGAGGAGATGCCGGACCCCGCTTTCTTGGGTTCAGAACGAAGATCCGAAGGTGTTGGGGTCAGAGTTTGTTGAAGACACCGAGGCACAGGTGAGGCTGATCAGAGACAGGATGCTAGAGGCGCAGAGCAGACAGGCTAAGTACTATGACGCCCGGCATCGGCAGGTGGAGTTCCAGGTGGGAGACCGGGTGTTTCTGAAGATCCGACCCATGCATGGAGTCTCGCGGGTGCGTGGTCGGAGGAAGAAGCTCAGCCCTAGGTACATGGGCCCTTACAGGATCCTGGAGCGGATCGGACCCCTAGCCTACCTGGCTGGAGTTACCACCGGAGCTGGAAGCGCTGCACGACGTCTTCCATATTTCTTCATTGAGGAGGGCTCTGCTACGCCCGGAGCAGCAGATCTTGACCGCCGAAGGGCCGGTAGCTTCAGACCGGTCGGTTTGTTTGGAGCCAGTGAGGATCGACGACCGAGGAATACGGGTCTTGCGACGCAAGAAGGTACCACTAGTTAAGGTCCTGTGGAGGAACCACGGCCAGGAGGAGCATACCTGGGAGCCGCAAGACCTGATGCGACAAAGACACCCCGAGCTATTCAGTCAGGTATACCTCTCAGACCCCTCAAGATGTTAATTTATTTCTCCTGCTTTAATTTACTAAGGGCTGCTCTAGGCTGATAGAGGCTTATCTTTTGTTTATTGGGGGCTTATCCTTGTTTATTGGGATCTTGGTTTGCCGATTGGGCGTAATGGTCATAGATCTAAGCTTTCCCGTGAAACCTAATTTAACAAATAAGGCGTCATGATGGGATGTTACAAGGCTCTTTTCTTTGGTAGTAAGTCCCGTAGGCTCAACCTTGATTTCGGGGACGAAATCTTTGTTTTGTTTATTGGGATTTGTAACATCCCATTTCCAACTAGACCCCTAAGAATGGTTTTGGCCATGACTAGGTCATGACAAACCCTAGGAAGCCAGAAATGGGCCAGGAGATAGGGGACAAACAGGTCGGAGATCATCATGGTCTACAAATAGAAGAACTCTAAACAATGGTTTAGGATGACCATGGGCTACACCTTAACCCCAAGACCCAACCACAACACCCTTAATACTTTGGGAGGCCCATTAGAGCCAAAAGGACCCATTAGGGTCAACCCCAGAGGCTCAGTTGACCAAGGTCAACCCTAGCCCTAAATGGGTCAAACTAGCCTACTTAGGGTCAATTGACCTACTCCTAGCCTAGAGGACCCCACCTATGCCCTCCTAACCCTAAAGTGAGGTCAATGGGTCACTAAGGACACATTGGGGTCAGCCCTAGAGGCCAGGTTGACCCAAGTCAACTCAAGCCCTAACCTGGTCAAAGTACCCTTACTAAGGGTATGTGACCTCCAAAGTACAGGGTAACCCTACATAACCCTACCTAGACCCTAAGGGGAGCCAATGGGTCACCCAGGACCCATAGGGGTCAACCCAATTGGCCATGTTGACCCAAGTCAACTCTAGCCCTAGATGGTCAAGTGCCCTTGCCAAGGGACATGAGACCACCAAGAGGCCCAACCAACCCTACTCAAGTAACCCTAGACCTTAAAGGAGACCAATGGGCCACTAAAAACCCAATGGGGTCAACCTAGATGGTCAAATTGACCAGGTCAACCCTCATTTGGGTCAAGTCAAACTTAGCCCAAAAAGGGCTAACCCAAGCTCAAGCCACTTCTCCCTTAGGCTAAACCCATTCCCATGACCATCATAATCAAGTGGGCTGCATTTAGCTTGTGAGGTTGACTAGTCAACCAGAGGTGACTAGGAGAGAGAAAGGAGCTCCTCTCCATGATAATGGAGGAGAGAGAAAATGAGGAAGAGGAAGGGGAAGTGAGAGGCCGGCCAAGGAAGGCTAACAGCCACCAATTATGGCAGCAATCAACTCCTCTAGGAGAGAGGAGTTGATTCCAGCCGTTTCCCGGCCACCAAGGGGTGGGTTCAGCCCCCCTCCACACAACCCGAGCCACACCTTTAATGGTGTTAATGGCAATTGAAGAACCAGCCTCCCCTCTCCCCCATTTTCCATTTAAACACCTTCAGGGAGCCAGGGGGATCATTTTAGAGCTTTTACCTGGAGGAGACGAGCCATTCCACTGTGCAGTTGCAGAAGCCGAGCGCCGCCGCCGTCGTCAATGGCATCCCGCCGCTCCTCACGCATCCAGGCCGCCAGGAAGGTCCTCCTCCTCTCCTTAACTCGCGGGTAGATCTTAGGACTCTTAAGGTTTAAGTTTCGGTGCTCAATTGAGCCCGATCGAATCCTAGGATTCCTCAATATTTCGGCAAGAAATCTTCTTGCTATAACCGCCGGAAAACGCCTCTCCGGCGGCAGAGCCGCCGCCTGGCGATAGCCACCACCTCAACGGAGGTGTTGGTGGCGGTGGCCGGCCGGGGAAGGGGCTGGATCGCCGGCGGCAGGGCTTGGAAGTGGCTCCAGGCGGGATGAATCCTGGCCGTCGGCTCAAGGAAGAAGATGAAGGGATTCCGTCCCTTTTGCTTCAAGATTCGTGCGGGCCTGAGATTAAACTATAGGAAATATTTTATATTAATGAAATTTTGTCACAGTTTTTGATATTATTGGTTTTAAACTTTAAAAATACTTAGGATCATCTGGTGGAAAATACTTCAACATGAAAGTTGTACTCCTTTGAGTCTACGTTATTTTAAAATTAGTTTGAACCCATTTGGGTGTAAGGATCTGACCAGGGCACCCATTTTGGTGGGACATACCCTTAGGGCTAGGCAGTCATTAAATTGAGTGCCCACTCTTCACCCCTAGCCCAAATTAGCTGAAATTTTGGCAGAGAGTCTATCCTAGATATACCTAGGGCCTGCCCAAAAATGGGAATTTTTGGAGAAAATATTTCTATAGTTTTTGTAAATATTTAATAATTATTAGATAAATTAAATAGGTACCCTAAACAACTCCAAACCCTCCCAAATTTTGGTGAGTGGTCCCTGGGTTCAAATTAGGTATCTGTATAAAATCTCATTTAATTTGGATGTGTTTTGAATAGGTTTTGACCCAACCCTAACTATACCTTTATAAGGGCATTTTGGTCAAAAGTTGCACTTTTGGTTTTGAGTGACCAAATCACCTCAACAGAGGCTGAAATTTGGGCCACTGGCTTGTTATAGCACTTATCACCTCCCCATGGAATATGGGGTAGGGAGGAATAGATTTGCCCTAAAGTTCCTAGGTCAAACCCTAAGGAGGGACCTTTTAGGCCTTGTGAAGGGTATGAGTCCTAAACACCTTGGATGAACTCCAAATTTTGCAAGGAGGTTCCTAGGATATATAGAACCCTCTGTTAAAAATATTAGCTAATTTTGAAAAGGATAGGGGCCCCAAAACCCTAACCCTAGCTTAGGACCTAAAACTTGTAGTGTAAGTTTAGGTTAGCTAAACATCTTGAAACTTAACCAAATTTGGGTAGTGAGGGGATTAGGGTATGTTGAGCCTCTGATAATTTACTTGAGGAATTTTGGACAATGTTTATAGCACTTCATTTGTAATCAATAGTAATGCCCTAATTAATATTTTGGCTATTGTGGTCTCACTGCCCATAGAGAGGGATATGAAACATGGGCAGAGTTAGTTTTAGGTTATAATAATCTTGTATGAATTTTGTTAGAATTTTTGGATATCTATTTAGGGCATCTACTTCACAAGTGCTTTATTTTGATTACATATTAAATAATTCTTGTCAGAGGCCATTACTTACTGAAAAATCATGAAACTTGCTGCATAGTGTTTTTAGCTCAATGTTATCATATGGGAATTTTTGTGGAATTATTTGATGATTGATTAGCATACTTTGTTCATTAACCCTTATATTAGAAAGTTCATAAGAAAATCAAATATAGCCTTATTTCCAAATGATAAATTATGAAACTTTTTCTAGGGTACTTGTGGTCCATCACAATCATCTCTGAATTTTCTCTGAATTTTTGGAGGTATATTTTCTCTAGAATCTTTTAAAATGACTTATTATGGGGCATCTTTGAAATTAAATTTAAAGGCCTAAACCTTGCTGAAAAATTGGAAGACTTAGGATTTAGAGTTGATTAGGCATTTTGTAATTATCATAAATTTAGTGGATTATTATCTTGTCTGAAAATGGATACTTCATGTTCAAACCTGGGCCTTTTGGGACACTAGAATAAATAAATTAATTATCAGACAAATTAGGAAAATTATGGATTTCTGGATTTATGCTTCAAATGTCTTTTTAGCCCTCTAATAATTATCATAAGGGTACTGGATGAGTATTTCATGTACTTCCCTTTTTACGGGTCATGTAGCTTAAGTGGTCTGCATATAGCAAAACTGCAGGATTAAATTTGGATGTGAATTAGGGCACGTATGATGGGTCTTGATGGGTTGCTGTAAGGACAAGTGGAATGGGCTGCATCTATGGAAGATGAGTGAGTAGGGTGTGGTTTGTGTCTAGGTTTATAGGCGTTCGGGTCCGACGAAAGATCGTCCTACCCGAGGAGAGTTGGAGTCAAATTACCCTAGGAATAGCATATCGAAATATGAGAAATAATGGGTAAGGGAATCAACCAATAATAAAATAAGTACCTTGCGAAAGGGAACGCTGGGCGTAATCCCAACACAGTTCCTAGTGCCCCTTGAGAGCCCTTCACAGGGAATACCGGGGGCAGTCCTGGGTTAACGTAAACTGTTTTAACAAGCTGAAAAGAGTAACTTAGTAATTAGGGTTGGCACATTCCACAACACTGATGGCACCAGATGTTGGTTAGGAGCTTCGGCTCGGATGGTTAAAAGGCGGACTTTGGGTCCGGGGAGCTTCGGCTCGATTGTTTGAGTCGGACGTGTTGGTCCGGGGAGCTTCGGCTCGATTCTTGATTACGCTAATTTGCATGTGCATAACAGGAAGGAAATTAAGGTGGTGGGTCTTCGGTATTGGAGGGTCGATGCACCGACGCCAATACGTTGACTCGGCAAGTGTGGTTAGCACTTCGCCAACAGAAGTCCGGTGCGCCAGCCGGCAAGAGTACGCAGGAGTCCGCTTCGTGCACCAAGCGTTGAGGCGTACGATAGGTCTGACCGGTAGTGCTTTACTGGTTTAGAGGTGGGCGAGGCCCAACCCACCGCTTCCGTCTGCCACTACGGAGGTATCCTGGGAGGTTACGGCTCCAAAAAGGGGGAACTAAAGGTCTGTGTGCACAGAGTCGGGTGTGTGTGTTGCACTTGCATGTCCATCATACCCACTTGCATGTCATAGCATAATCGTTTCCTTTAACCTTGACACCTAAAGTATAAGTGGAATGGGACGCTTATACTTAGGACCTGCAAACGACCCCTTGGTCTATAAGCTTGTGTGGGCAAGTTTATAAATTAAGGTTAATTTTTGATATATATATATCCACTGTTGTTGATAACTGACACCCCAACGTATAAATTGGTATGGGACTTTTTATACGATGGGAGCCTTGCAGAAGACCCCTTGGCTTATGTGTTTTCACATAAGTAAAGGTTACTTTTCATATTTCAGCTTATTGTCTTATTATGCTATAGAATTTGCTAGAATAGGACCGCTGCCATCTGCTTTTGATATTCTCCACCTTCAAGTCCTCCCCTTTCTTCCTCTCCGCTCGGTGCCTAGGAGCCGTGGGGGAAGGGGCGGGGGATGATAGGACTTAGTCTTTTAGACTAACGGTTTTCGAACCGCATCATTTAGGGGATCGTGGAGACCAGCATGGAGGAGCAGCCCCAGAGACCGGTGCGCTTGGAGGTGGGGCAGTCTAGCTCCGGAGTTCACACAGCCGGGACCGTGAGTCTCGACCTTGAGTAGTCTTTCTGCTTCCGCATGAGTGATCTCTTGTAGTGAGGATTTGATGTACCGGGCATAAGCCCGTTTTTGCTACTCTGATGTTTGTTTTTGTGGACACTCCCTTCGTGGAGTTATATTATTATGACATGTGATTCTCTGTGGACTGATGGTTTACTGTTACTTCAGTATTTTGCTACTTTTCTGTGATCGAATTGGCCGGCAGAATCGGCGCTTTGTGGTGATGACTCTTCAGGGCGTGAAGGAGTCACCGCAAAACGGCGGTTCTGGGCCTAAGACCCCGGTGTCGAAAAAGAAAAAAAAGGGGGGGGGTCTTACAAGTGGTATCAGAGGACCTCGATCGAAAAGTAGCTGTCCACAACCCTGGGTCACCCCCGCGCGGGTTTAGTTTGGGGACAAACTAAGCAGCGGAAGCGTGGTGTGCCCATATGGGGGGAATCACATGTAAATTGTCCACTTTCATTAGGCATTGAGTCGATTACCTACTAATGTAGTTCGTTTTGCAGCCCCCAGCTCAGCCCACCCCACAAGGTGGAGCTCAGCAGACCCCAGATATTGCACCACCTCCCATGGTCCCCACACCTTTCCTCCAGTCGGACATGGGGCAGACCCTTACAGCTATCCTTGAGGCCTTCCGGGCTCAGCAGGCTCCAGCCCAGCAGCCAAACCCAGGGGCCAACTGGATGAGCACCTTCCGAGGACTCTCTCCCCCATCATACTTAGGGACAGAGTCGGCAGTACGGACAGAGGAGTGGCTGGATGTTATGTACGAGATGTTGACTGGGATACGATGCCCTTGGGAGGAGAGGGTGGCCCTAGTGGTATCTTGCTTGGAGTCCCATGCTAAGAGGTGGTGGAAGACGCTGTTGGACACGACTTTTGCTGATAGGGAGATTGCAGAAATCACTTGGGAAGAATTCAGGGCCACGCTGCTGGAGCACTTTGTTCCTCAGTCGGCCAGGGACGAGTTGGAGGAGCGGTTCTTGCAGCTGAGGCAGGGCACCAGGACGGTGGTGGAGTACCACCGAGAGTTCGATCATTTGGCCCGATATGCGGGCTCCTATCAGCTGGACGAAGCAGGTTACGTCAAGAGGTTTTATAAGGGCCTAAAAGAGGAGTTGAGGGAGGCCTTACTTTTTGTCTCTGACGGGCCCATCTCCCGGATTTTGGAGATGGCGAAGAGGATTGAGGCTGACTGGCACACCACTCGGGGCGGAAACGGCAAGCGGAGGACCAGGGCCGGAGGGCCCGAAATGATCAGCGGCGAGGCACCATACCAGATGGGAGGAGGACAGAGGAGCAGCCTCGTCAGGAGGTGAGGCAGGAGCCGAGAGAGCAGGTGGTTTTGGCCCCTCAACCTCTCCGGATCCAGGAGATGCAGAGACCCTGGGGTATGGCGTATCCCCCGCCGGAGTGCTTCCATTGTCACCAGGTGGGACATCTCCGGAGAGACTGCCCTATGAGGGGGGCACCACCTCCAGCACCACGGGGTGGCCCACCGGCCCAGCATTTTGGAGGCCGAGGACGCGGCCGAGGACGTGGTTACCAGGGAGGCGACCTCAGGCAGAATGGGGAGCAGATTTACGCTTTGGACTTAGCACAGCCCCGGAACCCGGACAGAGTTATTGCAGGTATGAGAGTAATTTTAGTTTTGGATTTATTCCCTGCTCATATTAAGTATTGATAGAACTACTACACAACCTAGGTTAGAAAACCTTACACCAAAGTTTCTTTTAAAACTGATTTAGGAATGGTGATGGTGTGCGGCAAGCCTGCCCATACCCTGTTCGACACGGGGGCATCACACAACTTTGTGTCGGAGGATTTCGTCAAGGACCTGGATCAGATTCGATGTTATACGGGACTACCCAGGAGGGTGCGTCTCCCCAATGGGATGGAGATCCAGTCCACAGAAAAGTGCCTCCTGGAGGTTACCATAGACGGGTTGACACTCGAGGCCCCGGCGACGATCCTGAGGATGCCGGACTTCGACCTTGTCTTGGGCATGACATGGCTTGTCTAGAACCATGCCCAGATTGACTGCCCGGCAAGGAGGGTCGTGCTGAGCCACGGCGATACTTATGCAACATTCGAAGGTACTACACCGGTTTCCCGCCGCCTGCTTTCATCTATTCAGGCCGTTAAGGCTCACATGCAAGGAGACGAGGTATATCAGGTATTATTCGAGATGACTGAGGAGAAGGACCTGATTGCTAGCATTCCGGTGGTTCGTGACTACGTCGATATTTTTCCGGATAAGCTGCCAGGACTGCCTCCGCATAGGGAGAAGGACTTTCAGATTCAGTTGGTACCAGGGGCTAAGCCGGTATCCAAGGCCCCTTATCGGATGGCCCCGAAGGAGTTGGCGGAGTTTCGGACACAGTTGCAGGAGCTGGTGGAAGCAGGATTTGTTAGGCCGAGCTCCTCATCATGGGGAGCTCCTGTCCTATTCGTGAAGAAGAAGGATGGCACTCTTCGCCTGTGCATTGACTATCGAGCACTAAACAGGCTGACCGTCTGAAATACCTATCCGCTCCACAGGATAGACGAGTTGTTCGATCAGCTGGAGGGAGCCCATTATTTTTCGAAGATGGACTTGAGGTCAGGCTACTACCAGCTGCGGATCCAGGAGGAGGATATTCCGAAGACGGCCTTTAGTAGCCGATATGGATTGTATGAGTTCATCGTGATGCCCTTCGGGCTCACGAATGCTCCGTCGGCGTTTATGAGCCTCATGAACCGGGTCTTCGAGGCTTATTTGGATGTGTTCGTCATAGTATTCATAGACGACATCCTTATCTATTCTAAGACGGAGGAGGAGCACACACGACATCTGGCACTGACCTTGGAGAGACTGCGGGAGCATCGCCTTTATGCGAAGTTCAGCAAGTGTCAGTTCTGGTTGAAGGAGGTGGCTTTCTTAGGCCACATTATCAGCGGAGCCGGGCTGGCGGTGGACCCGGCAAAGATTCAGGCAGTCAGGGATTGGCCGCCGCTGAAGACGGCCACGGACGTGCGGAGTTTCCTGGGACTTGCCGGTTATTACCGGAAGTTCGTAGAGGGATTCTCTCGAATCGCCCTCCAGCTCACATCCTTGACGAAGAAGGAGGTACCGTTCGTATGGACCCCGCAGTGCCAGACAGCTTTCTAGGAGCTGAAGGATCGGCTAACCTCGGCTCCCATTCTTACACTCCCCTCGGGGAGGGAGGGATTTCAGGTCTACACCGACGCATAATATCAGGGGATGGGAGCGGTGCTGATGTAGAACGGACACGTCATTGCTTATGCCTCCCGCCAGCTGAAGACCCATGAGAAGAACTACCCAGTGCACGACCTTGAGATGGGAGCAGTTATATTCGCACTGAAGATATGGCGGCACTACCTTTATGGAGTCCACTGTGATATATACTCCGATCATAAGAACCTTAAGTACGTGGACACGCAGAAGGAACTGAACATCAGGCAGAGGCGGTGGGTGGAGTTTCTATCTGACTATCAGTATGAGATGCACTATCACCCGGGGAAGGCGAACGTGGTAGCAGATGCACTGAGTCGGAGAGCCGCCACAGCGGGAGCAGAGCCCCAGTTGATGTCTATGGAGCTGCTGCAGAGACTAGAGGACATGCACATTACTCTGGTGTTGTCTGATGACCCTGAGCTCTATGAGGAGTACTTGGCCGCGATGGGCGTTACCGATGACATCAGAGACCGAGTCAGAGAAGGGCAGAGGCAGGATGCCAAGTTAGAGCCCATCTTCCAAGCTCTGGAGGCAGGCACTGCAGGAGATTACACACTAAGGGACGACCTGGTGTGCTTCAGAGGACGGGTGTATATACCGGAGGGAGGCCAGATCCGGGAGGATATTATGACGGAGGCGCACTGCAGCCGGTATTCTGTACACCCGGGGATCACAAAGATGACGGCTGATTTGAAGAAGACAATGTTCTGGCCGGGCATGAAGAAGGATGTCTCTTACTTCGTGACCCATTGTGAGGCATGTCAGCTAGTGAAGGCGGAGTGCAGGAACCCCGCAGGATTATTGTATCCACTCCCGGTGCCGGAGTGGAAGTTTGATGACATAGCCATGGACTTCATACATGGGCTTCCCCGGTCTCGGACGGGGAATGACTCGATCTGGGTAATCGTTGATCGGTTGACCAAGGTGGCTCGATTTATACCGATCAGGAAGGACGATTCAGTAGGAGTACTGGTGCGGAAGTTCGTGGAGCAGTTCATTCGTTATCATGGCGTGCCCAGGACGATAGTGTCGGATCGGGATGGCCGGTTCACCTCCAGGGAGTGGAGATCCGTGCAAGCTTACTTAGGCACGTGATTGACCTTCAGCACTGCATTTCATCCCCAGACAGACGGGCAGACAGAACGCACCAACCGGACGCTGGAGGACCTTTTGAGGCTATGCATCTTGGACCGCGGGGAACCGTGGGAGAAACTCTTACCACTGGTCGAGTTCTCCTGTAACAACAGCCACCAGTCCAGCATCAGGATGGCGCCTTACGAAGCCTTGTACGGGAGGAGATGCCGGACCCCGCTTTCTTGGGTTCAGAACGAAGATCCGAAGGTGTTGGGGTCAGAGTTTGTTGAAGACACCGAGGCACAGGTGAGGCTGATCAGAGACAGGATGCTAGAGGCGCAGAGCAGACAGGCTAAGTACTATGACGCCCGGCATCGGCAGGTGGAGTTCCAGGTGGGAGACCGGGTGTTTCTGAAGATCCGACCCATGCATGGAGTCTCGCGGGTGCGTGGTCGGAGGAAGAAGCTCAGCCCTAGGTACATGGGCCCTTACAGGATCCTGGAGCGGATCGGACCCCTAGCCTACCGGCTGGAGTTACCACCGGAGCTAGAAGCGATGCACGACGTCTTCCATATTTCTTCATTGAGGAGGGCTCTGCTACGCCCGGAGCAGCAGATCTTGACCGCCGAAGGGCCGGTAGCTTCAGACCGGTCGGTTCGTTTGGAGCCAGTGAGGATCGACGACCGAGGAATACGGGTCTTGCGACGCAAGAAGGTCCCACTAGTTAAGGTCCTGTGGAGGAACCACGGCCAGGAGGAGCATACCTGGGAGCCGCAAGACCTGATGCGACAAAGACACCCCGAGCTATTCAGTCAGGTATACCTCTCAGACCCCTCAAGATGTTAATTTATTTCTCCTGCTTTAATTTACTAAGGGCTGCTCTAGGCTGATAGAGGCTTATCTTTTGTTTATTGGGGGCTTATCCTTGTTTATTGGGATCTTGGTTTGCCGATTGGGCGTAATGGTCATAGATCTAAGCTTTCCCGTGAAACCTAATTTAACAAATAAGGCATCATGATGGGATGTTACAAGGCTCTTTTCTTTGGTAGTAAGTCCCGTAGGCTCAACCTTGATTTCGGGGACGAAATCTTTGTTTTGTTTATTGGGATTTGTAACATCCCATTTCCAACTAGACCCCTAAGAATGGTTTTGGCCATGACTAGGTCATGACAAACCCTAGGAAGCCAGAAATGGGCCAGGAGATAGGGGACAAACAGGTCGGAGATCATCATGGTCTACAAATAGAAGAACTCTAAACAATGGTTTAGGATGACCATGGGCTACACCTTAACCCCAAGACCCAACCACAACACCCTTAATACTTTGGGAGGCCCATTAGAGCCAAAAGGACCCATTAGGGTCAACCCAGAGGCTCAGTTGACCAAGGTCAACCCTAGCCCTAAATGGGTCAAACTAGCCTACTTAGGGTCAATTGACCTACTCCTAGCCTAGAGGACCCCACCTATGCCCTCCTAACCCTAAAGTGAGGTCAATGGGTCACTAAGGACACATTGGGGTCAGCCCTAGAGGCCAGGTTGACCCAAGTCAACTCAAGCCCTAACCTGGTCAAAGTACCCTTACTAAGGGTATGTGACCTCCAAAGTACAGGGTAACCCTACATAACCCTACCTAGACCCTAAGGGGAGCCAATGGGTCACCCAGGACCCATAGGGGTCAACCCAATTGGCCATGTTGACCCAAGTCAACTCTAGCCCTAGATGGTCAAGTGCCCTTGCCAAGGGACATGAGACCACCAAGAGGCCCAACCAACCCTACTCAAGTAACCCTAGACCTTAAAGGAGACCAATGGGCCACTAAAAACCCAATGGGGTCAACCTAGATGGTCAAATTGACCAGGTCAACCCTCATTTGGGTCAAGTCAAACTTAGCCCAAAAAGGGCTAACCCAAGCTCAAGCCACTTCTCCCTTAGGCTAAACCCATTCCCATGACCATCATAATCAAGTGGGCTGCATTTAGCTTGTGAGGTTGACTAGTCAACCAGAGGTGACTAGGAGAGAGAAAGGAGCTCCTCTCCATGATAATGGAGGAGAGAGAAAATGAGGAAGAGGAAGGGGAAGTGAGAGGCCGGCCAAGGAAGGCTAACAGCCACCAATTATGGCAGCAATCAACTCCTCTAGGAGAGAGGAGTTGATTCCAGCCGTTTCCCGGCCACCAAGGGGTGGGTTCAGCCCCCCTCCACACAACCCGAGCCACACCTTTAATGGTGTTAATGGCAATTGAAGAACCAGCCTCCCCTCTCCCCCATTTTCCATTTAAACACCTTCAGGGAGCCAGGGGGATCATTTTAGAGCTTTTACCTGGAGGAGACGAGCCATTCCACTGTGCAGTTGCAGAAGCCGAGCGCCGCCGCCGTCGTCAATGGCATCCCACCGCTCCTCACGCATCCAGGCCGCCAGGAAGGTCCTCCTCCTCTCCTTAACTCGCGGGTAGATCTTAGGACTCTTAAGGTTTAAGTTTCGTGCTCAATTGAGCCCGATCGAATCTAGGATTCCTCAATATTTCGGCAAGAAATCTTCTTGCTATAACCGCCGGAAAACGCCTCTCCGGCGGCAGAGCCGCCGCCTGGCGATAGCCACCACCTCAACGGAGGTGTTGGTGGCGGTGGCCGGCCGGGGAAGGGGCTGGATCGCCGGCGGCAGGGCTTGGAAGTGGCTCCAGGCGGGATGAATCCTGGCCGTCGGCTCAAGGAAGAAGATGAAGGGATTCCGTCCCTTTTGCTTCAAGATTCGTGCGGGCCTGAGATTAAACTATAGGAAATATTTTATATTAATGAAATTTTGTCACAGTTTTTGATATTATTGGTTTTAAACTTTAAAAATACTTAGGATCATCTGGTGGAAAATACTTCAACATGAACGTTGTACTCCTTTGAGTCTACGTTATTTTAAAATTAGTTTGAACCCGTTTGGGTGTAAGATCTGACCAGGGCACCCATTTTGGTGGGACATACCCTTAGGGCTAGGCAGTCATTAAATTGAGTGCCCACTCTTCACCCCTAGCCCAAATTAGCTGAAATTTTGGCAGAGAGTCTATCCTAGATATACCTAGGGCCTGCCCAAAAATGGGAATTTTTGGAGAAAATATTTCTATAGTTTTTGTAAATATTTAATAATTATTAGATAAATTAAATAGGTACCCTAAACAACTCCAAACCCTCCCAAATTTTGGTGAGTGGTCCCTGGGTTCAAATTAGGTATCTGTATAAAATCTCATTTAATTTGGATGTGTTTTGAATAGGTTTTGACCCAACCCTAACTATACCTTTATAAGGGCATTTTGGCCAAAAGTTGCACTTTTGGTTTTGAGTGACCAAATCACCTCAACAGAGGCTGAAATTTGGGCCACTGGCTTGTTATAGCACTTATCACCTCCCCATGGAATATGGGGTAGGGAGGAATAGATTTGCCCTAAAGTTCCTAGGTCAAACCCTAAGGAGGGACCTTTAGGCCTTGTGAAGGGTATGAGTCCTAAACACCTTGGATGAACTCCAAATTTTGCAAGGAGGTTCCTAGGATATATAGAACCCTCTGTTAAAAATATTAGCTAATTTTGAAAAGGATAGGGGCCCCAAAACCCTAACCCTAGCTTAGGACCTAAAACTTGTAGTGTAAGATTAGGTTAGCTAAACATCTTGAAACTTAACCAAATTTGGGTAGTGAGGGGATTAGGGTATGTTGAGCCTCTGATAATTTACTTGAGGAATTTTGGACAATGTTTATAGCACTTCATTTGTAATCAATAGTAATGCCCTAATTAATATTTTGGCTATTGTGGTCCCACTGCCCATAGAGAGGATATGAAACATGGGCAGAATTAGTTTTAGGTTATAATAATCTTGTATGAATTTTGTTAGAATTTTTGGATATCTATTTAGGGCATCTACTTCACAAGTGCTTTATTTTGATTACATATTAAATAATTCTTGTCAGAGGCTATTACTTACTGAAAAATCATGAAAATTGCTGCATAGTGTTTCTAGCTCAACGTTATCATATGGGAATTTTTGTGGAATTATTTGATGACTGATTAGCATACTTTGTTCATTAACCCTTAAATTAGAAAGTTCATAAGAAAATCAAATATAGCCTTATTTCCAAATGATAAATTATGAAACTTTTTCTAGGGTACTTGTGGTCCATCACAATCATCCCTGAATTTTCTCTGAATTTTTGGAGGTATATTTTCTCTAGGATCTTTTAAAATGACTTATTATGGGGCATCTTTGAAATTAAATTTAAAGGCCTAAACCTTGCCGAAAAATTGGAAGACTTAGGATTTAGAGTTGATTAGCCATTTTGTAATTATCATAAATTTAGTGGATTATTATCTTGTCTGAAAATGATACTTCAAGTTCAAACCTAGGCCTTTTGGGACACTAGAATTAATAAATTATTATCAGACAAATTAGGAAAATTATGGATTTCTGGATTTATGCTTCAAATGTCTTTTTAGCCCTCTAATAATTATCATAAGGGTACTGGATGAGTATTTCATGTACTTCCCTTTTTACGGGTCATGTAGCTTATGTGGTCTGCATATAGCAAGACTGCAGGATTTCATTTGGATGTGAATTAGGGCACGTATGATGGGTCTTGATGGGTTACTGTAGGGACAAGTGGAATGGGCTGCATCTATGGAAGATGAGTGAGTAGGGTGTGGTTGTGTCTAGGTTTATAGTCGTTCGGGTCCGACGAAAGATCGTCCTACCCGAGGAGAGTTGGAGTCAAATTACCCTAGGAATAGCATATCGAAATATGAGAGATAATGGGTAAGGGAATCAACCAATAATAAAATAAGTACCTTGCGAAAGGGAATGCTGGGCGTAATCCCAACACAGTTCCTAGTGCCCCTTGAGAGCCCTTCACAGGGAATACCGGGGGCAGTCCTGGGTTAACGTAAACTGTTTTAACAAGCTGAAAAGAGTAACTTAGTAATTAGGGTTGCACATTCCACAGCACTGATGGCACCAGATGTTGGTTAGGAGCTTCGGCTCGGATGGTTAAAAGGCGGACTCTGGGTCCGGGGAGCTTCGGCTCGATTGTTTGAGTCGGACGTGTTGGTCCGGGGAGCTTCGGCTCGATTCTTGATTACGCTAATTTGCATGTGCATAACAGGAAGGGAAATTAAGGTGGTGGGTCTTCGGTATTGGAGGGTCGATGCACCGATGCCAATACGTTGACTCGGCAAGTGTGGTTAGCACTTCGCCAACAGAAGTCCGGTGCGCCAGCCGGCAAGAGTACGCAGGAGTCCGCTTAGTGCACCAAGCGTTGAGGCGTACGATAGGTCTAATCGGTAGTGCTTTACCGGTTTAGAGGTGGGCGAGGCCCAACCCACCACTTCCGTCTGCCACTACGGAGGTATCCTAGGAGGTTACGGCTCCAGAAAGGGGGAACTAAAGGTCTGTGTGCACAGAGTCGGGTGTGTGTGTTGCACTTGCATGTCCATCATACCCACTTGCATGTCATAGCATAATCATTTCCTTTGACCTTGACACCTAAAGTATAAGTGGAATGGGACGCTTATACTCTAGGACCTGCAAAACGACCCCTTGGTCTATAAGCTTGTGTGGACAAGTTTATAAATTAAGGTTAATTTTTGATATATATATCCACTGTTGTTGATAACCGACACCTCAACGTATAAATTGGTATTGGACTTTTTATACGATGGGAGCCTTGCAGAAGACCCCTTGGCTTATGTGTTTTCACATAAGTAAAGGTTACTTTTCATATTTCAGCTTATTGTCTTATTATGCTATAGAATTTGCTAGAATAGGACCGCTGCCATCTGCTTTTGATATTCTCCACCTTCAAGTCCTCCCCTTTCTTCCTTTCCACTCGGTGCCTAGGAGCCGTGGGGTAAGGGGCGGGGGATGATAGGACTTAGTCTTTTAGACTAACGGTTTTCGAACCGCATCATTTAGGGGATCGTGGCGACCAGCATGGAGGAGCAGCCCCAGAGACCGGTGCGCTTGGAGGTGGGGCAGTCTAGCTCCGGAGTTCACACAGCCGGGACCGTGAGTCTCGACCTTGAGTAGTCTTTCTGCTTCCGCATGAGTGATCTCTTGTAGTGAGGATTTGATGTACCGGGCATAAGCCCGTTTTTGGCTACTCTGATGTTTGTTTTTGTGGACACTCCCTTCGTGGAGTTATATTACTTATGACATGTGATTCTCTGTGGACTGATGGTTTACTGTTACTTCATTATTTTGCTACTTTTCTGTGATCGAATTGGCCGGCAGAATCGGCACTTTGTGGTGATGACTCTTCAGGGCGTGAAGGAGTCACCGCAAAATGGCGGTTCTGGGCCTAAGACCCCGGTGTCGAAAAAGAAAAAAAAAGGGGGGGGGGGTCTTACATCATATCTATATATCATTCTCTTTATGCCTCTAGCGAACACATTCCATCACAAACGCTGGAATCCACCAGACGCTCCGTGCACTCAGGGCACCTTCTTGGTGTACCGGAATCCACCAGTCATACACCGCTGATTCGAGGTTTTAACTTGTTGGTTGACCGGCCCTAGTCCACAAATCTCGCAAGCTGGCGACATCCCGCCCAAACCACAAAGAGGTACACCCTCACAGCATCCAACAACCAGAGTAGGTCGACCCACAACATATGGTGTAGCATGCCGGGTTTATCTAAGCTCCCCAGGCAATGTCTACCCATCGACCCCCCTCCTAATCCGATCGACCCACACTATGTGGTGCAGCAACCCGGGTTTAACTCGGCTCCCCTAGCATTGCCACCCATCGATCCCTTCCTAACTAGATCAACCGACCCTAGTGGTGTAACAGTCGGGTTTATCACGAGCTCCCCAGGCATGTTACCAATTGATCATATCACAACCAGGAGCTTTACCAAAGCCTCCTCACATTCAGCATTACATCCATACATTCATCACAAGAGAAAACCATTTGCATCTCATCAAATCCACGGAGTCATCTCCGGTTTACCCATGAACATCACCAATCCAGACTACCGGTCCAGATGGGCTTCACACAGCATGCCTATGTCGTACTCCATATTTCCGGCTCTAGATGCAAAACCAACACAGGAATCACTTCACGAATATCCACCTCTTGGTGGAGGATTCCAAGCACATGAATAAAGGAAGGACTTCGATGTCCAAGAATGTGATCATTACCCTGGAAGATCATTTCGGCGCCATGAAGTAGCCGGATGGAAATCACCGCCTCGGCTCTACCTTCACGAATCCGCGCTCGGATCTTCGCTCCGCACTCCGCAGCTCCTACAGCAGCTGGAAGACTCCTCCCTTCTCTCTCCCTTAGGCCTTTCTTCTTTCTCTCTTGGAATAAAGATGAAGAAGAAGAAGAAGAAGAAGAGAAAAGAGGGGTTTAAATCCTTTTTTTCTCGGCCTTGACAACACCTGGACAAAGCCCAGCCACTGGATCCAGGAAGAGGGAAACAAACGGCTCAGATTTGGCCAGAAAAGCTGAAACACGGCCTGACACGCCCTGTGACACGCCCGTGTCACAGGCCGTGTCCCTCTAAGCGGCAGACAACCGACTCAATCCAACCAGTACACGGTCGTGTGACACGCCCGTGTCACGGCCGTGTCCTTGACACGCCCTCAGACACGCCCGTGTCTGAGGCCGTGTACCTCAACGGAAATAATCCCAAAACAACCCGAGACTTCACACGGCCTGGCACACGGCCTGGCACACGCCCGTGTTCATGGCCGTGTGCACCAGGACACACCCGTGTCCCGCAAACACGCCCTAGCCCGAGACGTCGAGTTGAGTTCGACGACCACTGACACGCCCTGTGATACGCCCGTGTACAGGCTGTGTCCTCACTCGACACTCGACTCTCGACGATCGTCGAGATAAATTCGTCGACATCACGGCCGATCGTCAACACGGCCCCGACACACCCTGCGACACGCCAGTGTCGCAGGCCGTGTCCGCTGTGTCGACTCCGAATTTCGTCGACTGCCCGACTCGACACTACCCAGGCCTGACACGCCCTGGGACACGCCCGTGTCCCAGGCCGTGTCACCCAAGCCTGAACCCGATTTTGCTCAAAATGCTCCGCTCGATTTCGGGGTGTTACAATCCTCCCCCCCCCCCCCCCCCCTTCAAATAATTTCGTCCTCGAAATTGACTCCAAGCAGCCACAACATCATCAAAGCTTACACCTCAAGTCTCCGCACAACTAACAAACATACAACACAACAAACATCCCTATCTTCCACTTGTGCACATGCAACCACAGAAAACCTCAAAACAAAACAACATGATTTCATATCGCCTTACCATCACACGTGCACCATATTTTGATCAAGATCGTCAACATCACGCTTTTATTCATCATCTAGCCATATAGTTGACATACAACTATATATATAAACATCTTGTACATACACCACTATGGATGATCCATCAAAACTATAATTCGCATCACACGTCACTTCCGCTCAGCCTCCCGATTTTGAAATTCATGATTAAGAGACAACTTAAACGCCCGAGGCTGAATTTCACCAACTGAGCTTTGCGGCTCTTGCACTTCCATCGCATGAAATCGAGATTGCGTTCGGGGTGCAGATGACTCAGCCACTGCTTTTTCCTTTTCGTCATAGGACGCACACATCTTTTTCTCACTCCCTGGAGGGCATTCCGACAAAATCTTGCTATATGTCCTTGCTGCCCACATTTATAGCAGATACGTGTATCCACACGTCCTGATCCATAAGTCGCCCCTGAAGAAACAGTCGACGGCGTTGCTTCCGCAGGTCTATATCTTTTCTTCTCTTGTCGTCGAAACTCCGATTGATCCGATGGTGACATTTTAAACTCGGACTTCTCCGTTGCCCGTCTCTTATTCACTTGTACTCGCTTCATATCCTTCTCCAAGGCACGGGCTGTATCGACCAACGCTTGGAAGCCTTGGCTCACAGAACTCGAAAGTGCCAACCTCAATTCATCCCGCAATCCTTCATAAAACCGATTTGTCTTTCGCGCTTCCTCCGCAAAGGTAGATCCCGCATATCTCCCCAATCTTGTAAACTCATGCAGGTAGGTATCAATATCTTGCTCACCCTGCACCAGACGGAGAAACTCATTTTCCATCGCAATCCTCTGCGACATTGGCACATACTTGGCTAAAAATATATGGGAGAATTCCTCCATTGAAACCTCTGTTAAACCTCGACCTGCCAAGTGATGCACTTCAATTTCATCCCACCATAATCTCGCATCGCCTTCCAACAGAAAAGTGGCCAACATCACTTTCTGTTCTTCGACCGTCCTGATTGCAGTGAGGATCCTTTTTACTCTTGCCAACCAATCTTCCGCCTGCGTTGGTGAAAGCGCTCCACCAAACGTCGGTGGATGAAAGTTCATAAAACGTGTCAATGAGTCGTCACTTGCTTGCGCCTCCACCACCACTGCAGCATGCTCTTGCCTTGCACCAGGCCTTGCCTGTCCAGTCAGTTGTGCTTGTAACACTGCAAGCACTGTCTCCGTCACCACCCGTATGGCTTCTGCCGAGGGAGGCATAGGCGCTTCCACGGGTGCTGCACTCTCATCCGACTGCTGGGGCTCAGACGGCCCAGCTCCATCCCTCGTCACCTATCAATGTACAGAACACCATTAATCCGTCAAATCATAACGGTACTGCTACATTGACTACACAGGCACGCACAGCATGTGCATGACATACATTCCTAGTGGACATTCATGAGTTCATTTATGTTCTCTCCTCCCAAACAATCTAAACCTGGCTTTGATACCACTTTGTAACGCCCCCACCTGTCACATGACATATAACGGTGGGTCCGGCCGGGGCCCCATGCCATATCTCACAGACAAAGCGAAGGAATCACGTGTGGAAATCAAACTCGATGCGTATCCTTAACTCATTCCATTCTAGCGCAGCATATTTTCTTGTTAACATGAACTCAAACTAGAATGTCCACGATATATAAAGATCACATTTATATATACCAACACCAGGAATGTATACAACTCACACACCCTGGCCTTATGGCCTTACAAGTTCCTCTTTTACACAACAATCATTTCATACATCGGCATGCAGGCCGGCCACACATGAAATCCAAACACAACTCTTCGCATGACCTTCAAGGGCCAACAGCAGCAAGCTAGCCATTCCACTTAGTCATTTCAATTCAAGTCGCGGCACCTGCAATGAGACATCCACCAAAAAGCGGCAAAACAAAGTAACGGTCAGCATTTGGCTGACCCATTATAACGACCCTACCCCCTACCCGGGGTAGTGGTTCCTTCCCTGTATACAGTGCTCATCAAACATCATCAAACATCATATCTATATATCATTCTCTTTATGCCGCTAGCAAACACATTCCATCACAAACGCTGGAATCCACCAGACGCTCCGTGCACTCAGGGCACCTTCTTGGTGTACCGGAATCCACCAGTCATACACCGCTGATTCGAGGTTTTAACTTGTTGGTTGACCGGCCCTAGTCCACCAATCTCACAAGCTGGCGACATCCCGCCCAAACCACACAGAGGTACACCCTCACAGCATCCAACAACCAGAGTAGGTCGACCCACAATATGTGGTGTAGCATGCCGGGTTTATCTAAGCTCCCCAGGCAATGTCTTCCCATCGACCCCCCTCCTAATCCGATCGACCCACACTATATGGTGCAGCAACCCGAGTTTAACTCGGCTCCCCTAGCATTGCCACCCATCGATCCCTTCCTAACTAGATCAACCCACCCTAGTGGTGTAACAGTCGGGTTTATCACGAGCTCCCCAGGCATGTTACCAATTGATCATATCACAACCAGGAGCTTTACCAAAGCCTCCTCAAATTCAGCATTACATCCATACATTCATCACAAGAGAAAACCATTTGCATCTCATCAAATCCACAGAGTCATCTCCGGTTTACCCATGAACATCACCAATCCAGACTACCGGTCCAGATGGGCTTCACACAGCATGCCTATGCCGTACTCCATATTTCCGGCTCTAGATGCAAACCCAACACAGGAATCACTTCACGAATATCCACCTCTTGGTGGAGGATTCCAAGCACATGAATAAAGGAAGGACTTCGATTTCCAAGAAGGAGATCGTTACCCTTGAAGATCGTTTCGGCGCCATGAAGTAGCCGGATGGAAATCACCGCCTCGGCTCTGCCTTCACGAATCCGCTCTCGGATCTTCGCTCCGCACTCCGCAGCTCCTACAGCAGCTGGAAGACTCCTCCCTTCTCTCTCCCTTAGGCCTTTCTTCTTTCTCTCTTGAAATAAAGATGAAGAAGAAGAAGAAGAGAAAAGAGGGGTTTAAATCCTTTCTTTCTTGGCCTTCACAACACCTAGACAAAGCCCAGCCACTGGATCCAGGAAGAGGGAAACAAACGGCTCAGATTTGGCCAGAAAAGCTGAAACACGGCCTGACACGCCCTGTGACACGCCCGTGTCACAGGCCGTGTCCCTCTAAGTGGCAGACAACCGACTCAATCCAACAAGTACATGGTCGTGTGACACGCCCGTGTCCTTGACACGCCCTCAGACACGCTCGTGTCTGAGGCCGTGTACCTCAACGGAAATAATCCCAAAACAACCCGAGACTTCACACGGCCTGGCACACGGCCTGGCACACGCCCGTGTTCATGGCCGTGTGCACCAGGACACACCCGTGTCCCGCAAACACGCCCTAGCCCGAGACGTCGAGTTGCGTTCGATGACTACTGACACGCCCTGTGACACGCCCGTATCACAGGTCGTGTCCTCACTCGACACTCGACTCTCGACGATCGTCGAGATAAATTCGTCGACATCACGGCCGATCGTCGACACGGCCCCGACACGCCCTGCGACACGCCCGTGTCGCAGGCCGTGTCCGCTGTGTCGACTCCGAATTTCGTCGACTGCCCGACTCGACACTACCCAGGCCTGACACGCCCTGGGACACGCCCGTGTCCCAGGCCATGTCACCCAAGCCTGAACCCGATTTTGCTCAAAATGCTCCGCTCGATTTCGGGGTGTTACACAAAATCCATAGATATGTCATCGAATTTCCATTCTGTGATAGGTAGGGGCTTCAAGAAACCTCCGGGCTTCTGGCATTCTGCCTTCACCAATGCGCAAGTACGACACTTGGCCACATAAAGTGCTACATCTTTCTTCAAACCCGGCCACCAGAATAACTTCTTCATGTCTCTATACATCTTCGTGCTTCCCGGCTGAATTGAGTACTTGGTATGATGAGCCTTATACATCAACTCCTCCCGAAGATTATCCGCACTAGGAACGCATAGACAATAGTCCTTCCTTAGTAACCCATCTTCAACCACAAACTGGGAATTTGACCCATCCAAAGATTCATCCAAGATTTGCTTCATGCTGCTATCTTGAACCAAAGCCCGCCGAACTCTATCTGCTTGGTCACACTGCACCTCTGTCCAAAACAATTTCGCTTCGGCACTAGACTGCTTGTCGACACAAGATATCTCCAAAGCCTCCAACTCATGGACCAATCTCTTATCATGTACCGATAACCAGTTGGCCTGCGCCGGAGTCCTGCGACTCAATGCATCCGCCACTGCATTTCCCTTCCCAAGCATATAATGAATCTTGAAGGTGGAGTCCCCTAAGAACTCCATCCACCTCCGCTGCCTCATGTTCAGATCCTTTTGGTCCAATAGGTACTTCAAGCTCTTATGATCGGTGTAAATATCAACGTTCACACCGTACAGGTAGTGCCTCCAAAGCTTTAGAGCAAATATCACGGCCGCTAACTCTAAGTCGTGGACCGGATAACTTCTCTTATGAACCTTCAATTGATGTGAAGCATAGGCTATCACTCTCCCATGCTGTAGCAGAACACAGCCCAAACCACTGCCTGAAACATCACTATAGATATCGAACCCTCCGGTTCCACTTGGAGAACATAAAATAGGCGTCGTGGTCAACCGCCTCTTCAACTCTTCAAAAGCCTGTTCGCACTCCGGAGACCACACAAATTTCTGATCCTTCCTTATCAACGTTGTGAGTGGAAGTGCTATCTGTGAAAAGTTCTCTACGAAGCGCCTATAGTAGCCAGCAAGTCCCAGAAAACTCCGGACTTCCGCCACTATGGTCAAAGTAGGCCACTCCCGTATTGTCACTATCTTCGCCGGATCCACCGCAATCCCTTCTCCACTGACAACATGACCAAGGAACGCTATCGAGGATAACCAAAATTCACACTTGGAGAACTTAGCATACAATTGTTTCCTCCTCAACGTCTCCAACACCATGTGTAGATGCTTGTAGTGATCCTCTTCGCACTGCGAGTACACCAGGATATCATCTATAAATACTATCACGAAACGATCCAGGTATTCTCTGAACGTCCTATTCATCAGTTCCATAAACACGGATGGCGCATTGGTCAAACCAAACGGCATGACCGTGAACTCGTAATGCCCAAACCGCGTACTGAATGCTGTCTTTGGGATGTCGCTCTCCCTTATCCTCAATTGATAGTAACCGGACTTCAGATCTAACTTCGAATATACTGTTGACCCAACCAACTGATAAAATAGATCGTCAATCCTCGGAATCGGATACTTATTCTTTTTCGTAAGCTTGTTCAATTCCCGGTAGTCGATACAAAGCCGCAAGCTCCCATCTTTCTTCTTAACAAACAGAACTGGTGAGCTCCAAGGCGAAAAACTTGGACGCACATAACCTTGCTCTAGCAACTCTTACAGTCGCACCTTCAACTCTGTTATCTCTCTTGGCGCTATCCGATAGGGGGAGCGTGACACCGGTTTGGCACCCTGTACCAGCTCAATGGTAAAATCAATCTCCCGCTGAGGAGGGGCTCCTGGGAGATCATCTGGAAACACATCGGGATATTCAGACATAACTGGGATATTGTCAAGACTTGGCTTAGGTGTCGAAGTCTGCACTAGAGTGACAAACAGTTTTGCCCCAGACCGAACTGCCTTGATCACCTGAAGGGCCGACATCAAAACTTTCCCTGACCCCTTCATGCCCGTAAAAGTCGTCTCCCGATCAGTGTCCAGACCCAACTTAATTTCCTTACGGTTGCAATCGATGCATGCACCCTGCTCCGAGAGCCAATCCATACCAAATATTACGTCGAACTCCACTAACGGTAGAATCAACGCTCACAAATCGAACTCCTGGTCTCCAAACCGAATCGTCACTACGCAGATCTTATCAGCACGCATTGAGCACCCATTGGGAAACAACACATCCAACTTGTTTTCTGCCATCGAGGACGGAACTCCGATGCACGATATGAATTTTTCGGACACGAAGGAATGCGATGCTACCATATCAAACTGGGCTCTCGCCGGAAACTCAAAGATCAACATAAAGCCTAGCACCAACAAAAGTAAGCTAACAACAAAAGAGGTAATGACTATGAAAGTTAAACTACTGCAATTTAACTCATACCTATCACCACGTTTTCTTGCTTTATGGCCTCTTGAAGACCAAGGTTGTAGACTCTAGGCTGGGCTGGAGCATGATGGGATGCGGTTGACTCCACCGTCTTCCCTTTCTCCTCATAAGTCGCTCCAGGCTTCCTCTCGGACTTTGAACGTCCGCTCCAACACTCCCGAGCAAAATGCCCCGTCTTCCCGCAGTTGTAGCAAGCTCCAGGGACTCGACTTTTAGTTGCCCCTGACGCATCAGCCAAAGGGGCTGAGTTCGAAGTCCTCCGCTTCTTGTTCCATCTGCGAAAACTTGACTTATTATTTGGCACCTTGAACTCAGACTTCTTTTCTCCTGGGTCCTTCTTCTCTTGAACTTTCTTCGCAACCTTTTCCAACAATCGGGCCGAATTGACCAAGGCTAGGAAGCCTTGTGCCTTAGGCCCAGCAAGTAGTAACTGTAGGTCGCCGCGTAGACCCTCATAAAATAGGTTGGTCTTCCGTTCTTCTTCCATAAACGTAGCACCAGCATACCGACCCAACCGTGTGAACTCATGCAGATACTTGTCCACGCCTCTGGATCCTTGAGTCAACCCAAGAAATTGATTCTCCATCTCCAACTTCTGAGCAGAGGGTACAAATCTGGCTAGGAACAATCTACAAAATTCCTCTATCGGCACATCCGCAAGCTGGCTTCCCACTAAGAGATGAAACTCCAACTCATCCCACCACAGCCTCGCTTCACCCACCAAAAGAAAAGTTGTTATGGTTGTCTTCTGCCACTCCTCAGTTATTGTGGCTGTCAACACCCTCTTTATCGAAGAGAGCCAGTACTCAGCTTGAGCTGGCGTTCCAACCCCATCAAACCTCGGAGGATTAAAGCCCATCACATGCTTTAGCTGCTTCTCCATAGCTCTCCTCGGCTCTACCAGATCAACTGTTGCGCGCTCCACTACTCTCGGCTCTGTCGCCCTAACCGGTTCTTGCTCATTCGTAGGAGGTGCGCGATGCATTTGCCCTGCAGGTTGGGCATTTCTCATTGCAAACACGGCTTCAGCCACCATCCTGATGGTTTCTGCTGAAGGAGGTGTAGTAGGCACGTCTCTTGGTGCACTACTTTCCGCCGGCTGCGGACGCTCTGACTGACCATCACCGCTCCTAGCAGCCTATAGTAGCAAAGACACACGATTAGACGACAAACAAATTGCTAAAAACAATCATTGGAACACTTAGATTCCACAAAACAAGTGTATTTTTCATTCCTAAGTGGACATTCATGGGTTCTTTTTGATGTTATAACGATGACGCACACATGTGCTCACCACCCCTTAAAAGAATTCGCCCACGAATTCATTTAAGCCTGACCGTAACCAGAAGTCTGATACCAAATTATAACACCTCCATCTGTCGCATGACATATAACAGAAGGTCTAGCTGGAACCCGACGCCATATACCACAGACAGTCGCAAGGGTTACCAAATGAATATTCAAACCATCCAATTAAGACTGCTCGTCCTACACAGAGCATTCTAGTGGAAGCTTTTAAAGTTGAAATAACCTAAATCTTAAATCCAATATATATGAATGTCCACGACTACAACCACAGGAATGAAACCCAAATACACTGAAAAGGTGCATGGCCTTATAGCCTTACAAATGTTCACATAATAAAACATATCTTACATACATCGGCTCGCAGGCCGGCCACACATGATAAATGTAAAAAACAACTATTCTACGGCCTTCTAGGGCCACCACGGCAACATGGGCTCCAGCCCGCTATTTGGTACTCTGCTTCGCAGCACCTGCAAGAACATTCCACCGCACGGTGGCAAACAAAGCAACAGTCAGCCAAAAGCCGACCAAATTATAACGACCCCGCCCCTTACTCGGGACGGTGGTGCTCTTTCCCTGCATAACATTAGCCCAGCTAAACAATAAAGTGCAACTATATATTTCGCCACAGGTGTAGGCTCGCACGGCCAAACATCCCGTGCACTCAGGGCACATTAATGGTGAATCCTGACATATCAGTGTCTTCACCACCATCCCAAAGATGGCAACCAAGTGAGCATTTTGGCTTTTTTGGCCCTGTCTAGTCTAAGGCTCCCGACTATGCCAGCGGCCAGTGCTCTTTTCGGATTTCTCGCACCGTTCCACATAGCCTAGGTCCAATTCCACTTGTCTGTTGCTCACGCCGCATATACACTTTAAGTTCTACGTGCGGGCCAAGCTTCTCTCGGATCCCAAAATTTTCCAAACAATCTCATAACCCGGTTATGATCAAGGCCGGTTCCCAGACCGCCAAGTTAGCAGAACATGTTTCCACTCAATTTTCCGGGTGTGCCTTGAAGCTAACCTCCAAGGATCCCTGCTGCAATCTACCGCGTAGAAACCCGAAAAACCCAAAGCACAGAGTTTTTTCCGGCAAATCATATCAAATGCAACATCACCGATCCAGACAATACATGTCCGGGTAGGCTTCACACACAATGCCTATGCCCGTACTTACGATTCCGGACTCTATATACAACACAAGGGGGACTATTCACATCAACCCCAAGGAAGACCACGCACTCACCGCACACTCGTGGGAGAGGGATTCCCTATGCAGAAAGAAAGAGCTTCACATACCCAAGTAGAGAATCGTTACCCTTGTAGTCCGTTTTGGCGCCATGGAAAAACTACGGGGACAGAACTCTTCGCAACGACCTTTCCTCCACGGATCCGCTCTCAGATTTCGAAACGGTGCTCCGATGCTCCGCCGGTGGCCGGAAACCTCCTTCTTCTTCCTCTTCTCTCTAACACCTTGGAAAGAGAAAGCCTTGGAGAGAAATGAGGGATTAACTCCCCTATTGCCGGCCTTAACAAAGCAGGAAATTATCTGGGCCGTTGGATCTTAATTAAAGAAAATGAACGGCTCAGATCCGTTCAAAAATATTCAGACCTGGGCCGAACACGGCTTGGCACACAGCCGTGTCCCAGGCCGTGTGCCTCGATCCAGGCACGATCATCGAACACAAAAAAGACACACGGGCTCAAACACGCCCGTGTCCAACCTGACACGCCCGTGTCAGGTCTCTTGACACGCCCGTGTCCGGGGGCGTGTCATGCATAACCACTGTAAGAAAGTAGCGAAAAGAAGCGAAAAGTAGAGAACAAGCGAACAGACTTTTGAATAATTGAAATTTTATTATCCAAAAAAGATATCATTTACAAAGGTATGACCTCACTTATATAGAATGGAGGAGATAAGAAGAGAGTATACAAACAATGTGGGACTAAACATTTACAGTACTGAGCGGCTAGAATAATGGAGACCGCACAGGCCGCGCGGTTAGACAGATGGGTTAACCGCTCGGCAACTCCAGCAGGATAGAACAGGCCGCAGAGGTAGATCGATAGACCGCCCGGTCAACAAACCGCTGGATCAGACCGCTAAGCCGCTCGGTCAACAAACCGCTGGAACAGACCGCTAAGCCACCCGGTCTAATACTTCAACACTCCCCCTCAAGCTGGAGCATAGATATCAATCATGCCCAGCTTGTCACAAATGCGGAAGAAGGAAGTAGAAACCGGCTTGGTGAAGATATCTGCCAACTCCTTGTCAGAGGTGACAAAAGGAGTACAAATCTGTTTCTTCAAAATCTCTTCCCGAATGAAGTGACAGTAAACCTCTATATGTTTAGTTCTCTCATGGAAGATCGGATTTCTGAATATGTGTATAGCGGCCTTGTTGTCACAGAACATAGGGAGAGGACAGTCATATACCTCTCCCAGGTCAAGCATGAGAGCCCGCAACCACTTTAACTCACACGTGGTTGACGCCATACTCCGGTATTCTGCTTCGGCACTGGATCTGGAAACAACAGACTGTTTCTTGCTCTTCCAACTCACGAGATTACCTCCAACAAAGGTACAAAAACCTGACGTGGATTTACGATCGCCTTTGTCATCCGCATAACTGGAATCTGAGTAGGCCTCAACCCTCAGATGGCCATTCTTCTGAAAGAGTAACCCTCTGCCCGGTGCTGCTTTGATATACTCTAAAATCTTCAGGGCGGACTGAAGATGGCACTCCCTGGGAGCTTGCATAAACTGACTGACCTTGCCTACAGCGTAGGCGATGTCGGGTCTAGTCACCGTGAGATAGATGAGTTTGCCTACCAAACGTCTGTTCCGTGTGACATCAGATAGAAGAGGCGAATCATCCGTCCACGTTTTGTCTTCTCCAACAGCCATGGGAAAACGAGCTGGTTTGGCCCCTGTCAATCCTGCTTCTCGTAGAAGATCAAGGGCATACTTCCGTTGAGAGAGAACCAAGGAGTAAAGTTTCCGAGAGATTTCTATCCCCAAAAAGTATTTTGGGGAGCCCATATCCTTCGTGACCAAGTGCTGACGGAGGTGCTTCTTCGTCAAGTCCACGCCATCTCGGTCATCGCCAGTAAGGAGAATATCATCCACATATACGGCCAAAACCACCAGTCCCGAGGCCGTTTTGCGAATGAATAAGGAGTGATCGGCCGAACTCCTTTGAAAGCCGATGGTAGCCACAATACCACTGAATTTGTCGAACCATGCCCGAGGGCTCTGCTTTAGGCCATATATGGCCTTCTTCAAATGACAGACACGTGTCTCCCCCTGAGCAACATACCCAGGAGGTTGCTCCATATAGACGTCCTCCTGAAGATCGTCATAGAGAAAGGCATTCTTCACATCAAGCTGGGAAATAGCCCAAGCCCGGTTAACAGCCACAGAAAAGAGAACCCGGATGGTGCTGAGGCGAGCAACCGGAGAGAAGGTATCAAAGTAATCAACGTCATACGTCTGAGTAAAGCCCTTGGCCACCAGCCGGGCTTTGAAGCGATCCACAGTGCCGTCGGGGCGAAACTTCACAACGAAGACCCAGCGACAGCCAACCACATCAGTGCCCACGGAAGGAGGAACCAGGGTCCAGGTACCCCGTTCAGTAAGAGTAGCCATCTCCTCATCCATGGCAGACTTCCAATGAGGGAGAGCGAGAGCCTCCTGGTAGGTACGGGGAGTAGAAGTAGCAGAGATAGCCAAGGCAAAACACCTGCGAGAAGGAGAAAGCTGATCATAGGAAACAACAGCCGTGAGCGGGTGTTGAGTGCACGCCCGCACCCCTTTACGAAGGGCAATGGGAACATCCAGGTCAACGGGAGCGTCGGCGATGGGAGCGTCAGCGACCGGAGCGTCCGTGGCGGAGAAAGATGGCCCGGGACTAGAGAGCGATGACAGCGGAGAGGAGGGAGGAGGGGTGGGTGGGGAGACGGACTGGGAAGGAGTGAGAGAAGGAGGAGAGGAAGGTGGGAAAACGGGGAGAGGTGTGGAAGGAACGGAGATATCAGAAGGAAGAGAAGGAAGAGAAGAGGAAGGAGAGAAATAGGAAGTATTTTCGAAAAAAGTCACATCCGCGGAGACAAACTGCTTGCGGAGAAGGGGGTCAAAGCAGCAATAGCTTTTTTGAGTGGTAGAGTACCCCAAAAAGACACACTTGGTGGAACGGGGGGAAAGCTTGTCGCGGGTAGAGGAGGGAGTGTGAACAAAGGCCGTACAGCCAAAGACACGGAGAGGAAGAGGAAAAGGTTCCTGGTGGGGGTAGAGAAGGGAGAAGGGAGTCTGGCCGTGGAGAACCGCGGAGGGAAGGCGATTGATGAGATAGCAGGCGAGGAGCACAGCGTAGCCCCAGTAGGAGCGAGGGACGTGCATCTGCGTCATGAGAGTACGCGTAACATCAAGCAGGTGACGGTTTTTACGCTCCGCCACCCCATTCTGTTGGGAGGTGTAAACACAAGTCGTTTGATGAAGGAGGCCATGTTGGTGAAAGAACGCGGAGAACTCATGAGTCAGATACTCCTTGGCATTTTCAGAACGTAAGACTTTAATAGAAATAGCAAATTGAGTCTTAATCATAAAGTAAAATGATTGCCAAACAGAAAATAGTTCAGAGCGATCTTTTAATAGATACACCCAGGTACATCGAGTAAAGTCATCGATAAAAGTGGCAAAATAGGAACTGCCCCGGCCAACTGTGAGGGTAGGAGCAGGACCCCATACATCAGAATGAATAAGATCAAAAATGCGAGAGGAGCCAAGGCCTTGCTTCGGTGGGAAGGAGGAGCGATGATGTTTGCCAAGCTGACACGCATCACAGTTGAGCGGAGAACTGGTAGGAGGTAAGTGGGGCAGAAGCTGACGAATAAGCCGAGGAGGAAGATGTCCAAGACGAAGATGCCACTGAAGGAGATCGGTGGAGGAGGAGTAGGCAGAGAGAGCGGAAACATCGTCGAGGAAGTAGAGGCCGCCGCTCTCAGTCCCAGTAGCAATCGTCCGCTGGGTCCTCGGGTCCTGAAAAGAACAAGTAGTGGGAGTGAATAAGACGGAGCACTGAAGTTGCCGGCATAAAGTAGTAACTGATAACAAATTGTATGGGAACTGCGGGACATAGAGGGTATCCTCCAAGCAAAGCGATGGAGTGAGTTGAACCATGCCCGTCCTATGAACCGGGGACGGGGAACCATCCGCCACACGAACTGGGGGTAAGCGGTCATGGGTCTCAAGACGGGAGAAGCAATGAGGGTTGCCCGTCATATGATTTGTGGCACCGGAGTCAATCAGCCATTTACCTTGGGTAACGACGTGGGCACTACCTGACGTCGTGGCCACAGAGGCAGACGGCCTAGAAGAGGCGGAGGCCGAAGAAGGAGCATCACTGGAAGGGCGAAGATGAGGATGTTTCTGCCAGCAGCGGTCAACAGTATGGCCAGTACGACCACAGTGAGAGCAGAGAAACCGGGAGGAACCCCGTCTGCCAGAGGAGCCACGGCCACTAGGGCCCCCCCCCTCTGAGCATGGTGAGCAAAGGAGTCCTGGGAAGGGGGGAGGCCAACAGAGGCCGCTGGAGGAGCGAAGTAACAGCGGCAATGCGAGCCGCAGTGGCATCCAAAGTAGGAGATTCCGCCTCACCCAAGATCTGCTGGCGGATCATATCATAAGAGTCGGGAAGACGAAGAAGATAACAAACAACCAGGAGTTCCTGGAAGTGTTTGTGCTCGTCGGCCAAGTCCGCGGAGAAGGGGCGGTTCTGGAGGATTTCAGCACCAAGAGCCTGAACCTGCTGATAAGCCGCAGCTGGTGACATGGAAGGGCGGGCGAAGAGGTCCGCATAGAGAGTATAAATGCGGGACGTCTGGCCCCCCTTAGAATAGAGAGCAGCGAGGTGAAGCCAGGCTGCCTTGACCGTCTCATCATGGCGAATGACGGGAAGGCACTCATCAGAAAGGCTGTTGGCCAGCCAGGTGCGAACAAGAGCATCACTCGCATCCCAGTCATCAAACTCAGGAGAGGTGCGAGGAGGAGGGTCATCGGTGAGGTGATGACGCTTGCGTTGAGAACGAAGGAGAAAGGTGAAAGAAACGCTCCAATCGGGATAGTTGGAGCCAACAAGCTTGGAAAGAGTGCCAAGGTTGCCCGAAGGAGGAGGAGGAGAAGGAGCTGCAGGAGTAGCGGTGAGACCGGAGGTAGTCATAGAACCAGGCAAGCAGAAGAAGGCGCGCGAACAGTAGCGGTTAGCAAACAGAAGAAGCCGCGCGAACAGCAGCGGCGAGAAAGAGGCAAAGGCACAGCGGGGAAGAGGTCGCGCGGACTGAAAAGGCCGAGCGAATAGAATAGAGGAGAGGAGCAGGTGACCGCGACCAAGATGCGGGTAAGAAAGGTACAACCTGCACGGTCAGGCAGATCACAGCAGCTGCTAGAAAGCGGTCAAAGGCACAGCGGGGAAGAGGTCGCGCGGACTGAAAAGGCCGAGCGAACAGAAGAGAGGAGAAGATCAGGTGACCGCGACCAAGATGCGGGCGAGAAAGGAACAACCCGCACGGTCAGGCAGATCACAGCAGCAAACCGCGAGTAGAGAGACAACACACGCGGACAGAGACAGACCGCAACGACTAGGAAGTCGGAGCGGCAGGAAAGAACAAGGAGCGCGGCGACAAGGAAACAGGTCGCTGCGACAAAGAGCAGTAGGAGAAGAGAACCAAGAAGAAGCAAGCTGCGCGAACAGGGCAGCGGACAGAAACAAGCCGCGCGGATAGAAACAAGCCGCGCGGATAGATGAGAAGGCAAGCCGCGAATCAAGTCGCAGAATGCGGAAAACAAGCCGCGAACAACAGAGAGCGCACAGAATCAGGAGGAAATGACCGTGTGCTCTGATACCATGTAAGAAAGTAGCGAAAAGAAGCGAAAAGTAGAGAAAAAGCGAACAGACTTTTGAATAATTGAAATTTTATTATCCAAAAAAGATATCATTTACAAAGGTATGGCCTCCCTTATATAGAATGGAGGAGATAAGAAGAGAGTATACAAACAATGTGGGACTAAACATTTATAGTACTGAGCGGCTAGAATAATGGAGACCGCACAGGCCGCGCGGTTAGACAGATGGGTTAACCGCTCGGCAACTCCAGCAAGATAGAATAGTCCGCAGAGGTAGATCGATAGACCGCCCGGTCAACAAACCGCTGGATCAGACCGCTAAGCCGCTCGGTCAACAAACCGCTGGAACAGACCGCTAAGCCGCCCGGTCTAATACTTCAACAACCACCACGACAACGGACCTGACCCAACTGCACACGAGTACTGACACGGGTGGGCACACGCCCATGTCCAATGACACGCCCGTGTCATCTAGCCGTGTTCCTGGTCGTGTTCTTCTCGGGATGAAAACGGCCAAAAATCACCAGCCAGACACGGCCTTGGACACGCCCGTGTCCTAGGGCGTGTTCCCCTATATAGGCACCAAAAACCCCTTTTTACGCGACAGACTCCAATATAATTTTCGGGGCATTACACCCATGTGGCATGGCGTGTCCCTCAGGAAGCACACCACTAACTCAACCCGAGCAGGACACGGCCATGGGACATTCCCGTGTCCCCCAGTCGTGTACCCCAAGACACACCTGTATCCACCAACACACATCCCTGGCTACTCCTGAGAAGGACAGGGCCCTGTGAGACACCCATATCACAGGCCGTGTAATGAACCTGACTTGTCGCTTGACGCTCGTCAAGCGCCGTTCGTCGACCATAGGAGAACATGCCCTCTTACACGCCCGTGTCGCAGGGCGTGTTCCCTCTTGAGAACTTTTTGAGTCCATTTTGTCCAGCACTCGACAAGCTGCTCAACCCGAGCAGGACACGCCCTGGGACACGCCCATGTCCCAGGCCGTGTCGCCCAACCTAAACCCAAATTTGGGATTTGAGGCGTTACAACCCTCCCCTCCTTACAAGAAATTTTGTCCCGAAATTTAGCTTAGTTGTAGACATCAACATAACCACGCCTTTCCTTGGTAAAACGATCCGAGTTAGATCTCAGAGGCTGTAGCTTGTCTCGCCCCATGTCATCGCACAAAATAAGTCATTAACATGTCATACATACACACCACTCATATCTTTTACCCCAGTATACATACACCAATAGAACCATTCCTTTATAACAACTTGATTAAATGATCACCTGGATAAAACAAGGTGTAAACAAACATCTCATCGTTCATCCCTACATACAACATTTATTTACATCACAAAACACTGTTCACTCTTTTGTTTACTTCTGCTCATTTGCATCTCTCATAATCCATTTTATAGCCTCTTGTATTTCCAAACTAAACACTCGAGGCTGTTGTACTTCACCGATTGAGCTTTGCGGCTCCTGTAATTCGAGATTGTACACTCGAGGTTGCGTCCGGGATGCAGATGACTCGGTCAATGCTTTACCCTTTTCTTCATAAGACGCACCTGTCTTTTTCTCACCTTTTGCATGGCCACTCCAGCAATCACGGGCTATATGTCACTGCTTCCCGCATTTAAAACATGTGTGTGTTTAAACCTGTTCTTGTCCATAAATTGCTCCCGAATAAACAGTCGAAGGAGTTGGTTCAGTAGGCCTGAACCTCTTCTTTGCTCGTCTCCTCAACTCTGATTATTCCGACTGTGGAACTTTGAATTTTGGCTTCTCCACCGCCAGGCTCTTCTTATCTTGCACCTGTTTCAAATCTTTCTCCAGCGCCCGGGTTGTATCTACTAACGCTTGGAAGCCTTGGTTCACCGAACTCGGGAGTGCCAACCTCAACTCATCACGCAGTCCCTCATAGAATCTATTTGTCTTCCGTGCCTCCTCAGCGAAAGTAGACCCTGCATAGCGCCCCAGCATAGTAAACTCATGCAGGTACGTATCAACATTACTCTCACCCTACACCAGACATTGGAACTCATTTTCCATAGCAATTTGCTGCGACATTGGCAAATACTTGGCCAGAAATAATCGTGAGAATTCTTCGATCGACATCTCTTCCAATCCTCGACCTGCCAAGGGGTGCAATTCCACTTCATCCCACCAAAGCCTTGCATCTCCTTCCAACAGAAAAGTGGCTAAGGTAACTTTCTGCGCCTCCACAGTACGGATTGCAGCCAGGATCCTCTTCACTCTTGCGAGCCAATCTTCCGCCTGCGTTGGGGAACTCGTTCCTCCAAACGTAGGTGGATGAAACTTCATAAACCGATTCAACTGCTCGTCAGCTGCTTGCCCACCCACCACAGCTTCAACACATTCTTGCCTTGCACCAAGCCGTACTGGCACCCCTGCAGGACTTGCCTGCCCAGTAGGTTGTGCATGTAACACTGCGAGCACCATTTCAGTAACCATACGTATGATCTCCGCCGATGGATGAGGTGTAGGCGCCTTAGCTGATACCACACTCTCATCAGACCACTAGGGCTCAGACTGCCCAGCACCACTCCTCGTCACCTATCAATGTACAAAACACCAATTATGGCTACATTGACGACACGCTCACGCTCCTCCGTGCATGTATTACATTCCTAGTGGACATTCATGAGTTCAATTATGTTCTCCCTCCCAAAAATCTCAACCTGGCTCTGATACCACTTTGTAATGCCTTCATTCGTCATATGGAATATAACGATAGGTCCGGTCAGGGCCCCACGCCATATTTCACAAACAAATGACAGGATTACGTATGAATATCAAAAGCACGTTCTACTCGCGTCCTAGCTCAGAGCATTCAAGTGAAAGCATTTTAAGTTTTACGAACTCAACAAAATGAATGTCCACTAAATATATAAACCATATAATTAAATATGTCACCAGGAATGTATACAAATACACAACGCTCATGGCCTTAAGGCCTTACAAGTTACTTTTTAGAAATATACAGCTTCATACATCGACACGCAAGCCAGCCACACATGAAATCCAAGAATTCTTTGCACAGCCTTCAAGGGCCTTTAAGCAGCAAGGGCTTCAATCCGCTCAATCCAATTCAACCCGTCAACACCTGCAGTTAGACATCCACCCTAAGAGTGGTAAACAAAGCAACGGTCAGCATTAGCTGACCAATTATAACGACCTTATCCCTTACCCGGGGCAGTGGTTCCTTCCCTGTATGCATTGCAATCATAACATCTATCTATCAAAACAAGTATCACAATAGTATCACAAGAGCCTGCCTCTATCAGATGCTCCGTGCACTCAAGGCACATTACGGTGGGCCGGACTCCTTGGCACCACCACCAAGCAGAGGTTTTTAATATGTTGGTTGGCCGGTCCTAGTCCACCAATACGCAGGCTGGCGACATTCTTCCCATCCCACTCAGAGGTTCTAACCTCATGGAAAACTTGAGCATTTAAATCGTACTGAGATCAACACACCATTGTGGTGCAGCAAGCTGGGTCGGGGCCTCATCCGACAATGCATTGCCACCAATCGATCTCTCACAACTCAGGTACATGTCAGCCATTTCCCGTTGCTCAATTCATCAATAGCGCAGATCTTGACGCGGGTCGGCCTTCCCTTTCCTGCTCCGCACACAGCTCTCTCAGAGCCGCTTTTCAATTCATTCCAGTTCAACACACCCAATACAAGGGATCATACCAAGCTTTTCAAGGATTCACAATTCACAAGCATCCATACAATACACGGAGTCTTCTCCGTTCACAATATCAACATCACCAATCCAGACTAACCATTCAGATGGGCTTCACACAGCATGTCTATGTCGTACTACCTATTTTTGGCTCTAAATACAGACTCAACCTGGAATCACTTAAGCTTTCCACCGCTTGGTGGAGGATTCTGTGCTTATGCATAAGGAAAGGACTTCGTTTGTCCAAGAAGGACATCGTTACCCTTGACGATCGCTTTGGAGCCATGAACTAACTAGATGGAAATCACCGCCACGACCTTACCTCCACGAACCTGAACTCGGATCTCGATTTGGAATTCCAAAGCTACTCCGACAACCGGCTTCCTTCTCCCCTTCCTTCCTTGCTCTCTCTTCTCCCCACTTCTTTGAGAAATAGAATGGACAAAGGTGAATGAAGATTATCCATCCCCTCTCATCCTTATACCATCATGGATGGGCCTGGACCCTTGGATCCAAGATGAGGAAATAAACGGCCACGATTTGCCAGAAATATCCATTTTTGGGCTAACACGCCCTGTGACACGCCCATGTCACAGGCTGCATCCCTTAAGCGTCACATGAACCGCATTAACCCCGAACAGGACACGGCCATGTGACACGCCCGTGTCATATGGCAAACACACCTGTGTCACACAGTACATGCCCGTGTGGTATGGTGTGTCCCTCAGGCACCACACGACTAACTCAACCCGAGCGGGATACGACCTTGGGACACGCCCGTGTCCCAGGCTGTGTACCCCAAGATAAACCTGTGTCCACCAGCACACATCCCTAGCTGATCTAGAGAAGGATATGGCCTTGTGGCATGCCCGTGTCATAGGCCGTGTACTCAACTTGATTTTCCGCTCGACGCTTGTCGAGCACCGATCGTCGACCAGAGGAGGACACGCCCTCTGACACGCCCGTGTCGTAGGGCATGTTCCCTCTCGAGAACTTTTTGACTGCATTTCTTCGAGCACTCAATAAGGTACTCAACCTGAGCAGGACATGCCCTGGGATACGCCTGTGTCCCATGCCGTGTCGCCCAACCTGAACCCAAATTTGGAATTTGGTGTGTTACATATTGTACCCTTGTTCTTTTCTCTGCCCTGTGCCGAGGAGTCGCCGGGGGAGCGGATGTGATAGCCACTTAGTCTTATGACTAACGGTTGCTATATCTTCCTTTTTTGGAGGAAACCCTACAGACAAAGTAACAACAGGTTATGCAGCAGGACAGCCAGGCCAGGATGACAGGGCTTGAAGGGACGGTGTTGTCACTACTGTCAGTGACTGCTGTGAGTTTTGAGAGACTTATGATATAGCCCTTTGGGCAAGTTTTACTCGTACTCTGATATTATAGAATCTTGTTGTAGCTTCTTTTTCTTGATGACTTTTTGGACTATTTTACTTATGTGTGGATTGACTTCTGTTTTATATTCTTGGTTGGGTTGATATTGGTTGATATTGGTTATAGCCGACAAGATAGGTGTCTTGTGGTATAGGTTAGCCCGTGTGCTAACGCTACCGCAAGGCGGCTGTTCTGGGCATAAGACTCCCCTCGTGCCATGGTTTGTTTTCCGGGTGGGGGGTCTTAGATCTGTAGGCTGCTGTGTCCATGGAAGGTCCCGTGTCGCTCAATGATGCAATTGCCGCCATGATTTAGAGTGAAGGATTTGGTTGGACCGGATTGACGTCGGAGCAGACTCAATGCCGCGTTTGCTAATTGGTATCCTTAAGTTTAGTGAAGATTTTATCGGAGTGTCATAAATTACGATGAATGCAAGTCCAAGTTGGGGAATGTTGGAAATTTCTCGTGATTCATCGAGACATCCCGGTGAAATCATACGCGAGTTTTAAGTCTATTCAGACTCCTACGTGTAACACCCTGAAACTCAAAAGAGTGACGGGAGGCATTTTGAGCCCAGTTTGGTATTTGGTTGGGGTCACATGGCCTGGAACACGGGCGTGTCCCAGGTCCGTGTCATGCTCGGGTTTGACGATGGTCGTATGGTCGACGAATTTTAGTCAATGATCATCGAGCAGCGAACACGGCCTGAGACACGGGCGTGTCTAAGGCTGTGTCCTACTCGGGTAGTTGGCTGAGTTGTGTTGGGGGAGAAACACGGCCTGGAGCACAGGCATGTTTGGGTTTGACACGGGAGTGTCAAATGGGACACGGGTGTGTCCAATACCCGTGTTCCTCTCGGGTTGGTGTTGGTCCTGTGTCGATGGAGGAACACGCTAGAGTACACAGGTGTGTACTGGATGACACGGGCATGTCAAGCCTGACACGGTCATGTCTAGAGCCCGTGTTATTTTTGGGACATGATAGTTTTGACGATAAATGGGGCACATGGCCTTGGACACGGGCGTGTAACAAGCCGTGTTTGGCCCTGGTTTTTGATTTTAAGTGTGAATCATGGTCGTCTGTTTCCTTATTTTGGGATCCAACGGTTTAGGGCTGTTCCTGATGTGTTATACCCGGGAATAGGGTTGGAAACCCTCATTCTCTTTGGGTTATTCTCTTTCTAAAGTTATAGAGAGAGGGGAGAGCAAGGAAGAAGAAGGGAGATAGATCCGGCCACCGGTGGAGCTTCGAAGTCCCAAATCGCGAGCCGACTTCGGATCTACGGAGGCGAGGACATTGCGGTGTTTTTCATCCGCATAGATTTCCATGTCGCCAAAGAGGAATGCTAGGGTAACGATTCTCATCCTAAGACATATGAAGTCCTCTTTTCCTTTGCATAGGAAGCCCGCTCTCGCGAGTTTGCGGTGAGTGTGAGTCGTTCCTTCGGGTTGACATGAATAGTCCCCATTGTTTAGCATGTATAGTTTGTAATATAGAAACGGACATAGGCATGATGTGTGAAGCCTACCCGGACAAGTTGGTCTGGATAGGTGATGTTGCATTGCATGAATGGCTGGAGAAGACTCCGTGCGGATGTTTGTTTTTCGGGTTTTCTACGCGGTAGATTACAGTAGGGAGCCTTCGATACTAACTCCAAGGTGCACCCGGAAAACTGGGTAGATACGTGATTCTGCCAACATGGTGGCCTAGGAGCCAACTTGCACATAACTGGGTTATGTGAAGTGTGTGATCGGATTGGGACTCGGTGAAGTTTGGCCCACGCCCATATCTTAAGGTGACAGGGCGGTGTGAGCAACGGGTTAGGCGGAACCGTACCCGCTCTATGTCGTTAGGTTAAAGAGACCTAAAGGTACTTGGCACTTGTCATTGGCATGGATGGAGGGTCTTAGGCATTGGACGGAAAGACCATAATGCTCACGAGAATTTGCCGTCCTAAGGGCGATGGTGAGACAACGGACTTTAACTGTGTTCACCGAGAATGTGCCCTAAGAGCACGGGGTGTGTGGTCGTGCATGCCTACGCCTGTGATGAAGTGTTTTTACACTATACTGCTTGGTTATGCTAACAAGGTACAGGGAAGGAGCATCGCCGCCCCGAGTTCGGGGGCGAGATCGTTATAATTTGGTCAGCATAGCATACCGTTGTGGTGGATTGTTGCTTGCAGGTGCTGCGGAGACAAGTGGTAAATAGCGGGCAAAAGCTCATATTGCTGAGTCGGCCCTCGAAGGCCTAATTATTGAGTGTTTACTTTATTTCTCATGTGTGACTGGCATGCGTGCCAAGGTTTGGAAAACACTTTAATTTGAGTAAACTATTGTAAGGCCATAAGTTCGTGTACTGGTGTATTATACATTCATTCCTTCTGGTTTTATTTAGTGTACATTCATGCTATTCGCAGGGTTCTTTATTTATTGCAACTTTTAAATTGCTTCCGTTAGAATGCACTCTGAGTAGGACGTTGATTCTTAGTTGGATGGTTTCCTTTGAGTAATCATGCAGTCTGTCTGTGGTATATGGCGTCGGGCCACGGCCGGACCTACTGTTATATGTTATGCGACAGATAGAGGGTGTTACAATTTGGTATCAGACTACTGGTTTCGGTCAACTTAAATGAATTCGTGGACGAATTCTTTTAAGGGGTGGTGAGCACATGTGTGTGCGTCATCGTTAAAACATAAAAGAACTCATGAATGTTCACTTAGGAATGAAAATACACATGTTTTAGGAACCTGCATGTTCCTATAATTGCTTTTTGCCAGAAGTGGTGCAGGGCCATCAGAACACCCAATTTCTAAGGCTAGTAGCGCACTGAATGATGCACCTGCAACACCTCCCTCGGCATAAACCATACGATTGGTGGCCGAAGCAGTGTTTGCTATGATCAAAGCGCAACCTGCAATGCAAATGTAGCAGCCCACTCCTATGATGGAGTAGGTACCGCTTCAAACGAATGAACCGAGAATGTTGGAGCAGGTGGTAGTGGAGCCTTTGGTGCCTAGGAGAGCAACTGAAAGGCAGCTCAAACATGTTATGGGCTTCAATCCTACGGTGTTCTCAGGGATGGGAACCTCATCCCAAGCTGAAGATTGGCTCTCCTGAGTGAATAAAGTCTTGACAGCGACGGAAATGGAGGAGTGGCAGATGACCACTATAGCTACATTCCTGTTGGACGGAGATGCTTGGCTGTGGTGGGAAGGTTTGGAGCTACATCACTTCAGGGGAAGGCAACTTTCAGACGTCTCGACGGAGGATTTTTCGATACTGTTCTTGGCAAGGTACCTTCCCTCGGCTTAGAGGATATCATTAGAGAATGAGTTCCAGAAGCTGACACAATGAGATAGTAGCATGGATGAGTATCTCCACGAATTTACTCAGTTGGGTTGGTACGCTAGCTCTACGTTCGCGGACGAGGAGCATAAGACAAACCGATTCTCTGAAGGTTTGAGAGATGACTTAAGGCTACTGCTCTCGGGGCCTATGACGTAGGGCTTCTTGACCCTGGTCAATATAGCTCGGTCGTTGGAAAAGGATTTGAAGAATGTGCAAGCAAAGAAAAACTCTGGTGATAAGAAGACTAAGTTCAAGGTGTCAGCTAACTATAAGCCCGCGTACCGTAGGTGGTCTAAGAAGACTAGGACATCGGGTCCAGCCCCTTCTTTCGGTTCTTCTGGGGTGACTACAGGTCGGACCCTGGCCGTATTCTTTACTTGTGAAAAGCCTGGACACTTTGCCCGGGACTGCTGGAGCGGACGTCCAAAGTCCAAGAGGAAGCCGGGAGCAATATATAAGGAAAAGGGCAAGGCGGTGGAGTCAACCTCATCCCATTATGCTCAACCTAGAGTCTATAATCTTGGCCAACATGAGGCCATCAAGCAAGAGGATGTGGTGACAGGTACGGTTTAAATTTATAGCAAGTTAATTTTAAAATACTTGTTATGCGCGTGTTACCTTACCACTGCTTATGTAAGTTTTGTTTTGATTTGTGAGAATCCGGTGAGAGCACTCTTTGATACGGGAGCTTCACACTCCTTTTTGTCCGAAGGATTCATATCGTGCATCGGAGTACCTTCTTCGATGGCAAAGGACAAACTGGATGTGTTGCTACCGAATTGGTGTTCGATGCGCGCGGATAAAGTCTGTGGCGTAAAGATTTGTATTGTGAGTCAAGAGTTCAATTTGCAAGCATCGTTACTACCGTTGGTGGAGTTCGACGTGATATTTGGCATGGACTGGCTCTCGGAGCAGCAAGCTTATATTGATTGCAGTCGCAAGGAGGTTAAGTTGGGAACAGGTCGTGAGACGACTTTTACGGGCTTGAAAGGGTCGAGCAAGACTTTGATGTCTGCTTTTCAGGTGGTGAAGGCAGTTCGTGCAGGAGCAGAGCTGTTCTTCACGCTAGTGGAGGTTGCAAAGCCTAAGCCTAGGTTGGACAGTATTTCAGTGGTATTCGAGTAACCTGATGTGTTCTCTGGTGATCTTCCTGGAGCCCCACCTCAACGGGAGATTGATTTCACCATCGAGCTAGTGTCAGGTGCGAAACCTGTGTCACGCTCTCCGTATCGGCTAGCGCCTAAGGAAATGGCGGAGCTGAAGGTTCAACTTCAAGAGTTGTTGGAGCAGGGGTATTTGCGTCCATGTTCGTCGCCTTGGAGTGCACCAGTCCTCTTTGTTAAGAAGAAGGATAGAAGCTTAAGGCTTTGTACTGATTACCAAGAACTGAACAAGCTAATGGAGAAGAACAAGTACCCGATCCCGAGGATTGATGATCTGTTCGATCAGTTAGTCGGGTCGATAGTGTACTCAAAATTGGACTTTAAGTCCGCGTATTATCAGCTGAGGATAAGGGAGAGTGATATCCCCAAGACAGCTTTTAGTACGAGATACGGGCATTACGAGTTTACGGTAATGCCGTTTGGGCAGACGAATGCGCCATCAGTGTTCATGGATCTGATGAACAGGATTTTCAGGGAGTACCTAGACCACTTTGTGATCGTCTTTATTGATGACATATTGGTGTACTCGCAGAGTTAGGAGGATCACTTTAAGCATCTACATTTGGTGTTGGAGACGCTGAGCAGGAATCAATTGTATGCCAAGTTCTCCAAATACGAGATTTGGTTGTCCTCAGTAGCATTCCTTGGTCATATGGTCAGTGGAGAGGGAATTGCGGTGGATCCGGCGAAGATTGTTCTGATACATGAGTGGCCTGTGATGTCTATGGTAGCGGAAGTTCGGAGCTTTTTGGTGCTTGCCGGCTATTACAGGCGCTTCGTGGAGAACTTCTCGCGGATAGAGTTACCCCTCACGACTCTGACGAGGAAAGAGCAGAAGTTTGTTTGGACGCCAGAGTGCGCACGAGCTTTTGAGGAGCTGAAGAGTTGGTTGATCATAGCGCATGTGCTGAGTTAGCCGAGTGGGACCGAATGTTTTGAGATCAATAGTGATGCTTCGGGCAGTGGATTGGGTTGTGTCCTACTGCAGCATGGAAGTGTGATAGCGTATGGCTCGCGACAGCTGAAATTGCATGAGAGGAATTATCTGGTCCATGACTTGGAGTTAGCGGCCATGATTTTTTACTTGAAGCTGTGGAGGCACTACTTGTACGAGATAAAGGTCGATATCTATACCAACCACAAGAGCCTGAAATACTTGCTGGATCAGAAAGATCTAAACATGCGATAACGGAGATGGATGGAGTTCCTGGGGGACTACACGTTCAAAATTCATTATGTTCCTGGGAAAGGCAATGCAGTTGCGGATGCGTTGAGTCGCAGGGCCCCAGCTCAAGCCAATTGGCTGTCGGTCCATGAAGATCAGTTGGTTCGGGAGTTGGATTCATTGGAGATCTCTTGCGTAGACAAGCAGATAAGTGTCGAAGCGCTATTGAACAGGACAGAAGTTCAGTGTGACCTATCTGATCGGATTCAGCAGGCTCTAGATATGGATGGCCACATGAAGCAAATCATGGTTGAGGCTTTGGATGGGTCAAATTCCTAATTTGAGGTCGTGAATGGATTGCTATGGAAGGACGGGCGTCTGTGCGTCCCAAATGTGGACAAATTGCAGGTGGAATTGATGTACGAGGCTCATCATACCAAGTACTCGATTCACCCGGGGAGCACAAAGATGTACCGCGATATGAAGAAATTATTCTGGTGGTCAGGACTTAAGAAGAATGTGGAACTCTATGTGGCGAAGTGTCAAACATGCGCCTTGGTGAAGGCGGAATGCCAAAAGCATAGAGGTTTCTTGAAGTCCTTGCCTATTCCATAGTGGAAGTTCGACGACATAACTATGGACTTTGTGCATGGTTTGCCAAGGTCGCAGAAGGGAAACGACGCCATCTGGGTGGTTGTAGATCGTTTGACGAAAGTGTCGCACTTCATTCCGCATAGGAAGGATGATTCTGTGGAGAAATTGACAAAGTTATATGTGGATAATATTGTACGGCTTCACGGTGTGCCCCGCAGCATCGTGAGTGACCGTGATGGGCGGTTCACATCCAATGATTGGAGGTTGGTGCATTAGATGTTGGGAACAAAGCTGAGTTTCAGCACAGCCTTTCATCCGCAGACGGATGGTCAGTTCGAGAGGGTCAATAGGACGATGGAAGACATGCTTCGCATGCGCATTCTGGATTTTGGGAAGCAGTGGTAAGATCACCTATACTTGGTGAAATTCGCTTACAACAATAACTACCAGGCGAGCATACAAATGGCACCCCTCAAGGCCCTTTATGGTAGAAGATGTCGCACGCCGTTGTCTTGGTTGGAAACGGGTGATTCAAAGTTGTACAAGCGCCAAGAGGTGGAATATGCAACGTCATTGGTTCGAACGATTCAGGAGAGATTGTTGATCGCTCAGGATCGCCAAGCTAAGTACTATAACGCCAAGCATAAGAATGTGGAGTTCGCTGTCGGCGACTGGGTGTACTTGAAGATTAAGTCATTCAAGGGTGTCTCGCGTGTACGGCACTTGAAGAAGCTAAGTCTGAGGTACCTTGGACCGTTTGAGGTGCTGGAGCGAATTGGAGAAGCAGCTTATCGATTGAGGCTATCAGTGGAGCTAAGTGGTCTACACGATGTATTCCACATATCGGTGGTGCGGAAGGCGGTGCAAGAGGCTTTGCAAGTGATTGTGGTTGATCAAGTGCCGGTCGATAATGGGTTGAAGTCGAAGGTTAAGCCCATTCGCATTGAGCACTCGGAAGTTAAGCAGTTGCGTAACAAAGAGATTAGTATGGTCAAGGTCCGTTGGGACAACTGCGGTCAGGAGGAGCTCTCATGAGAGCGAGAGCACACCATGCTTGAGTAGTACCCGGAGTTATTCCACTCAGGTACCGTTTAAGTTTTGTTTTTATCTTTCCTTTATGTAATTTCAGGACGAAATTCTTTTAAGAGGGAGAGAGTGACGGGAGGCATTTTGAGCCAAGTTTGGTATTTGGTTGGGGTTACATGATCTAGCACACGGGCGTGTCACAGGGGCGTGTCGTGCTCGGGTTCGGCGATGGCCGTGTGGTTGACGAATTTCGGTCGACCATCGTCGAGCAGCGAACACAGCCTGAGACACGGGCGTGTCTCAGGCCGTGTCCTACTCGGGTAGTTGGTCGAGTTCTGTTAGGGGAGAAACACGGCCTGGAGCCCAGGCATGTTTGGGTTTGATACGGGCATGTCAAATGGGACATAGGTGTGTCCAATACCCGTGTTCCTCTCGGGTTGGTGTTGGTCCTGTGTCAATTGAGGAACACACCTGGGTATACAGGCGTGTACTGGATGACATGGGCGTGTCAAGCCTGACACGAGCATGTCGAGAGCCCGTGTTCTTTTCAGTATGCGACGGTTTCGACGGTGAATGGGGCACACGGCCTTAGACACGGGTGTGTCACAAGACGTGTTCGGCCCAGGTTTTGGATTTTAAGTGCGAATCATGGTCGTCTGTTTCCTTATTTTGGGATCCAATGGTTCAGGGTTGTTCCTGCTGTATTATACCCGGGATTAGGGTTGGAAACCCTCATTCTCTTTGGGTTATTCTCTTTCTAAAGTTCTAGAGAGAGGGGAGAGCAAGGAAGAAGAGGGGAGATAGATCCGGCCGCCGGTGGAGCTTCGAAGCCCCAAATCGTGAGCGGACTTCGGATCTACGGATGCGAGGACATTGTGTTGCTTTTCATCCGCATAGATTTCCATGGCGCCAAAGAGTGTTATGGTAACGATTCTCATCCTAGGACATGTGAATCCCTCTTTTTCTTTTCATAGGAAGCCCGCTCTCACGATTTTGCGTTGAGTGTGAGGCATTTCTTCTGGTAGACATGAATAGTCCCCGTTGTTTAGCATGTAGAGTCCGTAATCGAGAAACGAACATAGGCATGATGTGTGAAGCCTACCCGGACAAGTTAGTCCGGATCGGTGATGTTGCATTGCATGAATGGCCGGAGAAGACTCCGTGTGAATGTTTGTTTTTCGGGTTTTCTACGCGGTAGATTGCAATAGGGAGCCTTGGGGAGTAACTCCAAGGTGCACCCGGAAAACTGGGCAGATGCATGATTCTGCCAACATGGTGGCCTGGGAGGCAACTTGCACATAACTGGGTTATGTGAAGTGTGTGATCGGATTGGGACTCGGGGTAGTTTGGCCCGCGCCCATGTCTTAAGGTGACAGGGCGGTGTGAGCAACGGGTTAGGCGGAACCATACCAGCTCTATGTCGTTCGGTTAAAGAGACCTAAAGGTACTTGGCACTTACCGTTCACATGGATGAAGGATCTTAGGCATTGACCGAAAAGACCATAATGCTCACAAAAATTTGTCATCCTAGGGGTGGTGGTGAGACAGCGGACTTTGACCGTGTTCACCGAGAATGTGCCCTGAGAGCACGGGGTGTGTGGTCGTGCGTGTCTATGCCTGTGATGAAGTGTTTTTTACACTATACTACTTGGTTATGCTAACAAGGTGCAGGGAAGGAGCATCACCGCCCCGAGTTCGGGAGCGGGATCGTTATAATTTGGTCAGTATAGCAGACTGTTGCTTTTGTTTGCCACCATTGCAGTGGATTGTTGCTTATAGTGTGGAGCTAAGTGGTAAATAGCGGGCAAAATCCCATGTTGCTGAGCCAGCCATCGAAGGCCTAATTATTGAGTGTTTACTTTATTTCTCATGTGTGACCGGCCTGCGTGTCGAGGTTTGGTAAACACTTTAATTTGAGTAAACTACTGTAAGGCCATAATGTCGTGTACTGGTGTATTGTACATTCATTCCTTCTGGTTTTGTTTAGTGGACATTCATGCTGTTGGCAGGGTTCTTTATTTATTGCATCTTTTAAATTGCTTCCGCTAGACTGCACTCTGAGTAGGACGTTGATTCTTAGTTGGATGGTTTCCTTTGAGTAATCTTCCAGTCTGTCTGTGGTATATGGCGTCCGGCCCTGGCCGGACCTACTACTATATGCTATGCGACGGATAGGGGGTGTTGCACTACGTGTAACGTCCTGAATTTCTCTAGGCCCCTAGTGTATGTTTTTGAGTCAGGAGGGTTGACTTGAGTCCTGGGACGTGCAGGGAATTGGACTGCACTTGTGGAGGAGTAGAGAAATCAGTGTTGTTAAGGGATACGAGTAGAGACACGGGAGTATCCCTACCTGTGTGCGTGTGCGTCGAGCTGAACTCGACGAGGCATGTCGAGATCGGCGATCTGTGTCGACATCATGTGACACGGGTAGCGACACGGGCGTATCCCTACCCGTGTGTGTCGAGTTACACTCGATAGGGCGTGCAGAGACTGACGAGCTGTGTCGACATCATGTGACACGGGTATCGACACCATGTGACACGGGTATCGACACGGACGTGTCCCTACCCGTGTGTGTCGTGTAACACCTCCCCTGTAATGACCGTATAATATGGGTCCGGCCGGGGCCCCACAACATACGAACGCCACAGCTTTAGTATTATAAGTTGATATAGCTACCCAAACTCAAAACACTTGCACAACACAGCGGAAACAAAGCACAACTAGAAGTTATCCACTAACCAAAAGAGTAACAACTAAGGCCTTAAGGCCTACCACAATTTGTCCATACTCAAGTAAAATTACAATCATGAATGTGCATAGCACTCCTAGTCTACCTCGGCATGCAAGTCGGACAAAAGAGTCTCAAACAAACAACATCATAAATGTAGTGCTATAAAAGAGGGAACAACACTTCATGGGGCTTAGGCCTTTTTGGCCGGCGTGCTAGCTCCTGCATGTGATCCTTGCCCTGTAAAAATTATTAGTAACGTGGGTCAGCAAAGGCTGACCTCAAACTGTGTAACAACACATCTCCTCCCGGCCGCCCCTAACGGACCCCGGGGAACCCTCCAACCTGCAAGTCAGCACTTCATATGCAATATAAATATCTATAAACAGAAAAGCATTAAAAACAGGCTTGGATGTCTCAATCATCAAACATGTTCTCTATTGGTTGAGCATATAATAAAAGGGCCTACTATGCACATGAATGCAACACCCGGGCTTCACCCAAGGTACCATACTGCGTATGCATCTAGCACAACATCACATCATTTGGGTACTCACATTTCCCCATTGGCATAAAGCCGCAAACACTAAGAGAGACACAACTCCCTCAAATGGCGCACGGTCCGCCACAAGGAATTCTTGCCAAGGCCCCACCCACTCGTGGGCTTAGCCCCGGGCTTGCCTGCAAGCTCTGACATCTCATGTCAGGATTCCAACAACAACAGACTGACCGATTCTAAGAAGCCTTGCTGGATCCCACCCGCTCATGGCCTCATTGCCCGGGCTTGCCCCAAGCTTGGCATTCTCGTCAGTCACACAGAAGGGGACTAGTCTCGCCGGGACACTCTCCACACATGACGCATATGTCACGGGATAGCCAGCCGACCACGGAGACATAGCCACACCTTGGCACATCACAATCCAAGACTAAATACACCATAATCCCTCATTTGTACTGCAGCGTTCCTGCGCACCAAGGAAACCATCTCGAACTCGTGCGGAGCTAACCTTGTCCACCAAGGAAACCATCTCCAACTCATATGGAGCTAACCTTGTCCCTCAAGGAAACCATCTACCGCCACGAGGAGCTAACCTTGTCCGGTTTCGACTACACGTACTCTTTCAAACAAAAGGGAAACACCACCACATCACAAACGTCATCTTGCTGCAGCGGAATCTCTACGAATCCCTAAGTTCGTATGCAACATCACCGAGTCGGACTAACGGTCGCGACTACGGCTTCACCCACTGATGAATTGTAAATATGCGCACATTAATTTAGTCATTTTCATTTATTTTCGTCGTTTTTACTTATTTTTGTTCAATAAAATGCTCCTATTCTTGTAAATTTTCTCCTAACTTGTTTTATTTTATTTTGCAGAAAAATTCCAAAATCTGCCAAAATTTGGGAAGTACACGCCCGTGACACATTGGTCACGCCCGTGACCCGGGCCGTGACTGCGCATTTCCCGTGAAATCGAAAAATTTCTGAAGTAAAAGCCTGACACGCCTGGGGTCACGCCCGTGTCACCCGACACGGGGCGTGACCCAAGCCCGTGTCCTCTCCTCTCGACGAATTCCTCTCGACGATTCGTCGAGTGTCGACACCAACAGTCACGCCCAGCGTCACGCCCATGACCTGGGGCGTGACTCAATTTCCGCTCGACGATTTCGACTCGACACTTTCCACTCGACATTCGTCGAGTGTCGACCCCAACTGTCATGCCCATAGTCACGCCCGTGACCCGGGGCGTGACCTTTCCAGCTGGCCCGACAAGATGCTGCCGAGGACTTTTGACGCAACCCGTGCCCGGTTCTACCTCCCCGACACGCCCAGAGTCACGCCCGTGACCTGGGGCGTGACTGCTGCGAACTCAGCCCGAAGTCAACTTTGCTGTCCAATCGCCGGCCGCCTTCATGAATAGTACTGTCACGCCCCCCTACACGCCCGTGACCGAGGGCGTGTACTTAGAAATTTTTTCCTATAAATAGCCCAGTTCTGTAAGGTCCAAGGGTTCAGATTTTTGGGCCAAGTTAGTGTCTTTTTGTGGGCTTAATCCGTGGATACTAGTGCTATGTAAGGAGATTTCTCCCTTCTTATTTTTTTTTTGTTTTGCTTTATCTTTTAGCTTTGTAATAGTTTGAAAATTTTAATAAAAATGTTAGATTTTCTCTCTCTATTTAGCATGAAAAATTCATTTGGATGGCTCACCTCTTTCCCTTTTTATCCTTGGTTTTATCTTTGTTCTTCACTTGTTCTTCATTTATGAAAGGTGTGTATGTGTGTGTATGAGTGTAATGTATTTACTTTCCATGTCTTTTTTCCCTTAACTTGTCTTCATACTTAGGATTTTGAATTCATTCTTATGATTTTATAAAAGAGATTTAAAAAGTGATTTTGTTCTTTTACTTAGTTTTCTTTTAGGATTGTAAAACCTCTTTTGTTCTTTTCATCTTCTTTTTCACCTTTTTTATCACTTTCATAACATCATAAGAATGAAAATGTTGGTATTTTAATTTTCCAAAAACTTTGGTTTTTAATTTGTTTTGAAAAACTTTTGTCTTCTAAAAATTGAAATTTTCTCTTTTTATTTGTTTTTGGCAAAACCTAAGCATGAAAAAGTTAAAGTTTTAATTTTTAGGTAACTTTGATTTTTCTTTGTTATTTGTGTGTGTGAGTGTAGGTGTATAACTTTTATGATTTGATTTAAATTGTGTAGAGTGTGTGAGTGTAGGTGTTAAATTTTAATGCTTTCTTTTTAATTGCTTTCTTTTAATGCTTTATTCAAATTATGTAGAGTGTGTGAGTGTAGGTGTATAATTTTATTGCTTTCTTGAATTTCTTATGGAGTGTGTGTGTCTGTGTGTATTTATTTCTGCCTACTCGTTAAGAGTTAAATGGCGCATCGTTTTCATTTTCAGTCCTACTCGTTCGAGTATGACTTGTAATTTTTCTTTCTTTATTTTTCCGCCTACTCACTTGAGTTTAAATGGCCGGACTTTTTTTCCCGCCTACTCGTTCGAGTAGGATTTGTAATTTTTCTTTCTTTATTTTTTCCGCCTACTCACTTGAGTTAAATGGCCGGACTTTTTAGCCATGTAATCGCATTTATTTTCTCCTACTCATTTGAGTAGGACTCGCTTTCATTTCAGTCCTACTCGTTTGAGTAGGACTTGCAATTTTCAGCCTTTATTTACCGCCCCCACTCGTTTGAGTGGGACTCGCAAATTTGAATTATGCAAATTTCTTTCATGTGTAACTTAGTTCCTTTTTAATTTATAATTTGGAGTGTGCGTGAGTTCTCGTTTTAGTTAACTTTTTAGCATTCTAAATGTTGTTATTTTTTTCTTTTGTCCTTTTCTTATAAACATTTAGTGTTTAATTTCGAGCTCGCGCCTCACTAAATTATAAGCCGTCCCCATACCGATGTGTGGCTAATCTCTATTAGCCTCGGCATCGAAGAGCATTGGGACATTTAAAATGATTTATAATAATTGAAGCTCTTTATTTTCATTTTAATTTAAGCACTTAGGGTTTACCCCGGGTTTACGACGCGTAGGACCACATATCGATGTGTGGGCCCTATTTCCGTAGTCCATATGCTAGCTAGCCGAGAGGCCGTGCATATGGACCGATCACCCCTGGGTAAATAGAGTTGCGTGCATACCCTCGAGAGAGGACAAGCGTAATTCTACCGGATTGGGTTCCCCACCCAATAGCGGGGTTCTTAGCGTAAAGCGGGCGTTAAGAGGAATCCTTCGTCGGACTAACGTTCGGTCGAATAGTCTTAACGTTTAGGTGAGCGATATCCCTATAGCTAGGTGAGCTCACATTTGTGGAACCTCCACGGCCAAGTTGCCTTATTATTAATTTGAAAACTAAGTCTTTTTATTTTTAAAAATTATTTTAGTCTTAATCCGATTCGATGCCGAGCGTTAACCCTTCATCGAATATTGTCTAAATCGTTTTTTCGCTCCTTTGCTTTTCCGTCTTTTATTAAGTAAAAAAATCCATCTTTCTTTCAGTAAAATAATAGTCCTCCCGGAGGAGTAAGAATAGTCAACGCGACCCCGAGAACAATACGACCTCGGTATTCCCCCGAATATCGAGTACTACTTGCGATAGGTGCACTTGCCTACCCGAGCAAGCCCGCGGCGATCGACTCACCGAACCAACCACAGTAAGAGTCTGTTCGCGGGCACATCACCCACCATGTCTAATACACTAGCGAAGCGGATCTCTAATGCAAAATATGTCGGGGACGGACTCAATCAACCCGGAGGTTCCTCTTGAACCTTAGCAAACCAAAACCCCTCTCATTTGAGAGTTTGGTGCCCAAAAATTAGAAAGAAAGAAAATAAATGATGCTAAGACATGCATCCTAAGATCGAGAGGAGAGGTGTCGTTACCTTCCGACTCCTCTTCCTTGCCATGGTAAAATAGCCGGATGAAAACCTTCACAACGATCTAAGCTTCACGGATCCGGACTCGGCTCGCGATTTGGAGCACCGAAACTCTTCCTACAGCCCAAACTCTCCTTCTCCTTCTTCCTTGCTCTCACTTGTCTCTAGATCTAGAAAGAAAAGCTTGGAGAAGAGAAATGAGGGTTTTCAACCCTATTCTCGGACGTAACTCCCCAAGAACAGTCCTGAGCCGTCAGATCCCAAAATCTAGGAAAGAATGGCCACGATTCGCCTGGAAAATAAAAGACCTGGGCCGAACACGGCCTGGCACACGCCCGTGTCCAGGGTCGTGTGCCTCATTCGCCGTCTCAAATCGACGCGCCTGGAACCGCACATGGGCATCCGACACGCCCGTGTTCAATCTGACACGCCCGTGTCCACAGTGACACGGCTGTGTGGCCGGCCGTGTGCCTCCATCGACACGGCCCCGAAACCAACCCGAGAGGTGACACGGCTGGGGACACGCCCGTGTCCCAAGCCGTGTGCTAAGTCTCGACACCCGTCCACAGGCTTTGTGTCGACACCGCGGAAAAACGTCGAGCGAAGATCGTCGACCAAGCGGGACACGCCCTGTGACACGCCCGTGTCATAGGCCGTGTGCCCCAGTCTCGACACCCTGTCGAGCGAAAGTGTCGACAGTTGGGCCGAGTGTCGACACGGCCTCGACACGCCCTGCAACACGCCCGTGTCGCAGGTCGTGTGCCCCACTCTCGACACTTTGTCGAGCGAAAGTGTCGACACTTGGGCCGAGTGTCGACACGGCCTCGACACGCCCTTGTCGCAGGCCGTGTGCCCCACTCTCGACACTTTGTCGAGAGAAAGTGTCGACACTTGGGCCGAGTGTCGAAACGGCCTCGACACGCCCTGCGACACGCCCGTGTCGCAGGCCGTGTGCCTCCTGCCAGAAACCCAAAATTTTCCAGAACTGCAGACTGAACCTCTTGCAAAATTGGGGTGTTACAACTCTCCCCCACTTAACAGAATTTCGTCCCGAAATTTCAAAACAAAAGGGTACAAAACTTAAATTGTACCTGACATGAAGAGTTCTGGATAATCTTCTAGCATGGCCTGTTCTCGTTCCCAAGAGAACTCCTCACGACCGCAGTTGTCCCATCGAACTTTCACGAGTCTAACTTATTTATTCTGCAACTGCCGAGTCTCTGAATCCTCTATAGCAATTGGAAGGACTCGCGTCCTCAAGTCTTCCTCAATCGGCACCGATGCCGGCTCAATCACTCCGCTAGCCTCCACCAAGGCTTTCCTCAAAACGGAGAAGTGGAAGACGTCATGCAATCCACTCAAATCCGCGGACAACGCCAACCGATAAGCTGCTTCTCCTACCCGCTCAACTACTTAAAAAGACCCCAAAAACCTTGGACTCAACTTCTTGAGCCGGCGAATACGTGAGACGCCTTTGAACGGCTTGATCTTCAAGTAGACCCAATCGCCTACAGCGAACCCCACCTTCCGGTGACGAGCATTAAAGTGTTTAGCTTGACGGTCCTGCGCCACCTTCATACGTTCTTGGATGGTCCGTACCAACTCACAAGCGTCAACCACCACGTCCTCTCCCAACAGTTTGGTGTCTCCCGCCTCTGCCCACGACATTGGTGTTTGACAATGCCTCCCATACAAAGCTTCGTATGGCGCCATCTTTATACTAGCTTGAAAACTGTTATTGTACGCGAATTCTACCATGAAGAGGTGATCCTCCGACTTCTTGCCGAAATCAAGAACGCACATTCTCAACATATCCTCCATAGTACGGTTCATTCTCTCCGTTTGCCCATCAGTTTGAGGATGGAACGCCGTACTGAACTTTAGCTTCGTACCTAAGCTCTACTGAACCAATCTCCAGTCCTTAGACGTAAACCGTCCATCTCGATCACTAACTATGCTCTTAGGAATTTCGTGCAGTCGCACAATGTTGCGAACATACAACTCCACCAGCTTCTCCACGCTGTCCTCTTTCCGATTTGGGATGAAGTGAGCCACCTTGGTTAGGCGATCCACGATCACCCAAATAGCATCATTACCATGTTGCGATCTAGGCAAACCATGCACAAAGTCCATAGAGATGTCCTCAAATTTCCACTCAGGAATTGGAAGGGGCTTCAGGAACCCGCCCGGTTTCTGACATTCGGCCTTCACCAAGGCACATGTTTGGCAACGATTCACATACAAAGCTACATCCCGCTTCAACCCCGGCCACCAAAAGGATTTCTTCATATCCAAGTACATCTTTGTACTGCCCGGGTGAATGGAGTACTTTGAGAAGTGAGCCTCAAACATCAACTCCTCACGGAGATTGCCAAACTGCGGTACACAAACCCTTCCATCCTTTCTCAAGATTCCACCAATCATCTCCCAGGCGCTGCTCTCACCCTTTTGAGCCTCCAACACAAAAGGTTGAAACTCCACATCCAATCGAGTCGCTTCCCGAATACGATCGGACAAGTCATTTTGCACTTCAATCCAGTTCAACCGAGCCACGCTAGACTCTCCTCTCGCAACACATTCCAAACCAAGGGACTCCCATTCCCGCACTAACCACTCATCATGAGCTTCGATCCAATTTCCTTGCCCCGAGTACTTTCTACTCAAAGCGTCCGCCACCACATTGGCTTTACCCGGTGTATACTGAATCGCCACTTCGTAGTCTCCAAGAAACTCAACCCATCTGCGTTGCCGCATGTTCAAGTCCTTCTGATCCAAGAGATACTTCAGGCTTTTATGGTCCGTGAAGATCTCCACCCTTGCGCCATACACATAGTGTCGCCATATTTTCAACGCGAAGATCACCGCCGCCAATTCTAAGTCATGGACGGGGTAATTCCTCTCATGAGACTTCAGCTGTCTAGACCCAAAATCTATCACCTTGCCATGTTGCACCAACACGCAACCCAAACCGCATCCCGATGCGTCACTGAAAATCTGAAATACATCGGTCCCTTGCGATAAACTCAGGATTGGAGCCATCATAAGCCTCTCCTTCAGTGCCTCAAATGCTTGACTGCACTCTTGGGTCCACACAAACTTATGGTCTTTGCGAGTGAGTGAGGTGAGGGGTAGTGCTATCCTCAAGAAATTCTCCACGAATCTCCTATAGTACCCGGCTAATCCAAGAAAACTTCGGACTTCCGCCACGGTCCTCAACACCGGCCAATCTCTGATGGCCTCCACTTTCGCTGGATCCACAGCCACCCCATCACCACTAATCACGTGGCCCAAAAACGCCACCTTGGCTAACCAGAACTCGCACTTTGAGAACTTCGCAAACAACTGGTTCTCCCTCAACACTTGCAGGACCACTCTCAAGTGGGTCTCATGCTCCACTTCAGACTTGGAGTACACCAAGATGTCATCAATGAAGACAACCACAAACGAATCCAAGTAATCCCGAAATACTCGATTCATCAGATCCATGAACACCGATGGTGCGTTCGTCAACCCGAACGGCATCACCGTAAACTCAAAGTGTCTGTACCTTGTCCCAAAAGCAGTCTTGGGTATGTCCTCGTCCCGAATTCGCAGTTGATAGTAGCCTGACTTCAAGTCCAACTTCGAATATACCACTGACCCCACCAATTGGTCGAACAAATCATCTATCCGTGGAATCAGATACTTATTCTTGACGGTCAATTTATTCAGCTCTCGGTAGTCTATGCATAGGCACATGCTACCGTCTTTATTCTTTACAAACAACACCGGTGCGCTCCACGGTGAGGAACTGGGTCTAATATACCCTTGCTCCAACAGTTCCTGTAACTGTACCTTAAGTTCCGCCAACTCCTTTGGTGCCATCCTAAATGGAGGACGCGACACCGATCTAGCCTCCGGCACTAACTCGATCGAGAAGTCGATCTCCCGCCGAGGAGGCGCTCCAGGAAGTTCATCAGGAAACACATCCTTGAACTCTGCCACCACAGGCACTTCCTCAATAGATAGCTGGGAGAGACGAACCTCCAACAACGCTACCAGCGCCACACCTCCCTGGCTAACCACCCGCATCATTTGCATGGTTGTAATTAGGGAATGGGCTACTCCACAAAGGCCCACAAATTTGACTTCCGCTTGCCCCTTACTCTTTAGGGTCACAACCTTGGATAAACAATCAATGCTGGCGCGCTGCTCTGCAAGCCAGTACATGTCCAAAATGACATCGAACTCTACTAACGGCAACACTGCCGCTTCCAAAACGAAGTCAACTCCGTCTAGCTCCCAACAGATGCGCCCTTTAGCCCCGGTGGTCATAGATGACCCATTGGGCATGCGCACTTTCAGTTCCGCGTCCGCCGAGAAAGACTCGACTCCTACCCTTCGGATGAAACTCTCCACAATAAAAGAGTGCGAAGCTCCTGTATCAAACAATACCCTAGCGGGGCATCCAGAAACTAACACGAAGCCTACAACAAGACATCTCACAAAAGGGGTCTAAAAAGTATGGAGCACAAATGCAAACTTAAATTTTCTTCATACCTGTCACCACATCGGTTTGATGAATCACTTCTTGCTGTCCAACGTTGTAAGCCCTTAGTTGCACCGGTTGGAACCGAGAAGCGCTCGACTCTGCCATCTTTCCTTTCTCTGCAGCACTGGGGCCCGAGCGCACAGACTGCTCCTGCTTTGTATCTTGCCCCACTCCCCCTTGCTGACAAGCACGGGCTATGTGCCCAACCTTCCCGCAGTTGTAACACGTCGGCGGTCCCCTAGAGTGAGAACCTCCAGGCGTCCAATTGCTCCTCTCCCCCGACCTGGAAGTGTGAGGCTTCCTCCTCCACCTACTCCCATCAGACTTTACATGAGATTGGGAGGGCTTCCCTTCCCCATGCTTGGGAGTAAAATCCTTTCGACGCTGGGTTCGCTCCAGATCATTCTCCAAACTCCTGGCGGCTTCAACTAGCTCATTAAATCTCGCCCTCTTCATGGAGATAAGGGGTTGTCTCAGATTCTCCCTCAACCCTTGGTAGAAGAGGTTATCCCTCTCTACATCATCCACCATTGTCGTTCCCGTATAATGACCCAAACAGGTGAACTATTGCACATATTCATCCACTGTCTTGTCTCGCTGCATTAGATGCAGAAACTGCCTCTGCAGGGCCAACCGTGTTGAAACTGGAATATAAGTCTTAAGAAAAGCGTCCCCAAACTCTCCCACTGACGGGGTGCGTCCCGGGAACTGGCGGTCGCTATGGCTCACCCACCACAACTTGGCGTCTCCTTCCAACATGAACGCCGCATACTCAGCTTTCTTTTCCTCTCGCGTCTCTGCCGCCCTTAGCAGTTCTTGAATACGAACCCACCAATCCTCCGCATCCGTTGGCGTTCCAACACCCTTGAAAGACGGGGGATGGAAACTCAGGAAATACTTCATGTGTCGGTCTCCATGTCCTACCACCACCCTTTCTGCCAAAGGCTCCACTCGCCTGGCTTCTCCGCCTGGCACGGCCGTCACCGTGTCCGATGTAGCAGGGGTTGCTACCTGGGCTGTAGCCTCCGCTTGGGCTGCCACCATCGCTTCTGTAAGCATACGGCAGAAGTCGGTCGGGTTTACACCCGTGCCCAAAAGACCTGGAGTAGTGGCACTGCTCGCCGAGAGATCATCCCTTGCTCTTGAAGTGCCCGCCTTGTTGCTTGCACTCTTCAGGAAAACAAGAAATAAGGGATTAGTCTCCAATCGCAAGACTAAAACATAAGGACACTCACGGTCCCACGTTACTCTTATGTGGATAACTTCTCTACGCACTGACCTTGAATCTAACCTGGCTCTGATAACAAATTGTAACACCTCCCCTGTAATGACCGTATAATATGGGTCCGGCCGGGGCCCCACAACATACGAACGCCACAGCTTTAGTATTATAAGTTGATATAGCTACCCAAACTCAAAACACATGCACAACACAGCGGAAACAAAGCACAAATAGAAGTTATCCACTAACCAAAAGAGTAACAACTAAGGCCTTAAGGCCTACCACAATTTGTCCATACTCAAGTAAAATTACAATCATGAATGTGCATAGCACTCCTAGTCTACCTCGGCATGCAAGCCGGACAAAAGAGTCTCAAACAAACAACATCATAAATGTAGTGCTACAAAAGAGGGAACAACACTTCATGGGGCTTAGGCCTTTTTGGCCGGCGTGCTAGCTCCTGCATGCGATCCTTGCCCTGTAAAAATTATTAGTAACGTAAGTCAGCAAAGACAGACCTCAAACTGTGTAACAACACATCTCCTCCCGGCCGCCCCTAACGGACCCCGGGGAACCCTCCAACCTGCAAGTCAGCACTTCATATGCAATATAAATATCTATAAACAAAAAAGCATTAAAAACAGGCTTGGATGTCTCAATCATCAAACATGTTCTCTATTGGTTAAGCATATAATAAAAGGGCCTACTATGCACATGAATGCAACACCCGGGCTTCACCCAAGGTACCCTACTGCGTATGCATCTAGCAAAACATCACATCATTTGGGTACTCACATTTCCCCATTGGCATAAAGCCGCAAACACTAAGGGAGACACAACTCCCTCAAATGGCGCACAGGCCGCCACAAGGAATTCTTGCCAAGGCCCAACCCGCTCGTGGGCTTAGCCCCGGGCTTGCCTGCAAGCTCTGACGTCTCATGTCAGGATTCCAACAACAACAGACTGACCGATTCTAAGAAGCCTTGCTGGACCCCACCCGCTCATGGCCTCATTGCCCAGGCTTGCCCCAAGCTTGACATTCTCGTCAGTCACATAGAAGGGGACTAGTCTCGCCGGGACACTCTCCACATATGACGCACATGTCACAGGATAGCCAGCCGACCACGGAGATATAGCCACGCCTTGGCACATCACAATCCAAGACTAAATACACCATAATCCCTCATTTGTACTGAAGCGTTCCCGCGCACCAAGGAAACCATCTCCAACTCGTGCGGAGCTAACCTTGTCCACCAAGGAAACCATCTCCAACTCATACGGAGCTAACCTTGTCCCTCAAGGAAACAATCTACCATCACGAGGAGCTAACCTTGTCCGGTTCTGACTACACGTACTATTTCAAACAAAAGGGAAACACCACCACATCACAAACGGCATCTTGCCGCAGCAGAATCTCTACGAATCCCTAAGTTCATATGCAACATCACCGAGTCGGACTAACGGTCGCGACTACGGCTTCACCCACCATGCCTAATCAACTAGCGAAGCGGATCTCTAATGCAAAATATGTCGGGGACGGACTCAATCAACCCGGAGGTTCCTCTTGAACCTTGGCAAACCAAAACCCCTCTCATTTGAGAGTTTGGTGCCCAAAAATTAGAAAGAAAGAAAATAAATGATGCTAAGACATGCATCCTAAGACCGAGAGGAGAGGTGTCGTTACCTTCCGACTCCTCTTCCTTGCCATGGTAAAATAGCCGGATGAAAACCTTCGCAACGATCTAAGCTTCACGGATCCGAACTCGGCTCGCGATTTGGAGCACCGAAATTCTTCCTACAGCCCAAACTCTCCTTCTCCTTCTTCCTTGCTCTGACTTGGCTCTAGATCTAGAAAGAAAAGCTTGGAGAAGAGAAATGAGGGTTTTCAACCCTATTCTCGGACTTAACTCCCCAAGAACTGTCCTGAGCCGTCAGATCCCAAAATCTGGGAAAGAATGGCCACGATTCGCCTAGAAAATAAAAGACCTGGGCCGAACACGGCCTGGCACACGCCCGTGTCCAGGGCCGTGTGCCTCATTCGCCGTCTCAAATCGACGTGCCTGGAACCGCACACGGGCATCCGACACGCCCGTGTTCAATCCGACACGCCCATGTCCCCAGTGACACGGCCGTGTGGCCGGCCGTGTGCCTCCATCGACACGGCCCCGAAACCAACCCGAGAGGTGACAAGGCCGGGGACACGCCCGTGTCCCAAGCCGTGTGCCAAGTCTCGACACCCGTCGACAGTCTTTGTGTCGACACCGCGGAAAAACGTCGAGCGAAGATCGTCGACCAAGCGGGACACGCCCTGTGACACGCCCGTGTCACAGGCCGTGTGCCCCAGTCTCGACACCCTGTCGAGCGAAAGTGTCGACACTTGGGCCGAGTGTCGACACGGCCTCGACACGCCCTGCGACACGCCCGTGTCGTAGGTCGTGTGCCCCACTCTCGACACTTTGTCGAGCGAAAGTGTCGACACTTGGGCCGAGTGTCGACACGGCCTCGACACGCCCTGCGACACGCCCGTGTCGCAGGCCGTGTGCACCACTCTCGACAATTTGTCGAGCGAAAGTGTCGACACTTGGGCCGAGTGTCGACACGGCCTCGACACGCCCTGCGACACGCCCGTGTCGCAGGCCGTGTGCCTCCTGCCAGAAACCCAAAATTTTCCAGAACTGCAGACTGAACCTCTTGCAAAACTGGGGTGTTACATGTCGAGTTACACTCGACAGGGCGTGTCGAGGCTGACGAGTTGTGTCAACACCATGTGACACGGGTAGCGACACGGGCGTGTCCCTACCCGTATGTGTCGAGTTACACTCGACGAGAGGTGTCGAGATCGACGAACTGCGCGTCGACTTCGACGAATTAACATGACACGAGTAGTGATACGGGCGTGTCCCTACTCGTGTTCTCCAGTCGACGATCTTGATCGAGCTCGACGAAATGTTGAGATCGTCGAAATACATCCCGAGAAGGATACGGCCAAGGCACACGACCGTGTCATATGGACACGGGTCGGGACATGGGTCGGGACACGGGTCGGGACACGAGCGTGTCCCTACCCATGTCAACTATTGAACCGACATGGACACTGTCGTTGCCGCTTCGCCCAGGCAGGACACAGGCATCAACCGCCATAGTACGCATAGGCTCCACTATTGTGTTCTTAGCGTTGAGGCATACGGAGGCCTAGGTGAAGTAGTGTGGATACCCGCCTAGTAGTAGAAGTGCCTGTTCTACTGTCACCGCCTGGCCATGGCGGCTGATGACTGAGAGGTTAGCTACCTGCTCAAAAAGTGGGAACTATAGTCTGTGTCGACATAGCAATTACATGGGTGTGATCATGGGTGAGTCATTGCATATCATTCATAGCATTTCATATCATTGCACAACAAGATCCTCATCGTATAAGTTTGTATGGGCACTCTTATATGATTAGTTAATTTTATGTAACCCGATCCTTAACTTATAAGTTTGTATGGGCATTCTTATAAGTTAAGTTACTTTCTTGATGTTACTTATACTTGTTAGTTTAGTATAGCTCGTAAATAACTGTTGATTATGATACTGTTACTCTTACACTACTGCCACCTGCTTGTACTTCATTTACTTGCATACATATATATTACCCTTGTTACTTCTCTCTGCCCGGTGCCGAGGAGTCGCCGGGGGAGCGGATGTGAAACCACTTAGTCGTTTCGACTAACGATTGCTACGTCTTCCTTTTTAGGAGGTCACGCCGTAGGTAGAGCAGCCGCAGACTACGCAGCTAGACAGCCAGGCCAGGACGACAGGGCCTGAAGTGACGGTGTTGTCGATACCGTCGGTTACTGATGTTAGTATTTTGATACTCTAATGTAGCCCGTTTGGGCAATGATTAGCTGTACTCTGATATATGGTAGAAGCATGTTTTAGCTTCTCCTTATTGATGTATTTGGACATTATTACTTAGTGTGGATTTTGACTTCTCTTGCTTATCAAGTTTGGTTGGGTTGGCATGTTCTATTGATATTGTTGTAGCCGGCGGAATAGGCGTCTTGTGGTACAGGTTAGCCTGTGTGCTAATGCTACCGCAAGGCGGCTGTTCCGGGTATAATACTCCCCCTTCGTGCCGTGTTTTGGGATCCGGGAGGGGGGTCTTACAAATGGTATCAATTTGCCACGATCCTCAACTAAAGAAGTCATTCAACAATGGTGCCACCCCCGTTTGATTAGTCAGTTTGGGGACAAACTGACTTAGCGGAAGCAGTGGTGTGCCCATATGTAATTCACGCTAAGTATGTCCAACTTTGACCTTAAAATTAGCCAACCTGAACATACGTTTGCGTTTTATGTGTAGATTACAGCGCTCGTTGAGCAAGTGAGAGGCACTCCTACGCCATCCATACCTACTCCCACTCAGTTACAACAATCTGAGTTGGGGCTGACGCTCACTGCCATCCTCGATGCTTTTAGGGCGCAGCAGCCCCCAGTGCAACAACAGGACCCGAGCTCCAACTGGCTGAGCACCTTCCGGGGTCTCTCCCCTCCCGCCTACCTTGGGACGGAGTCAGCCGTACGCATAGAGGAATGGCTAGACACAGTTCAGGAGTTGTTGGCTGGTATCCGTTGCCCGGCCAACATGGTAGTGACATTGGCGGTGTCCGTCTTGGACTCACATGCTAAGAGGTGGTGGAAGTCCCTCATGGGCTCTACCTTCCAAGGTCGGGTCTACATAAAGATAAGTTGGAGTGAATTCTCGGGTGTTTTCTTGGAGCACTTTATCCCTACATCGGCCCGAGATGAGCTTGAGCAGAGGTTTCTTCTACTAAATCAGGGATCAAAGTCGGTTACAGAATACCAGCGGGAATTCCAGCATCTCGCAAGGTTTGCGGATTCTTACGAGTTGGATGATTGAGGTTATACCAAGTGCTTCTACAAAGGGTTGTGAGATCCCCTAAGGCAGTCCCTTTTGTTTATAGTGGATGGAAGATTGGCGGAGATCATTGATATGGCGAAAAGATTGGAGGCGGACCAGTTGGGATGCAGTAAGAGGCCTACGGAGGACGTGATGGAAGCCGGCCCATGGAATAGAAGGAGGCGAGACTTCAGAGGAGGAAGAGGATATCAAAGAGGTGGAGGGCATGTCCACCGAAACTATAGGGTGGAGCATCCGGTTCCGCAGCAGCCTGCGTTGCCTCCACCCCCACAGCCTCAGCAATTTCAACAACCTGAAGGGCGTCGTGGGCTGGTGTGCTTCGAATGCAACCAGCTGGGTCACATCCGACGTTTCTGCCCGCAGCTATATGGGAACGTCCCTCCTGCTCTCCCTCCTGTTCTCCCTCCTGTTCTCCCTCCTGCTCTCCCTCCAGCAGCCCCACGAGGACGGGGATGCATGCGTGGTCGAGGACGAGGACCGCGAGGAGGTAACCCCGACCCTGCTAGGGATCAGGTGTACGCGCTTGACATGGCGCAGGAACGGAACCCACAAGATGTGATTGCAGGTTTGATTTAATTAATTAAAATATTTTCATGGTCTAACTTGAATTGATTAAGACTTACTAGACACCTAGCAATAAGTTTTGGTTATTGGTACTTAGGTACCGTGATTATTGGCGGGAAGACGGCCTATGCGCTGTTCGATACCGGTGCCTCACACTCCTTTGTGTCCGAGGATTTCATAAAAGACGTGGAGGGTGTACACTACTTCACTGACATAGCCCGACGTGTACGCCTTCCGGACAACTCGGAGATGATCGCAACCGCCAAGTGCGAGTTGGAGTTATTTATTGATGGGAATGCCTTTGATACGCCGGCCACGGTTCTGAGAATGCCGGAGTTTGACATCATTTTGGACATGGCATGGCTGGACTGGCACTTCGCGAGGATCGACTGCGCAGAGAAGCGGATCTATTTGAGACATGGAGACTCTGACTGTACAACCCCGTGTCCGGCGAGCAGGGTCACCAGGGGCCAGGCAAGTCGGGCTAAGGATAATGGGCGAGCTCGGCAGTAAAGGGGCAAGCCCAAGCTCGGCATCCGTCGACCAGAGATCGACGATCGAAGACCCCGAGCTCGGCATTCGCCGAGCGACACACAACTCGCGCCCTCGCAGTGGAGCTCGGCAACAGTAGGCGAGCAGAACATGCCGAGGTGGCCAAACTCCCTAGCTCGCCTGGATGTATGAGGTACTTTTTACTGTTTTGCCCCGCTGGTCTGCCCATAGCCCTTCAAAACTGCGGAGTTAGGCTGTTAGCAGACCCAGCCAAGGGTTTTCTGGTAATTTCAGGTCAGTTCTTTTGGTTATTGGCAGTCCAGATTTCAAAAACTATAAATAGGACCCAAGGGGTACCCCAGAAAGCAGGTTCTCCCTATACTCTCCTGCTCCAATCTTCAAGTGCTTTCTGAGGGTACCTTAGCCCGGCTTCTGGCTAAGGAGGGGAAGCGCTCTGAGATCTTACGGGTTTGTGGTGGGACCTCCCTGCCGAGCCCTTGGGTCTGTTTCTCTTTGCCTTCTTCGTTGTTTTTCTTGCAGGAGTAAAGTAGGCGCGAGACCACCCCTTCCCCACGGGTCGAACTCCACGGGAGACCGGATTCCGGTTTCAACATTTTGGTGCGGTGAGCGTGGAAGGTGGCCAGCGCAGAAAAACTTCGGCGAGCTCAATGACGGGAGGACAAGGATCTGACAGGCAGGACTCGCCGCTCCCCCCCCCCCTCCCCGCCTCTCGCAACGGTGGGGATGTTGGAGGACTTCAGGAACGAGGTGCTGGGCCTCGTCAAGTTCGCACTCGGCGCTCGTGCCGAGTGCTCGACTCCGGCAGCCCAGATCGCGGCCGCCCCCTCCTTGGGTGAGGACGCTCCCGGCAGGCGAGCTGGGAAGGAAGTGGCCGAAGAGGGTCGGGGATGGGAGGTCACTGGGCGCGAGCTCTTCCCTGGCTCGGCAGGCCGAGGTTGTTTTAGCGAGCTGGGCTCACGAGGCACGCCAGCTCGCCCAGTAGGAGGAGAGAGTCCTTTCAGCGAGCTGGTCTCTTCAGCTCCAGTTCCAGATGGGTTCAGGGAACCCGAGATGTCCTATTACGCCGGGAAGGGAGACCCGGTCCAGCATGTCCAATGGTTTGAGGATATGGTCTCCATCCGTCAGATGTCGGACGGATTCAAATGCCGACTCTTCGCCATCACCCTCCGAGAGAAGGCGAGAGAGTGGTTCCACCAGCTACCGGCCAGCTCCATCTACTGCTTCGAGGACCTACGCCGAGGATTCATGCTGAGGTTCACTACCTCGAAGAAGAGGAAGAAGGAGTCCGAGTATTTGTTTCACATTAAGCAGGGGGTGAACGAGACGTTGGGGAGCTACGTGGACTGATTTCAGGAGGTAGTTACTCAGGTCCAGGAGATGCCAGGCAATAGTCTGATGATGGCCTTCACCCTGGGCCTACAGCAGGGTTTCTTCCGAATGGAGCTGAAGAGAGTTCCTCCCCTCTCCTGCGAGGAGTTGATGGAGAGGGCGGCAAGAGAGGTCGATGGGGAGGCGTCGAACCCGGAGTTCGCAAGAAAGCTGGCCAAGTGGGCCACGGAGGAAGAGAAGGAGTGGAAGGGAGGAAGAGGACAGTAGGAGAGAAGAGGGGAACCCAGGCAGAGGGAGCAGAGGCAGCTCCAAGGGCAGCAGCAGCCGGAGGGGGACGTCAGGAGCCTGACCGTCGACTGGGCTGGAGGCCCGAGTAGCAGGGGCAGGGGACGCAGAGAGGGTACTTCGGAAGGGATCACTTTCAGGGGAGGCAAGGCCAATTCCACCCCCCGGGCTGGAGGCAGGGCCAGAGGCCCCGGCTCCCCGACCAAGAATAGGCCATGGCCATAGCCTTGGGGGCCAGGAGAGGAGTGTGGAGGAGGAGGAGAAGAGAGGTCAGGGTGGAGCTGCCCTATTGTGATTTCCATCAGGAAGAGGGGCATGCAACGGCCACCTGTCCGGAGTTCCTCGAGATGAGGGGGAATATGGAGCAGCAGCAGCAGGGGCGTCAGGAAGTAAGGATTGAGTAGGTCCTGCCTCGGGTGGAGGAGGACCGTTGCGAAGACCAGGTGGATGTGGGCACCCGAGGAGGGATAGGAGTGATCCACGGGGGAGTGGGGATCGAGGCCTCCCGTAAGGCCAGTCTCCACACTATGTACCGGCGGAGCATCTCCTCTACATCCCAGACCCCGCCACCGGAGGAGAGGATCACCTTCTCCAGGAGTGATATTCCAGACCACGAGGATCCGTTCTGTGATGCGCAGGTCATCAAGGCGGCCATTGAGAATTTCACCGTCTCTCGGATCCTCGTGGACAACGGGAGTTCCGTCAATGTTGTCTTCAAAAAGGCGTTCGACGTGATGAAGGTGGAGACCAAGAGGGTGCTGGCCTCAGACGGGCCCTTGTTCGGGTTTTCAGGAGAAAGGAAGGAAGTAGAGGGAGGAGTTGGTCTCCATGTCACCTTGGGGGGGCAGTCCCGAAACTGCAAGTTCGTCATTGTGGACGCCCCCAGCAGCTACAACGCCATCTTCGGGAGGCCCCTTATCAGCGCCTTCCGCTGTGTCCCCTCATCTTTCCATCAGTGCTTGAAGTTCAACGCTGAGGGGGTCCAGGTCAGGGTTAGGGGGGACCCAAAGGTCGCGCGAGAGTGTTATGTCACTGCGGTGAACACCATCTCCTGGCAGGAGGGAGCCGAGAAGATGGGGCGAAGAATGGAGAAGGTCGAGCAGGGAGTAGGAGGTGAGGAGCTGGGAGTGAAGGACTGCGCAGAGGAGGCGGCAGGAGGAGATCTGGAGGAGGTAGCCGAAGTGAGGGTCATGGGAGGAGAGATGGAGGTAGAGGTCCCCGTTCAGGAGGAAGGGGATGCCGAGGGATGGGGGGAGCAAGCCAGGCTGGAGGCAGCAGAGGAAGTGGTGGAGCTGGAGGTGCTCACCCGAGGAGGAAGGATGGAAAAGATCCGCGTCAGCGGGGGGCTGACCCCGGAGGACCAAGGCAGGATGCTGGAGTGCATCCAGCAGAATGTGGACATCTTCGCCTGGAATGCCGTGGAGATGCCGGGGGTTGACGCGGATGTGGCTTGCCACCACCTCAACCTAGACCCGGGAACATGCCCCGTTTAGCAGAAGAAGAGGTCCACTGCGGACAAGCTGGCGAAGCCCATCAGGGAGGAGGTGGCGAAACTCCTCAAGGCCGGCTTCATGTCTGAGATTCAGTACCCCGGCTGGGTCTCCAACGTGGTTATGGTTAAAAAGGGGACGGCCGATGGAGGATGTGTATCGACTTTTCCTTACTTAATAAATCTTGCCCTAAGGATTGTTATCCTTTGCCTCGGATCGACGCGCTGGTTGACTCAACCGTCGGTTTTTCTGTAATGAGTTTTTTAGATGCTTTTTCAGGTTATCATCAGATCAGGATGCACCCCCCAGACATCAAGGATGTCTCGTTCATCACAAGGGATGGATGCTACTGCTACAGGATGATGCCATTCGGGTTGAAGAATGCCGGGGCGACCTACCAGAAAATGATGGATAGGGTCTTTAAGAAGCAAAGGGGGAGGAATTTAGAGGTGTATGTAGATGACCTCATGATCAAGAGACGGGATGTGGACTCCCACCTCCTGGACCTGGAGGAGACCTTCGCCACCCTGCGCAAATACAAGATGCGATTGAATCCCCTCAAATGTGTCTTTGGGGCCAGCAAGGGAAAGTTCTTGGGGCACCTCCTTACCCCCGCGGGGGTCGAGCCGAATCTAGATAAGGTCAAGGCTATCTTGGAGCTGGGGTCCCCGCGGAATGAAAAGGAGGTCCAACGACTGACGGGGAAGCTAGCAGGGCTGAGTCGCTTCATCTCACATGCAGGGGAGAAGTGCTCCCCCTTCTTCAAAACGCTAAGGGGTGGTCAGAGGTTCGAATGGACCAAGGAGTGCGAGGAGGCGTTCCAGGCCCTCAAAGGGCAGTTGACACAGGCTTCGCTGCTCCAAGGGCCGAAGGAGGGGGAGGACCTGTTCTTGTATCTCGTGGTCGCGGCGGAGGCTTTGAGCTCCGTCTTGGTTCGCGAAGAAGGGAAGAGGCAGCTCCCTATTTATTACATGAGCCGGGTCCTGAGGAAGGCCGAGCTCAGATATCCGATTTTGGAGAAGCTGGCTTTTGCCCTGATCATCTCGGCTCAGAGGCTACGACCATACTTCCAAGCACACTCAATCCGTGTGGTGACCGACCATCCCCTCCGCAACATCTTCGAGGGGGTGGAGCATTCAGGCAGGTTGGCTAAGTGGTCGGTGGAGCTGAGCGAGTTCGACGTCTCCTTCGTTCCGCAGCTCTCAATCAAAGCTCAGGCAATGGCCGACTTCTTGTCCGACTACGTGGTTGAAGTAGCAGAGGAAGAGCTCACCCGCCCGACCCCTTGGAAAGTGAGGGTGGACAGAGCCTCAGGGAGGAATTCCCTTGGAGTGGGGGTGATCCTAGAAAGCCCTCAAGGGACCAGAATCGAGCAGACTGTGGTGGTACACTTTCCCATTACCAACAACCAAGCTGAATACGAGGCCGTGATAGCAGGGCTTCGCCTGGCCAGGGAGCTTGGGGTGTTGTATGTGGAGGTCCTCACTGACTCCATGGTAGTAGCTTCCCAAATCAACGGGGAGTTCGAGGCAAGGGAGCCCACCCTGCGATCATTGTGAAGGGGGTCATTGGCACTTTTCAAACTTTCACCATCCGACACGTGCCCAGGGAAGAGAATGAACAAGCCGATCAGCTGGCTAAGCATGGTCCCCAGGTGGGGGCACCATCACCGACCTGTTCCGCCCCTCCATCGAAGAAGGAGAGCTCATGGAAATCGATCAACAAGCTTCGTGGATGGATCGAGTGGTGGTTTTCCTCTCCACGGGAGAATATCCGGAGGGGGTAGATAAGAAGAAACTGAGGCACAAGTCAGCATATTACCCCCTCCAGGACGGACAGCTATACAGGAAGACCCTCTCTAGGATGCTAGCCCGATGCGTAACCGAGGGAGAAGCGCGAAGGATCTTGGAGGAAGTCCACTCAGGGTAATGTGGGAGTCACTCTGGGAGTCAGACCCTGGAAGGGAGGATAGTCAGGCAGGGGTATTTCTGGCCCACCTTGGGTCGAGACGCCGCTGAGTTCGCAAGAAGATGTCATAAGTGCCAGCTGTTTGCCCCTCTCCAGCTACAACCGGCCCAGCGACTCAGAAGTATCACGGCCCTGTGACCCTTCGCAATTTGGGGAATGGATTTGGTTGGGCCGTTCCCCCAGGCCAGCGGCCAGAGAAGGTTCCTCCTAGTGATGATTGACTACTTCTCAAAGTGGGTGGAGGTGAAGGCGTTGGCCAAGGTGACCTCCCAAGTGATCAGGAATTTTTTTTGGGGGGAGATCATCTGTCGCCATGGGCTGCCCCAGGCCATCGTCACGGACAACGGGCCCCAGTTCACCAGTGCCGAGTTCACCAGCTTCTGCGAACAGCTTGGAATCGATCTCAGGTTTGCCTCGGTCCATCACCCCAGGAGTAACGGGCAGGTGGAGGCCTCCAACAAGATCATCATCAACCTCCTCAAAAATAAGGTGGAGAACTTGAAAGGGAACTGGGTGGACCAGCTTCCTGCGGTTCTTTGGTCCCTAAGGACCACCCCCAACACAGCTACGGGAGAAACCCCCTTCAAACTCTCCCACGGGTGCGAGGCAGTGCTCCCCATAGAATTCGAAGTCCAAACACCGCGATTCGTGGCAGCAAAAGAAGGCCGTGAGGAATGGCAAGCAGATAATGAGGAGGAACTGAGGCTCTCCCTTGACATGGTTGAAGAGATAAGAGACCTTTCCGCCATCCGGCAGGAGGAGGTGAAAAGAAGAATGGCCAAGTACTTTGACAAACATGTCAGGGTCAAGCAGTTCGTGGAGGGGGACTTGGTGCTGAAGAAAGTAGATGCGGTAGGGAGGTCGGCATCCATAGGGAAGCTCAATCCCAGCTGGGAGGGACCATTCATTGTAAAGGTAGCCTTGGGGTCAGGGGGCTATCGACTCCAAAATGTAGAGGGCGAGACCCTGAGTCTCACCTGGAGTGGTGACGACCTCAAACGATTTTTCCCCTGAAACATGTAAGCAGCACTTTGATTATAACAAATTCCTCCAAACTCTCTGATATTATCATAACTAGCCCGCATGGTGGAATGTGATGTGTTTTGAACCCCGAGCAGATCCCGCTGTCAGGCTCTCACCTAGCTGACAGGGCTGGAAGTCACTCGATGGTGTTAGTAGCGGACCCCGAGCAGATCCCGCTGCCAGGCTCTCACCTAGATGGCAGGGCTGGAAGTCACTCGGTGTCATCCTTAGCCTCGAGCAGGTCCCGCAGTCAGGCTCTCACCTAGCTGGCAGGGCTGGAAGTCACTCGATGGTGGTAGTAGTGGATCCCGAGCAGATCTCGCTGTCAGGCTCTCACCTAGCTGGCAGGGCTGGAAGTCACTCGGTGTCATCCTTAGCCTCGAGCAGCTACCGCTGTCAGGCTCTCACCTAGCTGGCAGGGCTGGAAGTCGCTCGATGGTGGTAGTAGTGGACCCCGAGCAGATCCCGCTGTCAGGCTCTCACCTAGCTGGCAGGGCTGGAAGTCACTCGGTGTCATCCTTAGCCTCGAGCAGATCCCGCTGCCAGGCTCTCACCTTGTTGGCAGGGCTGGAAGTCACTCGATGGTGGTAGTAGTGGACCCCGAGCAGATCCAATTGTCCGGCTCTCACCTTGCTGGCAGGGCTGGAAGTCACTCGGTGTCATCCTTAGCCTCGAGCAGATCCCGCTGTCAGGCTCTCACCTAGCTGGCAGGGCTGGAAGTCACTCGATGGTGTTAGTAGCGGACCTCGAGCAGATCCCGCTGCCAGGCTCTCACCTAGCTAGCAGGGATGGAAGTAACTCGGTGTCATCCTTAGCCTCGAGCAGATCCCGTTGTCAGGCTCTCACCTAGCTGGCAGGGCTGGAAGTCACTCGATGGTGGTAGTACTGGACCCCGAGCAGATCCCGCTGTCAGGCTCTCACCTAGCTGGCAGGGCTGGAAGTCACTCGGTGTCATACTTAGCCTCGAACAGATCCCGCTGTTAGGCTCTCACCTAGCTAGCAGGGCTGGAAGTCACTCGATGGTGTTAGTAGCGGACCCCGAGCAGATCCCGCTGCCAGGCTCTCACCTCGCTGGCAGGGCTGGAAGTGACTCGGTGTCATCCTTAGCCTCGAGCAGATCCCGCTGTCAGGCTCTCACCTAGCTGGCAGGGCTGGAAGTCACTCAATGGGGGTAGTAGTGGACCCCGAGCAGATCCCGCTGTCAGGCTCTCACCTATTTGACAGGGCCAGAGGTCGCTCGATGGTGTCGGCCTTGAGGTCGTCAGACATGGGTCAAAGTCTCAAAGCCAGGAAGCAAAGGGAAGAAAGGTTCTGTCAGGGCGAGCTCGGGCTCGGCACGCCCAGCTCGACAGGATCAAGCAGGCAAGCCAGGCTGGGGGACTCGGCGTGAGCAAGTGTGCACCCGCCAACCCCAGCTCGGCATCAGCGAGTGGCGAGCTCAGGGCTCGCCAAAGGAAAGCAAGCAGGGCCAGGGCGCCTCGCCCCCTTTCGACCATTGGACTTGGAGAAATTTTCTCCCGTTTTCGGGCTCAACCTGGATAGCTCGCTTGCGAGTTGGGGTAGTATGACAAGTTCGGAGAGCAACTCGCCCCCGAATCACTTAGGGTTTGGCGAACACTCAAAACGCGTCCACTCACGGGCGCTCTCTCATAACCACTCTACTCGCGGAACCTGTCTCGGCGAGGTCGCGGGGAGAAGTACTCGCATAAATTCAGAGCACAACAAACATAGCAAAGAAAGAAAAGAAAAGGAAATGACACCGGTATGATCAAAAACTTTCATTAGCCGTTTTACAAAAACATAATTACAGGGGGGCCCGCCTCGGCGAATGAACAAAGAAAAAAGAAAAAAAAAAAGAAAAACAAAAGTGCAGGCTATCCTCAGGCCTCGCCCCCTCCGCCGGACTGGTCCTCGCCGTCGCCCGAAGGATCCTGAAAGCTTTTCCCGAACATCGCGTCCAGGCTATCCTCCTTCTCGCTGGGCGGCATTGCCGGGAATAGGCTCGGCATCAGGTCTCGAGCCGAGATCCCCTCGCACCCCTCCACCAGCACCCCAGAATACTTCATCATCTGGAGGGTGCACTCGGCGGCCTGGATGGAGTTGATCCGCAATCTCTCGACGAGGTCGGCCTCGCCAAAGATCCGCGGACTTTTGTAGCGGAGGGTAGGGTCGATGTCGTGAGGCGGGAAGAAGATCTCCGCCTGGCGACGCACCTCACCGAGGAGGTGCTGGTTCTCCCCCTTCAGCTTTGTGTTCGCGCCCTCCAGCTCGGCAAGGCGTGCGCGCAGCCGGCCGATCTCCTCCCCATGCTCAGCGTTGCGAGCCTGGAGCTCCCCTGCAGCGTCGACATCCGCGGCCAATCGCACGCGCAGCTGGCTGACCTCTTCCCCCAGCTCAGTCTTGCGAGCCTGGAGCTCGCCCGCCGCCTTGGCATCCTGGAAAAGAAAAGTCTATTCAGCAGCAGCACAAAATTTTCTAAGTAAAAGAGAGGAGCAGCGCTTGATACTTACCAACCCGCCGGCGGCTTGGGCGAGTAGTCCCTCCGCTATCCCGAGCCGCGTCGCCTGGTCAGTGACCTTGTCCTTGGCGAGGTCGCGAGCCTGCTCAGCCTTTTCTAGTTGGTGGCTGAGGGCAAAGCTGCGGCGCGCCAGCATGTGGTGCAGCTCCAGGGTCCGCAGGTGGGACTACAGGCCCTCATGGCCGAGCTGCCGAAGGGTCATCCTCTTGTAGGCCTCGGCATCCTCCTGGCCGTATAGGCCGAAGCCGAGGGCATAGGCATGACCGGTGGCAGGCTCGCGGTCGTGCCAGGAGGGGTGCAGGGTGGAGACAGAGACTCGATGAGTGAGCTCGTCCCACTACAACATGGGCTCGCCCGTCGAATCCTTCCAGCGCGCGCCGAAGTTGAAGAGGGGGTGTTACTTCGGCGGCGCGTGCTCGCGGGCAGTCCTCTTCACCGCTGGAGGAGGGGAGATCGCCGCCGTGGAAGAGGGGCCCTCGCCACTTTTCCGCCCCTTGCTGGTTATCTCCTTTAGCGGGCTCTCCGGTGATGCGTCGGGATGGGTCGCCGATGAACTGATGTACTTGGGGCTGGGCTGTTGTTGTTTCCCCCGCGGAACCAGCAGGGCCCTCCACATCTTCTTTATCTGACGGTTGTCGAATGGAGGGTTCGACCCCGCGCCCTCAGGACGCCTCTTGCTGGAAGAGGGCTGCGAGAGGGCCGCCTCATCTCGGCAGGCCAAATCCGCCGCCCTCTCGCGAGCAAGAGGGTCGGTGTGGACCCCCAGATCTGCGAACGGTGGGTTCACGGGGATTATTCGCTCACCTGCAGGAAAACACTTAAAAAGGTTAGGAATTCAGAGGTGATGTGCCGAGTTCGGCGGACAGCCGAGCTCGGCAAGGTGAGGAAGGAAGCATACCTTTGCCGGGCAGAACGGGGGGGGGAGCGCGTCGAGGCCCCTCCACAGGAAGGCGACCTCGAAATCTTTGTGGAGGAAGAATTTGTGGAGCTCGACATCGTTGCCGGACACGGCCGGCGGGCGGTACACCTCCTCGCCTTTTTGTTGCGGCGAGTAGGGGATGTTGCCGAGATCGCCCTTGATAAAGGCGATCTTGGTCATCCAGGTATGGTGCTTGTTCGCGATCTCGCGAACTTTGATCAAGGAGCCGCCAAAGTAGGCGACCCCGTCCGGCGTCGCCTTGTAGGAGAAGAGCTTCCTGAACACCGTCAGGTTAAACTCGATCTTCTCCCACCGGAGGTAACACGCGAACGCCACCATCATCGCGATGGCGTTGGAGTTCAGCTGTGCGGGGACGGCCCCGTAGTACTTCAAGATCTGTCGGATCTCCGGCCACAGGGGAAGGCGCAACCCCACCTAGAAGTGCAAGATGGGGAAGGCAAGCTCGTCCTCATAAAAGGTGTTAATGGCCTCGCCCGTCCTCGGCCTGCGCGCCTCGAAACCCGGCGGCACGCGCTCTGCCACGAATTCAGCGAGCTCCTCCTCGCTGGTGTGCCCATCGAAAAAGCAGTAGTCCGTAAAATGCTGCGCGCACTTGGAGCGGCCATCGGCGTCTGGGTTGGTCTTGCCCATATTTGCGAGAAAGAAGCACTACGTGAGCAGGGAAAAGGAGAACACAGGGGAAAGGAAACAAAGCAATAAAGGAAGTACGGGGGGTAGGTGAGAGTGGGGGGCTATTTATAGGAAAAGGAATCTGGGGCGGGCCGTCAAATCAACTCAGCTCGCCACCCCAGCTCGCCAACCCAGCTCGCCGACTTCCGGCACATCCCGACCAAGGCTAAGTCGAACATCGCGGCATTTTATTCAGTAATATGATTGAGAATATTCTAATATTTATTCATTACAGAAATAAAGTTCGGGATTAAAGCAGGGCGCGCAAGCAGGGAGGAAATCGGGATGCGAGTGCCGGTCAGCTCGGCAAAGGAGCCGCTAATTTACCTACCCCGGCCTCGCGAACCCCGCCCCCCAGGCTGCCGCGCGCGGATCAGCTTGCGAATCCCTCCGGAGTTCCTCCGCGCAACCGAAAGGCCGTCGTCTATCTCGTCTAGGAGCCGGGAGGGGGACATCAGCTCGCCGGCTTGGCCGCGGCAAACCTCGTCAGCAAGACGCGAGTAGTCGCGTTGCAGCGTCTCGTTGACCCCCTGAACCTCGCGCTGTCCGCACACTAGCTTTTTGAGGATCTTGACCTCTCTCCTCGTCAACTCGCCTTGATCCACATCAGGACCCAGGTAAGAGTCCAGCGAGCTCGGGGAAGGGAGGAGAGAGTAGTGGGCTGCCCGCGAGGATTCCTCGGCAGCCGATTGACTGGGAAGAGCTGTAAAGATAGGTATCAGCGAAGAGAGGGAAGACTTATGAAGCACACAGCCAAGCAAGGCAAACCTGAAGAGCTCGGCGGTTCAAAGGAGATGCGAGGAGGAATGAACCTCAGATCCTTCCCGCGACCTGGGCCGCGAGCCCCCGGCGAGATGAGCTTGAACCCCGGGGTGGGAATGTTCCCCAGACCCTCCCCCGCGACCACGTCAATTTGGCGAGGAGGGGGGGAGCCCGCAGGCAAATTCGGCCTCTGCGAGCTCACAGGCAGGATCCCAAAGAGAAACGACGGATCCCGGGGATGGCTGTCCGGTGCCAAGAATCGCGAGGTGGCGAGCGTGCCCTCACCTCGCGGCGTGGGGTCTCTCGGCGCGACGCCCTCGCCGTCTGGTTGGCCGTCCAGGTCGTCGCCGACCACGAAGATCTCCCTATCCTTCTCCAGAATGGTTCGGGTGGAAGAGCCGGTCTCGCAAGACAGGGTGGCCCTCAGGTCGTGGAAAATGGGCTCGGCCGCTTCAGGGAACGGCTGGGACCTCTTGGAACTGGGCTCGGTAGGATCGGTCTGGGGAGCTTTCGCGGGGACCGCTGTCAGGGCGGCAACGCGAGCCGCGGAGGCCTGCCGGGCTCGGTCTATGCGCTCTTGGATCTCCTTAGGAAGAGGCATCTCGGCAAGGCAGCAGGAGGAATGGCAAGAGTAAGGCAGCCGGGCAGGTGCTCATATATATAGCCGCAGGTGTCCCCCACCAGAAGATTCCCTCCAACTTGCCAACCAGTACTCGCCGCACACTTGGGGTTGGATGTTTTCTTTCCGAGCTTTTACAAGCTCGAAAAGAGCGGGGATTGTGTACAACCCCGTGTCCGGCGAGCAGGGTCACCAGGGGTCAGGCAAGTCGGGCTAAGGATAATGGGCGAGCTCGGCAGTAAAGGGGCGAGCCCGAGCTCGGCATCCGTCGACCAGAGATCGACGATCGGCGACCCCGAGCTCGGCATTCTCCGAGCGACACACAACTCGCGCCCTCGCAGTGGAGCTCGGCAACAGTAGGCGAGCAGAACATGCCGAGGTGGCCAAACTCCCTAGCTCGCCTGGATGTATGAGGTACTTTTTACTGTTTTGCCCCGCTGGTCTGCCCATAGCCCTTCAAAACAGCGGAGTTTGGCTGTTGGCAGACCCAGCCAAGGGTTTTCTGGTAATTTCAGATCAGTTCTTTTGGTTATTGGCAGTCCAGATTTCAAAAACTATAAATAGGACCCAAGGGGTACCCCAGAAAGCAGGTTCTTCCCTATACTCTCTTGCTCCAATCTTCAAGTGCTTTCTGAGGGTACCTTAGCCCGGCTTCTGGCTAAGGAGGGGAGGCGCTCTGAGATCTTCCGGGTTTGTGGTGGGACCTCCCTGCCAAGCCCTTGGGTCTGTTTCTCTTTGCCTTCTTTGTTGTTTTTCTTGCAGGAGTAAAGTAGGCGCGAGACCACCCCTTCCCCAAGGGTCGAACTCCACGGGAGACCGGATTTCGGTTTCAACACTGACGTCATCTTCCAAGGTATTGGCTTCGCACCTCGCATGATTTTATCTTCCGTCCAAGTTGTAAAAGCTCATATGAAGGGTGACGAGGTCTTCATGATCTGGTTCGAGTTGAAGGAAGAGGCATTGGAGTTAAAGAATGTACGGGTAGTGCGGGATTTTCCCGAGGTATTTCCTGAGAAGCTACCAGGATTACCTCCGCATAGAGAGGTTGACTTCCAGATTAATCTAGTACCAGGTGCCAAGCCTGTATCCAAGGCTCCATACAGAATGGCCCTGAAAGAACTCACGGAGTTTAGAGTTCAATTGCAAGAACTGGTGGAGTCATGGTTCGTTCGCCCCAATTCATCGCCCTGGGGAGCCCCTGTGCTGTTTGTGAAGAAGAAGGATGGAACTCTGCATTTGTGCATAGATTATCGCGAACTCAATCGATTGATGGTGCGGAACACCTATCCGCTACCTCGGATCGACGAGTTGTTCGATCAAGTAGTGGGAGCGCATTGGTTCTCTAACCTGGATTTGCGCTCTGGATACTATCAGTTGAGGATACAAGAAGGGGACATTCAGAATTAAAAGCATATGTTAAATTGTCTGTTATGCTTTTCTTCCCATAGCCTAAGCCTGATTTCGGGGACGAAATCTTTTATTTTGTTTATAGGATTTGTAACGTTCGGAATTGCTCTAGGCCCCTAGTGTATGTTTTTGAGTCAGGAGGGTTGACTCGAGTCCTCGGACGTGCAGGGAATTGGACTGCACTTGTGGAGGGGTAGAGAAATCAGTGTTGTGAAGGGACATAGGTAGAGACACGGGCGTGTCCCTACCCGTGTGCGTGTGCGTCGAGCAGAACTCGACAAGGCATGTCGAGATCGGTGAGCTGTGTCGACATCATGTGACACGGGTAGCGACACGGGCGTGTCCCTACCCGTGTGTGTCGAGTTACACTCGATAGGGCGTGCCGAGACTGGCGAGCTCTATTGACACCATGTGTCACGGGTAGCGACACGGTTGTGTCCCTACCCGTGTGTGTCGAGTTACACTCGACAGGGCGTGTCGAGGCTGACGAGCTGTGTCGACACCATGTGACACGGGAAGCGATACGGGCGTGTCCCTACCCGTGTGTGTTGAGTTACACTCGACGAGAGGTGTCGAGATCGACGAACTGCGTGTCGACTTCGACGAATTAACATGACACGGGTAGATACACGGGCATGTCCCTACCCGTGTTCTCTAGTCGACGATTTTGATCGAGCTCGACGAAATGTTGAGATCGTCGAAATGCATCCCGAGAAGGACACGGCCAAGGCACATGGCCGTGTTATATGGACACGGGTCGGGAAACGGGTCGGTACATGGGCATGTCCCTACCCTTGTCAACTATTGAACTGACATGGAAACTGTCATTGCCGCTTCGCCCAGGCAGGACACAGGTAAGGACACGGCCGTGTCCCTACCCGTGTCACGTTTCATATATAAGGGTCAGAGAAAACCCTAGCTGTTTTCATGCTCATTTCATTCCCTATTTCCTGTGAGAACTCCTGGTGAGAGAGAAAACTGCTGGAGCAAGTTCTACAGGAGAAAATCCTCCATCACCGTGAAGGAGAAGATGCCGCCAAGGAGAATTACGAGATCCATGGCCGGAAATGGAGGAACCACTGGAATCGATGTGAGTTTCCTACCCTCTCCCTTGGTGCTAGATCTGTAGATATCTAGGCGAGACGTCGACTCAAAAGAGTCTTGACATGTGAGAAGATGCTTTCTCTAGGGTGAGGCCAATCCGGGGCTTGTGCTCTTAGTTAGTGGTGTCTTCATCCTCTCCGATCTTCTATGTGGAGATGGGGGATGGTTTTGTGAAGAGCAAAGGCCTCTTGAGGTTGAATAAGGGAGGATATTTTCTGGAATGATTTGGGTAGATCGCCTTGAGGAGGAAGATGAACCGATGTCGTTCATTCCGCCTTAAGATGCATGCAGAATCTGTATTCTGCGCGCAGCGATCTTCGTGGCCATTTTTAAGCATGATATGACCCGATCTGGGCTTTTGGCTAAACCCAAAAGTTGAAGCCCTTGCAAATAGCTTTCCAACGAATGGTTACACGAATTCTGGCGAAGTATATAGCCACGGGAAAGTCTAAACGAAAATGGTGTTCAATAAATACTACATGTAGAAACTGTGTTCTGTATGCAGCGGACTCCAAGTTCGATTTCAAATAGGATAATATAAAATCTGGGTTGAGGTCTGAATATGAGCGTTGTAGACCATGGAAAGACCTTTCCATCGTGTGGTTACACGTCTTCACCGGATTCCTGTAGCTTCGGGAATCTCCGGTCGAAGTTGCTATCCAGATTCAACTTGCACCTAAATTCTGGGCTTTAATGGAAGATGGATTTTGATTCGGTGGAATTAATACTGCAAGATACTTGGCTTGGATGAACCCTTATGATTAATCATTTGTTGCATGATTGATGTAGCTTATTAATCAGATTTCATATTATCAAATTGTGAAGCAATCTTATTTAAACGAATTGAATTGGTAGGAATTGAAATATTGATAATTGTGCACTTCATGTTTATATTATGACATTATCAAATGGAAAGTGTGATAGATCTTTATATGTGCATCATGTTTATATTACGTTGTCATCATTTGGAAAGTCATATAGATGAATAGATTATGGTCATGAGTATGTTTGATTAATGAAATGAGTCTAGTAATCCAATACTTAGAGCGTCGTCTCCCTATGGGTAGTATTGTGAAGGGATGTAAGTGTGGTGTTGAACGTCACTTATTTTGGTTGTGTTGAGATAAGGTGTGGATGGATGGTTGGGCCGTGTCCTCGTGCTTACTTCCGAGGCAACTTCCTTGTTATGTTGATGTGGCATTTGCATGTGGTGTGAGTCGACACGCGGTGTCCTAATCCTGGGTTAAGGATAGTGTGGTAGGTCTACGGGCTCGCCAGTCGTCACACGACGGGAGTTGACAGTTAGACTTTGGGCGGTTGGCCTGTGTCCTCGGTGTTCACGTCCTGGGGCCCCTTCCGTGCCAAGTGAACGGTTGGGCTGTGTCCTCGTGCTTACTTCTGAGGCCCCTTCCGGGTCACACAAGGCCAGTTCGGGCTGTGTTCTTGGTGCACATCTACCCAAGACCCCGCTGGGCCATAGTACGCATGGGCTCCGCTGTTGTGTTCTTAGCGTTGAGGCGTACGGAGGCCTGGGTGAAGTAGTGTGGATACCCGTCGAGTAGTAGAAGTGCCCATTCTACTGTCACCGCCTGGCCACGACGGCTGATGCCTGAGAGGTTAGCTACCTGCTCGAAAAGTGGGAACTATAGTCTGTGTCGACATAGCAATTGCATGGTTGTGATCATGGGTGAGTCATTGCATATCATTCATAGCATTTCATATCATTGCACAACAAGATCCTCATCGTATAAGTTTGTATGGGCACTCTTATACGATGAGTTAATTTTATGTAACCCGATCCTTAACTTATAAGTTTGTATGAGCATTCTTATAAGTTAAGCTACTTTCCTGCTGTTACTTATACTTGTTTGTTTAGTATAGCTCTTAAATAACTGCTGATTATGATATTGTTACTCTTACACTACTGTCACCTGCTTGTACTTCCTTTACTTGCATACATATATATTACCCTTGTTCCTTCTCTCCGCCCGGTGCCGAGGAGTCGCCGGGGGAGCGGATGTGAAAACACTTAGTCGTTTCGACTAACGGTTGCTACGTCTTCCTTTTTAGGAGGTCATGCCGCAGGTAGAGCAGCCGCAGACTACGCAGCAGGACAGCCAGGCCAGGATGACAGAGCCTGAAGTGACGGTGTTGTCGATACCGTCGGTTACTGATGTTGGTATTTTGATACTCTGATGTAGCCTGTTTGGGCAATGATTAGCTGTACTCTGATATATGGTAAAAGCATGTTTTAGATTCTCCTTATTGATGTATTTGGACATTATTACTTAGTGTGGATTTTGACTTCTCTTGATTATCATGTTTGGTTGGGTTGGCATGTTCTATTGATATTGTTGTAGCCGGCGGAATAGGCGTCTTGTGGTACAGGTTAGCCTGTGTGCTAATGCTACCTCAAGGCGGCTGTTCCGGGCGTAAGACTCCCCCTTCGTGCCGTGTTTTGGGATCCGGGAGGGGGGGTCTTACACTACGAGCGCAGGTTAATTCAGCCGCGCGAATGATCAAAGCCTGTGATAGGTGGGTCATATCGTCTAGTAAATTCACGGCGCGGACTCGGTCTAATCCTAGGCACAAAACTTGATGGTTATGAGAATCAATTAATTTGAGGAGTTTTTTTGGGACTGAGAAATTAATGATAAGCAAAAATACTTCGAGGTTGTTTGGAATGACTGCTATCATGAAGCACGTGCTGAAATCCAAGAAAGGTAAAAATTGATTATCCGCATTTGAGTAATCGTTCGATCAAGCTCACTTTTAATTTTTGTGTTCGTAAAGATAGGAAAAAAAATTTGTGTTTGCACTCCGATTTGAGAATAATAGAGTTTGGTTATAACAATTCTATAGGTTTATGTGTTTGCTAGAAAACTTTGAAAAATATTAATTCGATGTCGCGACGCATACTCCTAAATTTTATATCAGATACAACTTATTTGAAGGAAATGTTTTTCAAATATGCTCAATTCATAATTGAATATCTTATAGCTCAGCATGGCTACATTAATAGATTAACCAAGCATGCCGTGATCATGGCGTCTCTTGTCTTGGCTGTGTTGCAAGCACCTCCACCTATCAAGATACCTTTGCAACCAGAACCTGATAATACCCCCACTCCACTACTAAGGCTCTGTTTGGGGGATTTATTTTCACCGATCAAGCGATTAAGGTCTGGTTCATGCGGCCGTAACCACTTGACCGGTGAACATAAGCTCCCCCCCCCCAAACGGAGCCTAAATTGTTTACCTATTCCTAAATTGGTGCAAGTGGAAGAATCCATTTGTGTTGGAGATTGACTCTCCAGGCTTGAGGAACCCTCTTCTTGCAAAACATCAAATGTAGCAATTCCAGTAATGGTTAATTTAAATGCACCTTCTTCTGAATTTACTTCCTTTTCCCATATTCCTCTTGCACTCAATAATCGATGTTTTGAATCCCTGCGGGATACAATATTTCAAATCCCATTTTAATTTAGCTCTTGTGTTCTGGATTTTAATTGAAATCTTGAACAAGTTATTTTATTAGGTGATTGTCAACTGTAATTTTATTTTAGTTTGTCGCAATTAAAAAAAATTAAAAATTCTATCCGCAACAAGATGTGCAGCCTGCATTGATGGATTTTAATTGAGATATTTAACTCAGATCTTGTGTTCTGGATTTTAACTTGATTTTTTTTTTGTTCTGGATCTCAATGGAGATCTTGTGTTTAGTGCAGTTCAAAAATAAAATGAAATCAAAAATTAAGGATGATATTATATATAAATCATTTATGGATATATATAAATAATTTTTATAGTTTTTTGGTTCCTTTAAAAATATTATGAACAAACCAACTTAAATACTCAAAAAATTATTTTTTCTAATTTCTAACCTAAATCTTCACGAGATGTTCGTCCGCTCCCGATACCCCGCTGCATACACCTCCTGATATCTCTTATAACGATCATGCTAAAGTCCCCTCCACGCAATGGATCCTTGGCGGCGGAAACAGCCCCCCCGGTTGGTGATCTCCCATATTCGATTCGCCCGCTGCCGATCCATCCGCATACACCTCCCGATCACTCCTATTTGGTTTCTTACGACAACCTTCGCCGCCCCTCGATATCGTCTTGCTGATGTGTAATGGAGATTCTCCAAATTTGACAATCTAGTTCTTACCTGCAGCCGGAATGTTTCTTTCTACTTTACCATTGTTCACAATTATAGCAAGATTTAAAATATTTATACGAGCTATTGATTTTTGTAAGAAAAAAATAATACCTCACGAGCTAATGTTATTAAGTGATTTTTAAAAAAATATTTTTTATTTTGTGCTGGTTTGTATATAACCATTAATTTTTTGTATAACAAATTTATATTTGCACTAATTTACATATAATAATGACTTGTATTAGAACCGGGCTTTTCTGACTTAGGCTCTATTTGTTTGGGCGTTTCACTTCTCCGTTTTGGTCAAACGCGCCGGAAGGAGGGTAAACAAATGAACCTCCGGCTGCTGCTCCGTTTCCACCTTTACAAAAAGCTCCGTTTGGAGCAGCCACCTCCCCCCTCCGGCTTCGAACTCTCCGTTTCCACCCGCCGGATCCACCCGCCACCGCTAAACCAAATGAAGCCTTACTCTACTTCTTTCCCGCGCGTGGGGCGGAGGCCCAAAACCCCTGTATTAGAACCGGGCTCCTTTCCGAAATGTACATCCCGGAGAAGCCTTTGGTTGCCGCACAGAGGAAGCGACGGTCACAATAGAAGGAGAGTGAAAACTAAAAATCTAAAGGGAAATGTGAATCCCTCTAGTACTCAGCGTAATCATTCCCGGTGTCCAGTGAAATCTGACAATTTTTTTTTCGATTTTTTCTGATTATCCCCATTCTCAAATTGAAAACCACCTTCAGTGGCTTCCCAAAACTTATGTTCTTCCTATTATCTCATCCTCGAATCAAAAGCTGCCTTCATCGGCATCCCAAAACTTAAGTTTTTCCTCTGCCAAATCCCCTGCTTCACCTTTGCCTCCGACAAACTCATTCACCATAATTTAGCCCCACCCTCCTCGGAGAGAATTTTAGGTACGGGCAGTGCACCTTCCCATCGTGCAGGAGGAAGGTGGGCCGCCCTATACACAATCCTTAGGCTGGTGGCAGGTGTATTAAAAAAACAGGTTGATAGTCGGCTGGGATGCATCCTCACACACGGCTTTCCATATATGCTGCCCGCACCTAATTATTTTCGCCCTCCTCGACCCCTCCCCTTCCCCCCTTTGATGTAAAATCCATGCAACACTCCTCCATGAACTCCCCCACTACTTATACTCATTTGATTTCCCCATCGATTACAGCAGCTTGCAGGCAACGACAAACAATTTTTGGCCGGGAGAAACCTCATATCACCACTCCCAGCAGAACAACGTCATTCTAGCAGATAGATTTCGGGTGGCATTGCAGCTTTTGGTTTAGCTAGAGTCAAGATTTCGTGTTCCAATGCGATGCCCCATGCATCAAGTGCTCTAAGGAATTCTTTGATACATCCCATTTACTACTGTGATTTTCATGGAATCAAAATCCCTTTGGTCGTATTCATGATTTGGATCTAATCGGTCTGCAGGTTCCGCATCCGCTTCACTTGGCAATGAAAAAAGGAAAGATTTTTGGCTCTAGCGAGGGGATCCTATATTTTGTTAGGTTTATTTAATAATATGTCCGCATGTGTCGAGCCCGACTCGGAATAGGTTAACGGGTTCGTGTCATACTAGGGTCATGCTCTACGCTGAAAGTATTATATATACTCTATTACATACTTAGATAGGGTATAGTAGAATATTTTGAGCAGAGTTCCCTTCTATATTCTCAAAGCAACGATCCGTCTAGGGTTTCCGCTCCCGTGTTCTGCGATTCACGATTTGGCCGCTGCTCTCTGCTCTGGCGATTTCCCCACTACCGTCTCCGCCAGTCTTCGCACGGTTGCCACAGTTCTAAGATCCGGAGGTTTGCGTCGCCAGCGAATCGGAAGCAGCGGCTTCTCCCGCCGTTCGCGATTTGGTGATTCCGCCGTCGTACCCCGTTCGTGAATCCGCTCTGCTACAGTCGTTCGGCGATTTCCAGTTCTTCAATCAGCGACTTCGCCGACGCTACAGGCATCGCGAAATCGATTTCCGATTTCGTCGCTCCCATCGCGAAGCCCACTGCTCCTGTTCGGGTTTTTTTTTCGCAAAGCCTCTTGGATCGAAACCTCCGCCGGAGACTGCATCGCTGCTGCCAGCCGGATTGATGTTCCAGATCTTGATCTAGGGTAGTGGTATTGTGTCAATCCAGGAAAGAAGATCTACATCCAGTGCAGATCTGCTGAAAAAAAATTCAGTTCCTGCTCTGGGAATCGGGAAGAGGATAAGCTACAGATCTGACATCCAAGCTCTATGAAGCCGTAGGAATTTTTTGGCTTTCTGATCGCTCTGTTGCAAGGAATTTCTGGATATAGCACCCTAGTTCTTCGACAGAACCAGATTTTTGTTGCTGATAATTGTGAATCCAGATCTGCATTTGGGAGAGATTTGGCATCAGTGGACTGTTCCATTTTTCCAGTTGGAGGAATAAACCAATACAGATCTGTTGATATTCCTTCAAGAGAAGGTGCACTTTAGTTGAAAATGCCGATCAGACTTAGACTTTGGCGACTGTGTTCAGCCGAAGAGGTGCAAGCAAATTTTTCTGGATTGGATCTGAAAACCCGTTCTCGTCTCACGCGGATCAGGTGACTTCTTTCTGGTTTTTACTGTTCTAGCTTTAGCGAGATGTCGAAGGTTTCCTCCTACGACATCGTCAAGCTACAGTGAAAGATTTTTGGCTCTAGCGAGGGGATCCTATATTTTGTTAGGTTTATTTAATAATATGTCCGCATGTGTCGAGCCCGACTCGGAATAGGTTAACGGGTTCGTGTCATACTAGGGTCATGCTCTACGCTGAAAGTATTATATATACTCTATTACGTACTTAGATAGGGTATAGTAGAATATTTTGAGCAGAGTTCCCTTCTATATTCTCAAAGCAACGATCCGTCTAGGGTTTCCGCTCCCGTGTTCTGCGATTCACGATTTGGCCGCTGCTCTCTGCTCTGGCGATTTCCCCACTACCGTCTCCGCCAGTCTTCGCACGGTTGCCACAGTTCTAAGATCCGGAGGTTTGCGTCGCCAGCGAATCGGAAGCAGCGGCTTCTCCCGCCGTTCGCGATTTGGTGATTCCGCCGTCGTACCCCGTTCGTGAATCCGCTCTGCTACAGTCGTTCGGCGATTTCCAGTTCTTCAATCAGCGACTTCGCCGACGCTACAGGCATCGCGAAATCGATTTCCGATTTCGTCGCTCCCATCGCGAAGCCCACTGCTCCTGTTCGGGGTTTTTTTTTTCGCAAAGCCTCTTGGATCGAAACCTCCGCCGGAGACTGCATCGCTGCTGCCAGACGGATTGATGTTCCAGATCTTGATCTAGGGTAGTGGTATTGTGTCGATCCAGGAAAGAAGATCTACATCCAGTGCATATCTGCTGAAAAAAAATTCAGTTCCTGCTCTGGGAATCGGGAAGAGGATAAGCTACAGATCTGACATCCAAGCTCTATGAAGCCGTAGGAATTTTTTGGCTTTCTGATCGCTCTGTTGCAAGGAATTTCTGGATATAGCACCCTAGTTCTTCGACAGAACCAGATTTTTGTTGCTGATAATTGTGAATCCAGATCTGCATTTGGGAGAGATTTGGCATCAGTGGACTGTTCCATTTTTCCAGTTGGAGGAATAAACCAAAACAGATCTGTTGATATTCCTTCAAGAGAAGGTGCACTTTAGTTGCAAATGCCGATCAGACTTAGACTTTGGCGACTGTGTTCAGCCGAAGAGGTGCAAGCAAATTTTTCTGGATTGGATCTGAAAACCCGTTCTCGTCTCACGCGGATCAGGTGACTTCTTTCTGGTTTTTACTGTTTTAGCTTTAGCGAGATGTCGAAGGTTTTCTCCTACGACATCGTCAATCTACAGTCGTTCGATCTCTCCGACTTCCACGCTTGGAAGCTGCACGTCCAACTTGGTATGAAGGAACGTGAGATTTTCTACACGGTCCTGAGTGACTTTGCCACTACCGAAGAGGACGTGAACGAACTTCAGTGGAGAAAAGACGAAGACTTCTGCATGGACTACCTCCTGAATTCACTGAACCCTAAACTCGCTCTGACCTTCAGCAGTCATAAGACTGCAAAGGAGATTTGGGATCGCTTGAATGCGCACTCCTAGAAGGAAGAGGGGTTGTCGAGGACTCTCCTTGGGGAGAGACTCTTCCCTTCAAAATTCAATTTAAACTCGTGAATCACCTCTCAAATAATTGAACTGGAGAGTCTGCGTCGCAAGTTGGCGGACGATATGTCCGACATCTCTGATAATCTCTTTGTGTGTCTGATACTTAGCAAGCTACCTCCTGAGTGGTTGACCTTCAAGACTGAAATGCACAGACTGAATGAAAAGATCGCATTGGATGAACTCAAAATGTTCATTCATATCGAGGATCAAAACATCGCTGGTAAGAGCTTGGAACAAGTTAGTCAGTTCTCACAGGCTGTTAACTTCGTTTCTCGACACAGCAAGGCTCGAAGGAAGCCACCAACACCCAAAGGTGAAGCCTTTGCACAGTTGGCGCCTAAAAAGTCCTCTTTCAAAAAGAAGAGGGGCAAGTGCCACAACTGCGGCATATGGGGACACTGGGCGGCTGAGTGCAAGTGTCACAACCCGCGTTTTCTCAACAGTAAAATCGTATCAGAGTAAGAGAAAATACGTGCCGTGATGCCACGTCGTGCACGGGATAACTACACACGCTCAGGCAAAACTACAGACATTAGATTTTAAGGAAAATTGTTGATTTAATATGAAAGAAAATCAGTTACGATGAATGGCCGTATCCCTCGGCCCGGTGGATCATCTAGTCCTCAGTTAAAACTATATTTATATGCAGCAGAAAATACTTTGGTTCAATTAAATTGACACCCTAAATGAGCATAAGTGTCCCCGGGGGACGACTTATACGTGCATGACTCTAAGGTGAATATAATAGGTATGAAAAATAGTGTTTTACGTTGAGGAAAAGTAGTGTCTTTGATTTAGAAACATGTTATGCATGGGGTACATATAATAATACTTTTAAGTTTTAAAATATCTAACATACAGCCTAGCATAAATCCTTCCCAAAAGCAAGTAACCAACCACATAAAGGCAAAATCAGCAGTTTAATTTCATATCCAGCATCACAAGAATCCACCAGTGGGCGTCAACAACCTGACACGAACCCACCAGCGAGTATGTATGTCTATACAGAAGAGTAAGGAACTACCTCGCAACCAAATGGGGATCAGCCAACTCAGCAACCCTAGAGGCCACCAACAGCCCCTCCAAAAGAACTACCTGCTGAACTGGCTACAACCTGGACCTGAGGCATTCAAGAAAAGAACACCTCTGCAAGGAACAATCAAAAGTAAAAAGAGCAATTGGCTAACGAGCAAATAAGAATAAGAGGTACCAACCCGGCAACAAACTGCTATAAGTAAAAGAAAAAGTGAATGGCAGAAGGAAAAGATTACTGTATAAAACACCGCAGAGCACACCAAGTGCGAGCAATAAACCCAATGTGCCTTACCAAGAGAGAGCCTGCAACAGCACCAAGACATATTCATATGCCAAAAGAAAGGAAGCACAAACAGGAAAGGGACTAACAGTCCTAACACGTGGGTAAGTGGCAGTGGTCAAACATGGGTCTGAATGCATAACCAGAATCAGACTCAAAAAAGGGCTAAGGGGTCAAACAGTGGCAGCCTTAGGGTCCCACACACACCAACCCAAATTGGGGCAAAATGTGGTGGCCACAGCTCTCCACATAAAACCACCCCTCTAGAAGCCTCCAAAACTCCACCACCTGCCACGACCCAAGAGTCGGCATGCAGAAATTAGCCGAACACCCAAAGCCCCCCCTAGGGAAAAAGTCACTCTAACAATCCTAAGAAACACACGAACCCAAGACAAAACGTCGGGTCCCACCGACGCGGCCTTGCACGCCTAACCCGAACCAACCCCGAGTCTACCTGACCCCAAACCAAGCGCAGCACCAGTGTAGACATGATGTGTCGACACCACAACAAGCCGCTGTCGACACAACCACGGCCGGTGTCGACACCAAGTGTCGACACCACAGCGGTCGGTGTCGACACAGGGTGTCGACACTGCCGCGGCGGGTGTCGACACATGGTGTCGACACTTCCGCTGCTGGTGTCGACACCAAGTGTCGACACCACTGCAGCCGGTGTCGACACATGGTGTCGACACTGCCACTGCTGGTGTCGACACCAAGTGTCGACACCACGACTGGCCGGTGTCGACACCAAGTATCGACACCAAGACTGATCGGTGTCGACACAGCAGTGTCGACACCCCCCCACTGGCTACAGGAGCCAGATCCAAAAAATGACCAAACACGAGAACGGGGGATCCTCTCTCTCTCTCGAGTACAACCTCCATCGGCAATGGTAACTACTCGACCTAGACTGCACCAAAACTGCTCCTAATAGACGCAATCCCTCAGGAAAACTGAGATTTAACTGGACCTTTCTACACTAACCACGGCATGATCGGGAACAAGCCCTAGCTTACACCTCAGATCTAAACAAAAGAGATAAAAGATTAAATCAACAGAAGACAAAGATCAACTATGGCAAGGATGAGGATACATCACTTGCCTCAATACCAGGAACTCGGTCGGCGGCCTCCCCCACTTGCGGATCTAGAGGCAGGGCAGCAAGCTGAGGAGCGGAAAGAAGGCAGATCCTGGCGGGGGCAGTCCAGATCCACCCTCGGAACCGAAATCCGACCGCTAAATCTCCAGGAAAACGGCGTCCGAAGGCTAGGGTAGTCCGGCAGTTCTCTCCCTCTCACACAGGCGACGGCTTCTTCCAAACGGAGAAACAGGAAAAGAACAAAAAGGAACCCAGCCCTAATTTTACCCAAGACTATATATATATCAGCAGTAATAATAATAAACAACAATACATAATAATAATTATTTACTCTCAACATAAAAACAACACGAAACCTGAAACTTCTCGAAAAAAGACGAAATTTACACCGCAGCTAAAAAACCACGCTACGAACGCAACTACGAAGTCGAAATTAGCATTCAACAAACAAAACCTGGGATATCACCACCCGAAGTCAAAACACAAGCATTCCCGAAGAGGCCCAACCGAGTCATCAAACGGACTCCGGCTAGCTGGGGAATCTTGCTAACAGGCTACAAACAGGCTACACAGGGAACCCTAAGAGCTAAGACCATGCTCTACAACGGCAAAAAGCCGGAAATACGCCATCGTAACGCCAGCTAAAGATCAAACAAAATGCAGAAAAACCGGGGGCGTTACAGCCACTCCCCCTAAAAGAAAGTTTCGCCTCGAAACTTTACTCACAACACTCCCATAAAGTAGGAGAGAGAAAGAGCCAGGAAAGGACTACAAATAAATAAGAACAAAACAGAGCATACCAGACACAAGATCAGGGAAACAGATGAGGGTGAGCCTCCCTCATAGCCGACTCCAACTCCCAAGTCGCGCTATCCACATCCTGATTCCTCCATAAAACTTTAACCATGGGAATAGCCTTCTTCCGCAACGCCCGAACTTGAGAATCCAAAATGCGAACGGGCACCTCCATATAAGAAAGGTTCGGCTCCAACTGAGGCACAGAATCCAACACCTGCCTGCCATTTACCACACATTTACGCAGCTGACTGACGTGAAAGACATCATGCACGCCAGAGAAATTTGCGGGCAAAGGCAGCATGTAGGCTGATACCCCAATCCGCTCAACAATCAGAAACGGCCCCACGTATCTCGGGTCCAACTTCCTATTCTTGCCAAACCACTTGACTCCAATCAACGGGGAGACCTTTAAGAACACCGAGTCCCCCACTGCAAATTCCAAGTCCGATCTACGCCGATTGGCGTTCTTCTCATATCTCTCCTGGGCTATCCGAAGCTTTTCCCGAATAAGCTTCACAGCGGTTTCCATCTCCTCAAGCGCTTCTGGACCCAATAAAGGTCTCTCGCCAAGCTCAGCCCAAAACAAAGGAGTCCTGCAGCGCTTTCCATACAAAGCTTCAAAGGGAGCCATTTGCAAGCTTTCTTGATAACTGTTGTTGTATGCAAATTCCATAAGCCGCAAGCGCTCGTCCCACGCTCCTCCGTGGTCCAGAATATAACATCGGATCATATCTTCCACAATCTGATTTACTCGCTCTGTCTGACCATTGGTCTGCGGATGATAAGCCGTGGAATATCTCAAATCTGTACCCAACCCCTCTTGGAGGCTCTTCCAAAAACGAGACGTGAACCTGGAGTCTCGATCTGATATGATACTTATGGGTACACTATGCAATTTGACAACCTCTTCCAGATACAGCTCAGCTATCTTCCTCATCGGATAATCGATCTTAAATGGTACGAAATGAGCGCTTTTCGTTAATCTGTCTACAATTACCCAAACTGAATCATGCCCCTTAGGCGATCTCGGTAAGCCGGTAATGAAATCCATCGAGATACTCTCCCACTTCCACATCAGAATCTCCAAGGGAGTCAGCTTGCCACCAGGCCTCCCATGGTCGGCTTTCACACGCCTGCAAGTGAAACACTCTGAAACAAATCTGGCTATGTCCTTCTTCATACCATACCACCAGGCAATCTATTTTAAATCATGATACATCATGGTAGACCCTGGATGGTAGGCAACACTAGATCCGTGGGCGTCTCTGCACACCATCCCCCAGATATCTCCAACTGCGGGGACGCAAAACCTGCCACGGTACTTCAAGGTACCCACATCATCTATAGAGAAATCTGGTAATTCACCCTTCTTAGCTCGAAGATACAAATGCAGAAGATCGGGATCGTCCTTCTGATGCAGTCTCGTAAGCGTAATCCACGAAGGTTCTGCTACTGTCATGCTACTCTGCGAACTACAGCCTCCCACAGAAATGTCCATCAACAGAAACTCTTCCACTAGACGCTCGGCGGAAAGATTAAAGATCTTACCTGACTTCCGACTCAGGGCATCAGCCACCACATTTGCTTTGCCTGGATGATACTGAATTTCAACATCATAGTCAGCCACGTACTCCAACCACCGCCGCTGGCGCAGATTCAATTCTTTCTGAGTGAAGACATACTTCAGACTCTTATGATCCGTGAAAATCTTGCACTGCGCGCCATATAGCAAATGCCTCCACAATTTCAACGCATAGATCACAGCTGCAAACTCCAGGTCATGCGTAGGGTAGTTCCTCTCGTGAGTCTTTAGCTGCCTCGACCCGTACGCAATCACCTTCCCGCCCTGCATCAAGACGCAGCCCAGACTGACATGCGACACATCCACATATATATCATACTCACTACCCTCCGTAGGCAAAGACAAAACTGGGGTCGAGCATAGCCTCCTTTTTAGTTCCTCAAAAGCCTTCTCACACTTACCATCCCATACAAAAGCTACGTTCTTCTGCGTCAACTTGGTCAACGGCGCGGACAAGGTAGAGAAGCCTTCTACAAATCTTCTATAATAACCAGCCAAACCCAAGAAGCTTCTGATCTCTTTGGGGGTAACAGGTCTCGCCCATTCCATAACAGCAGCGATCTTTTCTGGGTCCACCGATATTCCCTCCTTATTAATCACGTGGCCCAGAAAGGAAACTTGAGGCAACCAAAACTCACATTTGCTCAGCTTGGCGTATAACTTATGGTCTCTCAGAGTCGCCAAGACCAGCCGCAAATGTTGATCATGTTCCTTCGCATCCTTAAAATTCACCAAAACATCGTCTATAAAGACAATCACAAACTAATCTAGAAAATCCTTGAAAACTCTGTTCATCAAATCCATAAAAGTTGAGGGCGCATTAGTCAAACCGAATGACATAACCAAAAACTCAAAATGCCCATGACGAGAACGGAACGCCGTCCGCGGAACATCTGACTCCCGAATCCTCAACTGGTGATAGCCCGAACGAAGATCTATCTTAGAAAATACGGCACTACCACGCAGTTGGTCAAACAAATCGTCGATTCGCGGCAAAGGGTACCTGTTCTTAATAGTAACCTTGTTCAGCTCTCTATAGTCAATGCACAACCTCATCGACCCATCCTTCTTTTTAACGAACAGCACTGGCGCACCCCAAGGCGAAGAACTCGGCCTTATAAAGCCTTTTGCCAATAACTCATCCAGCTGAATTCGCAACTCTTCCAGCTCTCGCGGGGCCATCCGGTACGGCGCCTTTACGATAGGACGCGTACCTGGCTCCAAATCTATGGCAAACTCGACATCTCGATCGGGTGGAAGACCGGGAAGATCATCTGGAAACACATCAGAAAAGTCACACACCAAAGGAATCTCTTCCAAATGGGGCTCACTAACAATCGACCCTACTAGGGAAACCACACAGGCAAAGCAGCCAAAAACAAGCAACTTCCAAGCACGCACCGCAGAAATGATTGGAGACTCATGGAGAGAATATCCATAAACGCTTCCTGGCTGACCGTTGTCTTTGACGAAGTCCAAGCACTTACCCTTGCACTGGATCATAGCATCGTACCTTGACAACCAGTCCATGCCCAAAATAACGTCGAAGTCCTCCAGGTCAATCACCTTCAAGTCTGCCTTGGCTAGAAAATCTCCCAACAAAATCGGCAATCTAGGACACCCAGGTCCGTAACCACAGAGTCACCGGAGGGGAACTTAACGCAGAAGGCACCACCAACATGATCTAGGCCCAAGCTGAACCGCTCCACGAAGGCTATAGCCACAAACGAGTGGGTAGCGCCGGAATCGAAGAGAACGCGCGCCCAGCGGTTCTTTACCCTAAATCTCCCTACGAATTGCACACGTATCTAAGGCAACAAGCGCTAAAACGAAAACTACAATCAATCAAAAAAAAAGAAACGCAACGAAACGACTGAGGAGGAGTCGAACCTGAGATGACCTGGGTCGAGGTCTGCACTTCTCCTGCCGAAAGCACATTCAGCTTCCCCTTTCCTTTATCCATTTGCTGAGGCGGTGGCAAGGCCTGGAGGGGAACTGGCTGTAGAATAGGCTGGGTCTGCGGGCACCTTGTCTTGAGATGACCCTTCTGGCCGCACTGAAAACATACCTTATCTTTTAACCAACAACGGGCAGCCTCATGCCCTTCCTTCCACACAAGGCACACACCAAGTCTCCCCTAGAAACACCCCGAATCGCGTGCACATGTTCCTTCTTATGCGCTCCCAACCTTTTGAAACACTTCTCAAAGGGGTGGCCTAGCCGGCCACAAAAGCTACAAATCTCTTTGACCTTCTTTCTCGAGACAGCATCAGGTTCCTGAGGGCTCTTCCCTCCACCGGACTTCCGCTTATCCTTCCTTAACTGCTGGCCTCTATTATTGGCATTCTCAATGGCCTCGACTCTCAAAGTAGCTTCAACCGCGCTGGCATAACTGACTGCTCCGTAGGCGTTCGCTAACTGCTGAATGTCGCTTCTCAGTCCACCCAGAAATCGCTTAACTCGATCTGCCTCAGCACTCACTAGACCCGGAGCAAGCCGACTCAACTTACTAAACTCAATCTCATACTCACTAACCGTGAGCTTCCTCTGTTGTAAGTGAAGAAAGTCGTTCATTAGCCGGTCCCGTTCGACTGAAGGCAGAAACTTACTTAGCAACAGCACCTTAAATGACTCCCAAGTGCAACCTGCCACTAAGCTCTCTTTCTCTCTCAGCCACCAATTCTTTGCTAAGCCCTTGAGATGGTAGGCAGCGAGCATCACTCTCTGATCGTCCGTAATCCCTGAGTAAGAGAACATCTCCTCAATGGTAATCAGCCAATCGTCCAAAATCATAAAATCTGCCTGCCCATCATAGGTAGGGGGTCTCAGCCGCTGAAACTGGGATATGAACGCCATCTCCGGAGGCACCACAACCAAAGGCACGGGAGGAGCAGGAGGGACAGGAACAGCTACCCCCTCTGCGGGGTTCTGAGCTCTCGGGGGCTGTCCCGCCACCACTGCTACAAGGGACTGAATCTGAGCCTGCATAGCCACTACCTGCCTCGATAACTCCTCATTACTTTGACGCAGGCTTTCTACCAACGCATCGCTCTGCGCTCCTGACGTCTCACCCTCGGATTATGGGGTGGATCTTGTCGCAGGGCATCTCGCCATCCTAGAATCGCACAAGCTTTAGACAAATCCTAGCCCATCAACTAGAACGAAACTACCCGGTACGGACAAACACACTTAAATATGAACTTCAACTGCAAAACTTGCTCTGGGAGTTATTTTTACCATGATGATGTTATGCTTATTCTAAGATGGTTCACCACCATCATACTAACTCAGGTTCCTAGACCATGAATGCATGTATTTGTATTCTTTTTGACTCAAAATCATGTGTGTACATATGTCATCTTGCAAATCTTTAGCTTGGCACGTTGTGCTTATGAAATATTATGTTATGCATGATGTGCTATGCATTCAAAAAGAAATGCCTTAGTGCATGCCATGGGCGGCGTACACATGAAAACGTTATGCATCCCATACTACATAACGTTCCCATGTAACGAAAAAGAAAATGTGCTAGCCGCATTCATGTGGTGAGGTTATGCATCCCATACTACATAACCCTCACATGTTGCCTCCTATGGTGGATCCATATACAAACACATATTATGCATCTCATTGAAAGATATGGTACCTAAACACCTAGAGGGGGGGGGGGTGAATAGGTGACCTAAACCTTTTTAAAACTTTGTTGGCAGCACAACAGTTATTTCACAGATTACTACAGCTAACAGCAATTACAGAAATCAAACAGTCAATCCACAGCACAGCAGACACACTAATTTATAGTGGTTCCCCAATCTTTGGGTACATCCACTTTCCCCCTTCGCCTATCTAGCAGTGTACTAGATTCGGCCAACCTTCTCCACTATCTCAGAACCCAACAAGGTTCCTACACCTCAGGCCCAAAGCCTTACACTCAGCCACAAAGGCCTACACTCAGCCACCCAGGCCTACACTCAGCCAATTAAGGCCTACACTCAGAGTTCTTCAACTCCTACACTCAGGCAATCAAGCCCTACCCTCAGCCTTTATAATATAGGCTTACAATTCTCTCAGATCCAATGGATCCTACAAGTTAAAATAGAAATACAATTGCTAACTCTACAACTCAGAAAATAAGAGAGGAGTTGAGAGTTTCTTGAAGAGTTCTTGGAAGAACTCAGTTAGATCCAAACTGACTTAGCTTCCTTCAAAGCTTCTTGAGTTAGAACTGAATTAGTCTGAATCTTCTGCAGTTGTTCCTTGACCTCTGCTTCTTGAGATCCAGATGTTTCTGAATCCTTCTTCTCAGCCTTAGTTCCAAAGACTGAATTCTTGATTGGAGCTCTCTCTCTCCAACTTCTTAGATCTGCAGTTGGACTGACAGATCTTCTTGTGTTGATCCTCTGTGTATCACTTCTTGATTTAATCTGATCAACTACTTTAAGTATTCTCTCAAGCTGTAACTCTTGTTTCTCAATCACAACCACCGTTTCTGTAAACTATGGATGCCTATTTATAGGCTTCCTTCATGATAACCGGCTGGTCCGGTTCATAACAAACTTCTGATTTCTCTGATAGTTGCTGTAGACCGGCTGGATCGGCAGCTATCATGTCAACCAGTCACTTCTTGAAATTCTCTAACTGTCAGATAGTGTCGAGACTTTCTGTCCTTAAGTGTCGACACTTATAGACTAAGTGTCGACACATGTTGTGTAAGTGTCGACACAAGTCTACAAGGTGTTGACACAATTCCTTGTATGTCTCGACACAGATTCTTCTGCATGTGTCGACACTGAAATTGAGTGTCGACACAAATACTAGTACTTCATTCTTTAACTGTATTCTTCTAAGTGTCGACACATCTCCTTTGTGTCGACACATCTTCACGTGTTGAAACTGTCAAGTGTCGACACTGCTTCTTGGTGTCGACACAAGTCTTCACTTTTGTTTCTTCAGCTGAGTGTCGACACATTCCTTTAGTGTCGACACTTGTACTTAGAATATTTTGTAATTTTTCTGTTCTTTGCTAAGTGTCGACACAGCTCCTTGTGTCGACACTTTCTTCAAGTGTAGAGTCTTCAATTAAGTGTCGACACATTGTGCTGAGTGTCGACACTTTCTTCAAGTGTTGACTCTCCTGGTTGTGTGTCGACACATTGTGCTGAGTGTCGACACTTCCTTCAAATACTGACTCTTCAGCATAGTGTCGACACATTGTGTTGAGTGTCGACACTTACTTCAAATACTGACTCTTCAGCATAGTGTCGACACATTGTGTTGAGTGTCGACACTTTTACTTAGGCTCTGCAGACTTTTGCTGAGTGTCGACACAACTCCAAGTGTCGACACTTTCTGGTGTAGACACAGCTCTTCTAGGTGTCGACACTTCTGCTAAGTGTCGACACAGCTTTTCTGCATACTTCTTCACTGAGTGTCGATACAGCTTCAAGTGTCGACACTTTCTGTCTGGTGTCGACTCTTCTTCTCAGGTGTCGACACAATGACTCCAAGTGTCGACACTGCTTGTCTGGGTGTCGACACAAGCTTTCTCAAGTGTCGACACTTTCCCTCTGGGTGTCGACACATGGACTTAGAAACTTTTAGCTTCAGTCTAGTGAATACCTAACCTGCACAAGTAACTCAAACACACATCAAATACATTATGATGTATATCATTGAGTTAGGTGAGGCTTCTTCAAATCAGGTACATTTGACCAATGTACCCAACAATATCCCCCTATTTGGAGAAGTCATAACCCTTAGTCAATGATATACACCATTCATAATTAAAAAATTATAAAATGATGAAAAGCAAATTATAATCAGCAGGGTAACATGAACATGTAAAACTTCACACATATACACATTCAACATTCCAGAACAAATAAGAAACAGACATATTTCAGAACAATCATAATATATTATCATATATTGTTCTAACATAGTTCCTTATACATTTTCAATGTTGTACAAAAATGTTTTTCATTTAAAAGTTTACAACAAGCTTCAAGTTAAATTCCTAATCTATTTCTGATCAGGTTCTTTGATAACTATTCCCTTTCCAGCTTTAACTTGAGCTTTGACAGCAGCAGTAGTAGCAGGCTCAGCATCAGCAGGCTTCTTGCCTTTGGAGTCCTTCTTCTTTAGTTCTTCAGCCTTGATTTTTTGTCTCTCAAAATAATGATAGGGCTTAGGAAAGTACTTGCTAGGCTCCACAGCTGTAGGAGGTAGCTTTCCTAACTTAGCCTTCCTTCTATACTGGACAATGGCTTCCTGCCTGATCTCATGCTTCCTCCATTCAGCTTCTGAGAACCACTTGTTCCTCTCATGTGCATTGTCTTTGGCTGCTTTCCAGGCTGTGAGAATGATGTTCCTAGAAGTAGGGCTCCACTGTTCAAAATCTGGTTTTTGCTCAGCCAGTTCCCTGAACTTCTTCTTTGACAGCCTTGTTTCTTCTTCTTTGTCCATAGCCTCTTGCATAGCAGCTGTAATAGGTTGAACAACCTTTTCCAGAATAACAGTTGGCTTTCCAGTAGTTGGGCTATACATTGTGCTTACTTCAGCATGAACCATATCAAAATCTGGAGGTGGATAGATCACCTGAGCTACTTCCTGTTGCTCTCCTCCAAGATATGCACTTTGAATACCAGATTCAGCTACATTGTCATCATCACACAGGGGAGGATAGCCCAGTGTAGCTCTGATGGAATTAGAAATCCATTTGGCATGGTCAGAACTGGCTTTGACTAACACTCTCTCCCCCTTTATGACTTCTTGGGCTACATGGTCTCTTACATCATCTTTCTGGAACCTGATTTGGCTGTCCAAATACCTTATGCCATCCTTAAAGAAAGGTCTAAGCTTGGTAAGCTGTTCAGAAATGACCTTCTGGGAATCCTTGATTGCAGTCTTGACAACAGCAAGTTCTTCTTGAAAAGCTTTATCAAATTCAGCCTTGGCAGCATCAGTAGAAGTAGATGGTTCAGCAGACTTATTCTTTAATTCAGTCACTATAGCATTGTGGGAGGCAGTTAAATTGTCATTCATTCTTAATTGATTTTCCAGCACATATCCCTGCTTCAATGCTATATCATCTACTTTGTCTTTGATCTGTTCTTGATGTTTAGCCAGGAATACCACTGCATTTCCACCCTTGTGGAAGCAATCATTCATTTCCTTCTTATTCAGGTTCATCTCAAACCTGATTGACTTGATATCTTGAGCTAAATCAAACTGTAAAGACTTGTGGCCTTCATCAATATATGTCTCTATAGCCCTCCTTTGCTCATCCAGCTTAACTTGCATTGCTACCATTAAGCTGCTGTAATCTGTTGATGGAGCTTGTTGGACTAGGGAGTGTTGAGCAACAGTTTGTAGAGCTTTCTTATAGCTCTGACTCCTTCTTTTGAATACAAAGAACTGCTTCTTCTTAGCTTGCTCAGCTTCATCATCTTCAGACTCTGAAGTACTTGCTATATTTACCCTATCCTTAGGGCTTGAGGGTTTGTCAGCTTGCACATCTAGTGCCTTCTCAGTATCTAGCCTTATAGGCTCTTCCTGAACTTCCAGTTTCTCCCCCTCAACAGCAGCACCCTTCTCTTCAGTAGCAGCATTCGTCTCTTCATCAGCAGCAGTCTTGTCCATGTCAAAGTCCTCTTGATCTAAATTCAGAAATAGATCTTCCATTGTATATTCTGGGGGTGACTGAGCAGGAGATGTACTGGGTACATTAACTACAGCAGATGTGTCTTGGAGAACAACATCTGGTGCTTGGTTTGCTTGCTGAGTTTGCTGATGAATATCAGACAAATCAGAATCTATTATAGAAAAATCTAAAGTATTGAGGTCAGAAAGTACCTCTTGGATAATGAGAGTAGCTTGCTCACTCTCCAGTGTAGAGGGTTGTTCTACAGCTGGAGGCTCCCCCTGGATGTCAGTTGGCTCTTGAGGAGCAGGTGACTTCTCTGCAGCCTCATCCTCATGATTATCAGGAGTGAAAACCACATGTTCTTCACTACCTGAGCTGCTGGAGGACTCCTGAGTCACATCAGCTATTTTCCTCTTCTTCTTTGGAGGGGAATCCTTCTTAGAAACTTGTTTCTCAGGGGTGGTCAATTCCTTTGACAGCACCCTTTCCCACCTTGAGAAGATCCTCATGTCCATCCTTCTCATGTGGTTGATTTTGCTACCTGCAACAGAGCTCATTACCTCTGGTATTGTACCGGCCAGGTAGAGACTAAGTATCCTGCCCAGATTGGGCTTCTTCAGACTTTCCTTTACTTTCTCAAACACAACCATGGACCAGTCTGTTTTGAGGTTGAAGATGATTCTAGTCATAACACTGAACATGGAGGCTGACACCCTGTCATGCCCTCCAGTCTTGCTGAGGAGTACTTTGCCCACAATTTCTGACAGAAACTTTCCTTGAGTATTCATTCCTCTCCTGTTGAATACTGATCCTATCTTTAGCTTAGGATCTAGTCCACACCAGGTAAGTGCTTCCCTGGTCTTAGATGTTGTTACTTCCTCTTGTTCCTGAACTTTAGGTAGCTGAAGTACCTTTCTCAGAGACTTGGGTGAAATCTTGACCTTGGTGCCATGCACCCTTGACTTGATTCTGTAGCCTGAGTCATCTACAGACGCTCCAGTAAGAAATTCTATAACTTCCTTCTTCCATATCTTGGTTGGTTCTGAAACCAAGAACTCCAATCCTGAATTGGTGACTAGGGTTATCACCGATTTGATTTCTTGATCACCGTCGTCGAATGCGCCACGCACCAGTTCATAGCCTTCGTTAACGTTCTCTTCCAGCTTGGGAGCCATTAGGGTTTGGAGAATTAGTCTTTAGAAAAGAGAAATGTCGACACAAGAGTTTTGGTCTCGAAACTTTTGAAAGCGTGTCGACAAACAAAGACAGAACCCTATTTATACCTTTCTTGTTTGAAGACGAACAGGCGGGATGAATTTCTAAAGATGTGTCGACACTGTCAATAAGTGTCGACACTGACTTATAATGTCTCGACACACATGTGTCGACACAAGTTTAGTCAACAGATTTTAAGTGTCGACACTTGGTTGAGTGTCGACACCGCACTACTCGACATGTAGTCGAGACTTTACTTAGAAAATTCTGAGTAAAACTTAAGTGTCGACACCGTATTGAATGTGTCGACACCTACTCGACATGTGTCGACACTAACATTCTGAAGTGTCGACACCAGCTTCCTAGATGTGTCGACACCATTTTCCTGAAGTGTCGACACTTACTATTCTGTGTCGACATAGACTTGTCTATGTGTCGACACCTTTTTACTTAGCCAATTTTTAGTTCTGTAAACTTAGTCTAAGTTTATCATACCAAGTTCAATTTTGAACCTATTGAACTTAGCTTCTTCTAAGGGCTTAGTGAACATATCAGCTATCTGATTATCAGTTCTAACATATTCAAGTGCAATATCATTTCTTTCTACATGCTCTCTAAGAAAGTGATATTTAATCTCAATATGTTTAGTTCTACTATGTGATACAGGATTGTTAGCTATTGAAATAGCACTAGTAGAATCACAGTAAAGTGGAGTTCTACTTACCTGAAATCCATAGTCTTCTAACTGATGTTGAATCCACAGAAGTTGAGCACAGCAACTTCCTGCAGCTACATATTCTGACTCAGCTGTGGAAATAGCCACACTAGTTTGCTTCTTACTGCTCCATGAAATGAGTCTTCCACCTAGGAATTGACAGGATCCAGTAGTGCTCTTTCTATCTTCTTTGCATCCTGCAAAGTCTGCATCTGAATAGCCTGTTAGATCAAAATCTCCATTCCTAGGGTACCAGAGGCCTAGATAGGGAGTGCCCTTTAGATATCTCAAGATTCTCTTGACTGCAGTCAAGTGAGATTCTTTGGGGCAGGCTTGATACCTGGCACAAACACATGTAGCATACATAATGTCAGGCCTACTTGCAGTCAAGTATAGTAGGGAGCCAACTATCCCTCTATACAAGGTTTCATCTACAGGTTTCCCTGCATCATCCTTGCTTAGAGACATACTTGACCCCATAGGAGTCTTCATGGTACTGGATGAATCCATACCATACTTCCTTATGAGTTCTAGGGTGAACTTGGACTGACATATGGATAGACCACTTCCAGTCTGTTTAACTTGGAGACCCAAGAAAAACTTCAGTTCTCCCATACTACTCATCTCAAATTGACTTTGCATAAGCTTTGCAAACGTTTTGCAAAGGCTACTTTCAGTAGACCCAAATATAATGTCATCTACATATATTTGGACAAGTATGACTTTGCCTCTAGATTCCCTAAGGAATAGAGTCTTATCTATTTTCCCCCTTGAGAACTTGTTCTCAATGAGGAAACTAGATAGGGTTTCATACCAAGCTCTAGGTGCTTGTTTTAACCCATATAATGCTTTCCTAAGTCTATAGACATATTGAGGTAGAGTTGGATCAACAAAACCTGCAGGCTGCTCCACATAGACTTCTTCTTTCAAATTACCATTTAGGAATGCTGACTTGACATCCATTTGGTATACCTTGAATCCTTGATAGGTTGCATAGGCCAAGAACATCCTTATGGCTTCCAGTCTGGCTACTGGAGCAAAGGTTTGATCAAAATCAATACCTTCTTCTTGCCTATATCCTTTTGCAACCAGTCTTGCTTTATTCTTGATGATAACTCCTTGTTCATCTAACTTATTCCTATAGATCCACTTTGTTCCTATCACATTGTGATCTTTAGGTTTAGGAACCAGGTACCAAACTTTGCACCTTTTGAACTGGTTAAGCTCTTCCTGCATTGCTTCAGTCCACTGTGGATCTTGTATAGCTTCTTCAAATTTCTTTGGTTCTATTTGAGACAGAAAACTTGAATATACTACAACATTCTGATTTCTGCTCCTTGTCTGAACACCTTGTCTTGGATCTCCAATTATCAGCTCTACTGGATGATCTCTTAGATGCCTGGTGGCTGGAGGCATCCTTGCTTCTGGTTGTACTTCTACAGCATCTTCATCATGTTGAGTTCCTTGTACTTCTTCAGCTCCTGGTACATGTAGTTCTCCCCCTGGACATAAGCCATCTTCTTCTACTTGCTGTCTTGCAGCAGGTACATCTTCTATGGTTAGCTTGTCCATCTTCTTAGTAAGACCTGTGGGGCTGCACACACTACTAGACAACTCATTGTTAATTAGTTGTGTTTCATCAAAAACTACATGCACAGACTCCTCTACAACTTGTGTAGTCAAGTTGTAGACTCTATAAGCCTTACTATTATTGTTGTACCCAACAAACACTCCCTCTTGGGACTTGGCAGCAAACTTAGTTAGGTAAGACTTTCCATTGTTAAGTATGTAGCATTTACAACCAAAGATCCTAAAGTAGGATAAATTTGGTTTCCTGCCTTTCACAACTTCATAGGGGGTCTTATTTAACCTTTTAGTGATGGTAGCCCTATTTATCACATGGCATGCAGTGTTAACTGCTTCAGCCCAGAAATACTCTGGCAGTGATGAATCACTTAATAGGGTTCTACCAGCCTCTATCAAGGTCCTATTTTTCCTTTCAGCAATGCCATTTTGCTGAGGTGTTCTAGGTGAAGAGAATTCATGAAATATCCCATAGTCTTCACACAGCTTTGTCATGCTTTCAGACTGAAACTCAGTACCATGGTCACTTCTAATTTTGACCACTATACAGTTCAATTCATTCTGAATTTGCTTAACAAAACTATAGAAGACACTAGGTGTTTCAGATTTCTGCTTTAAGAAGAACACCCAGGAAAACCTTGAGTAGTCATCAACAACTACAAAGGTGTAGACCTTCCTACCTAAGCTGTGAACTGGCATTGGACCAAATAGATCCATATGCAAGAGGTATAAACACCTCACAGCATCTTTGTTGTCTAAGCTTCTAAAGGTGGATTTAGTCTGCTTGCCCTTTTGACAAGCTGAGCAAATGTCATCTTGACACACTTAACTTGAGGACCATTCCTCACTAACTCTTTGCTAAAGAGTTTGCTAATAGTCTTATAGTTAAGATGAGCTAGCCTCTTGTGCCACTTGACACAATGAGAGACTGTCTCATCAGCTACAAGACAAACAGGAGAACCATTGTTCTCAATCATGATGTCTAGACAATAGACATTCCTCTTTCTATATCCTGTCAAAATGATCTCTTGATCACTTGACCTCTTGATATGACAACCATTTTTAACAAATGAGATGTCATACCCTACATCACTTAACTGACTTATACTAATAAGGTTGTGTTTCAACCCTTTAACATAAGCCACTTGAGTAATGGTAACAAGGTTTGAAGAAATGTTACCAAACCCTTTGATGATTCCTTTTTCAGAACCACAAAAGGTCACTTTAGGACCATTTTTGATTGGAATATAGTCCTTCAGTAGTCCCCTTGTTCCAGTCATATGTCTGGAACATCCACTATCCAAGTACCATGTTGGGGTATGGCCACTTGGATTCACCTGCAAAACAAATTAATGAACCTTAGAACCCAAAGTAAACTTGGGTCCTTGGTGATTGTTAGTTTGCAACTTGACATAGCTACCTGCTGGCTTTCCACCAGGTAACTTGCTACTCAACTTGGCACTGACATTGTGCCAACAATCCAAGGCAAAGTGGCCAACCTTGCCACAACACCAGCATTCAAACTTGTTGTACCTTTGCTTAGGTACAACCTTTGCTGTTTTGACTACAGCAGGCTTGTTGAATGTTGGGGCTTTGCCCTTGGACTTGGACTGATCCTGAACAGTCCTAGCTGGTTTAATAAAACCCAATCCAGCCTTTCCTTTATGATGAACAAATTCATCAATCAAGGGTAGCACTGATTTAGGTTTTGAAAACCTAGCAACTAGCTCTTTTTCCTTCTGGAGATGGATCTCCAGTAACTTAATTTGATCATTTTTATAAGTGATAGTTCCCATCTGAATCACAGTAATGTGTTTCAGCCTGGCTACCTCATTGAGCTTTTGATCAAATTCCTTCTCAAAGTCTGTTGCAGCTGCCTTTAGATCAGCAATTTCCTTTGCCTGACTTTTGGCAAGGGACTTGCTTTTCTTATAGGCTTGCAACAGTACTTTATATTCATCTAAGAGCTGATGAATATCTCCCTCAGATTCAGAAACACTTTCATCACTTGATGAAGATGAATCTGACTCTGAACTAGAACTGAAATCTGAACTTTGAGTTGGACTTTGTACCTGACTAGGTCCTGGCTGCTCCAGGATTTTGGTACTTTCAGTCAATGCCATCAGTCCTTGGCACTGACACTCTTCTTGTTCATAGATTGATTCCATGATCTGCATAAACTCTTCTTCTTCTTCAGCAAATAGCCCTATGTAGGCTTCAGCATCTGTCTCAGTGTCTGAAGAAGAAATGTCTGAAAGAGTCTTCTCATTCTTTGCAACAAAGGACTTCTCCTTCTTTCCTTTGAAGTGAGTCTTCTTTTTGTCACTGGATTCTTTTCTTCTCTCAGGACAATCTGCAATAACATGCCCCTGTCTATTGCAGCAGTAACATACTATCTTAGACCCAGTTACCTTGCTAGTCTTTGTCTTTTTCTTGTCCTTCTTTGAAGGCTTCTTCTCCTGATACTGTACTTCTTTCCCTTTGGAAAGTGAAGGTCTGGACCTCCACTGTTTCTTCTTCAGGAATTTCTGAAAATGTCTGGTGAATGCAGCAAAGTCTTCATCACTTTCACTGCTTGTAGACTTTGTGCTCACAGACTCATCTGATTCTGATTCAACTACCTCTGGAGGAGGAGTTGATGACTTAGTCCTTCCCTTTCTAGGTACTTCTGTCTTGAAGGCAACAGTCCTTTCCCTGTGCTCAGTCCTTGTTGACTTTTCCTCCTCTTTTCTCACAGACAGCTGCATCTCATAAGACAACAACTTGCCAAATAGTGTGGGAGGAGGAATTTCTCCCAACTTTGCCATTTCTCTGATGGCACAGATCTTGGTGTCCCAATCTTTGGTTAGGGACCTTAAGAACTTATCATTCAATTCATAGTTAGTGAACTCTCTTCCATAGGACATGAGTTCATTAACAATTCTGTAGAACTTTTTGTAGCATTCAGTGATGCTATCTCCTCTTCCTTGCCTAAAGCTCTCATACTCTTGATTAAGCAAGGACTTTCTATCTTGCCTTACTTCTTCAGAACCTTCCATATAGACTATAAGAGTGTCCCACATCTCTTTTGCTGTCTTACAGTGAATTAAGTTCTGGAAGGTGGCATCATCAATGGCACTTACTATAATGTTTTGTGCCCTTTTGTCCATAGTGGCTAGGACAATTTCATCCTTGGTCATCTCAGAGAAATCCTTTGGAGTCCTCTGATTTGCATCCAGTACTGAAATCTTCATGGCACATAAGGCCCTTCCTTAACTGTTATGTAGATTCTTGGGTCTGAGGCCTCCATAAATAGCCTAACCCTTTCTTTCCAGATTCCAAAAATCTCCTTCCTGCATATGGGTAACTTCATGGAACCCAACTCTTTGTGATTCTCATAAGAACCCATGTTTCTTGAAGTTCTTGAATTTCTTGAATCTGTTATCTGACTTAGACTGTTTCTGCCAAACATGATCTCCTTAGACTGTTAGTCCTTGTTTTGAGGAACCTCCCTCTGATACCACTTGAAAGATATGGTACCTAAACACCTAGGGGGGGGGGTGAATAGGTGACCTAAACCTTTTTAAAACTTTGTTGGCAGCACAACAGTTATTTCACAGATTACTACAGCTAACAGCAATTACAGAAATCAAACAGTCAATCCACAGCACAGCAGACACACTAATTTATAGTGGTTCCCCAATCTTTGGGTACATCCACTTTCCCCCTTCGCCTATCTAGCAGTGTACTAGATTCGGCCAACCTTCTCCACTATCTCAGAACCCAACAAGGTTCCTACACCTCAGGCCCAAAGCCTTACACTCAGCCACAAAGGCCTACACTCAGCCACCCAGGCCTACACTCAGCCAATTAAGGCCTACACTCAGAGTTCTTCAACTCCTACACTCAGGCAATCAAGCCCTACCCTCAGCCTTTATAATATAGGCTTACAATTCTCTCAGATCCAATGGATCCTACAAGTTAAAATAGAAATACAATTGCTAACTCTACAACTCAGAAAATAAGAGAGGAGTTGAGAGTTTCTTGAAGAGTTCTTGGAAGAACTCAGTTAGATCCAAACTGACTTAGCTTCCTTCAAAGCTTCTTGAGTTAGAACTGAATTAGTCTGAATCTTCTGCAGTTGTTCCTTGACCTCTGCTTCTTGAGATCCAGATGTTTCTGAATCCTTCTTCTCAGCCTTAGTTCCAAAGACTGAATTCTTGATTGGAGCTCTCTCTCTCCAACTTCTTAGATCTGCAGTTGGACTGACAGATCTTCTTGTGTTGATCCTCTGTGTATCACTTCTTGATTTAATCTGATCAACTACTTTAAGTATTCTCTCAAGCTGTAACTCTTGTTTCTCAATCACAACCACCGTTTCTGTAAACTATGGATGCCTATTTATAGGCTTCCTTCATGGATAACCGGCTGGTCCGGTTCATAACAAACTTCTGATTTCTCTGACAGTTGCTGTAGACCGGCTGGATCGGCAGCTGTCATGTCAACCAGTCACTTCTTGAAATTCTCTAACTGTCAGATAGTGTCGAGACTTTCTGTCCTTAAGTGTCGACACTTATAGACTAAGTGTCGACACATGTTGTGTAAGTGTCGACACAAGTCTACAAGGTGTTCGACACAATTCCTTGTATGTCTCGACACAGATTCTTCTGCATGTGTCGACACTGAAATTGAGTGTCGACACAAATACTTGTACTTCATTCTTTAACTGTATTCTTCTAAGTGTCGACACATCTCCTTTGTGTCGACACATCTTCACGTGTTGAAACTGTCAAGTGTCGACACTGCTTCTTGGTGTCGACACAAGTCTTCACTTTTGTTTCTTCAGCTGAGTGTCGACACATTCCTTTAGTGTCGACACTTGTACTTAGAATATTTTGTAATTTTTCTGTTCTTTGCTAAGTGTCGACACAGCTCCTTGTGTCGACACTTTCTTCAAGTGTAGAGTCTTCAATTAAGTGTCGACACATTGTGCTGAGTGTCGACACTTTCTTCAAGTGTTGACTCTCCTGGTTGTGTGTCGACACATTGTGCTGAGTGTCGACACTTCCTTCAAATACTGACTCTTCAGCATAGTGTCGACACATTGTGTTGAGTGTCGACACTTACTTCAAATACTGACTCTTCAGCATAGTGTCGACACATTGTGTTGAGTGTCGACACTTTTACTTAGACTCTGCAGACTTTTGCTGAGTGTCGACACAGCTCCAAGTGTCGACACTTTCTGGTGTAGACACAGCTCTTCTAGGTGTCGACACTTCTGCTAAGTGTCGACACAGCTTTTCTGCATACTTCTTCACTGAGTGTCGATACAGCTCCAAGTGTCGACACTTTCTGTCTGGTGTCGACTCTTCTTCTCAGGTGTCGACACAATGACTCCAAGTGTCGACACTGCTTGTCTGGGTGTCGACACAAGCTTTCTCAAGTGTCGACACTTTCCCTCTGGGTGTCGACACATGGACTTAGAAACTTTTAGCTTCAGTCTAGTGAATACCTAACCTGCACAAGTAACTCAAACACACATCAAATACATTATGATGTATATCATTGAGTTAGGTGAGGCTTCTTCAAATCAGGTACATTTGACCAATGTACCCAACACTCATACTACATAATATGCCCTGTAATACTTCTTTATGCTCATGAGTGTAGTGTTCGTGCTTCGGCCAAGACGTGCCGATGACATATCGGTGTGTGAATGGCATGATGCTAAACACTAAAGCAGACAAGGGAAAGGTTGCCCAACCATTTGTCAAGCAACCTGGCTCTGATACCAACTGTCACAACCCGCGTTTTCTCAACAGTAAAATCGTATTAGAGTAAGAGAAAACACGTGCTGTGATGCCACGTCGTGCAGGGGATAACTGCACACGCTCAGGCAAAACTCCAGACATTAGATTTTAAGGAAAATTGTTGATTTAATATGAAAGAAAATAAGTTACGATGAATGGTCGTATCCCTCGGCCTGGTGGATCAGCTAGTCCTCAGTTAAAACTATATTTATACGCAGCAGAAAATACTTGGGTTCAATTAAATTGGCACCCTAAATGAGCATAAGTGTCCCCGGGGGACAACTTATACGTGCATGACTCTAAGGTGAATATAATAGGTATGAAAATAGTGTTTTACGTTGAGGAAAAGTAGTGTCTTTGATTTTGAAACATGTTATGCATGAGGTACATATAATAATACTTTTAGGTTTAAAAATATCTAACATGCAGCCTAGCATAAATCCTTCCCAGAAGCAAGTAACCAACCACATAAAGGCAAAATTAGCAGTTTAATTTCATATCCAGCATCACAAGAAGCCACCAGTGGGCGTCAACAACCTGACACGAACCCACCGGCGAGTATATATGTCTATACAGAAGAGTAAGGAACTACCTCGCAACCAAATGGGGATCAACCAACTCAACAACCCTTGAGGCCACCAACAACCCCTCCAAAAGAACTAGCCGCTGAACTGGCTACAACCTGGACCTGAGGCATTCAAGAAAAGAACACCTCAGCAAGGAACAATCAAAAGTAAAAAGAGCAATTGGCTAACGAGCAAATAAGAATAAGGGGTACCAACCCGGCAACAAACTGCTATAAGTAAAAGAAAAAGTGAATGGAAGAAGGAAAATAGTACTGTATAAAACACCGTAGAGCACACCAAGTGCGAGCAATAAAATCAATGTGCCTTACCAAGAGAGAGCCTGCAACAGCACCAAGACATATTCATATGCCAAAAGAAAAGAAGCACAAACAGGAAAGGGACTAACAGTCCTAACACGTGGGTAAGTGGCAGTGGTCAAACATGGGTCTGAATGCATAACCAGAATCAGACCCAAAAAAGGCTAAGGGGTCAAACAGTGGCAGCCTTAGGGTCCCACACACACCAACCCAAACTGGGGCAAAAGGCGGTGGCCACAGCTCTCCACATAAAACCACCCCTCTAGAGGCCTCCAAAACTCCACCACCTGCCACGACCCAAGAGTCGGCATGCAGAAATTAGCCGAACACCCAAAGCCCCCCTAGGGAAAAAGTCACTCTAACAATCCTAAGAAACACACGAACCCAAGACAAAACGTCGGGTCCCACCGACGCGGCCTTGCACGCCTAACCCGAACCAACCCCGAGTCTACCTGACCCCAAACCAAGCGCAGCACCAGTGTCGACATGATTTGTCGACACCACGACAAGCCGGTGTCGACACAAGGTGTCGACACAACCATAGCAGTGTAGACACCAAGTGTCGACACCACAGCGGTCGGTGTCGACACAGGGTGTTGACACTGCCACGGCGGGTGTCGACACCAAGTGTCGACACCACTGCAGCCGGTGTCGACACATGGTGTCGACACTGCTGCGCTGCTAGTGTCGACACCAAGTGTCGACACCACTGCATGCCTGTGTCGACACATGGTGTCGAAACTGCCGCTGCTGGTGTTGACACCAAGTGTCGACACCACTGCAGCCGGTGTCGACACATGGTGTCGACACATGGTGTCGACACATGGTGTCGACACTGCTGCAGCTGGTGTCGACACCAAGTGTCGACACCACGACTGGCCGGTGTCGACACTAAGTGTCGACACCAAGACTGACCGGTGTCGACACAGCAGTGTCGACACCCCCCCACTGGCTACAGGAGCCAGATCCAAAAAATGACCAAACACGAGAACGGGGGATCCTCTCTCTTTCTCGAGTAAAACCTCCATCGGCAATGGTAACTACTCGACCTAGACCGCACCAAAACTGCTCCTAATAGACGCATTCCCTCAGGAAAACTGAGATTTAACTAGACCTTTCTACACTAACCACGACATGATCGGGAACAAGCCCTAGCTTACACCTCAGATCTAAACAAAAGAGATAAAAGATTAAATCAAAAGAAGACAAAGATCAACTATGGCAAGGATGAGGGTACATCACTTGCCTCAATACCAGGAACTTGGTCAGCGGCCTCCCCCGCTTGCGGATTTGGCCGCAGGGCAGCAAGCTGAGGAGTAGAAAGAAGGCAGATCCCGGCGGGGGCAGTCCAGATCCACCCTCGGAACCGAAATCCGACCGCTAAATCTCCAGGAAAACGGCGTCCGAATGCTAGGGTAGTCCGATGGTTCTCTCCCTCTCGCACAGGCGACGGCTTCTTCCAAACGGAGAAACAGGAAAAGAACAAAAAGGAACCCAGCCCTAATCTGACCCAAGACTATATATATATATCAGCAGTAATAATAATAAACAACAATACATAATAATAATTATTTACTCTCAACATCAAAACAACACGAAACCTGAAACTTCTCGGAAAAAGACGAAATTTACGCCGCAGCTAAAAAACCACGCTACGAACGCAACTACGAAGTCGAAATTAGCATTCAACAAACAAAACCCGGGAAATCACCACCCGAAGTCAAAACACAAGCATTCCCGAAGAGGCCCAACCGAGTCATCAAACGGACTCCGGCTAGCTGGGGAATCTTGCTAACAGGCTACAAACAGGCTATACAGGGAACCCTAAGAGCTAAGACCACGCTCTACAACGGCAAAAAGCCGGAAATACGCCATCGTAACGCCAGCCAAAGATCAAACAAAACGCAGAAAAACCGGGGGCGTTACAGCAAGGATCCTAAAAAGAAAAAGGAGGATGCCCCGCAAAATATGGCGAACATATTGGCTGATGCCTCAGATCCCAAGTCCTTCGTGGCTATGATCGGGAGCAGTCACCGCAGTTCGTCCTCTGAGTGGTGGCTTGATAGCGGTGCTACCTGTCATGTGACGAATGACAGAGGGTTACTTGCTGAGGTCAAGGCGGTCCAGGAGAAGGTGGAGAACTGCAATGGAGGAGAGACCGAGGTGACCCATGATGGGACAGCCGAGCTGGTCCTCTCATCAGGTAAAACTTTTTTCTGCATAATCTTAAAGTAGTGTCATCTTTAACTAAAAATTTGATTTCAATGAGTCTGTTAGATAGGGCTGGGATGTCCTTCACAACTCAAAACGGTAGAATGACCTTAACGGTAAATTCACATTATTTTGGGTGTGCGTATCTGATCAACGGAATGTATAGACTTTGTTTAAACAACGATAACATTAACCAAATAAGTTCAAACCTTATTGATCCTAAGTTGTTACATAACAGACTTGGACACGTGAACTATAAGAAAATGCTATATCTAGCGAAGAGTCATAACATTCCCTTAGATCTGTCGATTCGATTTGACAAGTGCGAGGTGTGTGCTCAAACCAAAATCACTAGAAAGCCATTCAAATCGGTTTCTAGGAGCACGAAACTTCTTGAGTTGATACATTCATACCTCTGTGATTTTCGTAGCCACGTCACTAGAGGGGGAAAGAAGTATCTGATTACATTCATAGACGATTTTGCAAGATATTGTCATGTGTATGTGTTAAAATCAAAAGACGAAGCCTTTGAGACGTTTAAGACCTTTAAATCTCATGTAGAAAATCAGTTGAACCTGAAAATTAAGAGATTTAGAAGTGATCGAGGAGGAGAATATACTGTTTATGGGTTCAAGAAATTCTGTGCCTCTAAGGGAATAATTCTTGAAACCACAGCTCCTTACTCACCCCAGTCAAATGGTGTTGCCGAGCGTAAGAATAGAACTTTGACAGAAATGTTGAACTCTATGATCCTAACAGCTGGCATGCCTAATTCCTTTTGGAGAGAAGCAGTTCATGCTACAAATCACATTCTGAATAGAGCGCCTCATTCTCAGCTCACTGCTACCCCATATGAGTTGTAGCATGGTCATCCTTATAGATACGATACTCTAAAGACTTGGGGTTGTATTGCTTATGTGCGTATACAAGACCTTAAGAGGCCTAAGGTGGGACCTAGGACGACAACATGCGTCTATCTAGGTAGTGCAGAAGATAGTACAGCCGACAGATTTCTCGATCTATCCACGAATATCGTGATAGAGTCTAGAGACGCCATATTCTTTGAAGATAAGTTTGTCAAGGATCTTGGGTTGTCTGTTTCCGGGTCTAATGATATGATTTCAGAATCTATCGTAGAACCTATAGCTGGCCCTTCTGACACTGCTCCCCAACCTCTAGAGGTGGAAACTGTTCCACTTAGAGCATCTACAAGAGAGAGAATCCCTAAGGACTTTGGTGAGAATTTCGTCACCTACCACTTAGAGGATGATCCATTCTCCTACCAGGAGGCAATACGATCTAGAGATTCGTTGATGTGGGCAGAAGCCATTGATGATGAGATGGACTCACTGTTACTTAACAATACTTGGCATCTAGTCGACTTGCCGAAAGGCGCTAAAGTCCTAGGATGCAAGTGGGTGTTGAAGAAGAAACTACATAGTGATGGGTCTATATCCAGGTATAAAGCGCGTCTCGTAGCTAAAGGTTATAAACAACAGGGGGGAATAGACTACTTTGATGTTTATTCACCTATGTATCACATGTCGACTATCAGGATTCTTCTGGTCTTAGCATCTATCGAGAACTTTATAGTTCATCCGATGGATGTGAAAACAACCTTCTTAAATGGAGAGCTTGATGAAGAGATCTACATGGCACAACCTGAAGGTTATGTGCAGAAATATCTAAAAGATAAAGTGTGCAAATTGGATAAATCAATCTATGGATTTAAACAAACGCCTAAGATGTGGCACATGAAATTTGACCAGGTGGTAAAGAGCGTCGGATTTCAGTCCAGTATCTCAGACAAATGCCTTTATCACCGCTCATTGTCGAATCTGACAGTCATCATATACTTATATGTCGATGTCATGTTGATTTTGGGGTCTAATCTTGCTGTAGTTAGGGATATTAAATCCACTCTGGCAGAAGTTTTTGACATGAAGGACCTTGGTCCTATGGATACCCTATTAGGTATGAAGGTTAGAGTTGACAAGGGTCGAGTTACTCTTAGTCAGGCTCATTATATTGAGCAACTTCTTTCTACCTTGGGATATGATAACTGTAGGCCGATTGAGACGTCATTTGATCATAATATGAAGTTGAGTCCTAATGTAGAGACCAGCATTGATAAAGTCAAATATTCTAAAATAATTGGTATTCTCATGTATGCCACAAGTTGTACTACACCAGACATTGTTTTTTCGGTTAGCATGCTGAGTCGTTTTACCAATAATCCATGCAAAGAGCATTGTGAAGCCCTAGAAAGGATGTTGAGGTTCCTGAAAGGTACTAAAGATCATGCTCTGTGCTACACTGGTTACCCACTTTCTGTGGAGGGACATTCTGATGCGTCGTGGTGTTCAGAAGTTGGGAAAAGCAAGTCCACCAGTGGATATATATTCACTTTTGGTGGAGCTACTATCATTTGGAAATCCAAAAGACAGACTTGTATAGCATTGTCGTCTATGGAAGCCGAGTTGTTTGCCTTAGCCTTGGCCGGTGAAGAGGCAGATTGGATCAGGAATTTGATTCTAGACATTCCATTGTCTAAGTTATAAGTCAACTCGTTGAGCTTGTATTGTGATAATCAAGCAGTAGTTCAAGTCGTTAAGAATACCCTCTATAATACTAAGAGGAGACATGTACGACTGAGACATGCCTTGTTGAATTATCTGAAAGAACAAAGAATTATCACTTTGATCGATGTACGTTCAAAGGATAACCTGGCTGATCCATTGATGAAAGGAATGCCAAAAGACCGTCTAATCAAAACTATGGGGGAAATGGGACTAAAGGCGATTTAGTTCGGCCTTAGTTCAGCAATAGGTGATTCAGTTCAGTCTTTGTCCGAAAGATTTGATTATTCCAATTTTCTTTGTCAAAACAAGCATGTTGTGTTCCGTTGATGCTCTTGGTTGTTGAGCTCGGATCTGGTAAGTTGTTTCATTCCAAACTTGATGCTAACAACTTCACCTAGATTCGGCTTTTGCCTTGGAGGAGTGTTTATTCCAAACTTGATAACATAATATGACTTGATCTTGTCTCTTCTTCTGGAGATTGGTTCCATTCCAAACTTGATGAGTTCCAATTAACTTTAGAAGGGCAGTAACCGTGACATTCCATATAGGATCATAGATATAGCTGCGGTGTCCAGAAGTCTGAAATCGTTTCAGTTGAAACAGATATCAGGTTCTGAGGTAAAACTATAATACTCTGTGAACGTGTCCTTCCAGCCAAATTAATATTATAAATATTAAGTTCTTTTTTGTAAGAACTAGATATTTTTGCAAATTTGCAAAGGTTAAAATTCATTCTGAAATGAAATTCTCTATTGAAATTGCAGGGGTTGCTGAGATAGGAGGAGCACTGGTTGAACAGAAGTAGCAAAAGATAAACTAAAACACTCTAAAACTCATCATCCAAAAGATCATCAGACGTTTGGGCCTGTGTCTTGTTGTACCTGAGACTATTCTGTGTTGCAGCTCAGTATCGTTTTACTATGCGTGCTTACTATTCTGTGCTCAAGTCTAATTTGTTTGAAACAGGTGCTGGACACGGTTGTGTTTGATTCACAGTTAGTTGAGCTTTGCACAAACCACCCTCTATCCGAAGTCTGGGTTCACGGCGGACATAGGAGGAGATTGTTAGGTTTATTTAATAATATGTCCGCACGTGTCGAGGCCGGCTCAGAATAGGTTAACGGGTTCGTGTCATACTAGGGTCATGCTCTACGCTGGAAGTACTATATATACCCTATTCCATACTTAGATAGGGTATAGTAGAATACTTTAAGCGGAGTTCCCTTCTACATTTTTTTATATCTGAGACATCTTAAATATCATTTTGCGTGCAAAAATAAATCTCATTTGTTCTAGATGTCGCGCAAAATGACATTGACATGTCTCGGACATAGGTCCGTCCGGAGCCCGGGCTCAATAAAAATGCATGAAAAAGAGGCGGGTTCCTTGCAACGATTCGCTCTGCTTGGCTGTGCAGGAGACAAAATATTATTGTCTGTGAGTCCTCCACCAATGAAAACAAGGAAAACCGTAGGGCCCGTGGTGCACAAGTTTACTGTGCACCGCAAGACCCATAAAACATGGCATTTCAGGCATATTTCATTAGCCTAGGAGGCCAGCTGGTGTTCGGGACCTCGATTAAAATATTTTGGTACAACACTGATCGCCTCATCCAACGTGACTACGATTTCATGAGTGTATTGACCCATTTCATCGAATATGTTGCATGCATGTGCCAAGATAATCCTTCTCAAGTCAACCACTATTCGGTCATGCAACAATCCAACAACCGCACAAACCAAAAATAAACATTCTATGTAGAGATTCCAGGAAGGGTAACTAACCCCAATAAGGGCTCACTACGAGACAACCTGTTGGGTTTTCTATATAGCTCAAAACTGTAAGCACATCTAATGTGCGTAGTAGAAAATAATATAAGATAACCCTAAAGAGTATAAGGATCTTGTGATTTCATGAATCAAGAAATAAACATGTACAATAAAAGTAATGTACATGTTGCGGCCAAACTCAACGTCCCGGTCGGGCCGGAATTCTTGGACTGTCTTAGCTCACGGAACGGTCGAGCGCGCACACAGTCAATAATAATAGAAAGTTGACAAGGTAATTTTTTTGACGTGGAAAACCTCGGAAAGAGGTGAAAAACCACGTGGTCGGATCTGTGTCAACCAAACCTAGATCTGAGTGCTGTTACAAGGCTTTTTCAAGAACTCGAGTGCGACATGCCGCCTCTTGTTACAATTATTGGGGAGAGAGAGAGCCTGGGTGTGACAGGACACCACTCCCAAGGCTAATTGTTTATTTGAGTGTTGCGGGGAGCGATGCGCTCGTTGTATTCTGGAGTCTTCTAACAATTTCTGGAGGCGGGAGCAGCTTGCTTTACACGTTCTGATGATTGGAGCTTTGAGGCTCAGAGGCGTGCTTAGCATGTTTTACCCTCTGCTTCTTGTCTCTGATTGTCTTTTGGAGATGCGTGATTTGGTTGTATTGTTGGTGGATGGAGTGCTTGTTCTGGACCGCGTGGTACGCTTATTAGTAAAGAGCGCACTGTGAGTTTGCTGGAGGAGAGCGCGCTAGGTGCTTGTTGGAGGAGGGCACGCGAAGCGCTATATGATCTTGGGCGCATAGAGCGCTTGTTAGTAAAGAGAGCGCGTCGGGCGCTTGTAGGAGGAGAGCGCGCATGGTGCTTGTTGGAGGAGAACGCGCAGGGCGCTTGCCCGAGGAGAGCGTGTTGGGATCTTGTTGGAGAAAGGTGCGTGAAGCGTTGGGGGAAGAGAACCATGTAAGGTGTAACGACCCTAGACGATACAACGTGACAACGTCACGGCTCCGCTCTAGGTGACGCTACCGGGCTGCAGCCCAAGCACCCCTACCCCTCTCCAGCCCACTGGCGGGTTGTTGGTGGCCACAGCCTCCCTTTGATGAGAGAACTCGACAATTAAGCTGGGTCGTACGGGGACTTCCCAGGAGGTCACCCATCTCAGTACTACTCTCGCCCAAGCACGCTTAACTATGGAGTTCCTTCAGACCTAGGCCGAACATGGCTTGTGACACGCCCGTGTTCAAGGCCGTGTGCCTCAATCAACGCCGAAACCGTTGCACCCAAAACAGGACACGGGATCTGGACACGCCCGTATCAAACTGAACACGCATGTGTCACTCAGTACATGTCCGTGTTGCTGGGCGTGTTCCTCCATCGACACAGGACCAAACAAAACCCGAGAAGAACACGGGCACTCGACATGCCCTTGTCTCATTTGACACGCCCGTGTCAAACCCGAACACACCTGGGCTCCAGGCCGTGTTGCTCCCCCGACATGGCTCGGCTAACAAACCGAGCAGGACACAGCCTGAGACAATGAAGCCACGAGAGGGTGGGGTCTAGCAAGGGTTCTTAGAATTAGTTTGTGTGTGAGACGGAATCCTGACGTGCGAAGTCAGAGTTTGTAGGCAAGCCTGGGTCTAAGACCCACGAGCAGTTGGGGCCTTGGCAAGATTTCCGTGTGGCGGCTTGTATGTCGTTAGGGGAATTGCAGTACCCTTTTGTTTGTGGCTTAACACCAATGGGGAAATTGGAAGTACCCAGATGTTATGATGATGTGCTAGTTGCATACGCAATAGGGTGCCTTGGGTTAAGCCCGGGTTTTGCATACATGCTGCATAGTAGGCCCTTTTTTATTATATGTTCAACATAAAAAACGTGTTTGTTGTTTGAGACATCCAAACCTGTTCTTTTAGAGCTTTACATGTTTATGTATATGGTATATGAAGTGCTGACTTGCAGGTTGGAGGGGTACCCCGGGGTCCGTTAGAGGCGGCCGGGAGGAGTTGTGTTGGTTACATAGTTTGAGGTCAGCCTTTGCTGACCCACGTTACCACCAATTTTTACAGGGCAAGGATCGCAAGCAGGAGCTAGCTCGCCGGCCAAAAAGGCCTAAGCCTCATGAAGTGTTAGAAGGTTTGTACTAGCTCAATTTTGTATGTTTGATGCTCTTGATTACCGGTTTGCATGCCGAGATAATCTAGGGGTGCTTATGCACATTGATGATTGTTGTTATGGTTTGTGTTTAGACTCTCTATTGTTGCTAGGCCTTAAGGCCATTTTGATACTCTTATATATGTGGATAGCTTCTGGTCTTGTTTACTGTTTTCGCTGTTGTTTGATTTTGAGTTTTGAGATTTGGTAGTTAATATCATCTTTTAATGCTAAAGCTGTGACGTCTGTATGTTATGGGGCCCCGGCCGGACCCATGTTATACGGTCATTACAGGGGAGGTGTTACACAAGAGAGCAACGTGTGTGATATCACGCATGATCATGCAGGGGAGAGACAGGCGCAAGAATGCGCAAGAGAGGCAGCACGCGCGAGAGCCCGCAAGGGAGAAATGCGCGAGAGAGCGCACAAGCAGGCGGTGCGTGCCGGAGCGCACAAGGGAGAAATGCACGGGAGAGAGCGCAACGAAGTGGCATGCGCACGAGCGCAAAAGGGAGAAATATGCGCAATAGAGTTCAAGGGGGCAGCGCATGCGGGAGAGAGCAAAAGAAAAATGCGGGAGAGAGCGCACAAGGAGGCGGCGCGCGCGGGAGCGCGCAAGGGAGAAATGTGCCCGAGAGCGCGCAATGAGGCGGCGCGCGCGGGAGCGCTTAAGTTAGAAATGCGCGCAAGAGAGAGACAGGTGCAAGAATGTGTGAGAGAGAGGCGGAGCGCGCGGGAGTCCGCACGGGAGAAATGTGCTCGAGTGCGCACAAGGAGGCGGCCCGCACGAGAGCATGTAATATAGAAATGCGCGTGAGAGCACGCAACGAGGCGGCGCGTGCAAGAGCGCGCAAGGTATAAATGCGTGCAAGAGCGCACAAGGGGGCGGCGTGCGTGGGAGCGCGCAAGGGAGAGATGTGCGTGAGAGCGCATAAGGAGGTGGTGTACGCGGGAGCACGTAATGGAGAAATGCGCGCGAGAGTGCGCAACGAGGCGGCACGTGCGGGAGCACGCAAGGGAGAAATGCGCGTGAGAGCACACAAGGAGGCGGCGTGCGCGAGAGCGCCAAGGGAGAAATGCGCGCAAGAATGCGCAACGAGGCGGCACATGCGGGAGCGCGCAAGGGAGAAATGTGCTCAAGAGCGCGCAAGGGGGCGTCGCGCACGGGAGTGCGCAAGATAAAAATGAGCGCGAGAGAGCGCGAGGTGGAGGCACACGCGGGAGCCCGCAAGAAAGATATGCGGAGGAGAGAGAAATTCCAGGCGGAGAAAATGAAGATCTTCGAAGATGAAGGAGATCTTCAAAGAATGCTTGAAGATCTTCGAAGGGGAAGAAGAAGATGAAGAACATAAGGGAGGAAGGAGAGAGAGGGAATCCGTAGGAGGATTTTTCCAAGAAGGAGAGAATCCCCATTAAAGGGGGGTCTGGGGCCCTATTTATAGGCTTCATGTGTGGTTATGGATGTTATGCGATTATCTGTAGCCCATAACCACTATGATTGCTATCAATAGACCAAAATATTATATTTATTTTTACAGGACTATACTTTTTGCCAGAGAAATTTGCCCGGGCCAAAAGTCTGTTTTCTAGTAGTGACCATTCTATTTTTGGCAACGCATTATCTCCACTACGGGAGATAATGCGGGAGGTTACGTGGGTGGTTACCCACGTAACAAACGACGGCGATCGTGGGAGCGTGATCAGACGCTGGAGACGGGCTCCCTTGGACGGCCGTCGAACTTGCCGGCATGGCGGGAGATCACTGCCAATGACCGGGACAGCGGGCGGCGGCCATGCCGGTGGCGAAAAGTGGGGAACGGCCGACAGTGGCGACGTCTGAGGATGAGAGGAGTGACAGCGGTGTCCGCCGCTGGACAAATGAGCGATGGTGGCGGCGGCCGTGGAATCAGGAAATAACGGCGACAGCCACGACGTTGGGAGACGGTGGCGATGGCGGCCACAGGATAAACTGATGACGGCGGCGGCGATCGTGGAGTCGGGAAATAACGACGGCGGCCGACGCAGTATTTTTAGATGGCGACGGCGGCCGCGGGAAAACGAACACCGACAATGACGGTTGTGGAGTTGGAAAATAACGGCGGCGGAGGCCGCGACGTTGGGAGACGGCGGCGACGTCGGTCGCAGGAGAAATAGACGACGACAGTGGCAGTCGTGGTAGCGGGTGACGGTGGTCGGAGGCGGTGGCAGGCATAGGTCAGCGGCGATGAGCGGCGGTGGCGATAGTTGTTGAATGGGAGGCCCCCATGATTCTCCTATTGTGGTGGAGATCATGGGGAGTGGGTAGTCCAGTCAAACCCATGATCTCCATAATAGAAGAAATTATGGGGGGAGTGGTTAAATGCACCCCCTATAGCTTTAAATGGGGCTTCATCCCCATCAGTACCTGAAGGGGATTGAGTCTCTACTCAACAAAGGTGCTCCAAAGGAATCTTGGACGTCTTGTGTCTAGAGTTCCGAGTGCAGAAAGTATGTCTATGGCTCTACGGGTATCCACACAAGCTTGGAGAACCCCAAGGCACTTGTCACACAAGTGTCAGGTTGGATGAAGGAAAGCCCTATAGGTCTCCACAGATTTCTAGATACGTTAATGGAGAGGTATCGATGACGAAGACGAAGCTCTGGAAACACTTTCCAAACAACGACAACGGGTCTGAAGGGCTTGTTGTACAGGAGGGTTGATCACGATCTTCTAGGGTTCAAGATTTTCGTTGGCAAGAAGATGAAGATGACTCTTCCTATCATGTTCTTGTTTTTGGATGTATCAATACACATGGTATATATACGAACCCTAGTGGAATTGTGATGGCTCACCCGCAAACCAGACTAAAAATGAACTTATGAAAAACCAGATCTGTGTCAGTTCGTCATGAACCATTCATCAAGTGGAATTCGTCAAGTGAAATTTGTCGAGTATCAGATTCGTCTGGAGCAATTCGTCGAGTATACTTGATGAATAGAAAGAACTCTCGAAGGATCCGTCGAGACCACCTCCACAAACATAACCTATCACGTCAAATTCGTCGAGTGTATTCGACGAACTCATCGAAAATACTCGACAAATTCGTCGAGAATACACGATGAATTCGTCAAGAATACTCGACGAACTGACTTATCTTTTCGATGATTTCTAGAAGGCCCCTCGAATTCATAATTCAGGTCCTTTGGCTAATCTAGTTTCAAGTCCATGTCAAAAAGTTTGGCCCTTCACTCATATCACATATGAGCAAGGCCAACACAGTCCTTTCCAAATTCTCCATAACTTTATGTGCGACCCTATAAGATCATATTGCGTTGGCAGAAAGATTATGTTTTGACTACCTCAGATCACAACAGATGAACTCTAACAGTCTCCCACTTGATCTAATAAGTCAAATAAAAGTCTTACAAACAATGAGTGGTATCTTGCAACACATCATTGCTACCCAAGCAATAAGAGTTCTGTAAGTTAAAAAGCTTATAAAATGAACAATGTATAGTGTTGTTATGTCATTTTGTCCCTTACATCTAGATGGAGTTAGAGGCATGAACCGTGCCACGCTCATGACTGCTCAATCCCTATTACCAGATATAGAATGGACTATTCGAAATTTGAGAGATCAATTAGCTCAACCTAGCATGGCCATGCATTTCTTAGTCCAATTCCATCAAGGGGCCCTTTGATGCAACTCTTGTTTCCAGGAGGACAAATCCCATATATGTCCACACGCAACCGCCCAAATGGTTCATAACGTACCCAATAACTACCGTTATCATCCATCTTTCTCAAGCCTAGACTTTAGATGACATTAAAATACGCTCTTTGTCACTCGATGAATGTTGTGACCTCAAGTCAAACAACCACAAACACCATTGCCACTTGAGACCTACACATGACACGATGTCAAAACAATCCACAAAGTAGTCTTAGGGTGGGTATGTCTAGTACAACTTCTTCATGACAAATACCCTTGTGATGAATTGATATCACAGTATCATGACCTGTGAGAACCGGTCATCAGTCAATGCACATAGTGGTCTCAATGTATCATCATTGTCCTCATTTCTAAGATGACACCTTGACTAGGGACAATTTAAGAATGAACTTTCTAATTAACATTTGTCCTCACATTCAATTCACGCAATTGAATATCCTATGAAACGAACATTCTAAGGTTATTTAGTATGTTAATAGCCACATTAGAGTATAACAAAAGAATATAATAAAAAACATGTCATAAATATAAAATAAAAATACTGTAAAATATTCATCAAATGAATTACAACAACCAAAAAACACACAATTCACAAGACTCTCTCTAGAGTTGATCATTCAAGTATCTAATATCTATTGATCTAGTATGACAATCATGCTTTCTCTGTTCAAGAGGCTTTGTTAGTAGATCCTCAATATTTTCTCTAGTCAAAACTCTTCAAATGTTCACTACTCCTCGATCGACAATCTCACGAATAAGATGGAACCTCCTAAGTATGTGCTTGGAGCGCTAATGAGATTTAGGTTCTGAAGCAAGAACAATTGCATCATTATTGTCACAGTAGAGAACAACGAGATCAATAATGCTAGGAACTACATCGAGCTCATTGATGAATTTACTAATCCATACAACCTCCTTCGCCGTATTTGCAGCAGTGATATACAGTCTCAGTTGTAGAATCAACAACTATCTCTTTCTCGGAACTCTTCCAGCTAACAACTCCTCCATTTAGGCAAAGTACGAAACCTGACTGAGACTATGAGTCATCCCTATCAGTCTAGAAGCTAGCATCTGTTTAACTCTTTACAATGAGCTCTTTCTCTCTACCATACACCAAGAACATGTCTTTAGTCCTTCTCAAGTCCTTTAGGATGTTCTTAACGGCTATCTAGTGACCATCACCGGGATCAGATTGATACCTGCTATTCATGCTTAAGATATATGAGACATATGGTCGAGTATATTATACAACCTCGGGCTCGCGAGAGGCCCCCAAGATGCGAACGGCAAAAACGGGCAAGAGGAACTGACAGGTGAGTGGGACCATGTGGTCCACTCGCAGGAGGCAAGACGAGCGATCTCTACAATGGGCGAGACGCCCCTTTTTGGAATGCGAGTAGGACTTTATCAGCGAGAGGGCCCCGTGACGAAGGATGCCTGCGAGATGGCCAGGAGGGCTCGTCTCGCCGAGGGATGTTTCCCTACTCGCCATACAGAGAGAGGACAATTTTAACGATTCTATACCCATGGGGGATTTTACTCTTCTACCCCGGGTAATTTTTCTCCTTTTCCCTTGGTGGTCTGCATATAACTCCTCAGAACAGTGGAGTTTGGCTGTTGGCATACCCAACCAGGGGTACTTTGGTAATTCCAGTCCAGCTTAGTGTGGTTATTTACAGATCCAACTCAGAAAACTATAAATATGCCCATATGGGTTCTTTAGAAGCACCTTTTTTTGGAAGACTTAAGAGGATTTATCTGTGCTTTCTGAGGAGCTCCAAGCCCAACTTTTGGCATTGGAGGGAAAGCTCTCAGAGATCTTCCGGGTAAGCGGCGGGACCTCCATACTGAGGTTTTGGGCCGATTTCTAGTCCTTCACGACCAGTCGGAGGTTAGAGCTTGGGACGAGTAGGTGTAGGCTACGCCCCTATTTTTCAAACTTTTGTCGAAGTCAAATTTTGGCTTCAACAGTTCTGGTGCGGTGAGCATGGAAGGTAGCTGATACAAGAAAGTTTTGAGTTCAGTCCGATGGCAGGAGGTGAAGGTGAAGGATCTGGTTCAGGAGGTTCCCCCTCCCGGGGAAAGGAGGCGATAAGGAAGATACTAGAAGTCTTCAGGCGAGAGGTCTTGCAGAGCATCAGCTTGGCCTTCTCTGCAAGGAGCGAGTGGGCAACGCCTCAAGTCCTAGTGGAGGCGGTCCCGCTCTTGGGCGAGAACGCTCCTGGGCATCACCCTGGGAAGGAGGTTCCAGAGGAGGTTGGCGAGAGGGACGTGGCTGCACGAGAGCTCTTCCCAGGCCAACATCCCAGGAAGGAGATTCCGACAGAAGTTGGCAAGCGGGATGCAGCTGTGCGAGAGCTCTTCCCTGGGCATGGTCTCGTGGATCGGGCAAGCTACCCGAGGCCGCGAGACATGCCCTTTCGGTAGGCAGGAGGCGAGAGCCCCTTTAGTGAGCTCATCATCTCGGCCCCGGTGCCGGAGGGATTCCGGGAGCCCGACATGTCCTACTACTCGGGGAAGGATGACCCGGTACAACATGTGCAGTGGTTCGAAGATGTTGTTTCGATAAGGAAAATGACGGATGCCTTCAAGTGTTGGCTGTTTTCCATCACGTTGAAGGAGAAGGCATGGGACTGGTTCCGCCAGTTGCCAGCAAGCTCTATCTGCAGTTTTGAGGACCTGCGTCGAGGGTTCCTGAAAGTGGGGATAAGATCTACCTTAACTCTAGAGGGGGGGGGGGGGTGAATAGAGTATATTAAAATAATTTTCAAGTTAAAAATTATTTTGCAGTGGAAGACTTAATTTAAATATATGTGTAAGGTGCTTGCAGTAAATAAAAATTATGAAAGAAAGAAATAAAAACACAATACACAGCAAACAAAATATAGCAACCAGAAGACACAAGAAGCTATAGTGGTTCCCCAATCAATCTGGGTACATACAGTCTTCTACCACCGTAGGTAGGAATCCACTGCAGGATGAGTTGATCAGGTGTCCTGGGAACCAATGAGCTTTTGATAAGGTGCTCAAAAACCAAACTAGATTTTTTGATCAGGTGTCTTGCCACCACTGAGTTTTGAAAAGGTCTCAGATACCAGCAAAAAACTTTTGAAGGGAGTTTTTAGAAACCCTTTTACAACAGAAAAAGAAAGAGGTGGGATGTTCTTCTCTGTCAACAATCAGAGAGAAGACTAGTGGATGATGTTGTCAAAGCTCCCCCTAAGATCTGGAAGTTGTTCAGGAAAAGAAGCTTTGCACTAGGGTGATAGACCTTCAGTAGATGAGATCTCCAGCAAAGGATGATTCCAGCAGTTGCTGAAATGTGTAGTGTCTGGAGTCTTGATGGATGAAGCCTCTGAACACTTGAGTCAAAAGAGATCTAGAAAATCTTCTTTTCTGTATGTTGATCTCCTTCAGTGGTGTGTGTTCTGAATGAATTCTGTCTGTGTGTCTGTCTGTGATTGTTCTCTTTCTGTGTGTAACTGTTAGAAGTAGCATAATGAAATCCTCTTTTATTCCTTAGATCTGAAAAAAATGAATTGATTCTCTGTCTCCAATATAGCCATTAGCCACTCATTGATGACTTCCTTATATGAATTTTGTCTCTCGAGGAAAGACCTAGAAAACATTCTTTTAAATCTCCCTTGAAACTTGCTCCAGAATAATTGGAACGGCTACAAGATCCTTGAAATAAATGCTGGGAATAAATAAGATAGAATTTCATAACTGTCTGAATTTGAATCTTGAGAATCGTCGATCTCTCCAGAAAATCATCAAACTGAGCTCAACTACCGTCGAGCTGAGCTTAGAGACTGGAACTAGGCTGGAAACAGAAATCGTCTATCTGAGCTCAACTATCGTCGACCTGAGCTTAGAGACTGGGAAAACAGCTAGAGACAGAAAGGTCAATCTGAGCTTGAAGATCGTGGAACGGCGTTCGACGACTCGTTGAACTGAGCTCAGAGATAGTCGAACTAAGTTCGACGATTCGTCGACCTGAGCTCGACGAAAATGACTTAGTCTCCTGAATTTGAATATCTGATCTAAGGGTCTTGGGGGCAGCTTTCAAGCCTAAATTCTAACCCTTAGACTCAATCTAATTGACCTTAAAAAACTATACAAGGAGGTCAAAACAATTTTCCTAAGGACATAGTGATCCTTGCCCAAATCAGTAATAGGGTGTTCCAACAATCTCCCCCTATTTGGGTTAGTATTACTATTTACATGACATAGGAAATAAAAGCATACAATGTAGAAATAAAATCAAAAACAACATTGCAGAAATATAAATAAAATCACATCAGAAAGTCCGAATAGATAACACTGTCAGCTTACATAATCATTCCTTTTCCTTGCTCTTTTTGAGAACTATTTTTCTGTTAGGGTTAAGAGCATCTTTCTTGGATCTTCTATCATCATCTGCACCTAGAGAAGTTTGATGTTTTGTCCTGGGGACTATAGCTTCTGGGTGCAGCTTCATATAGCTTTCTGAGTCAAAGAATTTGCTGGAATAATATCTTTCAAGTTCTTTCTTTCTATGTTCTGATAGAGTGGTGAATTTTGATGTATCTCTTCCTTGTTCTCTTGCCTTTTTTATTTGATCTAGTGCAGCCAACTCTTTCATTCTTGCTATCCAAGAAGTAGGATTATTCTTTGTGTCTTCAAATGGAACAGGAGGTTCATATCTGTTTGACGAATCATCAGGAGTAGCTCTGGAAGAAACTAGATCTTTTAACTTATAAGGTAAAGGACCAGATGTAGAGTCAGTGGGACCTTGTCCTTCACTATGATAAGGATGCGGCTTAGAATAACCTTTGGAATAAACTCTGAATTCTCTTTTATTTCCCCTATACTGTCCTCTTCTGGACTGGTAGCCTCTTGATTGACATCCTCTTGATTGCGATCTTCCTTGAAACTGAGAGGTGTTTTGACTTTTAACAACAGATGATTGATAAGCAGAACTTCCACCAGTACCTGCATCTGGTGAAGGAGGAGGAGGATGATTGAAGTGAGATGATCCTTTATCATATTTCCTCTTTTTCTTCATTGCCTTTAGTTGATTCCTGGAAAACTACATCCATGGTTCTGAAATTGGGCAATCATGCAAAATATAGTATGGAATATCATTTACATCTTTAATTTTCTCCTGGGGAACTTTCTTTAGGGCCTTGCTTCTAGCTTTCCTCTTCCTTGCAATGATTGCAGAGGAATCATCAGAATCAGTTCTAAATTGATCAATATCTGAGCTCTGAGGATTGTCATATAGTTCATCAACCATTTTGATGTAATCTCTTTGTTGTTGGAATTGAACAGACGAAACAACACCAACAACAACAGTAACAAAAATAGCACTAACAGATGTAACTGGAACAACAAATTCAAAAATAATAACAACAGAAACAGCAGGCTCAGAGTCATTAGCCTTTGTCATAGGCACATTATCAGAAACTAAAACAGCATCAACAGCAACAGCAGGAACAACAGAAACTGAAGGAGCACTGTCCACAGCCTTGAAAGAATTTATATAAGAAGATATTATGCTGGGCTCACAGCTAGAAATAGGCACAATGGCCTTAGTAAGATCTTCACTTTTCTGATCTGGAAGACAACTGAGGTAAATAGTATCAAACTCTGACAGCAGTGACCTGAGGTTAACTATTATAACTGGAACTGGAGCTGGAACTAGAATCTCTGAAGCAGGCTATCTCTCTACTTCATATGGCATCTCCCCCTGCCTAGATTCAGTAATTACTGGATAAAGGAACCCAACAGAAGGGATTGCCTGATAAGGATATAGGGAAGAAAGCCTGTCAGATAACTCCTGAACTGATTTCAGAAGTGGAGCCAGGGAGGTCTCCAGCAGGAGTGATAGCCTTGGAGCTAACATATCATAGAGCTTATCTGCTATGGATGAGATATCCACTTTCTCAAGTGGTGCTTGAGTAGAGGTAGAGATGAGTGTGGCAGAGATGGATGTAGGAGGAGCTGTAGATATGGTTGGAGAAAGTGTTAATGTGGATGGTAGATTTGATGGTTGAGATATAGGAATGGTGGAGATGGAAGTTAATGGAATGGAGATAGATGGAGTGAAGGATGGTTGAGCAAGGATATATTGTAGTAGTTGTTGATATGATGTTGAAGAAGATGGTGGCTCAAGGGGTGAGGAGTGAGAGTCATCCATATAGGAATCATCTAAGAGAGTGAAGGATGGAAGGTAAGATGATGAGTCAATGGTTATGTGTGGATAATGATGTAATGGATGGAAAAGATCTTCAGTGGATATTGGTGTTGGTGAAGGAATTGAGTTTGGAGATGGAATGGATATGGGGGATGAAATTGAGATGGTTATGGTGGATGTGATATTTGTTGAGGGAACAGTAGGTGGAGAAGGTGGAGATGAGGAGGCAGGCAGTTCTTCTGATGGGGCAGTTGCCTGAGGGGAAGTGACTGCATCAGTCCTGGTGCATGAAGATGAGATGACTGCAGAGGCACTTCTTGGCTTTAAAATTTTCCTGTCCTATTTGCTAAAAAGGACACAAGTTAACCTCTTAGAGGCATTGATATGCATCCCACTTGAAACAAGCAGCTCAGGGCATCTGTTATGAAGAAATAGCCCTAGAATCCTTCCAAAATTGACAGAGTTCTTATTCACTTTCTTCTTAATTAGGTCAAAGAAAACTTCTCCCCATTTCAACTGTTTCTTATCCACCAAAGCACCCATTAAACAGAATTGATATCTGGATATGGTATCATGGGCAGAATGTTTTGCTAACAGGACCTTTCCAACAACATCTGCTAGAAACCTGTATTCCACTGACAGATTTTTCTTAAGCAGCTTGTTAGGGTTTGCTGCTGAATGACCCATCCTATCAAGCATACTTGAAAACTCTTCTCCAGACAACTCAAGAGAATCTTGACCAGTACTTAATTGAAAAACTTCTGTTAATAGAGTAGGAGTAAGAGATACCTGATTTCCTGATATAGTTCCAATCACTGTATTTTGATCTTGATTGTGAGCAGTATACACCCATTCTTTGATTTCATCTGCAGCCAGTTTTATCCTTGTGGCCATGATGTGTACTAGCTGTTGATCTTTGAATAAATCCAGAATATCCTTGAAAATATGATCACTGTTCTCAAACGAGTCCATATCGATATCAAATCCAGTGTCAAATTTCATTGCTGCCAAAACTGCAACAGAAACGACCATTTTTACCTGAAAAAATAAACAAACAAAAGACCAAGTGTAGAAAAGTTTGGAGGGAAAGGGAAATTTTGCAGAGATTATGAAAGCGCAAAGGGAGAACGACGGCCGAAAAATGAATTTTATATTAGGGTTCGACGCAGAAAAGGAAAGATCGTTGAACTCCGTTCGACGATCTGGGCTTCTAAAGGAATCTGAAAGGTCTTCAACATCGTCGATCTCCGTTTGACGATATTGGAGAGCGTCGAGCTCCATTCAACGATCGCTGACCGAAAGAAGATAGCTTATCACTATCTAGAAAGCGCTGAACTCCGGTCGACGATTTCTAAGAACGTCGATCTCCGTTCGACGATCTTTGGGAAAAACGTCGAGCGCAGTTCAGAGACCAGAAACAACCTATAGACACTAGAAAAATCAAATTGTTTGCCTAGTCTTGGTCAATTTTAGAGTTTTAAAATCTTGGATCTTATTTTAAACTTCCTCCATCTAACATTCCTAACTGATTCAGGAAGAATGTATGTTTCTTTTCATCCAATGGTTTGGTGAAAATATCTCCCCTTTGCAAGTCAGTTGAGATATATTGAAGTTCAATTTTATTTTTCTCAACATTGTCCCTTAAAAAGTGATGCCTAATTTCTATATGTTTTGTCCTACTATGGAGGACTGGATTTTGTGCTACAGAAATAGTACTAGTGTTATCACAAAATATTTTTGACTTCTCTAAGTTGTAGCCATAGTCTAGGAGCTGATTTTGAATCCACAAGATCTGTGAGCAACAACTACCTGCTGCCATATATTCAGCTTCAGCAGTTGATGTGGACACATATGTTTGTTTCTTGCAAAATCAGGAGATAAGTCTGTCACCAAGAAACTGGCAAGTTCCACTTGTGCTTTTCCTGTCTATTCTGCATCCAACATAATCAGCATCTGAAAATCCAGTTAAGTCAAATGCTGAGTCTTTTGGATACCAGAGTGATGCAGGCCCAACGTTTCGACAGATTAAACTACGCGTTCTTCTGTTCGACAATTTAATTAAATATCTAGTGCGCGGTTTCTCTACTTAGTACTATCGAATACTCAAACATTAAGAGGCAAAAAGTCTACAACCATCAACGCAAAGGGACGCAACCCCTTTTATAGATTGAACAAGGGCTATAGGCCAATGTTCGCTCAAGCGAAAAGGACCCACACGATCCGGACAGTTAGCTATTCAAATTAGATTATGCGCAAGCAATTCACAATTCCAATAAAGAAAGTTTCAGGCTAAATTAGTGATTAAAATGAAGTCCTAATTTCAATCCCAAATTAATTAAAATGAGGGTTTACCAAATCACTTGAGCACAAGGGGAAATCAAAGGTGATGAACCCGATTTCTTCAAGTGTTCACGAGATCTACCCGCTCCAAGTTATATGAAAAATATTCGGGAAATATATGCTTGAAAATTCAGATTTTATTAAGCGTTAATTTCAATATAAATCCGGACTAAAAACTAGTCTTCTAATTCCACCAAAACCTCACAAAATAAGGTAGAAGAAATCACACAAAAAGGTGTAGGAATCGTTACCCAAATCCCAAGAAAACCTTCCACAGAGATGAGTGGAGGAACACACGTTGACGGTGGTATATTCTCTATTTCCACGCAGAAATCCTCGGATCCGCACCGGACGATGAAGACGCTCGCCGTTTTTCTCCTTTTGACAAACCCTTTGAGAGGGAGGAGGAGGAGGAGGGGAGGGGGAAGGTGGCCGAGCCACTAAGAGTCGGAGAGATAGAAGGCCGGCGGCCAAGAGAGAAGAGAAAGGGGGAGAATTTCTCAAAGAGAAAAGAGAAAGGAGGGGGAAAATTCAAAATTTGAATTCTTAGAATTTCTTTCTTTCATTCTCTAATTATTCCTTCATAACCATGGCTATATATAGCCTACACCACTCAATCATCATCCATTCAAAATTCAAAATTCAAAAAGAAATTATGATGGTTATATGCACCCATCATAATACATGAAATGAAAATACAATACATGAAATTAAACAATTCACTAACTAAATAAAATGCATGAAATAAAGTACTTTTAAAATAGAATTGCTTAAAATAAAAATTGATAAAATATATAATTATAATTATGTAATTTATAATTATATATTTTATTTATTGGCGGCGGCGGACGTCGAGCAAAACATGTAGCGGTGACGGCGTTGGCGAAGAAACATCATGGCAGACTCCCATCTTCGAGCTTGCGGCAACGACCGTCCCAATCCACGAACTCTCGATGTCGTAGATCCACGGCCGCATCAGCATCGTCGCCATCAATCCTCCCCCGCTCAAAATCACTCATCACCGATGAGTGGCCCGTGAGGGGGGAACCGTCGAAAGCAGCAGCAACATGGGACAAATATGGCCCCGCAATCCGTGTCTTCGTAGCATGAACATCCCATAGCACTGAGAACCTGTCTGACACACAAACAACAATACTTTCGAGAAAACTCGAAAGGGTGTCAATCAAAAGAAAATAAACAAGAATCTTACCGACCGGTTCAAGAACCAAGGAGTCAACATGGAAAATAGACACGACAGTACTAACACTCCCCATCCCAAGAGAATATTTAGTGGTAGCAAGAGACGACGGAGAAAGGCGCTCAAGTGGAACAGAGACGTACAGTAAAAAGTCCGGAAACTTGAAATAAAGTGAAACACCATGTGCTATATAAAAATCTAAAGTAAAAGCATAAAATCCGACGTTCTTCATAATCACGGATGGGTCGGCGTTCCTACATATTAATTTATTAACGGATCCAAAAGGCATCCGCTCGGGGACTGACCAGACTAAACCCAAATCACTATATCTAGCATCAGACAGTCTCAAAAAGGAGTAGAAGTGCATGCGATAAAACTTAAAATGAACCACTAATGACCTAGATATATGAGGAGAGAATCCATGTGCTACATGACTTGACCCAAGAGCAGAGGATAAGGGGGGTAAGTCAGGTGACACAACAGCCTTATAATCAGAGATAATTTTTACGGGCTCCGACACCGCAGTCTTAGTTTCAATTTTAATATTTTCACGCTTGGCATGAATATATGCCAAGGAGAACCGCGCATCATAACCAATATAGTTGGATGCCCCCGAATGTGCAAAGGTATGCGGGCGAAACAACTCAAGAGACCCAACTATAGTCGCTAACGTGGGGAAATGAGGGTCATCAAATGGCGGCGGGTAAATGCGTGCGATCGGGTGTGGTATATAAGTATGTATAAGGGACACCAAATCCAGAGGCACAGTCGCCAAAGAAATAGAGTCACTTGTAGTAGGCGACAGATCCGTAGACAGACATGTAGAAAAAGGAGCTGCCAAAAGTGACACGTAGTCATGACTATGAGCTGCGGTGAATAGTCCAAATACTAGTGCATGCAACATAGTAATATCTACACACTGAGTCAACGTCAAAGTAGGAGCTAATAAAGTGTGCGTGACATAACAACTCAGACTAGGGATACCGGTTCCACGTCCTAAAAAGTCATCTAAGACAGGCAAATAAATAGGGGGAAGGGTCGGTAAAATCAAACCCGGGATAAAATCCGAATCAGTAAAAATTTCACCCAACGGTGATGACATCAAAGAACTCTCATCCGGGTGTACAACCACTGAATCGTCCAAAAATACCCATCCCTTAGATGGTAACTCATCCAAAATAACACTTGGGTCATCCTCACTCTCAGACTCCTCAGATAACTCAGATATAATCTCAGTGGGTGCGATCATAGGATCTAACACGATAGGGATCGTATCATGGAGAGGGCACTCAATACTAGGGTGAACAGACACAACGCTAGTAGGGCACGTAATAGGCAACATAATACTCTCACAGATCGGAATGTAATCATCCCATACATCGTCTTCCAAATCACTAGGGTATCCAATCTCAATTTCAGACTCAGTAGAATCGTCGGTCACTAACGTACATGATGGAATACACTCACCTAGTTGGTCATCCTCAAGATCAAGAGATACCACATCTACATCAGCATCCTCATGGCTATTAGTCACTACATCAGGAGGCTTAGGCGTCGAGGATAAAGGAGTCAAAATTCTAGGAGTAACATCTTTTGAGTCCAAGGCATAAGATCTAGTAAGAATGGTTTCCCTAAAGGTGGTAGTAGGTACACTAAGAGCAGGCCGACCTTTGGGGACAAATGATCTAGCATTAGGTATATAGTCATTCCTATATGAAGGTATGGGACTAGCGCCATAACGATACTCACTCACAAGCTTGGTGTTAGTAGTGCGGAGGTAGGCGGGATCAAATTGATCCGAGAGTATACTACGCATTGTCGGCCAAGCATGTTTATAACTACCAACACGACGCTCTTCATTTAGCCAAAACACGCGGGCTTGACCTACTAATCGATCTCGGGCTATGTTAACCTTTTGGTGGTCGTCCCATAAGTGACAATTAAAATAATTTTCTATTCCCTTAAGCCAGTCTCTAAAATTTTGTGGATATCCCAAACCGTCATAAGTAGGTGCCTCAATTCTAGTGGGAGGATGAGCATGGGGACGGTTGGTATTCCCATGGTATGAAGGCAAGGCTGGGGTGTGTTTAGCCATGGGATTAACATACCAGTAATCTAAACGGGAAGCATAAACGTCATAGGCCATAATAATGAGAACCGGAGAGAAAACTCAACCGGAACTGGTGCACATGCAATGAATAATGAACCTGACCCTATATAAAATGCAACAGATGTATTTGTTCCCGCTTAATAACTAAGGCAAGAAAATATTTTTTGTAATTTTCTTACTGACAATAAATGAAAGATTATTAAAATATTTTTTTGATATTTGTTTGCTAAAAAATAAAAATATAGACCGCTATTGGCAGACCAAATTTAAAAATTAATTTATATGTTGTGCAATGAAACGGGCCAGTGCGTGTCGGCGTGCTAAAGAAATATTTCCTAGGATGGTACTAATTAAGAAATTAGCACAACCTCGCTTTGATACCAAATTGATGCAGGCCCAACGTTTCGACAGATTAAACTACGCGTTCTTCTGTTCGACAATTTAATTAAATATCTAGTGCGCGGTTTCTCTACTTAGTACTATCGAATACTCAAACATTAAGAGGCAAAAAGTCTACAACCATCAACGCAAAGGGACGCAACCCCTTTTATAGATTGAACAAGGGCTATAGGCCAATGTTCGCTCAAGCGAAAAGGACCCACACGATCCGGACAGTTAGCTATTCAAATTAGATTATGCGCAAGCAATTCACAATTCCAATAAAGAAAGTTTCAGGCTAAATTAGTGATTAAAATGAAGTCCTAATTTCAATCCCAAATTAATTAAAATGAGGGTTTACCAAATCACTTGAGCACAAGGGGAAATCAAAGGTGATGAACCCGATTTCTTCAAGTGTTCACGAGATCTACCCGCTCCAAGTTATATGAAAAATATTCGGGAAATATATGCTTGAAAATTCAGATTTTATTAAGCGTTAATTTCAATATAAATCCGGACTAAAAACTAGTCTTCTAATTCCACCAAAACCTCACAAAATAAGGTAGAAGAAATCACACAAAAAGGTGTAGGAATCGTTACCCAAATCCCAAGAAAACCTTCCACAGAGATGAGTGGAGGAACACACGTTGACGGTGGTATATTCTCTATTTCCACGCAGAAATCCTCGGATCCGCACCGGACGATGAAGACGCTCGCCGTTTTTCTCCTTTTGACAAACCCTTTGAGAGGGAGGAGGAGGAGGAGGGGAGGGGGAAGGTGGCCGAGCCACTAAGAGTCGGAGAGATAGAAGGCCGGCGGCCAAGAGAGAAGAGAAAGGGGGAGAATTTCTCAAAGAGAAAAGAGAAAGGAGGGGGAAAATTCAAAATTTGAATTCTTAGAATTTCTTTCTTTCATTCTCTAATTATTCCTTCATAACCATGGCTATATATAGCCTACACCACTCAATCATCATCCATTCAAAATTCAAAATTCAAAAAGAAATTATGATGGTTATATGCACCCATCATAATACATGAAATGAAAATACAATACATGAAATTAAACAATTCACTAACTAAATAAAATGCATGAAATAAAGTACTTTTAAAATAGAATTGCTTAAAATAAAAATTGATAAAATATATAATTATAATTATGTAATTTATAATTATATATTTTATTTATTGGCGGCGGCGGACGTCGAGCAAAACATGTAGCGGTGACGGCGTTGGCGAAGAAACATCATGGCAGACTCCCATCTTCGAGCTTGCGGCAACGACCGTCCCAATCCACGAACTCTCGATGTCGTAGATCCACGGCCGCATCAGCATCGTCGCCATCACAGAGACCTAGATTTGGACAACTTTTCACATACCTAAGAATCCTTTTTACTAAGGTTAAGTGTGACTCTCTAGGGCTCACTTGGAATCTAGCACATATGCATGTAGCAAACATTATGTTAGGTCTACTAGCTGTAAGGTACAATAAAGAGCCAATCATTGCTCTATATGTTGTCTGATCAACAGGTTTCCCATGTTCATCAGCATCTAATACAACATTAGTAGGCATAGGTGTTTTAATACATGATGCTTCAGACATACCAAATTTCTTAACCAGTTCTTGTGCATACATAGTTTGAGAGATAAATATGCCTTCAGCATGCTATTTGACTTGCAATCCTAGAAAGAAGGAAAGCTCACCCATGCTACTCATTTCAAATTTAGAATGCATTAGTTTGGAAAACCTTTTGCACAGATTTGAATCAGTAGAACCAAAGATAATGTCATCTACATAGATTTGTACTAGTAAGGTATTGGACTTATGGGTTCTAATAAAAAGAGTTTGGTCTACTCTACCCCTTATAAAATCAATTTTCAGAAGAAAGTATGCTAGGGTCTCATACCATACTCTAGGAGCTTGCTTTAGACCATATAATGCTCTATGCAATTTGAAAACATAATCACGATGAGTTGGAGAAATAAAACCTGGCGGTTGTCTAACATATACTTCTTCCTTGATGTCTCCATTGAGAAAAGCACTCTTTACATCCATTTGATATACTTTGAATCCTTTGTGTGCTACATAAGCTAAGAAGATTCTTATGGCCTCTAACCTTGCAACTAGTGCGAAGGTCTGGTCATAGTCTATCCCTTCTTCTTGAGAGTATCCTTGAGCAACTAGCCTTGCCTTGTTCCTTACAATGACTCCTTGATCATCCAATTTATTTCTGAACACCCATTTTGTTCCAACATTGGAGTGATCCTTTGGCCTTGGCACTAGTTCCCAAACTTTGTTCCTTTCAAATTAATGTAATTTCTCTTGCATTGCACTGATCCAGTGTGGATCTTGTTCTGCATCTTGAATGGATTGAGGCTCAATTTGAGAAAGAAAGCAGGTGTCCATCAGGTTTTGGTTGACCTGATTTCTGGTTTGCACACCAGCTGAGATGTCTCCAATCACTTGGGAGATTGGATGGTCTCTTGATGTTACTAAATCAACAGGGGGTGTTGATTGTTCACCAACCTGTGTTGTTGTTTCCTCTTGTGGAACAACAACTGGCTCTTCAAGAAGATTCTCTCCAAGATGTTGAATATCTTCTTCATCTTCACTGCTTTCATCCTTTTGTATAATATGTAACATGTCCAAATTTTCAGCAAGAGAGTGTACCTGCAAAGATTCTATGGTAGAAGCTTTCTTCTCCTTAAAAAACATGTTAGATTCATCAAAGGATACATAAACAGATTCTTCAATTTTAAGAGTAAATTTGTTATACAACCTATAAGATTTACTGATCATGGAGTATCCCAAAAACACTCCTTCATCAGCTTTAGCTTGAAATTTTGCTATGTATTTCTTGTCATTATTGTGAATGTAACAAATGCAACCAAAATTTTAAAAATAATCTACTTTAGGTTTCTTCCCTTTGAGTAATTCATAGGGAGTTTTGCCCTTCAGCTTATGTATCAAACTTCTATTCAACACATAGTTGGAGGTGTTCACTACCACTGCCCAAAAGAATAGAGGAAGGTGAGTATCTGACAACAATGTAGTAGCAGATTCAATAAGGGTTCTATTTTTCCTTTCAGCTACCCCATTTTGTTGAGGAGTTCTAGGAGCTGAGAAAGTGTGTCTGATCCCTTCACTCTGACAGAACTCTTGCATAAGAAGAGAATCAAATTCTGTCCCATGATCACTTCTGATCAGGGCAATGTGAGTATTGAACTCACTTTGTATGCATTTGAGAAACTCTGTCAAATACTTAAAGTTATCAGACTTCTTCCTCAGAAAGAACACCCATGTGAATCTAGAGAAGTCATCTACAACTACTAAAGTATATGATTTCCCTCCTAAGCTTTGTACTGTAATGGGTCCAAAGAGATCCATGTGTAACAGATACAAAATCCTAGGTGAATCACTCTTATTAAGTGACTTGAAGCTATTTTTGGTTTGCTTACCTAATTGACAAGCCCCGCAAAGTCCTTCCTGCTGTTGGGTCTAAAAGGTAGTCCTCTAACAAGGTTGTCCTTGGATAGCCTAGCAATGGTTCTAAGGTTTATATGTCCTAATCTTTTATGTCATAGTTCATTAGGTCTACAAATGGAATTGAACAAGCGTATATCTACCTTAGTTGAAAGAAAATCTACAAGATAAATGTTACCTTTTCTTTTACCTGTCAACACAGTTGTGTTGTCCTCTGATTTGATTTTGCATGAGGATTTGTTGAAAGTCACTTGGTAGCCTTCATCACACAGTTGACTGATGCTGATTAAGTTGTGTTTCAGTCCTTCCACATAAGCTACTTTCTTGAATGTGACTGAGCCAATCTGGACTGCACCATATCCTTTTGTTAGTCCAAAGTTTGAATCACTAAATATTACTTTGGGTCCAAGTTTGGCTTTGAAGGATATGAAATTCTCCTTGTTTCCTGTCATGTGCTTTGAGCACCCACTATCCAGATACCATTGCTGGTTTGATGTTGGATAGGTCTTCACCTGCACATAAAAAAATTTATTTGTTTTTGACACAGTTTACCTTGGGCCTAAGTTGATAACCTTTAAATTCTGAAATAAAAGACATCCCTGGTTAACTCTTATAGCCTTCAGGATGATATCTTCTAGGAGGTATTATCCATTCAGTATAATGATTAAACCTCTGAGATTTAGGACCTCTAGGATTGAAGTTTGATTTACCTCTGAAAGATTTTTCAAAACTCTGAGCTCTATGTTCGACGATCTCTGAGCTGAGTTCGACGATCTTGGGTCAGATCATCGAGCTCCGTTTGAAGATCAACTATGCCAGAGTTCAGGGTTCAGAGATTATGGACCTGAGTTCGACGATTCAGCCTGAGATCGTTGAGCTCCATTCGGCGTTCGTTGAGCTCCGTTTGACGTTTTCTGTTGAACTTTTGTTTTCTTAGGTAAATAAGAATTCTTCCTAGCCACCTTTACAACTCCCTTACCTTTATCTGAGATAAACTTGATTGGGGTTGTTAATACTATAGGTTGGCTGGATGAAGCACCTAAGCCCAGTGTACTATTGAATCTTGAGTTCACTATGCTTGTGATATCCATTAGTTTGATACTTCTCCCATTGAGGGATTCTTCAAACTTCTTGGCCACTCATAGTTCACTTTTTAGTGAGGTTATCTGCTCCCTACAACATTCCAACTCCTCAGAGAGTTTGAGGTTATCTGATTTTAATGTGCTTTGTTCAAACAGATGATTTCTGAGAGAAATAATTTCTTTCTCAAATTTTAATAGATCTAAACAAAGTGTCTTAAATTCACATTTGAAGTCCTCTGAATTAAAATCAAATGAGTCTATTACCTCATCCTCTTCAGATTGAGTTTCTGATTCAGACTCTGACTCTTGTTCTGCATCAGTATTGTGTTGAGAGGCATTAATAGCCATCATGCAGAACTCCATTTCTTCAGCATCATCTTCATCATCACTTGAGCTTGATGAAGCTTCTGATTCTTCTTCTGTTTCACTCCAAGTTTCAGCTACAAACCCCTTCCTGGTATGTTTTTTCTTGTCGGAGGAGGGTTTGTCATTGCTGTTTTTCCTAAAGTCTTTGGCTCTTCTCCTTTCTTTCTTGTCCATCTTATTCTTATTCTGATTTTTTGTACAGTCAGGCACAATGTGGCCTAGTTTCCTGCATCCAAAACAAATAATTTCTTTGTTATTGGACTTATCATACCTTGGTTTTTCATGACCTCTGAATGACTTTTTCCTGAAGTCCTTCCGGGCCATTTTATAAAACATTTTGGCCAGTAAGCTTAGCAGCTCTTCATTGCCTGTGACCTTGTCTTCAGGTTGATCTTCAATAGCTTTGAATGCTATTGATTTCTCTTTTCTAATTGCTGGTGAAGCAGTCTTCTGCTCTTCTTCTCTGTTCTTGATGAGCAGCTCATAAGACTTGAGCTTGCCCAAAAGAGCCTCAGTGGTGATCTTATTTAGGCTTCTGCCATCCTTGATTGGCCAGATCCTTGAGTCCTAAGTGCTGGGGAAGCACATTAGGATTTTGTCATTGAATTCAGTAAATGAGATCTCCTTGTCCAAGGTTTTCAGTTCATTGACTATAAGACTGAGTCTGTTATACATATCAGCAACTGACTCAGTTTCTCCTTTCTTGAAGTTCTCATATTTAGTTATGAGATGGGATCTTCTATCTTTCCTTTCATCTGCAGATCCTGACACTATTTCAGATAGTTTGTCCCATATCTCTTTTGCTAAGTTGCATTCAGCTACTTTTGGAAATATTTCATCAGACATGGTTTGTGCCAAAATGTTCATTGCTTTGGCATCTACAACTTTCCATTTTTTGATTTCTGCATCTGTTCCTGAAGGAGGTGGAACAGCACTTGTACTTGTATTTGCTGGGGGTCTTGGACACATTGTCAAAACAGAATTAAAGATATCTTCATCAATAGAATTCATGTACAATCTTATTCTTGCCTTCCAAAGTGAAAAACTTAGATAAATTGCACACTAGAGGTCTGATGCTAGCATAATCTTTGTTCTGTGCCATGGTTTTATATAAAGATAAATATAATACAAATAATAAAAATAAAAACCCTCTATAAAAGATTGATCTTATCAGAGATCTTTTGGTTCAGATGTTAGCCTATAGGAACAACTAATCTGATGAAGATTTAGTTGAATAACAACCAACCTGGCTCTGATACCAATTGAAAGTGGGGATAAGATCTACCTTAAATCTAGAGGGGGGGGGGGTGAATAGAGTATATTAAAATAATTTTCAAGTTAAAAATTATTTTGCAGTGGAAGACTTAATTTACATATATGTGTAAGGTTCTTGCAGTAAATAAAAATTATGAAAGCAAGAAATAAAAACACAGCACACAGTAAACAAAATATAGCAACTAGAAAACATAAGGAGCTATAGTGGTTCCCCAATCAATCTGGGTACATCCACTCTTCTACCACCCTAGGTAGGAATCCACTGCAGGATGAGTTGATCAGGTGTCCTGGGCACCAATGAGCATTTGATAAGGTGCTCAAAAACCAAACTATATTTTTTGATCAGGTGTCTTGCCACCACTGAGTTTTGACAAGATCTCAGAAACCAGCACAAAACTTTTGAAGGGAGTTTTGAGAAACCCTTTTACAATAGAAAAAGAAAGAGGTGAGATGTTCTTCTCTGTCAACAATCAGAGAGAAGACTAGTGGATGATGTTGTCAAAGCTCCCCCTGAGATCTGGAAGTTGTTCAGGAAAAGAAGCTTTGCACTAGGGTGATAAGCCTTCAGTAGATTAGATCTCCGGCAAAGGATGATTCCAGCAGTTGCTGAAATGTGTAGTGTCTAGAGTCTTGATGGATGAAGCCTCTGAACACGTGAGTCAAAAGAGATCTAGAAAATCTTCTTTTCTGTAGTGGATCTCCTTCAGTGGTGTGTGTTCTGAATGAATTCTGTCTGTGTGTCTGTCTGTGACAATTCTCTTTCTGCGTGTAACTGTTAGGAGTAGCAGAATGAAATCCTCTTTTATTCCTTAGATCTGAAAGGAATGAATTGATTCTCTGTCTCCAAGATAGCCGTTATCCACTCATTGATGACTTCCTTAAATGAATTTTGTCTCTGGAGGAAAGTCCTAGAAAACATTTCTTTAAATCTCATTTGAAACTTGCTCCATATTAATTGAAATGGCTACAAGATCCTTGAAATAAATACTGGGAATAAATAAGATAGAATTCCATAACTGTCTGAATTTGAATCTTGAGAATCGTTGATCTCTCCAGAAAATCGTCGACCTGAGCTCAACTACCGTCGACCTGAGCTCAGAGACTGGAACTAGACTAGAAACAGAAATTGTCGATCGGAGCTCAACTATCGTCGACCTGAGCTCAGAGACTGGGAAAAATCTAGAGACAGAAACATCGATCTGAGCTCGAATATCGTCGAACGGTAATCGACGACTCGTTGAATTGAGCTCAGAGATAGTCGAACTGAGTTCGACGATTCGTCGACCTGAGCTCGACGAAAATGACTTAGTCTCCTGAATTTGAATATCTGATCTGAGGGTCTTGGGGGCAGCTTTCAAGCCTAAATTCTAACCCTTAGACTCAATCTAATTGACCTTAAAAACTATACAAGTAGGTCAAAACAATTTTCTTAAGGACATAGTGATGCTTGCCCAAATCAGTAATAGGGTGTTCCAACAGTTCCTGTTGAAGTTCTCGACAATGAAGAAGCGTAAGAAGGAGGTGGAGTGCCTGTTTGCGGTGAGGCAGAAGCAAGATGATACGTTGGGTCATTATGTTGACCAGTTTCAGGAGGAGATACTCCTGGTCTAGGAGGTCCCAGGGTATGCACTAATGCTCGCTTTTACCATGAGGCTGAGGCCGGGATTCTTCAGCATGGAGTTGAAGAGAGTGCACTCCTTACTTTTGAGGAGCTCATGGAGAGGGCGGAAAAGGAGATAGATTTCGAGAGGGCCAATCCGGCGTTTACCAGGAAGCTATCCAGGTTGGCGGAGGATGATGTGAAGGAGCCGGGAGCAGGGAAGCAGAGGGAGTAGAGAAAAGAAAGAAGAAGGGAGGAGCCCCGAGGGCAGGGGCAGCAGGGACAGCATCAAGGACGGGGGACCGGGAGCTGAATAACCAGTTAGGTTGGAGGCCTCAGGAGGGTCGCCACCAGGAGTAAGGAGGAGGTTCCGCTATTTGGTTTTTCAGGAGAAAGAAAGGAGATAGATGGAGGGGTAAGGCTGCATGGGAAGTTAGGCTGCATGTCATGGAACTGCAGGTTTGTGATCGTGGACGCCCCAAGCAGCTATAGCGCCATCTTTGGGGGCCCCTACATCAGCGCCTTTCGCTACGTCCCCTCCTCGTTTCATCAATGCCTCAAGTTCAATAACGGGGTAGGGGTGGGGGGGGGGGGGGTTGGGGGACCCAAAGGTGGCGAGACAATTCTACGTGACGGGAGTCAACACCATTTCTTGGATGGCAGAAGAGGAGGAGTTGGAGAAGGAGATGGTACTGCATGAAGTGGATGTCGGAGAGGAGGAGATAAGCCTAGAGGAGGCGAGGGAGGAGGTTGAAGAGGTTGTCAGAGAGGAGTAGATGAGCCTAGAGGAGACGAGGGAGGAGGTTGATGAGAAGCAGAGAGGAGGAGATGTGCAGAGGGTCCAGAGGGACGAAGGGTCAGAGCCGCAAGGGGGTCGACAGAAGGAAGGAGAAGGAGGAGTTGAGAGGGAGGCCCAAGGAGGCGTAGAGGTTGAACAGGAGCAGAGTGAGAGCGTAAGAGATGCGATGGAGTTTGAGGAAGCAGGAGGAGAGGAAGAGTATGGGCAGGAAGAGGAGGCAAGGGGCCAGCTGGGAGAAGTCACGGCTGGAGCCGGCTGAGGAGGTGCTGGAGATGGTAGTCTTCATCAGCGCTGGTCAGGCGCAGAAGGTGCGAATGGATTTATAAGGCCGAGTTCTTCGCCTTGGGGTGCTCCCGTTTTGTTCGTCAAGAAAAAAGATGGATCGATGAGGTTGTGCATCGATTATAGGGAGCTAAATAAGGTAACGATCAAGAATAGGTATCCGTTGCCGAGGATAGATGATTTGTTTGATCAACTGCGAGACAGCGCCGTGTTCTCTAAGATTGACCTTCGTTCGGGCTACCACCAGTTAAGGATCCGTGAATCAGATATCCCGCGGACTGCCTTCCGTTCCAGGCATGGTCATTTTGAATTTTTGGTGATGTCGTTTGGTTTGACCAACGCACCTTCTGCTTTCATGGACATGATGAACAGAGTTTTCAAGGACTTTCTGGACAAGTTTGTAGTCGTATTTATAGACGATGTGTTGGTGTATTCACGCAATGTTGAGGAGCATGACCAACATTTGCGTCTAGTTTTATCTGCCTTGAGGGACCATAAGTTTTTCGCCAAGCTAAGTAAATGCGAGTTCTGGTTGCCTCAGGTTTCTTTCCTGGGTCATGTGGTTAACAAGGACGGAATCTCTGTCGACCCAGAAAAGATAGCCGCAGTTATGGAATGGACGAGGCCTGCCACACCCAAAGAAATAAGAAGCTTCCTAGGGTTGGCTGGCTACTATAGAAGATTTGTAGAGGGTTTCTCTACGTTATCTGCGCCATTGACCAAATTGACGCAGAAGAATGCAGCATTTGTGTGGAGCGATAAGTGCGAAGAAGCGTTCCAAGAGCTAAAGAATAGACTGTGCACTGCTCCGATATTGACATTGCCTACGGAAGGGTTAGACTATGCCGTTTACGTGGACGCATCCCACGTGGGTCTTGGTTGTGTGCTGATGCAAGAAGGAAAAGTGATTGCGTATGGGTCAAGACAGCTTAAGATTCATGAAAGGAACTACCCTACGCATGACTTGGAATTCGCAGCAGTTATTTATGCATTGAAATTATGGAGACACTTGTTGTATGGCGCGCAGTGCAAGATTTATACAGATCATAAGAGTTTGAAGTATGTCTTCACTCAAAAGGAGTTGAACTTGCGCCAGCGCAGATGGTTAGAGTATGTGGCTGATTATGAAGTGGAGATCCTATACCATCCGGGTAAGGCTAACGTGGTAGCCGACGCCTTAAGCAGGAAGACAGGGAAAATTTTCAATCTCTCCACTGAGTTGTTTGTAGAAGAGTTCCTTTTAATGGATATTTCAGTTGGTAGATGTGACTCGCCAAGCAGTTTTGAAGTGTCTGAGCCTTCATGGATTTCTCTTACGAGGCTTCATCAAAAGGACGATCCTGATCTACTGCACCTTCATAATAGAACTGAGAAGGGGGAGCTGCCTGACTTTTCGATCGATGACGCGGGTACTCTAAAGTACCGCGGTAGATTTTGCGTCCCCAATTTTCGAGACATTCGAGTTAAGTTGTGCAGTGAGGCACACGGTTCAAGTGTGGCCTACCATCCAGGGTCTACAAAAATGTATAAGGACTTGAAACAGATTGCCTAGTGGATTGGGATGAAGGGTGACATTGCAAGGTTTGTGTCAGAATGTTTTACGTGCAAAAGAGTTAAGGCTGATCATGGAAGTCCTGGTGGAAAGTTAGCACCTTTAGAGATTCCAACTTGGAAGTGGGAGAGTATCTCAATGGATTTCATTACTGGTTTGCCGAGATCTCCCCGAGGGCATGACTTTGTTTGGGTGATTGTTGATAGATTAACAAAGTGTGCGCACTTCGTACCCTTTCAGATTGGTTACTCGATGAAAAAGATAGTGGAACTATATTTGAATGAAGTTATCAGGTTACATGGAGTACCCGTAAGTATAGTATCAGATCGAGACTCCAGGTTTACGTCTCATTTCTGGAAGAGCCTTCAAGAAGGATTGGGAACTGACTTGAGGTATTCTACCGCATATTATCCACAGACCAATGGTCAAACAGAGCGTGTTAATCAGATTGTGGAAGATATGATCCGTTGTTATATATTAGACCACAGAGGAGCGTGGGATGAACGCTTGAGGTTGATGGAGTTCGCATACAATAACAGTTATCAAGAGAGTCTGCAAATGACTCCTTTCGAAGCGCTATATGGAAGACGATGTAGAACTCCTCTATTTTGGGCTGAGGTTGGTGAGAGGTCGATGTTAGGTCCAGATGCCTTAGAAGAAATGGAAGTCTCTGTAAAGCTTATTCGAGAGAAGATTCGGATAGCCCAAGAGCGATACGAGAAGAACGCCAATCGGCGTAGGTCCGTTTTGGAATTTTCTGTGGGGGACATGGTATTCCTTAAGGTTTCCCCGATGGTTGGAGTGAAGAGGTTCGGTAAGAACCATAAGTTGGACCCAAGGTATGTGAGACCATTTGAAATTGTGGAGCAGATTGGTGTGTCAGCATACAAGTTGAAATTGCCCGCAAATTTTCCTGGCGTGCACAATGTTTTTCACGTGAGCCAACTGCAGAGGTGCGTGCTAAGTGACAGACAAGTTCTGGATGCAGTGCCCCAGTTGGAGCCTAACATTTCCTACGTGGAAGTTCCTATTCGTGTTTTGGATGTGCAAGATCGAGTGTTGCGGAGAAAGACAATACCGATGGTAAAGATTCTGTGGAGAAACCAAGACGTGGAGAGCGCAACTTGGGAGTTGGAGTCAGCTATGAGGGAGGCGCATCCTCATTTGTTCTCCTAGCTGTGCTCGGTAAGCATTCGATAACCCTTGGTTATTTTCTTTCCCTTCTATGGTAGAAGTGTTTTATGCGTAAAGTTTCGGGACGAAACTTTCTTTTAGGGGGAGTGACTGTAACGCCCCCGATTTTCCAGTGATTTATTTAATTTCTTATTTGGCGTATTATAACGTCAGAGCGTTATGTTAGCGCGTGTTGGTCATGTGACGTTGTTAGAGCGTGCTCTTAGCTCTTTAGGTTCCCTGCGTGGCTTGATGATGTCTGGTAGCAAGATTCCCTAGCGAGCCGGAGTCTGTTTCGTGACTCGGTGGAGCCTCTTGGGGAATGCTTGTGTTTTGGCTTCGGGAGAAATTTGCCCGAGTTTTGTTCGTCGGATTTGGTTACCGACTTTGTCGTTAGCGCGTTTTGCGTTCGTTAGGTTTGACCGGCCAACTTTTAGGATTTGCGTCGGGAGTGGAAAATTTTACATTAGGAAATTAGATCGGCTAATTTTAGACTTGCTCGTCAAGTTTCGTCGCGTTTCGAGCATTTTTGGAGCCTCGGCGTGCGATTGAAGTTTGTATGTTTTCGCGTACGCCGTTAACTTTAGAAATTATTATCTCGAAAACGGTGCGTCGGAATTCGATTTCGACTTCGCCGTTGGATTCGTAGCGTCGTCATTCGGTTACGGTGCGAATTTCGTTCGATTCGGCGCGCGTTTGGCACTCCGTAACGATATAAGGTTATATCTTTTTATAATAATTATAAATATTATGTATATATATTTATTTATATAAAGAAATAAAAAAATAATAAAATAAATAAAAAGAAATAAAAAAAATTCGGTGAGAATGATTCTCATCAAATCGGATTTGGTGAGAATCATTCTCACCGAATCCAGTGTTCGGTGAGAATTCTCACCGATCAGTTATGTAATTTATAATAAATATTATGTATAGAATATTATTATTAATTTTATTATTAAGTTTATATTTATATAAAAAAACAAGAGTAAATCCCTTCTTCTTTCTCCAACCAGCAGCCCTCCTGTGCGAAAAATTAGGCGCGTGCGGAACCTTCCGTTCGCGAATCTTCCGGCGGCCGCCACCGCCGATCCGGTGGACGGAATTTCCATCCGATCGCGGCGTTGGAAAGCTCTCGGCGAGAGCTTCGAGATCGCGATAAGTTTTTCCCGTTTCGGTGACTGTTTCGTCTTAGATTTTTTCGGCCCTAACCCCGGTTGTCCGTTTTTTCGTAGATCTCGTCTCCGCGTGTCCCCTCTTGGACGGATCTACGTGGTGGAGTATTTTGGGAGGACGTTTTCAAGAACGATTTGAGGCAAGCGGATTTCTCCCCTCTTGCGTGCCTCCATGGGTTGTATTTCGCTTTATTATTTCTCCTTGTCTTAGAATACCGGAATAGTATAGGTGAGACTAGAAATATTCCTAGGTTAGGGCGTGTAGTCGGCCTAAACTAGGAAGTTTCGGAATTTATTTTAGTTGAATTCGGCGGGTAGGGGGAAATAATTCGGCGGGTAGGGGGAAATAATTCGGCAGGTAGGGGGAAATAATTCAGCGGGTAGGGGGAAATAATTCGGCGGGTTTTGGTTGTAGAACTTGGTAGTTTTTAAGTGGTGTTGTCGGCTAGTTTTGGCGCCGAATCGTGGATCCTTAGCATGTGGTAGCTGGGTTTCTGAAGGAGTATGGTACCGGGGGAGTTCGAGCCGTGGCCACCACCATTCCCTCCTTTGGACATTTTGGGTTCCTGTAAGAGGTTGGAACTCTATGTGTGTGGACCCTGTGGCGGCCCCTTTAGTACTCTTGAGACACCTGGACCTGGTTGTTCGGTTGTGACTGTTCTTAGTCTCCGACACAGGTTTGAGATTTGTGCCAGTGCTAACGATTTACAAGTTTAGGACTGTTAGTTCCTTTCATACTGTTCTTTTGATGCATATAGGTTCCCTTTTTGTCTTTGCAGGCTTGAGCGGAGTTTGGTACGTTTTAGTACTTGATGCATTTCTCTCACTTTATTGATTGTTTTACTTACATTTTGTCCCTTTTTGGATTCTTTAGCTGAGATTTTCAGCATTTCTCTTGCAGGGTTGGTAACCCTTTTTCTTTCTGCTCTTTTCATTCGATTATTATCTGATGTTTCTTTGCCTCCCGTTTTATTATTTCTTGCTGAGGTGTTTTTCTTTTGAATGCCTCAGGTTCAGGTCTGTAGCCGGCTGTACGGCTAACTTCAGGAGTTCCCTGGTGGACTGCGTTGTGGTAGTGTTTTCCTCACTTGTTGAGGTAGTTCTTTAGCTTTATAGTAGTACAGACATACATGCTCGCCAGCGAGTTCGTGTCAGGTTGTTGACGCTCGTTGGTGATTTTCCTTTGTGATGCTAAGTCTTTGCTTAGCTGCTAGTTTACCTATTTTGTGGTAGTTTCACTTGCTCTCTGGGAATGTTTTATGCTAGGTTGCTAGTTACTTTGAAACCTATGAAAAAAATTACTATATGTATTGCATGATCAGCATGTTTTATAAAAGCTCAATCATTATTTTCCAAATGCGTAAAAAGATTGTTTTCTTTATAAATATTATAAATTGAAATCTATGGTCTTGCATAGTGTAAGTTGTCCTCTTAGGACACTTATGCGCTCTTTTAGGATGTTAGCTTAAATGAAGTATTTTTCCGCTACGTATAAAAATAGTTTTCAAACCGTGGACTATCTGATCCACTGAGCCGAGGGATACGACCAATTAATTTAAAAATCAATTTTCTATTCATTTTAACTTATGATTTGAAGGATTAGAGTGTTGCCTCAGCGTCAGCAGTTATCCCCTGCTTGACGTGGCATCACAGCTCGTAGTTATCTCGTGCTCTGATTTATTTATTAATGAGAAAAATGCGGGTTGTGACAAGGCTCCCGCAGAAGGGTGTGGGAGTAGTGAGTGGGACAGAGAAGTGAGAGGGAAGGTTTCTTACCAGGAGGACGGGAGGTCCCGGCGGCCTGGGAAGGGTCGTCCTGCCTCTCGCGGGGAGGAGTAGATCGAGGAGTGGAAGGTGGTTTCGAGTCAGAATTATTGCGATGGAAGGCAGTGTCGTCTCGCAGACTTTCCTGTCGTTGTAGAGCTGCAGGGGATCCCTAAAGAACCAAAAATTAAGAAGGCATGTACAGATTGGAGGAGTAATAAATACGTAAGTGAGAGCTCTCCTCTTTTTCTCTGGGAGATGCTGGAGGAGGAGTTGGGCAGGTCTCTAGGACTGCGCGAGATGGCTTCTCGACAGAGGAGGGCCACCTGTTTTTACCCTCTTTAGGCGAGACAGAGAGGGCAGTAAAGAGGGAAGGGGGCGAACTAAAGTTGAGGTAGAAGCGGCCACATCGGCCTTGTTCTGCCGGCGCACCATTGCAAGGCGCTCGCGAAAGCTCTGGATGTGAGACATGATGAACAGTTCAAGCCAAGGAAAGAGGAAGTGTGCAAGGGGCATCCTCTATTCGGGGTAGAAACCCCATATTTATAGGCTTCGGTGAGGGGCCTCACAAAAGATTCTCTTATAAATACGTCCATAAATACGCTTTAATGACGAGGCTCGATTGGACGTTCTTTCCGAGCATAAAATAATCTCGAAAAGAGCGGAGATTTTGTACAACCTCGGGCTCGCGAGAGGCCCCCAAGATGCGAACGGTAAAAATGAGCGAGAGGAACTGAGAAGCCAGTGGGACCATGTGGTCCACTCGCAGGAGGCGAGACGGGAGATCTCCACAATGGGCGAGACGCCCCTTTTTGGAATGCAATTAGGACTTTACCAGCGAGAGGGCCCCGTGGCAAAGGATGCCTGCGAGATGGCCAGGAGGGCTCGTCTCGCCGAGGGATGTTTTCCTACTCGTCGTACAGAGAGAGGGCCATTTTGACAATTCTATACCCATGGGGGATTTTACTCTTCTATCCCGTGTAATTTTTCCCCTTTTGCCCTTGGTGGTCTACGTATAACTCCTCAGAAAAATGGAGTTTGGCTGTTGGCAGACCCAACCATGGGTACTTTGGTAATTTCAGGTCAGCTCAGTGTGGTTATTTGTAGATCCAACTCAGAAAACTATAAATAGGCCCATAGGGGTTCTTCAGAAGCACTTTTTTCCGGGACTTAAGAGTGTTTTCCTGTGCTTTCTGAGGAGCTCCAAGCTCAGCCTTTGGCTTTGGAGGGGAAGCTCTCAGAGTCCTTCCGGGTAAGCAGTGGGACCTCCGTGCTGAGGCTTTGGGTCGGTTTCTAGTCTACAACCAGTCGGAGGGCAGAGCTTGGGGCGAGTAGGTGTTGGCTACACCCCTGAATTTTGAACTTTTGTCGAAGTCAGATTTTGGCTTCAACGGTTCTGGTGTGGTTTCGAGGCAGTGATAGCTGGCCTTCGCTTGGCAAAGGAGCTTGAGATCCAGGATGTGGAGGCTTTTACAGACTCGATGGTGGTGGCGTCACAGATCTGAGGAGAGCTCGAAGCTCGGGAGCCCGCCCTTGTTAAGTACTTATCAAAGGTGAGGGCGATCATCGGAGGGTTTCGGATGTTCTCGATCCAACATGTTCCAAGGGAAGAAAGTATAGCTGCCAATCGCTTGGCTAAGTTTGGACCTCGAGGAGGGGGGACCTTGACTGAGCTATTTCTACCGCTTATCGAGGAAGGAGAGTTGATGGAGGTAGATCGGCGACCCTCATGGGTGGATCCATTGACGACCTTCCTAACCACCGAAGAGCTTCCAGAGGGGACCAAGGATAGGAAAAGCTTCAGGCACAAGGCAGCTCACTATCTGATGCTGGAAGGAGGGTTGCATCGAAAGATATTGTCAGGGCTCCTGACAAGGTGTGTGACTGAGCAGGAGGTCCCGCGGATCCTGGAGGAGGTGCATTCAGGAGAGTGCGACAGTCACTCAGGGGGAAGGACGTTGGAAGCAAGGGTGGTGAGGCAAGGGTACTTCTAGCAGACCCTAAGAAAGGATGCAGATGAGTTTGCAAGAAGGTGCCAGAAGTATCAGCTATATGCCCCCATCCAGCTCTTGCCCTCTCAAAGGCTCTGAAGCATCACGACACCATGGTCTTTCGCCATCTAGGGGTTGGACTTGGTCGGACCTTTTCCCCCGGGTAGTGGGCAGTGGAGATTCCTCCTGGTCATGATTGATTATTTCTCGAAGTGGCTGGAGGTCAAGGTATTGTCCATGGTCACCTCACAGGTCATCCAAAATTTTGTCACGGGGAGATCATATGCAGGCACGGGCTCCCCCAGGCGATAGTAACAGACAATGGGGCCCAGTTTGCCAGCGAAGAGTTCATCAGCTTCTGCGCTCAGCTGGGGATAGACCTCAGGTTTGCCTCCTTGCACCACCCCAATATTTACGACGCAAACTTTTCTAAATGAGATTTAAGGGAAACCCAAGTCAGTAACTAATTTGCCCAATAAACAAAAGTTAAGCCCCCAATAATCAAAAGAGAAGCCTCTACCTGCCTTGTGCTGAGTATCTTTGATATTACCATGTTATGTACATCCTAGCTGGGTGCACAATCCCTAGGGCATCAATCTTTGACTTAGGGTTCCAACCTGAATCTGTTGATATACTCCATACTTTAAACCCTCCGAGTCATATTTACGACAACCTTATCCGGGTCAAAATGTTTCCAATCCCAACTGGGTCTCTCCCGAACTTGAATTCCTATCCGAACTTCGGTGCTTGTCATGGTGGTTGTCTCCAGGTAATCTTGTTACTGGTACGAGGGTTGAGACTATGTGTCTTCTGCCATTCTGCTAATGGATTATTGGTCTCAATTCTCCTCAAAGCAGTCCTTCCGGTTTGAGTAATCCTTGATAGGGACCGTATGGCTACCTGAGTTTATGGCTTAGGTAGCCATTCTCGTGTTATACTCCTCCTTTATTCTCTTTAGGTATCTCCTTAGCTTAACCAAGTTCATACCCAAAGTCTATTTCAGACTAGGGCATACTATACGTTATCGTGGTTTGTCATGTCTCCTAGTGGGTTGAGTCTAACTAGTTGACTAGAGAATTATAAGATGGGATTTTCGCAGCCGGAGGTGCTCCCTGCTGGGGGCAGGGTTTGACGCAGGCTACAAAAATGAATTCCAATTGCTAGCTGATGAACAAGTGGAATTAATGAAAAGGTGGACTTTACATGTGATTCCCCTTATGGGCACACCACTTCTTCCGCTGCTTAGTTTGTCCCCAAACTAAACTCGCGCGGGGGTGACCCAGGGTTGTGGAATGCTACTTTTTGATCGAGGTCTGCTTTGATACCACTTGTAAGACCCTCCCCTTTTTTTTCAAAACACCGGGGTCTTAGGACCAGAACCGCCGTTTTGCGGTGACTCCTTCATGCCTTGGAGGGTCATCAACACAAAGCGCCGATTCTGCCGGCCAATTCGATCATAGAAAAGTAGCATAATAAAGTAAATGCAAACTAGCATTCCACAGATAATCACATATCATAAAGATAAACCTCCACGAAGGGAGTGTCCACAGAATAATATATCAGAGTACTAAAATACGGGCTTATGCCTGGTACATCATGTCCTCACTACAAATAACTCATGAGGAATCAAATGCTGAAAATCTACTCAAGGTCGAGACTCACAGTGCCGACTATATGAACTCCGGAGCTAGACTGCCCCATCTCCAAGCGCACCGGTCTCTGGGGCTGCTCCTCCATGCTGGGCTCCACGATCCCCTAAATGATGTGATTCGAAAACTGTTAGTCTAAAAGACTAAGCCCTATCATCCCCCACTCCTTCCCTGATAGCTCCTAGGCACCGAGCGGAGAGGAATAAAGGGGAGGACTTGAAGGTGGAGAATAATCAAAAACAGATGGCAGCGGACCTATACTAGCAATTCTATGATAGATATTGATAATAAGATGAAATATGAAAAGTAACCTTCACTTATGTGAGAACACATAAGCCAATGTGTCTTCTACAAGGCTCCCGTTATATAAAGAGTCCCATAACAATTTATACGTTGGGGTGTTGGTTATCAAACAACTATATATATATATATATATCCAAATTGACCTTAATTTATAAACTTGCCCACTCAAGCTTATAGACCAAGGGGTCGTTTTGCAGGGCCTAAAGTATAAGCGTCCCATTCCACTTATACTTAGGTGTCGGGGTTAAATGAATCGATTTTGCTATGACATGCAAGTGGGTATGATGGTACATGCAAGTACAACACACACACCCGACTCTGTGCACACAAACCTTTAGTTTCTCCTTTCTGGAGCCGTAACCTCCCAGGATACCTCCGTAGTAGCATACGGAAGCGGTGGGTTGGGCCTCGCCCACCTCTAAACCAGTAAAGCACTACCGGTCAGACCTATCGTACGCCTCAACGCTTGGTGCACGAAGCAGACTCCTGCGTACTCTTGCCAGCTGGCGCACCGAACTTCTGTTGGCGAAGTGCTAACCACACTTGCCGAGTCAGCGTATTAGCGTCGGTGCATCGACCCTCCAATACCAAAGACCCACCACCTTAAATTTCCTTTACTTTTATGCACATGCAAATTTAGCGTAATCAAAAACCGAGCCGAAGCTCCCCGGACCAAAACGTCCGTCTCAAACAATCGAGCCGAAGCTCCCCGGACCCAAACGTCCGTCTCTCAACCATCCGAACCGAAGCTCCCAGCTATCTTCCTGTTCTATCTGTGTTCGTGAAATATGCAACCCTAATTACTAAGTTACTTTTTTCAGCTTGTTAATATAGTTTACGTTAACCAAGGACTGCCCCCAGTATTTCCTGTGAAGGGCTCTCAAGGGGCACTAGGAACTATGTTGGGATTATGCCCACCGTTCCCTTTCGCAAGGTACTTATTATTATTATTGGGTGATTCCCTTACCCATTACTTTCTCGTGTTACGATAGGCTAATCCTAGGGTGATTTGACTCAACCTCACCGCGGGGAGGACGATCTTTCGTCGCACCCGAGCGCCTCTAAACCCTAGCCAAAACAACACCCTACTCATTTTATCTTCCAATGATGCTCCTAATTCTATTTATCCCTTCCAGCAAACCAACAAAACCCAACTCATGTGCTCTAATTCATTTTCCATCTTATTACATGCAGTTTTACTAAATGCAGACCACTTAAGCTATATGACCCGTAAAATGTGAAGTATACCAAATGATCATCCAGCACTCATATAATAATTATTGGAGGGCTATACTGGCATTTGTAGCCTAAATCCATAATTTCCTAATTTTCATAATTTAACTGATCATTTATTTATTTATTCTAGTAACCAAAAGTTCCAAGTTTGAACATGAAGTATAAGTTTTAGACAAGATAAAATTCCACTAAATTTATGTTAAATGCAAAATGAACAATCATCTAAAAATCAAGAATCTCCCAATTTTCAGCAAGGTTTAAGCCCTTAAATTTTATTTCAAATTTATTCCATAATAAATCATTTAAAGGGGATGTACAACAATAATACTTCCAAAAATTCAGAGAAAATTCCAGGATGATTATAAGGACACATAAAACCTCGAGATAAAGTTTCATAATTTTTTTTAGAAATAATCATTCTCTGAATTAATTAAATATCAAGGTCTCAAAATTATGGTCTTGTAAAGGAAGTGCTATAAACAGCCCCCTAAAAATTATGAATAAATTTCTACAAGTATATTTTGGCCTGAAATCATCAAAACCTAAGTTTCATGATTTTCAGCAGATATATCAGCAATAATTAATTTTTTTCTACCAAAGACCCTTTCAAAAACTTGTGAAGGAAGTGCTAAATATAATCAAGTAAAAATTATAATAAAATTCATGGATATTCACTTAGGCCTGGATTATCTTCTGATCAAGTTCCATTAGATTCAAATGAACAGAATAATCAGAAGTAATTTAAAAATCATTTTGGGCCCTTTGGTAATTAACAAATGAAGTACCATAAATATAATCCATAAAATTATAGTAAAATTACCAGGAGTTTTAGATGGTCTAAAACCTACTCTACCCAAGTTTCATAACTTTTGGTTAAGGTTTAGTGGCTGAATTTATAAATTTGTGCTTCTACCCTAAAACTATGGTTAGGGTTTTGAGGTGCCTACCTTCCTCCCAGTCCCCTAAGATTTCTTCCAGATAACTTAGGTTACTCTACCTTTAATTTTACTGAGTTTCCAAGGGCATACAAAGGACTTAGCCCCCTTGTCCTTCACAACCCCCAAAAGTCCTTCCTTAGGGTTTGAGGTTGAACCCTAAGGTAAATCAAGCCTAAATCAACCCATTTTTCTTAAGAGTGTGACATTGGTCATGCCAAGTCAGTGTCGAAAACCTCAGCCTTTGTTGAGGGGATGTGACCACCCTAAGTCCATAATGCACTTTTAATCAAAAATACCTCGTTAAAGCCAAACTAGGGTTTGGTGATTTCCTAACCAAAACCTATCCAAATGCGTTGAAATTTTCTACAGAGCTAGGTATTGATGCCAGAGACCACTCACCAAAATTTGGGAGGGTTTGGATGTCATTAGACCACTTAATTAAAATACCCTAGCATTATTAAATAAAAGTAAACACTTTAGGCAAAGTGTCTCTAAAAATTCTGATTTTTAGGCAAGTCCTAGGTATAGCTAGGTTAGACTCCCTGCCAAAATTTCAAGTAATTTGGATCAAGGATGAAGTGTGGGCACTCAGTTTAATGACTGCCTAGCCCTAGGTATAGGTCCCATTAAAATGGGTGCCCTAGTCAAACCAGGCACCCAAATTGGTTCCAACTAATTTTAAACTAAAGTAGACCATAAGGGCTACAACTTCCATGTTGAAGGTTTTCCCTCTAGGTGAGCCTAAGTATTTTTAAAATTTAAAACCGATAATACCAAAATATGTGACATAAATCACATTATTATAAATATATATCCTATAGTTTTAAATCAGATGCAGCACGAATCTTGGCGCAAAAGGGACGGAATCCCTTCATCTCCTTCCTTGAGCCGACGACCAGGATTCATCCTGCCTGGAGCCACTTCCAAGCTCTGCCGCCGGCGATCCAGCCCCTTCCCCGGCCGGCCACCGCCACCACCACCTCCGTTGAGGTAGTGGCTGTCGCCAGGCGGCGGCACAGCCGCCGAAGGTGTTTTTTACGACGGTTCTAGTAGGAAATTTTTTTGCAAAAAACCATGAAAACCATGGTTTGGATCGGGCTCATTTGAGCCCGAACCTTGAACCTAAAGAAATCTACGATCTACCCGTGAGATAAGGAGAGGAGGAGGACCTTCCTGGCGGCCTGAATGCGAGTCGATCTTCGGGTTGCCATGGTAGTGGTTCCGCCGACCGAATTTCTGCAATAGTGCAGTCAAGTTGCTCGAATTCATCAGGTAAATGGTGGGAAGGGTTCCTCTCATGTCATTGAAGGTATTTAAATCATCAGTTGGGGGAGGGGAGAGGCCAAACATCAATGACCATTAATGCCCTTAAAAGCTTGGCTCGGGTTGAGTGGGGGGGGGGGGGGGGCTGAATCTTCCTCTCGGAGGCCGGGAAATGGCTGGAATCAACTCCTCTACCCTACAGGAGTTGATTTTAGCCATAAAGAGTGATTGTTGGCCTCCTTTGGCCGGCTCCCACCCTTCCCTTCCTCTCCCCCAATTTCTCTATCCACCATTATCATGAAAGGAAGCTCCTTTCTCTCTCCTAGTCACCCATGTTGACTGGTCAACACCATAGGCTATGTGCAGCCCACTTAGTCATAATGATTATGAAAAGTGAGGTTAGCCTAAGGGAGAAATGGCTTGAGCTTGGGTTAGCCCATTTGGGCTAGGTTTGACTTAGCTTAAGCTAGGGTTGACTTCAGTCAATTTGATCATTTGGGTTGACCCCATTGGGTCCTTGGTGACCCATGGGCCTCCCCTAAGGCCTATGTGTGGTTATGTAGGGTTACCTTACACTTTGGAGGTCACCTACCCTTAGTAAGGGCACTTTGACCAGATTAGGGGCTTGAGTTGACTTGGGTCAACTTGGCCTCTAGGGCTGACCCCAATGTGTCCTTAGTGACCCATTGACCTCACTTGAGGGTTAGGAGGGCATAGGTGGGATCCACTTGGCTAGGGGTAGGTCAATTGACCCTAAGTAGGCTAGTTTGACCCATTTAGGGTTTGGGTTGACTTGGGTCAACTGAGTCTCTTTAATTGACCCAAATGGGTCCTTATGGCTCTAATGGGTCTCCCAAAATGTGTGGGGGTGTTGTGATAGGGACTTGGGGTCATGGTGAAGCCCCATGTTCATCCTAACCTATTGTTCAGAATTCTACTATTTGCAGACCATGATGATTTTCAACTTCATGTCTAAGCTCACTTGGTCTTATTGGGCTTCCTAGGGTCTTGTCATGACCTAATCATGACTAAAAACACTCTTAGGGGTCTAGTTGGAAATGGTATGTTATATTGTCCCACTCGCTACTCTCACACCCTTCTGCGGGAGCCTCTCTCACTCTGCCCCTCTACTCCTCGCTCAGGCGCCCCGACCAACTCGCCTGCTGAGGAACTCTTTAGATGACTCGCCGTATCGCCTCCTCCTCCAATAGATGAGATTGAATACTACCTAGGAGACCCTATGGACCTTGTATAGATGAATCGCAAGACGGCGGAGTTGTATAGGAAGCACGCGCGTATCATCCATTCGTTGGCGGTGGACAAGCAGGCGGCGGATAGGCATATCGAATGGCTGGAGAACGAGTACGCTAGCTTGTCTTCCGAGGTTGGTGTCGAGATAGATGTCGATGGGACCGATCCTCAGGCCATCATCAGCGAGGTCAATATGCAGCTCCGTCTCGCTCACCGTGGACTTGACGTCGTTCGCGCCTTCCACTCGCCGAATAGGCCCCCCTGCGCTGGAACTTGCGGTGGCCGCTGGAAATGGTTCAAATATTAAGGGTCGTCCGTATCGCCATTTTATTCTTTCTTCTCGAGCGTTGTATTTTAATGTTGTAATAATTAGATAATACTACTGTCGTCTCGTCAGCAATGACTGAGAATAAGGTGCCCGCCGCATGCAGGACTATCTTTAAATATTTTTTGTTGCTGGTTTGAACTCTTTATTTCTTTTAATTTCCTTTAATTATCCTGCCCTGTGATTGTGACGGGTCACGCAAATCGATGCTTAGGAGAGAGAGAACCTTTGGCCGACTCTTCCCCTTCCACTGTACGTTTTCCCGCACATTAACCATTTTAACATATATGCTCTAAATACCCTGGCCCCGGATCAAAAGGATATCCGCGCCTCTTACTCATTCCTTGTCCAAGATCTTGCCCCCTTATTTCTTCCGTCTCGCAGATCCTTCTCGCTCTTTTCCCCCTCGACCATCTTGCCGATCCTCTTTCCTACTACTTCCTTTCTATCTCCGTCTCGCTCACATTCGTCTTGCCAATGATGGGCAAGAAGAGAGTTGAGGAAGGCGAGGGGCGCAGCCGCTGCGGGAAGCTGTTCACAAACCATGAATTTCTGCTCGGTAGGCTCTCTGAAGAAGACTACCGCGGATTCGTACGCGAGTACCTAAGGGAGGGGCTCGAATCGCGGCCCCCAAGGTTGGCGAGTCAATCAATACTTACTACCCGGGAGAACTCGCCTTCCCCGTCTCGCACTTTGAGGCGGGGTTGAGATTGCCTCTCTGGCCCGAGGTAAAGCAAGTCTTCAAATACTTTGGCATCGTCCCGACGCAGTTTAACCCGAACGCAATTTCAGTGTTAATCGCTTTCGCCTGTTATATGCACCGGGAGCGAATCGAATTCAGCTTGATGGTTTTCCGCAAGCTGTTCATCTACCATGCCAATGCTGATGGCATCTCAAATTTCACCGGGCAAGGGCTCAAGGTGTGCGAGACGTTCAACAAGAATCATCATTGGCTTACAAGGTTCATTTTCATCCGCGGCGACTTCGAGCTTTTGTCGAAGTCGCGACATCTATTTTGGCTTCAACACATTTTGTGGATGGGAGATGGGGTCCCGCTGCACAGGCTCTCACTAGCTGGGTAGTTCCGGTGGTACCTCTCATGGAGGCTAAGTGTTTCTTACCCCGAGGCCATCTCGTCACCCAGGCTCCCATTAGCTGGCATGACAGGTTGACCCCTCGGGGAGGCCAACTGTTTCTTACCCCGTGGTCATCTCGTCACTCAGGCTCCCATTAGCTGGCATGACAGGTTGAACCCTCGGGGAGGCTAAGTGTTTCTTATCCCGAGGCTGTCTCATCACCCAGGCTCCCATTAGCTGGCATGACAGGTTGACCCCTCAGGGAGGCCAAGTGTTTCTTAACCCAAGGTCGTATCGTCACCCAGGATCCCATTAGTTGGCATGACAGGTTGACCCCTTGGTGAGGCCAAGTATTTTCAGCACTAAGAGGGCCACTCAGCGAATACGTTGGGTTGGACGTTTCTTTCCGAGCTTGTGCCAACCTCGAAAAGAGCGGGGATTGTGTACAACCCCATATTCGCGAAGAGTGGGCCCCAAACAAGGCGCAAGACTTGGTGCATGTTTTCAAGCTTTTTGCGAGTTTTGCACTCCTGCAGGCCGATTTTGGGCGGATCTGCGTAATATATTAACAGGGGGAGGAAATATTTGTATCCCCCCGGCCCCTTTGAAAAGTTTCCCAGGCCCCAGCCCGCAGACCGCCCTAGCCCACAAGTAGGCCGCAGCAGTCTGCACCTCACCAGGCCGCCGTCTCGCCAGACCCCAGCTCGCCAGACCGCCGCCTTGTCCAGGCCGCCATCTCGCCAGGCCTCAGCTTGTCAGACCTCCATCTCGTCAGACCGCCGCCTCGCCCAGGCCGTCGTCTCGCCCAGGCTGCCGTCTCACCAGGCCTCAGCTCGCCAGACCGCCATCTCGCCAGGCCTCAGCTCACCATACCGTCATCTCGTCAGGGCTTAGCTCGCCAGACCTCCGTCTCGCCCAAACCGCCACCCCAGCCCAGCAGGTCGCAGCTCGCCAAGCAGGCCCCCATCTCGCAGGCCCCCAGTCTTGTAACATCCCATGTTACTTCTGGACCCTTCAACTTAGATTGGGTTAGGCATGGGTGAGATTTAAGGAAGACCAACTATGTTTGGCCCTAGGTAGTGGGTGGTAGCCATGTGGGGCCCACTATAGGACCATAGTCAAACTAGGTCAAACTAGCCTAAGTAGGGACCCTAGCCACACCATGACCCCACCACTTTGCCCTAACCCTAAAGACAATCTAAGTAGACCCTAGGGCATGTCACTAGGTCAACACTTTGACCCCAATTGACCAAAGTCAACCTTGGGCTTAATTTGGTCAAACCCACACTCATAGGCCTAATTAGCCTAAGTTGGGCACCCCCTTGACCCAACCCAAGTTGGGTGGTGCCATTAGACCCATTTCCACCAAGTAGGGTCAGTCCACCCACCATGGTTGACCAAGTCAACCCTAAAAGTCAATTTGGTCAATATAAGGCCTAAAGAGGAAAATGAAGGCCAAGCCCAATCCATTGGGCTAAGCCCATCCAAATCAGCCCAAGCCTAACCTAAGTGGTCAAAGACAACTCATAACCCCCAAGATCAGGAAAGTGAATACATGCAAAGGGGTAGAAAAGGAATTTGGAGAAGAAGAGGAGAGAGAAAGGGAAATGAAGGGAAGGATGACCACATGGCCACACATGCAGCTGCTGTCCAGTTGCCTAAACATACTGGCCGGCCTGCTCAGGCAATCCCAGAAGAATTTGGAGCATGGTGGCCACATGGAACCATAGGTGAAGCCTCCAAAGCTCAAAACCGAGCTCACTTTGGAGTTAACTCCACATATAGTCCACCTCAGTCCAATTCACCCCCTCCATTAGCTTTAGTGAGCTCAGGCGAGTGGAAATCGAGTGCTCGATCATGGAGAATGGTGAAGAATTGAGTTTTCGGGGTGAAGCTCACCGGCGCACCACCACCATGGAAAACCGCCGCCTGACCCGTAGCCAAGCCTCAATTCAGGTGCGTTTCACCTCGCCTCTTCCCGTACTAGGTTTCTAGATCAACCTAGGGAGATATTGGGCTCAATCGAGCCCGATGCCATGAGACAAAATGGAGAAAACCGAGCCTTTTTCTTCTTGCTCGGGTTCATCGGAGGAGCCAACTCCGGCGGCCCCACCGCCGGGAAACGCTAGCCCCCACCTTAACGAAGGTGGTGGCGATATCCGCCGGCGGTGGTGGTGGCTCAGCTGGCCGGAAAATGCCAGCCAGCATCGTCCAGGAAGAAGCAATCGTGGCCGTCAAACCATCGGGGACGATGAACCGATTCCGTCGAATTTAACTTTAAGATTCGTGCAATAGTTTAAATGATTTAATTTAATGTTTGATGAATAGTGAAATATCTGTCACATTATTACAGCTACCTTGCATGTTAATTTTAGGCCTCTTAGAGGTATTTCTAGAACTTAGTCTCTTAATGAAAATGGTAGCTGAGGGTCTTACCCTTAAGTAGCCACTCTAAACATGTGATTTGGTGTAGTGTACAGTCCTGTAGGACATTTCACCTAGGACTGGTCCTAGAGTAGGGCAGAAATTAAATTGGATGCCCAGGTAAAACTATTAGTCACCATGGCCCCAAATTTTGGGCACATGCATTATTTGGGCACACTTAGCCCCTGCCAAAATTTAGGAATTTTTGGAGAACATTTTCCTATAGTGTTTGCCAAAATATCAAAATACAAATAAATGAAATATAAGGAGTTCTACACCTCCCCATGGTCCCAAATCTTGGTGGTAGGTCAGTGGGGACATCCTTGGTGCATGATAAAATTTTCAGCACCTTGGGTTCAATGTATGTTGGAGAATCCACTTGCATGTGTTAGCTTATATTATGTCTTGGTGTGCAATTAGCAAAAAATGCAAATATGGTGTATTTAGCCCATTGGTGACATGCAAAGGTCTTGGAATTATTTACAGTGGTTCATTAGGGTAAATTTCATCCCTCAAATTAATCATGGAATTTTTGGACTCAAAAATTCCATTTATTGGAATTTATTTTAAATATAACTATTTTGGAAATAAACTTGGAAAATAGGTTTTCCTCAAGTAAAAATCCTACAATTTTGCCAAGTCATAGATAATGTCACATTTGACTTAGGAAAAATATGATTCCTCTGTTTTGAAGAACTTTTGGAGTAGATATCTTAAATTGCCCATTTTACCCTTATATTATTAATTCTTGCAATAATGGATATATACCTCTGAAAAATTTGGAATTTATTCTACTGCTATAAAATGGTATTATTAGTTTTGCATGAATTTCTCAGAATTAATGGATGCATTGTTGTTTGCTAAATTAATACAATGGCATTTTAGTAAATATGCTATAATGGAATTTTATAGGCCATTTCAGAATAAATGTTGATGATACTCTGCCAATAGTCATAAATTAGTGTCCTACAAGTTCTGTATATTTTCTGGAATTTTTGAGTACATAATGCCTATACTTCATTTGGAAAATGGAATTTGTGTGGAATTGATATTAAATAGGAAATGAGAATAAATAATTTAAGGAAAATTATGAAACTCTGTAGGCAGCAATATGTTATCAATATACATCTCAGGAAAAATTTCCTAGGTCAGTGGATACTTAATCATACTACTTCATGTGTAAAATGACCTAGTGTTTAAATTAAAAGATTTAATTAAAGGACTAATTGGCCGAGAAAAATTATGAGAATTTATAGGGTAGTTCCAATAGTCTATACCACCCTAGGATAAATATTTAGAGGCAAGATGTCTTAAGGATTGGAAGATCACATTTTAGGGTAACCATAGGACATGGTCTGCATATAACACAAATAGGTCTTGCCTTAGGGGTTACCAGGGGAATGATTATCGGCAGAAGTAAGGGAGTTCAACATGAGTAACCCTGGTGGGTAGAGTTGTCATAGTGAGGGATCAAAAGTGCAAGTCTTAGTTAGCAACTGGAGTGAGGGTCGGCGGAAGACCGTCGGCTTCCCGGTAACACCTTAAGTCACTAGGGTTGTACTAGAGCAATAAGGAGAGCTGGGGAGATACATGGGTAGCCATCAACTAAAATAAATATCCTTGCGAAAGGGAACGCTGGGCGTAATCCCAACACAGTTCCTAGTGCCCCTTGAGAGCCCTTCACAAGGAATACCGGGGGCAGTCCTGAGATTAACCTTAAATCTCTAAGTATAATAAACCGTAGACAAGAGTAGTTTAATAGGTTAGGACATTGTTATACCTTCTCGCCCGTGTGGGGTTGGAGAGATTCATGATATATGCTCACCCGTTTGGGGTTGGAGGGAGTTGGTATAAGGGCACTGATGTGCGATCTCACCCATTTAGGGTTTGAGCGAATTGGCATAAAGGCACTAATGTGCGTTCTCACCCGGGTTTGGGTTAGAGGGATTCAGGATGGGTTTTGGTCCTGCGAGCGGGAGGCTCGGTATGAATTACTTGCATGTGCATAAATATCGTGGCGGGGCATGTGGTACTGGCCGTTCGTCACACCGATGGCAGTACGGTGCACCAGGCGGTTGTGAGAGTTAGAGGGGCCAGTGGGTTGTTTTACACTGCGGTCTGGAGGACGACCCCCGATAACGCACATCCGACCCAACAAGACTGATGGGTTGTCAGCAAAGTACGTACGCGAGACTCTAGAGTGCACCTTGGACGTGTACAGAGGCGTATGAGAGGGGTCTAAGGCTTGGTAGTGTGCATACCGGTCTAGAAGCGGAGACGCCCGCTCCGCTGCTGCCGTAGCCACAGCGGTGGTACCCGAGAGTGATGCTAGCTCTCAAAAAGTGGGAACTAAAGGTCTGTGATCACAGAGTCGTTGTGTGTGAGTTGCACTTGCCTGCGCATAAAATTGCATCATATCATTCATTCATATTAGGTCATACGCTTCATAGATCCTTATCATATAAATTAGTATGGGCTCTTTTATATGATAAGTTAAATTTCCTGGAAATCCTAACTTATATATTTGTATGGGCATTTATATAAGTTAGGGTACGTTTGTGATGATAGCATAGTGGTAGTTTAGTTTATTTACTTGTTCATATTACTGTTCTTTACTTTCCTTTACTGCACTGCTCTTACTTATTACTTGTACCGTACTTAGAACTGCTAGAGTAGGATTACATTACTTATTACAACTCTAGTTAGATATTGTCACCTGCTTCCACTTTGCTACCCCTTTTGTTGTCCTCCGCTTCGTCCTCCCGCTCGGTGCCTAGGAGCTGAGGGGCAAGGCGCGGAGGAAACGACTTAGTCATTTTTGACTAATGGTCGGTGACCAACTATTTTTAGGAACCCGTGGAGATGGAGCACCAGCACGTCGAGGAGGCAGGACATGAGGAGTAGATACCGCTTCAGCAGGCTACTACCACTACTGTGCGTCCTCAGGTGGGATGAGATCTGATGTTCTAGTTTAGCTTCCGCATTTACTATTTTGAGAGAGAGTGATTTTGATGTACTGGGCATAAGCCCTTTTTACTCTTTCATTTGTACTCTATTGTGGACTATTGTGATGTACTTTTCATTTCATTTACATGATTGTACTATGTGGCTTGTGGACTGATGGTTTTACATATTCAGTTTTACTTCTTTCTTCTCATATTGGCCTACAGGTTAAATGATCGTACTAGCCGGCAGAATCGGCGTGTTGCGGTGTCGACTAACCCGTGAGTTAGTGCCACCGTAAGACGGCGGTTCTGGGCATAAGATCCGGTAGCCCTCCTTGGTAAGGGGGAGGGGGGTCTTACAAACTGGTATCACTTGAACAACGATCATATGAGAAAGAAGTCCACAACATGAGACCACCCCCGCCCGAGCATTAGTTTGTGGACAAACTATGTAGCGGAAGCAGTGGTGTGCCCATGTGTAAAGTCACATAAATGGTCCACAAAGTACAACGAGTTAGGCCAGTTTTGTTTTAACCTTACCTTTATGCAACCTCCACAGGTCGCAGCGCCGCAAAATGTGGCTCCTCCCCCTCCAGCTGCCACTCCGTTCCTACAGACGGAGTTGGGGCAGACCTTGACGGCGATTCTGGATGCCTTCAGAGCCCAGCAAGTCCCGGCTCCACAGCCAAATCCGGGGTCGAGCTGGCTGAGTGCATTCAAGAACCTGTCCCCACCGACGTACCGTGGGACAGAGGATGCGGTGAAGACGGAAGAATGGCTGGAGGCCATACACGAGATCTTAGCGGGCATCAGCTGCCCAGTCGGCCAGGCAGTACCTCTAGCCACCTCTGTGCTAGAGGCCCATGCGAAGAGATGGTGGAAATCAGTCCGGGAGTCTACTTATGCGGACTTTGACCTGTCAGAGATATCATGGGAGGAGTTTGGTGATGTGTTTCTGGAGCACTTCGTCTCTGCTACGGACAGAGATGCTTTGGAGGAGAGGTTTTTGAACCTCAAGCAGGGGACTAGATCGGTGATAGAGTACAGAGAGAGTTCTCCCACTTGGCCAGGTTCGCAGGATTCAGGATACCGATGATAGGAGGTATGCCAAGAGATTTTACCGGGGCCTCAGGGATGATTTGAGGCAGGCCTTGCTGTTTATTTCTCATGGCACATCTAGGCAGATCATTGAGATGGCGAAGAAGCTGGAGGCTGACCAACTGATGGTGCGAGCCGAAGGGAAGAGACCATTTGATGGGTCGACATCAGGTGAGAGCAGTAGGGGCTCTCAGAGAGGAAGGACCATCGGATACAGGAAGGGTGGGGGACGTCGTCGTCCAACTTCAGGCAGGAGCAGGGGCCTCCTCCAGCATTGTCTCCCCCACCTCTACAGATGCATGATCCGAGGAGACAGGATGACCGAGGCCACCGACAAGTGGTTTGTTACGGATGTCGCCAGCCCGGGCACATCAGGTCGGAGTGCCCGCACCGATTCCATCCCCCTCCTCCTCCTCCACCTCCAGTGGCCCCAGTACAGTAGGGCCGAGGACGAGGCCGAGGTCGGGGATATCACGGCAGGAGACGCGAGCAGGAGCAGATATATGCCTTGGACCTCACAGAGCCGAGGAATCCCGAGGAGGTTATCACAGGTACTTAAAGTTAATTATGGATTTTCTTGAATTTTCAATGATATATATAGTACTGGAACTATATGATAACAATTAACTTTCACATAAACAAACCTCAGGCATAGTTATGATCAGCGGCAAGCCCGCTCATACTCTCTTCGACACGGGTGCTTCACACTCGTTCGTATCCGAGACCTTCATCGACGGACTCGAAGGCGTGGAGAGGTTTCCTGGACTAGAGATGAGGGCGCGTCTACCCGATGGGTCGGAGCTGCGGACCACTGCACATTGTGATATGGAAGCCGAGATTGGCGGCAAGGCATTTGAGGTGGCGGCAACTATTCTGAAGCTGCAGGACTTTGACTTGATCTTGAGCATGGCCTGGTTGCATCGGAACCATGCCCAGATAGATTGTCCGTCCAGGAGGATCACGCTAAGGCATGGCGACTCTCATGTTATCGTTGAAGGTATCCAGCCTATCTGCCACCTACTGTTATCTTCTGTACAGGCTGTGAAGGCCATGAGCAGGGTGAAGAAGTTTATCTTGTCTGCTTCGAGATGGTGGGAACAGGGGCGACTATCTCAGATATTCCGGTGGTCCGGGATTTCTCCGACGTATTCCCGGAGAAATTGCCCGGGCTACCACCTGCTAGAGACTTGGATTTCAGGATTCAGCTAGTACCAGGAGCGAGGCCGGTGTCCCGGGCACCCTACAGGATGGCTCCCAGGGAGTTACCAGAGTTCAGGACTCAACTACAGGAGCTAGTCGAGTCAGGATTTGTGCGGCCCAGATCATTGCCATGGGGGGCGCCAGTTCTCTTTGTGAAGAAGAAGGACGGATCACTGCGATTATGTATAGATTACCGGGAGCTGAACCGGTTGACGGTCCGCAACACCTATCCTCTGCCTCGGATAGATGATTTATTTGACCAGCTACAGGGAGCCTTCTGGTTCTCCAAGTTAGATTTGCGATCCGGCTACTATCAGCTCCGTATCTGGGAAGAGGACATACCGAAGACGACATTCAGTTCACGCTATGGATTATACGAGTTCACGGTGATGCCTTTTGGGCTCACGAATGCTCCTGCCGCATTCATGAGTCTAATGAACCGTGTATTCGAGCCTTTCTTAGACCGCTTCGTGATTGTATTCATCGACGACATCCTTATTTATTCTCGGACTCAGGAGGAGCATACGGAGCACTTGACACAGGTCTTGCAGAGGCTGAGGGAGACCCAGATATACGCAAAATTTTCAAAGTGCCAGTTCTGGTTATAGGAGGTGGCTTTCCTGGGGCACACGATCAGTGGGGCTGGGTTAGCAGTGGACCCAGCCAAGATAGAGATAGTGAGGGATTGGCCACGGCCGAAGACCGCATCTGACATCCGCAGTTTCTTGGGACTAGCAGGGTATTACCGCAAGTTCGTGGAGGGGTTCTCGAGGATAGCACTCCCCCTCACGTCCTTGACGAAGAAGGACACAGATTTTGTTAGGTCAGAGCGGTGTGAGACGGCTTTTCAGGAGCTGAAGGACCGACTCATCTCATCCCCCATTCTTGCGCTTCCATCTGGGAGCGAAGGATTCCAGATCTACACGTACGCCTCTTATCAGGGGATGGGTGCAGTCCTGATGCAGCATGGACACGTTATTGCTTATGCTTCGAGACAGTTGAAGAAGCATGGGCATAACTATCCAGTACATGACCTAGAGCTCGGGGCTGTGGTTTTCGCCCTAAAGATATGGAGGCATTACTTATACGGGATTCATTGTGACATCTTTTCAGATCACAAGAATCTCATGTATATCGATACGCAGAAGGACCTAAACCTGAGACAGAGGAGGTGGCTGGAGTTCCTCTGTGATTATGATTACAAGATCCACTATCATCCGGGGAAAGCGAACACGGTAGCAGATGCTTTAAGCAGGAGGGCCGGCACTTCTGGACCGGAGCCCCAATTGATGTCTATAGAGCTGCTACAGATGATGGAGGACATGCACATTACCATGGTGTCCGTGACCGAGCCAGTAGTGTATAGAGAGTATTTGAGCTCAGTGATCAGTGACGATGATATACAGGAGCGCATCCGAGCACATCAGAGGCTGGATGCTGCTTTACAGCCGATTTTCAGTGCCCTAAAGAGGGGCAAGGTCGAGGACTACACGCTACAGGATGATCTTCTTCGGTTCCGGGGGCGCATCTACATACCAGCAGGGGGCAGTATCCGGGATGACATACTCAGAGAGGCACATTGCTCGAGATATTCAGTGCACCCTGACATCACCAAGATGTGGGCAGATTTGCGGAGGTCTATGTATTAGCCCGGGATGAAGAGGGAGATCACAGATTTTGTGACCCATTGTGAGACCTGCCAGCGCGTGAAGGCAGAATGCAAGAGCCCGGGAGGTTTACTACAGCCACTGCCAGTTCCAGAATCGAAGTTCGAGGACATTGCTATGGACTTTGTACACGGATTGCCTCGCTCCCACTTTAGGCATGATTCTATATGGGTTATAGTGGATAGATTGACCAAGGTAGCGCGGTTTATTCCAGTTCGGAAGGATGCCCCAGTTGCAGTTCTGGTGAGATTATTTGTGGAACAGTACATCAGATATCATGGCATCCCCAGGACGATTGTTTCGGACCGTGATGGTCGGTTCACTTCGAGCGAGTGGAGGGTCGTGCATGCTTACTTGGGATCTCGGCTTACTTTTAGTACCGCCTTCCATCCGCAGACTGACGGACAGACCGAGCGGACCATTCGGACCATGGAGGACCTGCTCAGGCTATGCATATTGGATACGGGGAAGCCTTGGGAGAGGCTGCTGCCATTGATCGAGTTCTCGTATAATAACAACCACCAGGCTAGCATCAGGATGGCTCCATACGAGACGCTTTATGGGAGGAGATGCCGGACACCGCTATCATGGGTTCAGGATGTGGATACCAGGGCTCTGGGATCTGATTATATAGAGGATACTGAGGCTCAGATTCGATTGATTAGAGATCGGCTACTGGAGGCCCAGAGCAGGCAGGCAAAGTATTATGATGCTCGACACCGGAAGGTGGAGTTCCAGGTTGGAGACAGGGTATTCTTGAAGATACGTCTAGTACACGGTGTCTCTCGGGTGCGGAGGCACAAGAAGCTCAGTCCACGATACATGGGGCCATACCTGATCCTGGAGCGGATCGGCCCCTTGGCTTACTGACTGTAGCTGCCACCGGAGTTGGGTGCATTACATGACGTCTTCCATGTCTCTCCTTGCGAAGAGCTCTCCTTCGGCCGGAGCAAGCACATTACTACTACAGCCGGACCGGTAGAGCCTGACAGATCAGTGAGATTGGAACCGATCCGGATTGACGATACAAGCCATCCGAGTGTTGCGGAAGAAGAAGGTCCCTCTTGTGAAGGTACTGTGGTCCAACCATGGACGGGAGGAGCACACTTGTGAGCCTGGGAGGGATCTGATGCTGGAGTAACACCCGGAGCTATTCGCATCAGGTACTTTTAAGTTATGTCTTTAAATTTCTTGATGATTCTTGCAAATAGAACCCCGTAGACCCGAACTTAAATTTCGGGGACGAAATTATTTTCTTGTTTATTGGAATTGGTAACATCCCATGTTACTTCTGGACCCCTCAACTTAGATTGGGTTAGGCATGGGTGAGATTTAAGGAAGACCAACTATGTTTGGCCCTAGGTAGTGGGTGGTAGCCATGTGGGGCCCACTATAGACCATAGTCAAACTAGGTCAAACTAGCCTAAGTAGGGACCCTAGCCACACCATGACCCCACCACTTTGCCCTAACCCTAAAGATAATCTAAGTAGACCCTAGAGCATGTCACTAGGTCAACACTTTGACCCCAATTGATCAAAGTCAACCTTGAGCTTAATTTGGTCAAACCCACACTCATAGGCCTAATTAGCCTAAGTTGGGCACCCCCTTGACCCAACCCAAGTTGGGTAGTGCCACTAGACCCATTTCCACCAAGTAGGGTCAGTCCACCCACCATGGTTGACCAAGTCAACCCTAAAAGTCAATTTGGTCAATAAAAGGCCTAAAGAGAGAAAATGAAGGCCACGCCCAATCCCATTGGGCTAAGCGCATCCAAATCCGCCCAAGCCCAACCTAAGTGGTCAAAGACAACTCATAACCCCCAAGATCAGGAAAGAGAATACATGCAAAGGGGTAGAAAAGGAATTTGGAGATGAAGAGGAGAGAGAAAGGGAAATGAAGGGAAGGATGGCCACATGGCCACACATGCAGCTGCTGTCCAGTTGCCTAAACATACTGGCCGGCCTGCTCAGGCAATCCCAGAAGAATTTGGAGCATGGTGTCCACATGGCACCAGGGGTGAAGCCTCCAAAGCTCAAAACCGAGCTCACTTTGGAGTTAACTCCACATATAGTCCACATCAGTCCAATTCACCCCTCCATTAGCTTTAGTGAGCTCAGGCGAGTGGAAATCGAGTGCTGGATCATGGAGAATGGTGGAGAATTGAGTTTTCGGGGTGGAGCTCGCCGGCGCACCACCACCACGGCAAACCGCCGCCTGACCCGCAGCCAAGCCTCAATTCAGGTGCGTTTCACCTCGCCTCTTCCCGTACTAGGTTTCTAGATCAACCTAGGGAGATATCGGCCTCAATCGAGCCCGATGCCATGAGAGAAAATGGAGAAAACCGAGCCTTTTTCTTCTTGCTCGGTTTCGCCAGAGGAGCCAACTCCGGCGGCCCCACCGCCGGGAAACGCTAGCCCCCACCTTAACGAAGGTGGTGGTGATATCCGCCGGCGGTGGTGGTGGCTCAGCTGGCCGAAAATGCCAGCCAGCATCGTCCAGGAAGAAGCAATCGTGGCCGTCAAACCATCGGGGACGATGAACCGATTCCGTCGAATTAACTTTAAGATTCGTGCAATAGTTTAAATGATTTAATTTAATGTTTGATGAATAGTGAAATATCTGTCACATTATTACAGCCACCTTGCATGTTAATGTTAGGCCTCTTAGATGTATTTCCAGAACTTAGTCTCTTAATGAAAATGGTAGCTGAGGGTCTTATATTTAAGTAGCCACCCTAAACATGTGATTTAGTGTATTGTACAGTCCTGTAGGATATTTCTCCTAGGACTGGTCCTAGAGTAGGGCAGAAATTAAATTGGATGTCCCAGGTCAAACTATTAGTCACCATGGCCCCAAATTTTGGGCACATGCATGATTAGGGCACACGTAGCCCCTGCCAAAATTTAGGAATTGTTGGAGAACATTTGCCTATAGTTTTTGCCAAAATATCAAAATACAAATAAATGAAATATAAGGAGTTCTACACCTCCCCATGGTCCCAAATCTTGGTGGTAGGTCAGTGGGGACATCCTTGGTGCATGATAAAATTTTCAGCACCTTGGGTTCACTGCATGTTGGAGAATCCACTTGCATGTGTTAGCTTATGTTATGCCTTGGTGTGCAATTAGCAAAAATGCAAATATGGTGTATTTAGCCCAATGGTGACATGCAAAGGTCTTGGAATTATTTACAGTGGTTCATTAGGGTAAATTTCATCCCTCAAATTAATCATGGAATTTTTGGACTCAAAATTCCATTTATTGGAATTTATTTTAAATATAGCTATTTTGGAAATAAAATTGGAAAATAGGTTTTCCTCAAGTACAAATCCTACAATTTTGCCAAGGCATAGATAATGTCACATTTGACTTAGGAAAAATATGATTCCTCTGTTTTGAAGAACTTTTGGAGTAGATATCTTAAATTGCCCATTTTACCCTTATTTATTAATTCTTGAAATAATGGATATATACCTCTGAAAAATTTGGAATTTATTCTACTGCTTAAAATGGTATTTTTAGTTTTGCATGAATTTCTCAGAATTAATGGATGCATTGTTGTTTGTTAAATTAATACAATGGCATTTTGGTAAATATGTTATAATGGAATTTTATAGGCCATTTCACAATAAATGTTGATGATACTCTGCCAATAGTCATAAATTAGTGTCCTAAAAGTTCTGTAATTTTTCTGGAATTTTTGAGTACATAATGCCTATACTTCATTTGGAAAATGGAATTTGTGTGGAATTGATATTAAATAGGAAATGAGAATAAATAATTTAAGGAAAATTATGAAACTCTGTAGGCAGCAATATTTTATCAATATACATCTCAGGAAAAATTTCCTAGGTGGCATTGGATACTTAATCATACTATTCCTAGGTCATTGTTTCCTAGTGCCCCTTGAGAGCCCTTCACAGGGAATACCGGGGCATGTCCTGGGATTAACCTTAAATCTCTAAGTATAAATAAACACGTAGAAAAGAGTAGTTTAATAGGTTTAGGACATTGTTGTACCTTCTCGCCCGTGTGGGGTTGGTGGAGAGATCATGATATATGCTCACCCATTTGGGGTTGGAGGGAGTTGTATAAGGGCACTGATGTGCGATCTCACCCATTGGGGGTTTGAGGGAGTGGTATAAAGGCACTAATGTGCGTTCTCACCCGGGTTTGGGTTTGAGGGATTCAGGACGGGTTTGGTCCTGCGAGCGGGAGGCTCTATATGAATTACTTGCATGTGCATAAATATCGTGGCGGGGCATGCGGTACTGGCCGTTCGTCACACCGATGGCAGTACGGTGCACCAGGCGGTTGTGAGAGTTAGAGGGGCCAGTGGGTTGTTTTACACTGCGGTCTGGAGGACGATCCCCGATAACGCACATCCGACCCAACAAGACTGACGGGTTTGTCAGCAAAGTACGTACGCGAGACTCTAGAGTGCACCTTGGACGTGTACAAAGGCGTATGAGAGGGGTCTAAGGCTTGGTAGTGTGCATACCGGTCTAGAAGCGGAGACGCCCGCTCCGCTGCTGCCGTAGCCACAGCGGTGGTACCCGAGAGTGATGCTAGCTCTCAAAAGTGGAAACTAAAGGTCTGTGATCACAGAGTCGTTGTGTGTGAGTTGCACTTGCCTGCGCATAAAATTGCATCATATCATTCATTCATATTAGGTCATACGCTTCATAGATCCTTATCATATAAATTAGTATGGCTCTTTTATATGATAAGTTAAATTTCCTGGAAATCCTAACTTATATATTTGTATGGGCATTTATATAAGTTAGGGTACGTTTGTGATGATAGCATAGTGGTAGTTTAGTTTATTTACTTGTTCATATTACTGTTCTTTACTTTCCTTTACTGCACTGCTCTTACTTATTACTTGTACCGTACTTAGAACTGCTAGAGTAGGATTACATTACTTATTACAACTCTAGTTAGATATTGTCACCTGCTTCCACTTTGCTACCCCTTTTGTTGTCCTCCGCTTCGTCCTCCCGCTCGGTGCCTAGGAGCTGTGGGGCGAGGCGCGGAGGAAACGACTTAGTCTTTTTGACTAATGGTCGGTGACCAACTATTTTAGGAGCCCGTGGAGATGGAGCACCAGCACGTCGAGGAGGCAGGACATGAGGAGCAGATACCGCTTCAGCAGGCTACTACCACTACTGTGCGTCCTCAGGTGGGACGAGATCTGATGTTCTAGTTTAGCTTCCGCATTTACTATTTTGAGAGAGAGTGATTTTGATGTACTGGGCATAAGCCCTTTTACTCTTTCATTTGTACTCTATTGTGGACTATTGTGATGTACTTTTCATTTCATTTACATGATTGTACTATGTGGCTTGTGGACTGATGGTTTTACATATTCAGTTTTACTTCTTTCTTCTCATATTGGCCTACAGGTTAAATGATCGTACTAGCCGGCAGAATCGGCGTGTTGCGGTGTCGACTAACCCGTGAGTTAGTGCCACCGTAAGACGGCGGTTCTGGGCATAAGATCCGGTAGCCCTCCTTGGTAAGGGGGGGGGGGGGGTCTTACAAGTCTGCCCAGGCCGCCCCTCGATTCTCGGATAACTTAAGTCCGCCCGACTTGGGGACTACCCCGGGTGGACTGCAGTTAGTCACTTAGAACAACGGGATTTGGCTGTTGGCAGGCCAATCCGAGGGCATTTTGATAATTTCTAGAGGAGTGGAGGTGGTTATTTGCAGACCATCCCCCAAGAAAACTATAAATAGGCCCTTAGGGGGCCTTAGAGAGCTCATTCTTATCTCTTCTTCATCCTCCAGGTACCCCAACTCAGTATTGGCTAGGGAGGGGGAGATCTCCAAGGCTTTCCGGGAGGTTGTGAGGGGGACCTCCATGCTAGAGCCGAGGGTCTGTTCCTAGTTTCCTGAGCCTTGGTCCGTGATGTTCCCCTGAGTGTAGGTCAAGTGTAAGACCACATTTGTTTTTGAAACACGGGGTCTTAGGCGCCAGAATAGCCGCTTGCGGTGACACCTTCACGCCCTGAAGGGTCATCAACGCGAAAACGCGATTCTGCCGGCCGATTCGATCACAGAAAAACAATAAAAGTAGAGTAAGCACAGATGGTAAGACTCTAACCAAAAGTCACAAAGTACTATCACATCAGGTAATATAATCTCCACGAAGGGAGAGTCCACAAAGTATAATGTACTGAAAATAAGGGCTTAAGCCCGCTACATCAAATCCTCACTACACAGTCACTCAAGCGGAAGCAAAATAAAACACTACTAAGGTTAAGGGCATACAGTCCCTGTCGTCTGAACTCCAGTACTAGACTGCCCCATCTCCAAGCGTGCCGACCTGCGGGGCTGCTCCTCCATGCTGGGCTGCACGATCCCCTAAATGATGTGGTTCTAAAATCATTAGCTAAAAGACTAAGTCCTATCATCCCACACCCCTTCCCCCATGGCCCCTAGGCACCGAGCGGAGAGGAAGAAAGGGGAGGACTTGAAGGTGGAGAGTAATCAAAAAACAGATGGCAGCGGGCCTATACTAGCAATTTTATAGTACATGTGGCCAGTAGAGTAAAGTATGAAAATTAACCTTAACTTATACGGGAACATATAAGCAAGGGATCTTTTACAGGGCTCCCATCGTATAAAAAATTCCATACCAATTTATACGTTGGGGTGTCGGTTATTATCAGCAATATATACATAAAGAATTTTACCTTAATTTATAACTTGCCCACACAAGCTTATAGACCAAGGGGTCGTTTTACATGACCTATTGTATAAGCGTCCCATAGCACTTATACAATAGGTGCATGGGTTTTATGCTATGATTATGCTATGACATGCAAGTTGTTATGATGTGATCATGCAAGTGTAACTCACCAGCCGACTCTGTGCAAAAAGACCTTTAGTTCCCCCTTTTTGGAGCCGAACCTCCCAGGATACCTCCGTGTGGCAGACGGAAGCGGTGGGTTGGGCCTCGCCCACCTCTAAACAGTATAAAGCACTATCGGTCAGACCTATCGTACGCCTTAACGCTGGTGCATTAAGTGGAGCTCCTGCATACTCTTACCGGCTAGCGCACCAAACTTCTGCTGGCGAAGTGCTAGCCACACTTGCCGAGTCAATGTATTTGGCGTCGGTGCATCGACATTCCAATACCGAAGACCCACTACCTTTACTTTAATGCGCATGCAACCATATATGTCAGCACCGAGCCAAAGCTCCCCGGACCATCCCGTCCGTCACAAACATCAACCGAGCCAAAGCTCGCAGGGCCATCCTGCCCCTCACAAATATCAACCAAGTCAAACCAACTTCCCGAGACACCAGGTTGTATGAAAGTGAACCCCTAATTATTCTAGTTACTCTTTAAGATTTATCACTCCTACAATTTACGTTAGCCCAGGACTGCCCAAGGTATACACCGTGAAGGGCTCTCGAAGGCACTAGGAACTACGATGGAATTACGGCCAAAGCTCCCTTTCACAAGACACTTACTATTATTGGTTTGCTTCCCGATTTCCCAACCCTTAATTAATTTTTCTGAATCTAGCCCTATGCATTAAACACTTCCTCCCTACGAGAAGGACGATCTTTCGCACCAAAAGGGTATATCCTTGATAGTTGTGAAGATTTAACCATATATAATCTCTTAAATCAATTAGTTGTAGGTAAACCCAGAGCAATATACCCTGATGAACCAATAAATCTCCCGGCCCTATTGTTAAGTAAAAGTGAATTACTATTCTCATTAATAGCATTCAAACCAACCAGGTAACCATATGCTTCGACTGCATTAATTCAGGCCTATTCGTTGAAGATAAGAGTACATCAAACCCA